>JAHREE010000118.1:16723054-16863801 GCA_033628505.1 Tringa tobata | reverse complement strand
AAAAAAAACCCCAAGTGGTCCTCCTTAACAGGAATACTGCTTCATGCAACTCAAAAGCAGAAGTCAAAGTGATGAAGGGATCCTAATGCTCAAGAAAACAGATTCATTGAATTTGTTACTGTCTTATTTTGAGAAAAGACAGTGTTCCCATGTGTCTTCAAAAGGACAGGAAGGTTTTTGAAGTTTTAGTTTTGATTTGAGCATTATACATCGTTCCTCCTGATTCTACCCTGGTTATGCTGCTGATTAATCTTTCTTTAGGCAAACGAATTTATCTTTGTGTGTCTTTCCTTCCTCCACCACAGCTGGGGAAACACAATGGAAGTCCTTATTAGCCTATCTCCACAAGTTACTATTTTAATGGTATTTATATAGCACTTAGTATGTTATGACCTCATATGCCTTGTAGAGCCTGATATGTGTGCATCATCCTATTGCACTGTTGCAGGTTTATAATGTTGAATTACTACCTAGCAGCTGCTTTCAGTAAATGCAAAGAGTATGTTTCTATTCACAAAATCTAACATGTTCCTTCCATGTGTTGTATTTTACCATCATTTTCACAGTGGTGTTTCCTGTCAAGACTTCACTAAACTCTCTTTACAACTATGGCTATAACAGAAGATGATGATTGATTACCCATATCTTGTTATTTCTGAGGTGCTTTTCCACAATCCGATTTTAAAAAATAAATCACTTAATTAAGGATATTTTAATGATCTTACTATTACTTGTCTTCTCAGCTATTTATTAGAAATATTGGTACCATATTGTGTTAAATACAATATTTGTCACTTCAGTTCACGTTTCCTGGGAATTTCTTCCTCACTTAATTGCCTGGTATCTCTTAAATCTGGTTCACTGCTGCCTGGGGATGTTGGGAGGATCTTGTAATCAGTTGTTCACTAACCTGTAATGAGCAAATTTAAGAAGCTAGCAGAACAATGCTACATCTTTGTAAATGGTTTTTTGCCTTTTTCCCCTTTTTGACAAATAGTATCGTGATCTTAAGAAATGTGCTGGTCTGACCTCATTTCTAGTCTCATTAAATTTGCTAGTGTCTGTTAGTGGTTGGATTTCTGAGCTCTTATTAACCCTGAGGGATTTGGAGTGATGGAGTGAAATGCATACAGGAGTTTAATATTAAACTGAAATGTGACTGTTAGCAGTGCTAGTTGATTCTTTTCACTCCTGACAGTATTTTAGAGAATGTGATGGAACGTGTGTGTGTGTATATATTTATCTCATAGAATCATAGAATGGTTTAGGTTGGATGGAGCCTGATCATCTAGTTCCAACCCCCCTGCCATGGGCAGGGACACCTTCCACTGAACCAGGTTGCTCAAAGCCCCATCCAGCCTGGCCTTGAACACTTCCAGGGATGGGGCATCCACAACTTCTTTGGGCAACCTGTTTCAGTGCCCCACCACCCTCATAGTGAAAAATTTCTTCCTGATATCTAATATATATCTACCTTCTTCCAGTTTGAAGCCATTACCCCTCATCCAATCACCATATGCCCTTGTAAAAAGTCCCTCTCCAGCTTTCTTGTAGGTCCCGTTTAGATACTGGAAGGCTGCTATAAGGTCTTCCCAGAGCCTTCTCTTCTCTAGGCTAAACAATGCCAACTCTCAGCCTGTTTTCATAGGAGAGGTACTCCAACCATCTGATCATCTTCATGGTCCTCCTCTGGACTCGCTGCAATAGGTACACGTCCTTGTTGTGCTGAGGACTCCAAAGCTGAATACATTACTCCAGGTGGGATCTCACCAGAGCGGAGTAGAGAGGCAGAATCAATTTTTATATATATGTTATTTTATTTAGGGCAATATGCCTAAAGGACTATAGATATGTAATATTTTACTTGATTTTAAAGAAAAAACTTATTATGTTGCATGTACAGTCTGCACTTCAGGTTTTTGATTTTTGTATCTTGCCATTTGTGGATACTTTATTGTTAAAGTTATTCCAGGGGTGCAGTGGAAATGTAGAATACATCTACATGAAGAACATAATATTCTGTCCAGCTAAAAGTAATGGAAAGGTAATGCCACTATCTAAAGTGGCAGCAGGACTGATCTCAGAACAAAGATTAGACAGGAGCAAAGTAGGGGAAAGCTGAAAAAATTAAGTAAAAAGGGTAGAACCAGGAAATGATATCAAAGTAGACTGAGGTTATTCAATGGATGGCAAGGTAGTTGAAAGCAACCTTTTGGGAAGTGCTACAGAGCAAAAATGTCTTGTTCAGTATCAGCTGGGCACACATAAATGTGTCTGATTTCTGAATTTACCTACTTCTCATCTTGAAATTAACTTTATAGATTCCATTTGAAATACGTGATGCAGGAAGTAAGTTAATTTTTCATTGATGTAGCAAAGTATTTTTGATAGTACTTATGCAAGAAGGGTAAATTAATTTGGCTTATCTGTAGTTTAAAAATAAATGCATTGAAATGTAAAGGACATTGCATGATTATGAATCTATAGTTTCTACTAGCTAGGAAGCAAACATTCACTGTGCACTGTTCCATCAAATTTTTCATTTTAAAAAATATTCTACTGAGTTCAGAGCACAAAGTGTACTGCTAACTGAGAAATAAATGGTACCTTTGAAGCCTCAGACAATCTGTTGTCTCCCAACACCCGGGCCTGCCAGTAGAGGCACTACACTGGCAACGAACAGGGTGGTCTATGACTTCTGTCAGACTACTGCCAGCTGCTGGCTAGAGAACCTTAGATATTCTCATCACGGAAGATTTCTACCTATTTTTCCCTCATAGCATAGTTGAAAAGTTTTGAAAAAGTAGCGAGAATGTTACCATTTTTTGGTGCATTTTTTTAAAATCATGTGAATATCATTACAATTAGATTTTTATTATATTTGAATTAGAATTGTATCATCTTAATTGAGGAGAAGCAGTTTATATGTGAGGAGAATTATCTTTATTCAGTATATGAAATTACTGTTTCAGTTACTGTTCACTAATTCACCTTCGATTTCTGAGATTTAAATAAATCATATAATTGAGGAATAATTTGGTTTGAAAACCTGCTTAAACCAGGCTATCTCTTTCTGTTTCTTCATTGGTTTTAATGTTGATACATCTCATGTGTTTATAGACTGGTTTTCCAAACTTTGGTCCAATTGATTTTCGTGTATTCACCAGTGTGTTCACCAGTTAGCTTCTGAAATAAAAGTGTGTGTGGAAATAAAAAGCAAGGGCAGGAAAATACTGGAATTGGGAAGCAGAAAATCAGTTTATGATACCTATTCGGATTGTTATTCTTATTTGTCAGGATCCCAAAATAGGGGAAACATACTTTTCTGTAGGCTGACATGTAGGCCAGGCCTGAATTCTGGGACGGTGGCTTCAGAATTCAAGATTAGAGATTTCTGCTTTGTGTCATTGATGCAAAATGACACTTTTTCCTTTATTTTGTGACTTTTTTTTTAAAATTGCCACTTTCAAAACTAATTCACTTAAATCCATGTACTACGACTAAAATTTTCAGTATGAAGTCTGGCATGATGGTCTGTCTTCAGGGCTTAAAGGATGAGACCTTGGCAGTAATCTAATGAATCTTACAAGTATCCATCCTGCAGCAATCAAATTTGGTTCCCAGTCTTGAGAATATCATTGAAGTTCTTAGGCTTCCAGATTTCAAGTAATAATATTTGCATGCTACTATTGTTTAGCATTTCATTATAGTTCAATGCACTCAGTGGGCAGTCAGGATGGAGAAATATGGCAGAGCAATGTCTCTTCATAATTTTTTTTTTTACCTTCTCTTGACAGAAACTTCTCTCAGTAATGGTCCAGGCATAAAGCTAATTTTCCCATCTCATTTAAAAGCAAATAAACTTTTCTTAAGCCTGTCAGGTAAGGGCTGTGTTTATGTTGTGAGAGTGAATCAGGAAGTGATTGGATCAGAACACTCCTGGTTTTGCTGAGTAGAGAATCTAACCCTGTATTGCTCTTGGATAAGGTACTGGGAACAACCTGGAAAGAAATGAGTGTGCTACTGCCAGTGAAAAATAAGATATTTTAATTTTTTTTGCCCAAGCATTTTGTTCTGCTTTGAAGGGCTGGAATCGCACTGAACGTTCTCTGTTGTTCAACTGCCGGGTGAAAGGTTGACCTCAGCACTTCTGAAAAAGTACCTTTTCCTTGGTAAAGTGTGAAGACAGTGCAACTGAATAAACTGCTACATAGCTGCCCTGCTGTAAGAGAGTGGGGTATTTCAAAATGTGCATTGGACTCAGCATGGTTCTACTGTAGTTCCAGTTGCTGCAAATGCGAAGCCCACAGTAAATGCTCAAATTGAGCATGTTTTACTATTTAAATTGTCATTTCAATATCAATTTTCACACCTCTTCAACTGATTCCACAACCAGAAAAATTGAATTTAGGTTTTTAATTTAAGTGTCTGCTGTGACATAAGAAACAGGGACCTTGCTTGTTGTTTGCTCCAGCTCTGTAGTTTGGGTTGCATGAACCGGTCCCCCACAGGCCACCCACTGACTGCTTTCTCACACAAAGGGCCTTTAAGCCTCATAGGACTGTTAGGTGCAGTGTAGCATCCAAGAGTAGATGTGCCAGAAGAGCAGGTGTGGAAGTTTGCAGGCACACAGCACCACCAGTGCTTTGTGTGTGGGGTCAGAGTTATACTGGACTTGCATCCAATTTCAGGCTTTGCTAGTGCCAGCTAGGACGAATCAGGCCCCAAGTCTTCATGAGGTAAGAAACTGGAGTAATAAAGATTTATTACTCCCTTTATAATGATAGACAAGATTTTAAGCTATCTCTCCTATTATCTTTGTGAACTTTCCAGCACCCAAAAATGATACTGCTCTCTGTTTATGAATTAAATTCCAGTGTGTATATGTGTGTGCTCGTGAGAGAAATAGGGAAGGTCTTTGGACAGTTCTGATGTTCTTTTTCAATTAAAATTGAGAACAGCATTTGGCTTTTTAATTTTACACAACATCAGGATATGTATGATATACATTCAGTGCACACGCTATTCAAAATACAGTAGCACAGAAAACTTGATTTCATTTATTCTTCTAGCAAATCTGTGCAGGATCTCGTGTCTCCACAAAACAGCTTATAACTGCATCCAGAAGAAATAAAAAGGGCTCCATATGTTTCAAAAACTTATTTCCATTCTCTGTCTATTGTCTCCTTCTGTCTTTTGTGTGCATTTTTGAGTGATCCATTCTCTTTGAGAGTCATAATTTATTTTTTACTTATAACTATCTCTTCTGCTGTCACCCTAGTGTGCCTCAAGGAATGCTTTTGTATCGTTGCTCTTTCTGTTTTATTATGCATGATGCTTTTGACAATGACATTTGAGCTGAGATTTTCTCAGAATTGCTTACAAAGACAGGTGACAAGGAAAAACAAAACTGTGCGGGGAAGTCATCCCTCATTTGTATTAGCTTTGTACATATTTGGTACCACATCATTGTCTCTCTCCTTCTACTCAGCATTTTATCTGGACCCTTCAATTCCTCTGTCTGTCTTTGTACATGGACGTGTGCCCATGTTGTTTGAGAAGTATGCTTGAATGGATGCCCATATGAAGAACATGGAAATCCACCCTTAATACTTTTCATACGCCTCTCCACTGATTGCCTGTTTCATACTCCAAAGAAACACCTTTGGCAAGAAATGATCACCTCAGTATTAAATAAATTGAGAAAGATAAAACTGATAAGCTGGAACATGTATCATATTTCACAAACATAATACAGGAATCATTATGTGTTTTCTGTAGGTATATTAACTTTAGCTTTATTTGAACCTATATATAGCCTCCAATCAGTCTTATGCTGGAGTACAGCAGCACTGCTTCCTAAATTATGTCCTTAAGTCATCTATAACCAGAAGTGAACTTAGTTATATTTTATATCTCAAAGAGCTTTAACAGTGAAAATAGCCCATTATCATTAGAGGTCTGTACACATTCCTGCAGCTTGTTAGGACAAGTTTTCCTACTTCAAGCAGATAAATGTAGTACACGTTAGCTAATTTGTTATGGTTACATAAAAGAAGACTGTTAGGATTTCAGACATTCTTTTATGTCAGAAATAGTCCCACTTTTTGCTAATAGGCAGCAAAGTGCTGCTGATATTTGCCGTAAGGTTATTTTCCAAACTTTTGTTTCTGGGAGCCTGTGAAGCTGTGGTCCTCAGAATGCTGTCACTATTAGGCACCTGTGGGTAGAGGTAGGCAAGTGGTAAACCAGGTATCCTAGCTAATAGAAGTATGACCCAGAGATTACTTAGCATGGCCTAGAGAGTTCCTTTGGGAATCTCTTTTCTGTAGTTTTCTTAAGAAATAGGAAAGTAGAAAGTTGAATGAATCTTGTATGCATGCATAAGATGATTATTTCACAACAGCTTAGGTCTGCAAATAAAATGAAGGTAAATAAGGTGGTGTAGGACTGTTTAAGTTTTTGCATTTGTTTTTCTCAAAGCTGAAATTGTATACTAAATTAGCAGGATTTCTGAGTACAGTTGGCTGAGAAATGGTTCTTCTGTTTGAATATTTCAAATGTTTTTGTTTTACCTCCACTATAAAGATAGTGTTTCTTATCTGTTCCACTAAAGTATTTTAAACCAGCAGAGGAAAATTTTCCCTTCTCACAGATAGCTTATATTTCCAAAAAAAAAATCTCTTGAAATGGGGGCTTGAACCAAAGTTCAATATAAATGCCCTAATATCTTTCTGGATAAACATGCATATATGTATTGATGGTCAAATTGTATCAGCAGAATCTATTGCGTAAGACTAACATTAGAACTGCAAATAGCTACTGGATAGAGTATGAAGTTAAAATGTGTTAAAGAAACTGCTTAGTGGTTTGAATCAAGATATTTTTGACCTGTTATGAACCCACAGGCGCTGGTGTTTGACTAGCATGGGTTGCATATGTGTACACTGTTCATTGTGACTGCAAGTCTGGTACATAAAAATTGATCTGACAAACAAAAGAGGGGGAAAAAAGAAAGAAACAGAAAAATTGCTCAGAAAAAGGCCATCCATAGCTAGGTCTGATGTGTTAAAGAACATTTTGGTACTTGGTCTAGGGTGTCATGGATCTAGCAATTACTTTTCTTCATACGAAGTATCATGGTGTTTGATTTAAGCTGTCTGTGTTTCTAAAAGTGAGCATGTGGATACAATATGGACAAAAGTAAGAAAATGACTTGATTGGCACATACTCTATCATAGTTTCACTCCTGTTATCACCAGCCATCGTTCTAGGCAGCTTTTAAGTACAGTAAGGACTAGTTCCAGTAAGGTGATGCTTGGTGGAAAACCCAATAGGTCAAGGGTGTAGTGAGACAAAAGTGAATTCCCTGAATACAGGAAGAGTATATTGTCCTATCCCTCTCCAGTCTGAATAGGAGTAATGACACTTCTATCAGTATTGCTCTTCAAAGCCTTGCTATCACACTTCGACCTGAATAGCACAATCTGGAATATCTCAAGTATTCAAAACTCCTGAGTTCAGGTCAGACGTGTGGAGGATTGAGGTGGTGGGAAAAAGGTGGGGATGGAAGTGAAGAGAAAAGCAAAGACATAAGCACACAACTTTTGTTGTCAGTACACATCTGGCAAAGTACAGACAGAAGATATTAAATGTTGTTTTCACTGATTCGATTATAGGAGTGAGTTTGCATCATCTAAAACTAAGAGATTTATTTTTTTTTAACCGCTTCTGCATAGAGAATTGAATGTAATTTAAAGGTGGGGAGTCATGGTAAGCTATTACTGTTTTGTTTTCACTTTCTGTCACACTGTTTCTGATGCCTGTTTTTTGACCAGCCTTAAATAAGTTCATTGGCATTTCTTTTTTTGCTGTGTACTGGAAATGGGTTGTCTTCAGCTCTTGTGCATAGCAGTAGTGAGAAACAGGAAAGCGGGGGCACTTCCTTGTTTAGTTTGTTGTGTGTGTGGTTTTTAATGCATGTTTTATTGGTAACAGAGAAGAGAGGTACCTGTCAGTGCCTTTTGAAGAACAAGTTAAATTATTAATTTCTGGAATATATTGAAGAGAAATGTTGTATCTTTCCCAAAATGGGAATTGTGTAATTGGTTCTTGTCTCCTGATTTCAGGAGGAAGGTTCAGTTGCTTTGCTTTTTATGGATAATCTCCAGTCTAATAATGAATTTAGTTAAATGAAACTTTTTGGGGAGGGACACTGGAGAGAGAAACTCTATTTCCCTTCAAGTTAGAGATGACGCAAAATCTACAGTTTTGATCCTGCTTCAAATGTTTTCGGATTTAGGATTTGGGTTTGAGGATATTGTTTGAGTGCTCCCAGGAACAGGTGTCAGGTGAAAGGTGGAATCTGAATTGCACAGTCTTTTGCTTGCAGTCAGCATGACAAGTTAGCACTGAGATTTCTACCTGTTTTTTTGTATCAATGGCAGTTATAGAAAAGTACATTCTATGTGGAGACTGATAGACCTTGAGAAACTATTGAGCATGTGCTTTAAATATGTTATGAAGTAATGAAAATCCTTTAATAAAGCTATATTGATTTATTCTTGCACTCTGGAAAACAGTTGAACATAGAAATCATAGAAAACTGAATCTACTGCATTTGCTTATCTATACAGTGAAGTCAGTTGTCTTATTATCTGGTTATATGATGGCAGCAGGAAAAGATTGTTAATCAGACACTTGACAAATATACAGAGTGCTTTTTTCCTTCCTCTGAAGACTTTATTGTCATAATAGAGACTGACAAAGGTAAAGTAAAAGAGAATAGTCCATGAATAAGCCATTTCTTTTTGAGTATCACACATGTATTTCCCATTTTTGAAGAATTATATGAAGCAAATCTCTTTAGCTAAGGCTGGTGACTATAACAAACTTAATATTATGGAATATTTCCTTGCTTCCATTTCTGATATATTTTCACATCCAATTTGCTTGCTATACTGTGAGGTATCATAAAGCATTATAGCAGGACAAAAGTGTGGTTCCACTTATCCTTTAATTGTTTTTTAATGCAAAATATTATACTCACATAAAATACCCATTTATTTATATTTGATGCCAGAGGCTAATTCAGTGAACCTGGGATGTATTATTGCAAAACAATGGCGTTCACTATGTTTTTTCACTGCTGTTAGCTATTTCCCAGGTTCCTTTCATGACCAATAAGAGTTTATTAATGCTAAATAAATAATTAAGAAGGGATAATTGACTTATTTTTGTGCAATGATACCGGAATGATGCTTTTTTTTCTGGAAAACATCATTGTTCTGTTTTTAATGCGCGGCAGAATGTGGAGCCTGCATACCCTTATGAATCATGGATAACTCATTTGTGCCAGAGATTCAGTGACAGTGACCCAAACCCTGCTCTCGCTAAATGAAGAGGAATAAATAGATATGCTGTTTCATCCTACTCACTAAGAAGGGGGGAAAAAGAAGAGGTCTTTTTTCTGTCTTCTCTTCTTGTCATCATTTGAAATATTCTCTCAGTCCCTGTAAAAGCCACCCTGTTCTATCCTCCATGGTATGTAATTCTTTTCACCTGCTCCCTTCTGAAGACGGAGATTGACACCTGTGCAATGGGGCTCTTGTCAGCAAGATTTGCTCTCTCCCTTGCTTCTCTTTTACATCTGAGATTACCAGAGTTGCTGTGAACAGTAGTAAGGTGAAAAGTCCTCGCTAATGAATTATTTCCAAGGAACGAGCAATCTATGGGACTCCTAAACCACTCACCTTTACTTTCACCAGGAAGCCAGGCTGTGGTTGTTTCCTCACCTCATTCAGCATTTTGAAGAACCCTCCTGAACTTGTCTTGCAATCCAATTGCTTTGGATTTTATATTTTAATGAGACTGTTCTAGCTCAGGCATTCTTCACACTTCAGCTGTTGTCCCTCCTTCAAAAGCAACTTTATGGTAGTAAAAATAGCCACTCGTTTCCTTTCTCCTTTTGCTATTTAGTCTTGAGAACTCCTCTCAGGATCACTTTGAAAAACTTAGACTTTTTCCTTTCTCCACTGCATGTGTTATGGTAGCATCTGGAAGCTCCAATCAAGATCAGAACACTGTGCACAATGCGCAGTGCAGAAGCAAGAGTCACTGCATACACTAAGGAGACGAGAAAGACACAGTCTTAGCAGGAGAGAAGTATGGCAGGAGGGTCGTAAAACTTGTCAGACTATTACTAAGGAAGCAAAGAGTGGATCCCAACTTTTTGAATTTATACTCAAGGAGTCTGTCCTCTCCAACTCTAACTGTTCTATGATTCTATGATCACTCTGCTGCTCTGAGTAAATTTATTGTGTCTGGAGGGCCACACAAGCTTTAAGTAATTCAGAAAATACAAGTCTGGTTGTATACAGCAAATGGAGTGTGAATATCTCCTGCTTCTGCTTGGCTCAGGGGTCTCTCTCTGGCAACTGAACAGTGGATACATAGGCAGAAAGAATAAAATAATATTAGCAGAAGAAGGGAAAGGGAAGAGAAATCAGAATTTTGAAGTACATTCAAAAGGCAGGAGTGAGACAGGGTTAGACATAATCTGTTGTTTGGGAGGGATGTAGAGGGAAATGTCATAGAATCATAGAATGGTTTGGGTTGTAAGGGACCTTAAAGATCATCTAGTTCCAAACCCCCTGCCATGGGCAGGGACACCTCCCACTGGAGCAGGTTGCTCAAAGCCCCATCCAGCCTGGCCTTGAACACTTCCAGGGATGGGGCATCCACGTCTTCCCTGGGCAACCTGTTCCAGTGTCTCACCACCCTCACTGTAAAGAATTTCTTTTTAGTATCTAATCTAAATCTCCTCTCTTCCAATTTAAAACTGTTACCCCTTGTCCTGTTACTACACTTCCTGACAAAGAGTCCCTCTCTGGCTCTCCCATAGGCTCCCTTCAGATATTGAAAGGCTCTTATAGGGTCTCCCTGGAGCCTTCTCTTCTCCAGGCTGAACAACCCCAGCTCTCTCAGCCTTTCCTCACAGCAGAGGTGCTCTGCCCCTCTGATCATCTTTGTGGCCCTCCTCTGGACCTGTTCCAACAGATCCATGTCCTTCCTGTGTTGAGGACTCCAAAGCTGGATACAGTACTCCAGGTGGGGTCTCATGAGTGCACAGTAGAGGGGCAGAATCACCTCCCATGGCCTGCTGGCCATGCTTCTCTTGATGCAGCCCATGATGCGGTTGGCTTTCTGGGCTGCCAATGCACATTGCTGGCTCATGTTGAGCTTCTCATCCACCAACACCCTCAAGTCCTCCTCGGGACTGCTTTCTAGCCATTCTCTGTCCAATCTGTATTTGTGCCTGGGATTGCCATGTCCCAGGTGCAGGACCCTGCACTTGGCTTGGTTAGACTTCATGCGATTTGCATGACCCCATCTCTCAAGCCTGTACAGGTCCCTCTGGATGGCATCCCTTTCCTCGCATATGTGCGCATGTACACACACACACAGAGTAATTGGTGTTATTTTACCCTAATCTGGAGCATAAGGAAGAGTCCAGGTGGGGAGACTAGCACAATAGGTTTGTGTTTATTAAATGACCTTCTTAGATGTGATTTGACTATCGAGAGCTCTAGTTTAGTATATACTGTCAGTTACACTTTTTCCAATGAGACTTTTGTTCAGGAAAAGCAATATAATATTTGTGAATACTATTTGAATTTAATAACTGCAGACTAAAAGAGGAGAAGGTAAGAAAAAATTACTTCGTGTAATAGTAAATAATAGATACTAAATTACTGAACAAAGACTTAATTTTCATTGTAGACAGGAGCATTAACCATCTAGTTTTGACTCTGTCAAGTGTGTGGAAAGACAAAGAAACATAACTGAGAGAGAAGAAAAATGCAACTTAATCTGCAAAAGGCAGGAAAATTATTATGTAGGCTGCTGAATTGGCTGGCAAAGTTTTGTAGCAACTCTGAGTGGAAAGTAGCAAAACATAAGGCTTGTATATAAGGAGTGAGAGAGTGGAATAAGAGATAACTGGAAAAAAGAAAGGAAGAAAGGAGAAATTCAGGAAAAATTCTAGTAAAAAGTAGCTAAAAGTTTGGGATTACAAGGCTGTTTAGGGCAGCAGGAGTGGAAAGTGATGTAGTTTCATAAAAGGAACCTAAAGAATTTTGCTTGTCAAGTCTTGCAAAACAGAAGCTGAGACCATGTGTTTGCTTTCTAGAAATGCATTGGAAGATAAATTCTTATTTAAAAGGAAAGAAAAAATGTAATGGGAATGAACTGTCCCTTAAGAATTTTGGATCAGAAATAATATATTTCTAACCATCAGAGTAGTGCAATTCTAGAAAAGTCACTTAATAGAACACTTTTGAGCCCACAATAAATTATTTTTAGAATTGATTTTTAGGCCATTTATTAACAAATTATCTGATCCAGTTGCTTCTCATATAAGAATAGTAGATTTGATGACATAAGATTTCATTTTCAGTCCTCTGCCTTCTACAAAAGTATATAAGCAAGTGCTTAAATATAGAATTTGATTAGATACTGCTTTCTTATTTGAATGAGACTACTTCCACCTGAACATGAGGAGGAACTTCTTTACTGTGAGAGTGGTAGAGCACTGGAACAGGCTGCCCAGAGAGGTGGTGGAGTCTTCTTCTCTGGAGACATTCCAAGCCCGCCTGGACAAGTTCCTGTGCAACGTGCTCTAGGTAGACCCACTCTGGCAGGAGGGTTGGACTAGATGATCTCCAGAGGTCCCTTCCAACCCCATATGATTCTATGATTCTATTTAAGAGATTTTTACAAACTCATTCTGATAGTTGTGATACTGTGTTGCTAGTTTTCATCTTTTTAACTTGGTTGTTGAAAGGTTAATGCTCTAATGTGAATCTTAGGAAAGCCAACACCAGGCCAGCCTTTTCTTCCCCCTTTTTTGACAGTTTCAGCTAGTGCTGCTGTTCAGTAGATGTGACTGAGGGTCCCCAAATTTTTGTAGTCTAAGTAATACTGGTCTCATAACTCCCTGTAAAATGGTTGTTGCTTCCTTCATTAAGTAATCCAGGCTTTACTTAATCAGTAGGGTTAGGACCTTAAATGAGTAAATAGTAAAAGGTGAAAGGCTAATGGTGGTGCTCATAATGCATGTCATAAGTCCTTTGAAAAAGGCATAGAGAGCTATACTGCTTGTTATTAAACTACAAATTAAGGCAGATTTGGAGGAAGGAAAAAAAAATATTCGATGAAGCACTGGCACTATTTTCATGGACTCTCATGTTAGTTTCCAAATTAGTCCTTGCTTGTGATTGTGTCTGAGCATTTCCATGATCTATGGCCCCAAATTATTTCCAGTGTTGTTTTTCTCCTCTCTTTCATTTCTATTTCTCCCTCCCTGCTAGGTGTTTACAAGAAGTTCTCTCTTACAGCCTATTGTTCTTATTAGGCTATGAGGAATATTGCCCTCTGCAATTACAAATGTAGCCTGAACATCAAGAAGCAGTGAGCTGGGATGAGCTCTATGGTTAATGTCTTGAATGCGTTCTCTCCTGCTGATGGCCTTGTTGACTTTTCTGTCATACAATGCAGGAAACATGCCCAGCTACTTATGGGAGTGAGAACTTTGTGTGTACTCACTAGTTAGCAATTTAAATATACGCTGATGACCACATCCCTTCAAGATTATCAACATACTTCAGTCACCAAGTTGGACTTAAAGTCCTGAAAGAAGCTATAAAATGCACATCTACCTTGTGATGATCCATCATGCTGTGCTGTTCTGCTTACATTGGGCTAAATATGATCTGAAGTCATGACTACTGTCATTGTGCACATAGCTAATATCCCTCAGCTCTGATATGTCATTTTTTTTTTTCAGAAAAACAGTAACTATTTTGTTTTTGCAAGACCCAGGCTGTCATTTGCAAAGAGAACAAGACTGATGGGATCTTGCCTCTTCAGCACTGCTTTTGTATGTGCACTGGAGAATAGTTTCTTATTTCAGGACTTAAACTCAGATGGAGGGAATGGGTACTTCATCCAGCTCATCAAAGAGCAGTTTTCCTGAGGAATGAAGGGAATCTGCCTGCTCACTGGAGAACAAATGATCAAGTAAGGTGCTGAACAAACGAACTGATATCCTTGAGAAAACTTGGTCAGTGGATATCTTTTTAAATTTTTTTTTTTTTTACTTTATGTATAACTCTTCTGTCTATCTTGCACTGATATTCTGTAAATATCATTAAAAATGAATAGGAGCTGATCCAAGACAAAATTAATTGGATGGTCTTATCCTAGTTTATTTTTTTTGTGCAGAGCACAGAACTGCCATATGGTTTGACAGGTTTGGCGAAGTGAAAACTTTCAGCCCAGAGAACAACCAGGCCAGTGTAGCCAATGGAATGCTTACTGCTGCTGAAATGAACTTACAGAGGAAATTAGAGTTTAGATGATGATCAGTGACCTGTTGCAAATGGGTTAACTCTGATCTTCAGTGAGTAACAGACTCTTTTACACATAGACATAATAAAAAAAGGCCAATTTTTAAAAATAAATAAAAAAATATATTAAAAAGTGCTCCATCACAAAGTTCCACTTGCAGAATTTGGTACGATCACCTTCTTTTCTAGTTTTACCTGCGGTCAAATGGAGATTAAAATAATATAAGCATATCAGTAACTCACACCAACACATTTGGGTGAAGGGATCTAGGAGCAGTGGATTTATATTAGCAGTCCCCCATACCCACTTCAACATGAATGGACTCTGAAGTAGCAGGACCAGTGGGAGAGCATTTTTTTCCAAATATACTATATTATCTTAATTATAGAATGGCTAAAATTACTGCTAAGTCTGGTGGATTCCTCAAGTTGGCTCAATGTCCATCAAATCTGATCTGAATCCATGTTTTACTAAGTCTGAATATGCCAATATTACAGGGTTCACCAGGCTAATTGGTTTTGCAAAATTTAGTCAGTTTACTAGTTTATAATGACACAACAAATGCAATAGTATTCATTGCAAGTATGAATTAAAAATATGAAACAAATATAAATTCAACAGACGTATTTTAGTTGGTGATCATTGTGGCAATATTAGCATACCGTTTGTTCAGCTTTGCCTGTAAGCAAGCCAATTAGCAGCCTTATGCTATCATTAACTTGCTGGTAGCAGGGTTTATTCAGCATTTTCTTCCTTTCTGTCAGGAAATTCTATTCTCTTTTGCTGCTGTCTTTACTTTCAGTGAACTCAATGGCTTATGTGCTTGTTGAGACAGCTACTGTATTAGCAATTTTATGTACCAGACACAAAGTAAAAATCCATAAAACCCGTCTGAACTAGTCCTTTTGCTTCCTGCCTATACCTTCAGTCAACAGAGGCTGGAAAGGACCTGGCCCTACTTAAACTCTAACCATGTAAAGAAAATTAATATTTGATAAGTTTATTCTAGATTTTAGATAGGCTAATCAGCAAACTGAAATGGTCTGTGATTTTTATATTGTGTCTTCCTTATGTTCTATAGTGTGCCAGTAATTCTGGGATGGTATAATATTTCCAGACATTTTTAGAGGGACAACTTACAGTGAGGATTTCTGAGAAAAACATAAAGATCTGAGAAGAACATTGGTGCAGCACTTAACACTAAGTGATTTGTGTGGCCTTTTAGATAGGTGTGATGGAGCTACAGTTAATTTACACATCATACCTTTTATGTTACAAGTGTTTATAATGTTCTTACTTTCCTTATAGACAAATTGGTAAATGCATAAGGTTTCACAAAATGCAGTAGCCAGACCACAAAGATTTAATTTTAAGTTTCACAGGCTGATCTTCATTTGATCTGCCTGCAAAAGCTAGATGGATGCTTAACAAGGCACAAACTGTTTGTGGTTATAACATACTTCCTCTATAGTAGCACTGAGGAGGCTGATGGCTTGAATATCCCATAGTTCATATGACAAACTGAATTTGGTGGTACTGAAGTTTCAGTAGATGGCAAGGACAGACCATTGTTGGTTTCAGGTCAGGTGAAGAGAGTCACAGATATCAGTTACAAGAAAAGTAGCAAAAGAGGGCGTTAGTCTCTTTTCCCAAGTAACAAGCAATAGGAGAAGAAGAAACCCCTTCAATTTGCACCAGGAGAGGTTTAGATTGGATATTAGGAAAAATTTTTTCACTGAAAGAGTTGTCAATCATTGCAACAGGCTGCCCAGGGAAGTGGTTGAGTCACTATCCCTGGAGGTATGATGTGGTGCTTAGGGACATGGCTTAATGGTGGACTTGGCAGTGGTAGCTTAACGTTTTGACTTGGTGATCTTAAAGGTCTTTTCCAACCTAAATGATT
The DNA here is from genome assembly GCA_033628505.1 of Tringa tobata. Taxonomy (NCBI): domain Eukaryota; kingdom Metazoa; phylum Chordata; class Aves; order Charadriiformes; family Scolopacidae; genus Tringa; species Tringa tobata. Next base: position 16,847,489 of record JAHREE010000118.1, on the reverse strand, counting down.
CTATGATTGAGGTGTCCCCGGTCAACAAAACAGTCAAATTATTACTACTATTGTAATACATTTATATTTTACTTGTGATCTTTGAGTAATTCTGGATTTGTTACGAATATTTGTTCTGCCTATTGGCATGCTTTTTCCTGAAACTAGTGGTAATGCCTCTATTACTTCTGCTGCATTTCTTTATGGTTTAAACTTACCCCTAAATTAAATGGAAATGTTAAAGCATAAAAGGGTGATTGATGCTGGCTAACCAAGTTCTGTTTTCCACAATACACTTCAGGATATCTAGTTGATTACAGTGCACCCTTCCTTAAATTGTTTTGTTTTGAGAAATGTTTCAGGGATGTACCTTGCATTATCTGTTACTGACTTCATTTAGGGAAATTGTTAGACATTAGTAACTGTAACAATTGAATAATCATTGAAGCAATTTAAAATACCATTTTAATATAGCCTGTTAACTTTTTTGAAAACTAGGAACTAACTTGCTTTTATCTGTCTTTTCTAAAAGTTTAAATAACTCATACTAAACCCATCTTTTATCCAGTGAAGTTGGGTTGCTAATGTTCTACTGGAAAAGAAGAAAGTAAAATCAAGGGGAAAAAACAATACAGTGCAAATCATCCGGCTAATCTTTTAGCTTCCTACATCAATTGCAAATACCAAATGCTCATAGACCTCTTTTACTTCAGGAATGATCTACAAAGCAAGTGTGTTTGCTTAAAAATCAGGAGTCTGATTCTTAGCTACTTTAAAGCTGTTCTGTACCTTCTAAGCTAGCTCTCTAGCTGGCTCTATAATTTTTTTTTTTTTGCTAAAATCAGTGCAAATACAATATAATAGATCTATAAGACTCTTTTATGCAATTAATATTGTGTAAAGCACCTTGAGGATAAGTAAGAGCCATTTCTATGGCTCTTCACTAAATTCTTCCACTGAGAGTTGTGTTCTGCTGTCCATTCTATTGATGTAGAAACTGGCCCTGGATATATTGGGTACCTATGAATAATTTTGAAAAGATGAATTAGAAAAAAATTAGAGAAGATTTATGTTCCAAGACTGGGTTAAATCCATTCAAGAAATTGTTTGTTGCCAATTAATTACCTACCTCTAATTAGAATAATAAATTTGAGCGCAGTTGTAAGATTTGGCATTGACTTTCACTGTAGGCTTATCTGGAAGCTGTACTAAATGCTATCATTAGGATTGGTAATAAATCTGTCATAACAGGTGAAAATGAATAAAAAGGCTAAGAAGCCTCAAAAACATAATTAGACTGAGCCGAAATCTTTGCACTTTATAAATATGACCACTGGAATTATTCACGTGAATTGATCATCTCAGACTTCAACACAATGTTATAAAACATAAAACTTTTGCACTTAGTGAAACTCAGTGGTAAAATGGGAGTATAACTCTTCTTCATTGTTACATGTGCAATTTAAAAAAGAAGTGTATGTGCTGCCAGTAAAATTGTAGTAGAGAGCTCTAAGCTGGAAGTTTTAAACAAATGATCTAGCTATTAATTCTTCACTTTTGTATTCATGAAGCACCAACATGAGAGAAAACAGTCCTTTACATGTCTATCCATCTTGTCTATCTTAAAGATCTTGGGATTCATTACTTAATAAACTACTTACTAGGTGATAGAAAATAGCAAAAAAGAAGAAAAATGCTGCTACTGGAACTTGGAATATGGTATGCCTCTTTTTAGAAATTTAAAATGGGATTATTTCTTTTTTTTTATATGAATCTTTCTCTAGGATGATGTTTGCCTGCGGTGTGCTATATAGTGCAGAAATGTGTATGAAACTAGCTCTGAGCATCATTTGGAACAATATAATTTTAACATGTTGTTGCCCTAAGTTGGTCTTAGCCAGTGCCACCAAATGATTTTGTTGAAATAACACAATTTTTATAATACTCTGGTTTTTGGCAAGTGCACTAGAATTCAGACTACTGAAATTGCTAGTTACTCAAGTTCAGTTGAGTGCTCTTGAAAACTTCATCAAATATTTTACAACCTTAATTAAAATAGAATGACTTTGAAGAAATGCTGGAGACTTTCTTTTGAATTTTTATTTTGCACTGAATTATTTTTACTGTTATTTTTACATGAAATGCTGCTTTTATAGTGGAGAGTCTACATAAATTGCTTTTTTGTCAAAACGCCATGGCGTACTAAATTCAGAAATCCCAACTGGTGGGGAACTACTAGCTATATACATCAAGATCTCTGCGAGTTACTCAGCTACTGTTGGTCAGATAAACAGAATTGGGGAATATCACACCAGTAAGGTCTCTTATGCTCGAACCAATCTTGCTGAATGTATTTAACTACCTGAAAAATAGTTATGGTAGCAGGACAACACTTCCTGCTGTCATAAAACTGTTCAGGCAAATTTAAAATAATAACAAACACAAAAAGTTTCACAATATTGAGTCACCCAAATGTAAAATTCCAGAAGAAATTGTGTTAACATAAAGTAGCCCATGGGAGGAAGGGAACTGAAGAACAATCTCTTCCATTCTACATCTAGAATAGTAAACTAAATTGTTTTATCACTCATGGAAAAGATTCTGAAAGCAAAGGTAGTAGATTTTCTGGAAGGTAAAAATTAAACAACTCTCTGGAAAACAAGTAAAAGAGAAATCTAATTTTGGGAATTCTTAGAAAATACAGACAGTGCAAAAAATGTAATTAAAATGTATAAAGCCATAATTTACCTGGATCTTGGATATTGTGTGCTGTTCTTACCATCACATCTTAGGATGTAGGAAAACTGGAAAAGGCTTTTTGAAAAGCTGGGGGAGAGTAAGTGGATGATCAGAGGAGTGGTATCACTTCTGTATGGTGATAGACTAGATAGATGGTTTCTCTACCTTGGAAATGAGATAACTGAGAGAAGAGAGGGTAGAGTAAATAAAATAATGAATTACATGAAGAGGGTGAATGTGGAACTATCATTTCAATATCTTTTAGTAAACAAGAACTAAAGAGCTTGTGTTAATATCTCCAGGCAGCAAGCTTAAAACAAAAAATAAGAAACACTTTTTCATACAGAAAATAATCAAACAATGTGAGACACTGCCACTAGATGTTGTAAAGGCCAAAAGTTTAACTGAATTCAAAAAGGGATTAATGGCTGCTTTTGTTTCATGAATTGTAAAAACATCCTGCTTAGACACAACTTAGGAAGTTCCAAAACCACTAATTGCCAGAAGATGGGAAGGAGGGATTGCTCAGCTCTTGCCATGCCTCTTGTAATCTTTCCTTATGCATCTCCTAATGGCCATGTTGGGAGCAGGATAATGGGCTAGACAGATTTTTATGTTTTTCTGTCTGACCTATTATGGCTGGTTTTATTTTGTAGGCGTAAGGGGTTTTTTCAGTAATGGGGAGACAAAATGGAAATTTCCGACTTGTTTTTGGAGTTCTGTAGCAGCTGTCTGGAATATGATTCCTAATAGCTAATTGGGAACGACCGCACTTTTTGCTTTCCTTATTTTAATATATAAAAAAAAATAGTCTATAAATTCTTCTGCTGAATTCTTAGGAAGATTTTCTCTAAATACAGGGAGATGTAAATGAAGGTGAATTATTCTTGTATTTAACCCGAGTAACTATGATATATATGTATTTTAAAGAATAACGTCAGAAAAGCTGACATAGTGAGCAGGGGGAGTTTTCTGTGGTTCTTCTGTCTGAAAGGAGGTGAATGAGATTATTTTTGCCCTTATTGAGAGATAAAGAATACTAAGTTTAAATGAAAGAACATCCTAAATTCTACAGTTGTACTTCTGACAATTAGTAAGAACAGAAACAGGGAGAGTTTCATTAACATCTGTACCTTTTTTGTACAACTCTATCATCCTTTTTGCTCCGCAGAGAGAAGACTGGCTTTTGGGGCTAAAGGAAATACAAATGATTTTTTTGGGTTTTTTTCTGACTAACCTTCTATTCTGGGTTTTTTCTACCTGAATTTATAATATAAGAGTTTATTTGTACTTACTAAACAAAGATTTCATCAATTATCATAGTGCACTTTAGAAATGAAAAATACATTACTGTGTGTCAAATGAGTTTATCCTGTACTGCGTGCAAACTATGCACGTTGTCATAAATCATGGTCTCAAACTTCTAAAGTTGTTATTTTTGTTTATTAGGAAACTTTGCTTCAGATCTAAAAAGGCAATAAGGAGACTGCACATATAGCAAGAAGAAAGTGAGCCACAATCGATCATGAAATGCAATTACACAATATTCAAAGCTGAGTGAAATAAAGACCTTAAATAGTAGCAGCTTGTAAAGTTTAAAATTAAAAGTAGTTTAATTGTATATGGTGAAAAGGGGGATTGGATCAATGAAACTGATCTTTCGTATTTTGTTTGCTGTTGATTTATATGAAATTATACTTGAGGTGAGCCTCCTTTTCATGTGTATGTTGGAAAATTTTGTTAATTTGTCTAATGTTACTTCAGTGGTCTGAAAGGACATTTCTTGAGTTCAGCTGGTGCTCAGTGTATAAATGGAAGCAGAAGAATTAAAAAGGCCTTCACCTGGTCATCCTCAGCCTGGCTAATGTAATTGCAGCTTTTGTTCTAACAGTGAGGCTTTATATAACAGTACAGAGCATTACTACAGTGATGCTGAGAAGTAATAAATCAGTATCTGGATTCAAAGAATCAAACTTTCCTTTTGTCCTTTCTGGTATAGCAACTTATAAAACCGTAACATATATCCAGAAGGTAGACAACAATCCACTATACTGTCAGACTAGCTGTAGGATACCAATAGAAATTTGGAAAAAAATAATTAAGCCCAGTCTCTCATGCTTTCACTTAATTTCATTTCGTCTTTACCTTATATCTTCACTTCTTCAGAATCCTTTAGTATCAATCCATCTTTCACTAGAGGATGGGATACTAAAATTTTGAAATATTTTGTGTTAAGAAGACTTGCCAAAAAATGAAGACTGAGTCTACAGCTGATGAAAGCTGTCAGAAAGATGATTTTGTTCATTGTAGATCAGAAATCTGAAATCCTTGCTGAGTAAAGCAGCCCTTTTGGAAGTGTGTTGTATATGTGAATATGACATTTATTGGTCATGCTTGTGTTTATAAATTCTGCAGAAACTCTTTTAGACATATAAAAATCAAAATCTCCTGTGCCGTGAAAACTTGCAGTGGGTCTTTGAACTCTTGTCGTCCAGCTTTGCTTTATTAGCAAGTGAACGGCTCTCTGTTGAGAGGGGATATAATGAGCCTAGTGGGGGACAGATATTGATAAAGTCAGTCTTTACCATGGCAACCATGGTTTCTTTCAGCAACTGTCACTGAGAATCTTTTAAGCTTTTGCGTAAAGATAAGGAAAATTTAAGTAATTTTAAAATACATTATGGCTTTCTTTTTAATAGTAACTTGTCTTTTTCCCTTAGCTGTATGAAACTGTCCCTTAGATGTATAGAGATATTGATAGATATATATACTTATTATATATCTACTATTGATATAGGAAATGTTTTATGTATTTATTTTTTTTAAGTATATATTTGCCAGAGGAACTGGTCTCTTTTGAGGACTGGGGAGAGGAAATATAAACTGAAATAATCTGGACCTACTATTAAATCTGAAAAAAAAATTAGACGGATGATTTCTGGAGACGGACAGTGTCTGTTTTGCCTTTGGTTTGGAAGCAAGAGTCAGATGGGACCCCTTGGCAGAGGCAATGCTCCTTCCTTGGGGAGCTGCCTGCTGCAAAGGGAAACAGAGGTCCAGCCTTACATGTGGTAGGTGAGAGTCAAAATACGAAGCTGGGAGCCTGCATTTTGTGTAGATGTCTAAGAGGCCGCAGGAGGCAGCAATGGGCCAGGCAGGCCTCAGACAGAGCAAATTTCCAGGAAGACAAAGGGATCAAGCTGCTGCCACCAAGGAAGTTCCTGAGCTAAATGAAACAAAAGCAGAAACCGTAGCAGAGACATAGTAGGTAAGGATGAATGCAGTTGTGCAGACTTTAATCTGTCTGACCTAGGGTTCTATACCTGACCTTTTTATACTGTTAAATATGTTAATAAACACTAGTCATCTCTAATGGCTATACATGAGTGTATGATTGGGGGGTGAGGATTAAGCTTTTTTATTAGGATCTGGGCACCTCACTTTATTGAGAAATCCTAGGAGACTCTACCTCAAGGCTCTGGATCCGTCTGGAACTCGGGATCCCTCACAAAGATGAGCTGAAAAGAGCTCAGCACAGCTGCTATCTTGGGTTAACATATTTTACTAGCTGGAGGTATTTGCTGTAGTGCAAAAATGTGCTTTGGAAGTCAGATGTGCAAAATGTACAGAGAGCATGAGAAATTAGGGGAAAGGTAAAGGACTGGGCAGGAAGTAGAATCCAGATGAGGTTTAAGGATTGTGATATAGCAGAAACAGATATTGCTGACAGTTATCGTTTGCTGTCTTGGTTTGGCTGTGTTAGCATGGGTGGAAGGGCCTTGGAGAAAGGCTGCAAGGTCAAACTTTTTCTGTTCTAAAAGCAAAGTGTCTAGAAAAACCTGAGACTACAGTCCCATAAATAACAACCAAGCACACCCATATCTTTGCTCCTTCATCATGTTAAGCTCTGACTGTACAAGAAGCATTTCCGAAAAAAAGTGTAGTCTAAACTTCTCCTGTTTACTTATCTCTAATCTGTCCTTAATCTCTCCTAAAAATTCACAAATAATTTTATAGCAGGGTATGTGGTGTAAAGGTGGTTAGAAAACCAAAACCTGTATTTGGAATAGGAAACTAAGCATGTGTTACTACAAACAAATAGTTTGTTCAATTAGTTGCCTTTTGTCAGTCAGTTGCAATCTGGTAGGTGGATGCAACCGTACAGTGTTGCTGGTGGTTTATTCTAAGGTTGTCTTGCTTTACCACATTCTTCCTTTTCTTCCTCTTCCTTCTAGCATGCACTTAATTCAGGTGGACTCCGTTCAGCGATGGATGGAAGATTTGAAGTTGATGACAGACTGTGAATGTATGTGTATTCTCCAGTCCAAGCCAATCAGCGTTGAGAAGGATGAACAAAGTGAACTTATCCTTTCCTCCCAATATAGCACGTGTGATAACTTGCAGCTGCTATTAAAAAGAGCTTGGATCATAAGCACAGAGTTGACCAGGATTGCTCAAAAGCTGGAAAAGAATAGATGGCAGAGAGTTCACAGCATGACAGTAAGAGTCAACTGCCATGTGCGTTCAATGATAAATGAATACAGTACGTTCACCAGGAATTCTTCAGAAGAAATGCACCAGGTGGGATGCCTTACATGTTTTCATGTTTGGCTTGCTTAATTTTTATTTTCTTAATAATTAAAACTTACTTTAAAAAAATCTGTAAGGAATCCTTACATACTGGTAGCCTGTTTAACCAGCAATGGAAACATTCTTTACCCATTTTGGCTCTGATTTTATCATAGGCCTGATTCTGAATGTTAATAAGGTTGACAAATTATGTTGATAAAAAGTTACATTTTTGAGGAATACTGGATTAAAGTAATCAGACGCTCCATCTGTGAGTTCCTTTGAATTTACAATGTAGAAAATAATACTTTTTTAAAATTTCATTTTTATCTCTACTTGTTTTATTCAGAAAAGTATAAAAAAGTGTATTGATATGAAATACTACGTTTCTGGAGGGTTTTCACCTAATTATCACAAAGAAGCGTCATTTGCACACATTCCTGCGCAGCCTGCTCTAAGCGGACCTGCTCTGGCAGAAGGGTTGGACTACATGATCTCCAGAGGTCCCTTCCAACCCCATATCATTCTGTGATTCTGTGATTTTTAAAAATGTTGTGCATGGATATTGCTTTAAAACCATTTTCTCTTTCTCTGCAGTTTGAAAAACTTTTAATAGACAAGTGTTCAGAATTTACAGCATTCACAGAAAGGTAATTTAAATTTTCTAGTTGAAATATTAATTTTGCAGTTTTATTATGTTGTATAATTTCTAATGAGAAGTACAAATCCACTAACACCCTCAAATGTTTTAGCTCAGCCCCTGCAGCTCTGAAAGGGTTTCTCAATATTAGCCTCTGGTGGGTGAAGTGAGTTGCTTTTTATCTAAACTGCATCCTAATGAAAGATGGGATTTGTTGTTGCACAAAGAGCTGGTATAGACACAAAACTGTGTGCAAGTGGATTTTTCAGGGCTTTTAGACATCAAGGGAGAAAGTCTGGCTCTACTGATATCAGTGACAAAGGTCCCTTCAAGTTCTGCGGAGCCAAGATTTCAGCTGGTGTGAAAACTTACATTCTGAAACTTTCATACTGTGTGTTCCTGTACGTGCATATCCATGTACTAGTAAATCAAACCAAAATAAATACACATTACTTTTAATTGTAGTTGTAGGTTTCTTTAGCTCTGTGCACTCCACAATGCTGAGACTGGAAAATAATGCTCTCTTAGTAATTCTTCTCATGATATTTCCCCTGCTGAACATGTTATCCTGTTTCCTCCAGCACAGTTCCATCGATCCTTTTCAGTTTACTTTAAACACTGTGCAACATTCTGCTCAGGGGATCATCAGGGGAAAATGACACCATCTAATTATCAGGAAAGAACATTTCTTAAGCACTATTGCTTTTGCCAAACCCACACAGCTCAGACTTTACTTTTATATTCTGCCATGTGGCATGCTGATTTAATGAGTGTTCTGATCTCACAACATCTGCCCTAAAGCAGCCTTCTTTCTCCTTGTCTGTTGGACAGAAGTTGTTATAGGTGGCTGTTACAGGTAAAGCTGAAAAGGGGAGTTACTGTGTAGGTGGAGACAGTGATTAACCAAACTATGTCTCCTATTTGAGTGACCTGCCTGGGTGGAAAGGTTTTGACAATTCAAATTAATCCATTTCTGTGAGGAACTATTAGTTATTTAATTTGAATTGTATAACGTTTTCCATCTTTGTTTCATTTCTTCAGTTACAGCCAAATATCACTGGTTACAGGATAGTTATATGAACTCTGTTCCTGTATGCAATCCTTCTGCATACAAGGCCAAATTTTACTTTTAGGTATGCTGTTTAAATTTAAATGAACTGTACTCATTTGGACACACATTCATTTTGGGTCCTTATCCTACTATCATTAAACTATGACAAAGAAAGTAAAGAAATTAAAATTATTGAAAACACTTCTTTGGTCATGAAAGATGGATGGATATACACAGCTGCAGTTGAAATGCAAGCATCTTAGTGACTGTAACTATTAGCATAAGTGGAAAATAGCAGAGTTACACTGGTATAAACACACAGCATTTGCAGCAATATTTTGCCTGCAGTCTGTGAAGTAAATTGCAAACTCAGAATTATGCATTAATGTCTACTGTTGTTCTTTGATGGTTTACTTACTATGTGTAGACAAAGCTTTGATTAAAGTATAGTATGATGCTAATGACACAAAGACTGTCCTCATGTGAACAGTTGAATTCCCATTAAATCCTCATTATTAACACAGAGCTCACCTGCGACAATCAGCTTGATAAAAACATAGTTGTCTGTTACATCTTTTTTCCTTCATCTCTTTCCTTTCTCCTTCTTTTCAGGTGCGTACAAACTGAAGATGAAGAGATTCTGAACTCCATGAAATCTTGTATTAATGAAACGCTCACTACCATTGCTCAGTATTTTGGCCAGTTGATAGAGCTGGTGTTAACACATGAAGCCCAGGTTAGTTCATAGTTTAAGGAAAAAAAAGTTTTTCAAAATTATTGAATCTTGAGGGAGATTAACAGGAGGATTAGAATTATAACTCTCCATTTTCAGCAAATTTCCAATCTGTAATTCAAATCATAGAATTGTTTAGGTTGGAAGAGACCCTTGGGATCATCGAGTCCAACCATCTACCCTACTCTACAAAGTCCTCCCCTATACCATATCCCTCAGCACCACATCTAAACAGCTCTTAAACACATCCAGGGATGGTGACTCAACCATCTCCCTGGGCAGCCTATTCCAATGCCCGACCACTCTTTCTGGGAAGAATTCTTTCCTAATGTTCAGTCTAAACCTACCCTGTTGGAGCTTGAAGCCATTCCCTCTCGTTCTGTCATTAATTACCTGTGAGAAGAGAGAAGCACCAACCTCTCTACAGTGTCCTTTCAAGTAGTTGTAGAGAGTGATGAGGTCTCCCCTCAGCCTCCTCTTCCTCACACTAAACAATCCCAGCTCCTTCAGCCTCTCTTCATATGATTTGTTTTCCAGGCCCTAATGTTTTGTAAAAAGATGTAAGTGTTTGTATTCTCAAATTCTCCAATAACCTGAAATCTTAAATGAAATGATCTTGTGGCTCACTACGTTACTAACTTTTCTTGATATGCCTCCTTCATTGCAAGGATCTAATCTCTGGACAATGTCCTGTTAATAAAACCTTTGGATGCATTTTGTCTTCCTTTCATACTGGTACTGCTCTTCTTAAGAAACCTTGAAAAAAGTCTCTGCTGCTCTCAGTGATTCTTATTTAAAGCTAAACGTTTTAGAAGATGTAAATGTAGCAGGGATGTTATTTTAGCACACATTTAGACTCTGGAAGTAGTGATAAAATAAAGTGTTGTGTACAGGTTATATGTGTATGTGTAACCTTCTAGAGGCATTGCAGGCATGATGTATAGTTTCCAGTGGTGATTAAATGTAGACAAATACACTGAGTAATTAGGCTGAGGCTGCAAATGCATTCAGTTTTTTCCATTAGGCCATTCTTGAAATAGTAACAACTTGCAAGACTAACCAATCTGTCTTGACTTACACTGATTTCTTTATTGAGATCTCACTAGAAATCCCTTTGCACCCTCTAATCTTCCTCAGATAAAACACCCCAAATGTAATTATGATCAATTAATTTGTCCGTATTTTAGAGGTGATGTTATGCTGAAATTTTGTGTTGTCCCTGCAGAGAAAGAGGAAAAGAGAGGCTTAGCGAACAGGAAATAGTTAAATAGTATGTGCTATGGTGCTAAAACAAAATTAATGCATGGTATTGGTCAAATTCTAACATACCTTGATGCATTAAGATAGGGAAAAAAGTTGTGGCTCTTTCAGAAACATCCCTTAGACTTTTAAAAGGTTATTACTGGGAGTTGAGAATCTTCAAAATACATTTGCAGAATTATAGTCAAACTAACAAGCTGCTTGCTAAATGCGCTTTGGTTAGGATTTAAGAGAACTACATGAAATGCCACATATGAGTTGTAGTGTGTAAATAATTTTGGATATTGCAAATTCAGTGAGTAGGTTGTGGTTCTTTTGATGCTCATTCCTTTTAATGTGAAGAGCAGTTCGTCATTGCTAATATTTCTGTCTTTGGCACGTTGACATCTATTTATACACCTGAAATCCTAGCCCCTTTTTCTTTTAAGGCATCAGAATTAGTTACTCTGCATCATCTCATGTGCATCTGTGTGGTTGAAGACTTGAATTAGATGTCATTAATAAAAACACTTTTAAGAAGAGTTTTCGGAACTATTCAGTCAGGCTGTGCGGCCACTTCTGCCAAACAACCACACTATTTGTGGGTAGTTTGCTGCTCTGGAATAGACTGTGTCTGTGTGAGAGGCCAGTGCTCTTTGCTTAAATTGTGTATTCAAGAGCTTTCCCTTCTAATCAGCGTATTGGGATTTTGTTCGGGGTAAGTTCATATCAAATTGTGAACTGTTATGTCTTTTATGGAACATTTTTCTAATGCTAAATGTGGGAGAACACTACATCTTAAAAGGAAGAGAATCGAATTTCATACTTATAACAGTGTAAAATATAGGATATTTCCTTTCACTTCTTTTAAAGTTGGATTAAATATAAAAATTCTTACCTTCCTCCTGGCAGACATAATTATTCTTCCTCTAATGATTGTATCCACTTTCAGAAAGAGTAAAATTAAATAAAGTTCATATTCTTATGACAGTTGTGTTTCTCTGTGAAGCTGCAATGGCACACCTGGAAAAGCAAGATAACTACAAAGATAAAAATATTTTAACCTATTTCATATGTTGAAGGAATAAAATATATTTCTATATAATAATTTCCTGTATTGGTCCATGACATTTTCTGTGTAGACTGAGGATAGTGATGAACCCAGAGCCTTAGAATATAGTGTTAGAAAGGGTATAGCCATATTCCTTATAATTAAGGTGAAAACCTTGCATCGTCTTGTGATATAGCTTATACACTTAGACAACTAGTTGTCTTCTGAAAATTTTAGTTCAATCCCAGGCCAAACCCAATAATAATTTTCTAAATAGCTGAAGAGTTCTTTATTGAATGTTCTCCCACGCATACCTGTTCTCTTATGCTACTCATATTTATTTTTAAATATCATTACTCTTGGTTATGTGTATTCAAATTACAGTGTTATCAGTCTGACTCCTGCACATGCTTTTTTTGGTTCTCTGGGTAAGAAGCAAAATGATATGGGTTAAATGAACTAGACTTTCTACACCATCTTATCTTTAAATATAACACTAATGTTTTTCATTGGAAGTAAATTATGTTTATTATCTTATGTCACACAGAACCTGCTGAGACAAATAGAATTGTCGGATAGCGTGTACATCACTGAGTCAGCAATCAGTAATTTATTCAGCCTTACCCAGGAAGGTGCTCATCTCTGCCGTATCATAGCTAAGGTAAGGGGATATATGGATTAATCCAAGGTAAACTAGCAATACAAGTGAGTTATTTTACTTAACACAGTGGTGATTGTGAGTTTTGAAATATATAATACAAGATGAAATTCTGTATTTCAGGAGACAAATAGTCTAGGTTAAAGAACAACAAAATTTACTCTGAGAAACATTTTTTGTTCTTATTTTGCTGCTTTTGCAAGCCTTACCCTGCCGAGTTTATTACCACCTTATTCCCATTAGATTAAAAAATTAAAAAAAAAAAAGAAAAAAAAAAAAAAGGTCTGCAATGCCCCCAGTCTTTAATTTAATAAAGCTCAATGCCTGCGCAAGCAACTGCAGTAGGATGGTAAGTTCCAACAGGTTTCTGGGCATTGATTCAGCTACAGTTGTCTTTGTGCCACCTTTGCCACCACTCCCTTCAGCATCTTGGGCACCTTCTTAGTGTCTCTCCTGATGGTAACAGCCACGTAAGTGGAGAGAAGCTTTATGATCGGCCGTGCATATGGCAGACTATGCACAGAAACAGCAAGACCTCTCCGGCTTTGAGTACACAGGATGTTAGAGACATTATCAAAGATGTAATTCTAGAAACACTTTGCATCCATTATTTTCCTTTTATGGAAGAATATCACAGTTACTTCTGGCAGTGTGTGTTCTTGTTTACTGAGTAGTTGATGCTAACTTTAGGTATAAATTAATCATTCTGCCAAGATCAATGATACTGGCAATCTCTGCAGAGTTTGCACCTTTGTGAACACTTGGGTCTTGAAAAAGTGAGAAAGGCAGGGCATTGTGGGAGGTCGAGGATAAGATAATGGTAACTGCAGTATATATAGAAAGAAGAAAACATTCTTTCCTAAGCTTCTGCTTATGGATTCGTGTGCTAATCCCTTGTCCTGCTCAAAGATGAGGTTAAACAGCAGCATTTTATTAATATTAATTTTGATCTGCCTTTAAATGGATGCTTGCACCATAAAAGGTACTGCTGTGTTCTGAAGGCTGCAAATGAGGTAGACTCAAATGTGTAGTAGATCCCGGCAAGGATCCTCCAGCCAGGAGGTTTAATTTTTTCTAAATTGGTATTTGAGCTCCACTCAGTGGTATACAAAAACAATGTTAAAATGTTGAGTATTGAGGAAGTGCAGAACAAAATTTCCTCAATTTTTTAGTCTTGTGCTTTTTATCATTGTGTGAATTCCATAACAGTTTAATTTAGCAGAAGGGAATTCTGATCTTCCGTGAATCAATAAATTAATTTATTGCTAAAACCTGGGGGTGTCACAAGTGTGCAAATGAGGAAATGCATCCCCTTATGCACAGACCTCTAAGTGGTGTTTGGTTGCCAAATTACAGCAGTGATTATGTCACCTGTCCTGTGTGTCTGCAAGGTGGCAGAGGAATCGTAACAGACCAGAATTTTGAATTCAGTCACTTGAGTAGGTAGCTATGACAGTGAAAGGTGATTCGGGGGAAAAAAATATTAAAAATTCTGGAATTGCACTCACTCATACGGATGGTAAGAAGGGACGCAATTTTTGCAAAGATCTCAAAACCTCCCACAGATACAGAAGTTCCCTTGAGAATTGTCATATTATCTTTGGTAAAAACTAGCCAGAAAAGGGGAATGTTTATTTACAGTGAAAGCAAAACTCAACAAATTTTTTCATGTAACCTTGAAGTCTTACTCTTCATGACAGCGTGTGATCATGTGGAACACAGTTTTTATCTTTTTTCCTGTCCCAAGCTATAAATTACTACTCTAAAGCACACCAAAATCTTGAGCATGCAAACAAAGAACCATGATAAGATTGGAGAGCTGCAGTATTATAGGAACTGGTTTCTCACTTTACATTTTGGTAAGAGTTTCAGTCTTCTGTCTTCCTTCCTCTCCTCCCCTGCCAATATTTTACCAAAATGTAAAAAAGCTTTGAAATGCTAATCCCTCATGCTGAAGTGTCACCTATAATTTTATTCCACCTGAAGGCATTCTTTGACCATTTTTTTTTAGCATGTAACTTTGTAATCTGCTGCGAAAGAGTCATGTTGCTGACTCACCCTGGCAGCCAGTTAGTCATTCTCACTAGCTGTCAGAAGGATAAAGACTGAGATCTCTAACACAAATGAGTAGTAGCAAGGGCAAGATAAGAAATTAAGGGAGAAAACCTAAATAATAATAATAATAATAACATCAACAATAATAAATCCTTGAATTCTGAGCTAACAGAAGAACCAAAGTTTAAACCATAATATGTGGTGCTCATGTACAAGCAACTACACTGGCGTCAGCATAATGGAAATTCCATAAGTTTGGTTAATTTTAAAAGCAAATAGAGAAAATGAGGAAAAGAACACTCAAGCAGAGCATTTGTTACAAGTACCCAGAAAAAATTTTAGTCGGGTTTCTGTCTGCAGATGTTTCCTGTCTTTGGAACCAAATGTTGCTAAAATACTCCTCTGTCAATTCTTATGATACATAATTAAGCACCAAACCATGTGACTACCTTGCTGCATCATTGTCTGGGGTTGCATTGCAGGGATGTATTCTCAAAAGTCTTTTTTATTACATTATATCTATTAGATTGTGATCCTGGGATCTTTCATATTAAAAATTATAAATAAGTCTTAGTTGTTAAAACTCTGCCTTCATGTTCTGAGAATATAAGGAGACACTAAAAACCAGAAATTATAAATTTTGGGTGGACTTGAGCAACTGTCAAAAATTAGCATTACTTGAAGTAGGCTGGTTCTAAATTGATTTCGCCTCATGACAACCAGAAGAATAAGTAAAAGTCAGTTCCAGAGTTATAATAAATAAATGCTGGGACACAGAGTGATAAAGGAAGTCTTCGTAAATAAATCCATTTCAATGGCGATAATTAGAGTCTAATAGTACTGTATTGAACAGGATGCTATAATAATAGAGAGAGGCAAAAATGAAGATAATGATGACAGCCATACCTGCTTATTACAGCCTTCTTTGGAGAAGGCTTGACTGTTTGAGTTTCATATAAATGTACTTGCTCTGAGAAGCTTCTAATACATCTTGGCCTTACCTTCTTTGTATGTCAGTTTTCTTTTCTAGCAAGGATTTACTTTGCGGATTTCTTTGGACATCATTTTTCAAGCTAATTATAAATATTGCCCTCTATCATGAGGAAAGGCTTGATGAGAATTCACTGAATTTTGAGTCATTTCAGGCTGAAACTGCAAAATATTACACCTTAGAGTTGAATGCCTTTTTTCTCCCCTCTGTTCACTCAACTTACTATGCGCAGTGGGGCTTCTTACACTCAGGACCTCCTTCACATACTCTTTGTGATTGTATTTTGGGTGATTTTGTTATCTAATGCTAGACCTTCTGAACAGCATCTCAGGGATGTCTCCATGAAATTGAATTCCTGTTAATGCAATATAGGAGAGAATTATGTCATCGAGCAGTCAAGGAAGCTCTCCTCTCTTTCAGTTACTGCTTCTTAGAGTAGTTGTGGCCTGTACCAGATGAAACTTGAATTACAGAAAGAGCGGTGTTTCATGTGTTATTTGGTCAAAAACCGGAAATGCCAAAAAGTCTGCAAAGGACAAATAAAAGCATGCTTAGGCATTTTGGGATCTTTTGGAAAGGTGCAAGTTAATCTCCAAAGCAAGCAAAGCTCAGCGCTGTGATGTTTCTTTGTCTGAATGGTACTGGTCTACCCATTTGACCAATTTATGTGCATCTCTGTCAAATGGAATACTGTTGTCATCATTGCAGAAGATACAGGGGACAAATCTTGAAAAACGAGAATAAATCCTGAGGAATGCTCAGGTCCCAGTGAGGGGATTGTTTCTGACAAGCCATAGAATCAGGCTCAGTATTTCCTGCCTATTCCATATTTCACTTGCAGCTTTCTAGGTTCATTACTTGTGATCAATATTTTACAGCCTGGTAATGGCACACAGGGCACAAAATAAACAGTTTAGATCTCTTCCTGACAAATGCAGTGATAAATCACTTCCTGTCCATCAGAGGCAAAAGCAGGGCACCAATTTGTCATACAGAAAGCTTGAAGGAAATGTGCCAACATCACTTGAGCTTTACAAGTATTATCCACAAATTTCTGCTTATTATGACTAAAACAGAGAATCAGATGATCTCTGACTTCACTGAACTGTGGGGACTTTCAAGCTGATAATTTTTTTTTAAAATATCTCAGTTACCTTAGGTTTGGGGACAACAGTATAATAGCTTTTTTCTATATTTTTCATAGATAATTTAATTACTGCTTGGGTGAAATATCAAAATCCTTTTGTAGAAGGAAAAATACGAATAAATTATAATTTCGTTAGTGTACTGGCCTTTTTTTATTTTAAAGGCTCAGAAATGTCTTTTTTCAGTAGGCTATATATAGCAGTACTAGATATAAAATAACTCATACAGATATAAGTGAACTTCTTACAATTCCAGAAATAAATTTTATTCTTAGCAAACAAACCTCAGTAATCCTAGTGTTTTCACTGATCTCACAGAAATTACATATACATTTACAAAGACATAATTTAAAACTTCTATCTTGAAAATATATTGAGATGTTAGTTTTGTCTAATTATAATTTTCTTATAAACCGGTATCTATTTTTGCTACACTGAATGGCTTTGCTTGCTCTATTATTTTCTACTCTATTCTAGCAGAACTAGTATAAAAACGTAGCATTCTGAAAATGAGTGAAGTCTGGATTGTAGTCCGGAGGTCTTATGTCAGTACAGAAAGCTGTTGAGCTTTCAAATAACACAAATAGTTGAGAAGAAAAAAGTTATTGCTGTGTATCTGAAAAATATTTTTATATAAAGGCTACTGAAACAGGCTTAAAAAGAAGAGTGGATATTACACTTGGTCCATGATTCCAACTATTTTTGATTTACTACTGTAATCTGACTACTTTAGTCTGTCATTAATATTTTAAATGCTTTCCTCTTCTTTATATGTCTGCTTTTGCATAATATAAGGCATCTATAGTGTACCTGATGGAATAACATTTTGAAATGAAGAACAATACAAAAAAAAACCCACCACATGAAGTGCATATATTGTCTGTATTTATTTATATCTTTCCATTTATTATGTTAACTTTGCTAACACATATGTTTACAAGCTGTATTGGATATTATTAAGTATAAAGGATATATATACACTCAAATCTTTGACTGTAAGGGTGTTTATATTCTCAAATCTCTGTCATCATTGCCATATTTAAGGAAAAAATTGTAGTAATACAAATTTTATGTGTTAGAGGATGAAGATATGGATTGCATATGTATAGAACTTGACACCTATTTCCACATTATTTTCAGTAGCATTTTGAACATATGACCTTCTCTCTTATATTTTAGCATTAAGTAAATATTGTATGGATCTCAGAAATGTAGAGGAATAGAAAGTATATGCTAAAAAAAATCTGTTTTGAACTAATAGCATATGGTTGACTATCACTTAAATGTCACTCCAATTGCTGCCTATTGATAACTCTTTGTAATTTTCACATGAATGTCAAGTTTAATTTAAATTGTGCATGTAATTGGTAAAAGTCAATCACTTAAGCACACCTCCCACTGAGGCTATATTACTTTTTCATCACTTAGTGTTTAAGCATTAATCAACTTGAGTTCTCTGTGTGAGCTTAACATCTTCTTTGTTGGTGTTGTGATGATAGCTAATTTGGATAAATTGCTAAAGGAATTTGCCCCCCATCACACTCTCAGCTAAATACTAGGAAAACATTCAGTTCTGATTTTCCTTTTCCCCCGTAGGAAGGAGGTGTAGCTGCTCTCTTTAAGATCTGTCGCCAGGATTGTTTCAGGTGCCTTTATCCTCAGACGCTGAGAACTTTGGCATCCATTTGCTGCGTAGAGGAAGGGATGCACCAGCTGGAAAAGGTAGGCACTTCAGCATTATCAACTGCATCATAAACCAGATAAGTCTTACTTTAATCTCTTCTAGGAATTGATAACTTGGTGATGTTTGATGCTGTGCTCCATACTACGCTTGTTTTTTCCATGCTGAACACATCTTCAGTCTTCACAAAATTAGTTCCAGCAATAACATTATCCTGTTCAGTTGCTGGCACAAATAAGCTTCCTAAGTGGGGATAATTTTAATAAAACAGGTGAACATGTTAGTAACTACGTCAAAAAACTAGGGAAATTATGATCTCTGGACTCTCTGAAGTGTTTGTTTAGAAACTTCAATATTTCAAATAACCCTTAAAACACAGAAAGCTTTATACCTCTTCAAATCTTTTCCTGATGCTCAGGTAGGGCACCTATTTGTGGTACCGCAGTAACTTGTAAGAGTTGTAATTGCATAGAAAGAACTGGGACAAATATAGCAGCTAGCCAATAGAAAAATGTGTCTGCTAATCAGCAACAAGTCTCATAAAAGCCAATTTTAACTGAGATGGCAAATATCAAAACATTATCCAGATAAAATTATATCAACTGCTTAGGCTTCATTCCCTTCTCACTCTCACTACATATTGCTGTGTTTTGTAAAATGAACACTTCTGGTCACTAAATCATGATCTCATTCTTTGTATTTCATAAAACAGTCATCTTCCACAGCTGAATAATGGCCTCTTCAAGTTAATGATAAATGATTTCACTGCCACTTTACATTGACGTATCTTGTAATTTACTGCCCAGAATTCAAGCAAACCATGACAGAACATCTGCAGCAAAAAACAAGTCTCTGAGTTTACAGTAAATGAAGATGACTTAAATTTTTTTTTGACATAATGCTGCTTTAGACTGACACCAGAATCAGTCTAAAAGGATCTTTCATTATGTCCACTATAACAGTGGAATTAATAGAGTTAGAAATGGAAAGGATTGATACAACTCACCTGGTCCAATTCCTGGCAGTATCAACATGCAAGTGGCCCATATCAAAGCTGACTAAACAGGAGTCCTAGAAAAAGTGATAACTCTCAAGCTTATATGTCTTTGATCTACTTTAGTCTTGGCCACAAGTAAAATTGCTCAGGGTAAATTTTGTCCGAATCAGGGCTGGAGTAGGGTTTAAAGATTTTTTAACAGCAATCCCTACCACTGCTTTCAGTAGTTTGTTTTTCAGCTATGCCTTAGTCCTTAAATCACACCTTGGCAAAACCTATGTCTACAACACGAGGGGCTGGAACATTAATCCTACTTACGTGACTGAACAGACAGGTTTATGACAGGACCTGTGTTATAGGTTGTGTTGCTATTGTGTTGCTGAGGTTCGATATGTTATAGGGGTCCAGTGCATGCCTGGCTTTCTAGTGGGGGATAATGGGATATTTCATATAAAAAACAATATTTTGGTGTGAACACTACTCCATACAGTTTTTTATGTTGTCGTCTTTAAATAAGAATGACTTTTTCTTTTAAAATTTGAAGCACTCTTGAAAAGAACAAAAAAGAGGGTAAACAATATTACCAATCCTATCATTACAGAAATTACTGTAGGACTTCTTATCTGGCAGGAAGGGCAGCTTCTATTATCTGACTAAATACCTGGGTGGTGGTAAAACATTTAATTTGCTCTAATGTGAATATCATTATGCCACCTAGCGCATTAAAGCATCAGTGCAATTTGAACTTGATTTTTAGTGACAGAAACTTCATTCAAACAAATAAAGCTTGGCCTCCAAATTGTTCAGATTAGGTATTTCAAGATTTAAAAAAAAAATAATTAATAAAACCCACAAAACTCAAACAAACCCCACCCCCTCTATTTTTCAATTAGATTTCACAACCACTGGAGTGTTTAAAAGACCACTTGAAAGCAGCAAGAGCTATCATTTCTAATGGAACATTTGTCTGGGAGGTGAACTAAAAGGGGATGGTATACTTCCTGCAGTAATTGCAGTGCTTAATTAATAAAGACATTAGAATATTGTTTATTTATCCAGTGCTTTTTGATCTTACCAATTCAGTAGCAGCACAAGAAGGTAAGGAGAACATCTGTGTTAATGCAGATGGTTATTTAGAAAGCAAGAAAGTCAGTAGTTCACAGGAAGCAATCCAAGTAGAGTGTTTTAACACTTTTCTTGTGGTTTAAGATACTTGAATATTAGGCTTTCTTTACAATTAGTGAAAATTTAATGTGAATAATACTATACTGGGTTTAAACTATTTGAGTTTTTTGGATTGCAATTTGAAAATACTGTCCTCATTTACTAATGAAGAAATAATTGAGTACTTATTTCTGAAGATATAGAAAATTTCCATTTTAAGCAAAAATATTTTCCTCATTTTTTTAAAATAATCTTGTTCTTCCCAGTTACACGTCTTTAAATATATATCTGCAATACTCTCTTACCAGCACACTCAAAAAACTCATTATTACCTTTTCATCATCTTGATAAACAAGATGATCTTTGCTATAATTACAATGACCAAGTAGTTGTTGCAATGACTAGCTTTTGCCTTCACAGGTGAATCTAGTTGGCTGTATGTACAATAATGCAAAATCAGTTGGTTAAAACGTCAGTTTAGAACAGTTGTTATTTCACTTGCCAGTTCTTTGCTGGCTTTTGAAAAGGTACTGTTACTTTGTACATTGAACTACAGAGCTCTAGGAATGCACTAACAAGTTAGTTAGGCAATTAAAGTAGATAGATAGTGAAAAAATAGCCTCATTTTGTGACTGAGGACTGTGTGTAAATAAATGTTGTTCTATGTAACCTGTGCTCCACAAGTGGTAATTATAGTGCTTCAAGCTGCTTATGGATATCTGGTTGCTTGGTACACTTTAACTTCATAATCCACTGTGACATCAGCAGGTTTGAGATCATTCTTTGGTCTCAGCTGCCCAGCCAGTCCCACTTCAGAGAGAAGTGCAGAGACCCTGGAAAAGCAATCAGGATTTTCCTGTAGCTGCCTGTCCTCGTACCCAAGAGAGCTTTGTCATCTGTGTCTTGTGGCACTTGAGCATGCAAAGTTTTTAGGAGAAACCTAACTGCATTAGAAAGGATGGTTATTAGAGAGGTTATTAGACGGTTATTAGAAAGAATGGTCTAGGCATTCCAGAGTTTATGCAGAGACAACAAAAAATACAGGTAGTAGAAAATAGCTAAAATTTGTAAAACCAGCGGAACTGAAAGGAGTTTGGGGAAGGTGAGCTTGATAGTGTTAGTGCTGCACATGCAAACCTGGTCATACATCTAGCCCTGAAGTTTGGGACAGAAATACAATGATGCAGTGGGAGATTCGTTCTCAACATAGACATTTGGTGAGGGTTCTAGAGGAAAGAATATCTGAACCTGCATGAATGTGCTTTGAAAACTTAATTCACCTCAAGCGTTTCCACGGAAGGACTGTTGAAGGCACAGAGTTTGGATAGATTAACACGTTCATTAATTGAAGCTTAAGGTAAAAACAAATAAATAAATAATTGTGATTTTGATTGTCTGATAATGCACATTCTGCAAATTACATTCAGAATTAGATACTTCAAATACCATTTTCATTGTCAAGACAGAAAATCTAAGAGGTATCGTCTTCAACATGAAGCAACCTTGCCTGGAAAAAGGGTCTGTATTTTAATGCAATTGTACATCTTTAGCACATTGTTTGCCTAAAGCAGTTATTCAGCCCTTTTTCCTTCCTGAGGCTGCATTAGGTCCTTTTTTTGCAGAGTTCTGAACAAAGTGCATATGCTGACATGCAGCCTCATTAAAGCCTAAAGACTGTGGCAGTTTCTCTGCTTCAGGTCTGTCCATACAATTGCTTGTTGTTGACTGGTGCTAGAAGGCATGGCTTTCCAATTTTTGCCCTATATTGAAGCTCAGTTGTGTGACTTCAACAGGGGTAAACTTCCTGCTGCAATAAAAGAACTGCAGAGCTAGTTCAGAAATAAATAACAGATAGTGCAGTGTACTGCATTTTTTACTGTGCATGTGAAACATTATTACATTAAAAAGCTGCAACTCAGCTGGGACCTAGATCAAGGCTCAACTGCCACAATAACATAACGATTTATACAAATAGTCATTCAAGCAGCTGCCTAAATAGTAACACTGTGTAGTGTATGTTTACTTACACTATTTAAATTACTGGTGACAACAGTTCTTACTTTCATTAATAAAACCTTCTTTTTAAAAAATGACACAGCTTTTATCACTGTGCTTTAAGCAAAATTGCCTAGGTATAGATTATAAATTGCTTTGAATCCTTTATTTAAAGCACATTATATCAAATTACTTACCTCCAGAAAAAGAATATACAAGAGAGGGAAGCAAGTACAAAGTGTACAATTTTTGTGGTTGGGAAACTGTATGAATTTCATGAAAACTTCTTAAACATGAGTGATGTAAAATCTATATTTCACTGTGAACCCAGTCTGATTTTTAAGAACAGCCATGAACTTACATGCAATAATAATTTCTGCATGGCGGGGCTGTAGTCTGTCAATGATATATAAGATAATCAAGCTTTTGTTGGGAATTAAGTAAAACGTTCATTACAGAATCTGCAACTACAATTTAATCATTGCTTTTGGGTCAATGTGACTTGATTACTTTATTCAGCTCAAACGCCTCAAACATTAACCTCAGTCAAAACCAGGGAGTAACTTTGTTTCAGATGAGTATTTTTGTTGCCTTAAATCTCAGAACCATTAAGATTCAAGTAAGTAGCTGTAGGGTGGGGCAAAAGTGAGAATTATGGAGAGGGCTTTGATTAAGACGGCTTGGATGGCCTGGTAAGAGAGATAGCATCACCTCTTCTGAAATCTGAACGAGAAAGTTAGCTGATGGCCCATGGATTTCAGTGTCACAGTATGTGAAGGCCCCACAATCATGATTGATTTGTAGTACCTGGTATATGATGGAAATAACTTCTTACCATACAAGAGATCACAAATTTACCTGATCTGAATGAACTATATAGCTATCTTCATATCTGAATATTCCAAATGCAAAATACCAAGGGAAGCAAAATGTTGGTAATGTTCTCCTAGAAAATGTGTGTGACAGAGAGGCGCATAGATGGCCACATATAAAAATGTGTCTCCAGGTGGCTTGCTTCTTTTAAGAAGTACATAGTAGTGTGCAGCTTGCTAAGCAGCAGTGAAATGTTGATTTTTATTATGGCAAGTACTGGCTTATGCACAGGACTTCCAGAAATGAAAAAATCTCAGGAAGTGCAGAGGTCTGCCTCAGACCAGTAGCCTCCCCACTCTTCAGAGAAGAGCTTTGTGTTAATTTTTTTTTCCTGATTAATATATGAAAAATTCTTATGGATTATTTCCATTGTTTTGAATCCAGTTAGTTTCAGAACAAGGGGTTAGATCAGCCGGTAAGATGGTAAAAATTATATAGATATGTTATTCTAAAATGAGTTGAATCCAAGAGTTTATAAGATTAAGCTTTTTTTTTTTTCCAGAAAAATATTTTAAGGGAAACCATAGTTTTTGAAATTTAGTTTTAATTAATAAAAAGTCAAATTTCATGTTATTTTGATTTTCCTCATATTGAGATGGAGCTTCTTGTGTTCTGGTTTGTGCCCATTGCCTCTCAGTGGTGCTCACGGGGCACCACTGAGAAGAGCCTGACCTAATGTGTTTGTTGACAAACACATTCTCAACAGTGTTTTATGAAGTGGAATATCATTCTTGTTTGTTCCCCAAAGTAGTGCTTGTGAAGCTTTATGGCTGGGAAGAGACTGGAAACTTTCTTTCTGTATGCTTAAAACCACAGAACACAGGCTTGTGGACTAAGAGCACATGAAATGATTTAGATGAAAAGAGTTTAAGTGATGTGTTCCTTTTACAACCCTTTGGCTGAAGAGTCAACTCTTCTGTTTTGCATAATGGCACTTTTTTCCCTCTGAGAACATTGTTTTGGCTCATCTTCCATGGCTGTTTGCAGCCAGGCTTTGAAATCATGCTTGTGAAGTTACGAACAGTAAGCAGGAATGGATAGAGATTGCTGCTGTTCTGAATTTGGAGAGGAGGATAACCCTTTAAAGACTAACTCAGGTAACTTTTGCCATACAGTGCAGAGCACACTGAAACTTGGTGTCATTGATAGCTGGAGCTGAGAGTTATGTCTCACTGTTGTTGCTAGCTAATTGTTTAGGTCGTAGGAGAATGAAGACCTACAATGAGACAGAAATATAAGTCAACCTTAAGGAATAGTGTGGGGAACAGCATTTTCAAAAGCTGCTTTTCACATAGCCTTTTTGATAACCAGGGAAATCTATTTCACCAACTGAGTTTGTGGTACAATTAGATAATGTAAAGTTCTAGGCTTGCAGCTCTTTAATTTACTGGACACTTCTTCTCAGTAAGGCTGTTTAATTAATTGGCAGTGAAAAATGTGCTGGGTTTGGCAAATTACATTTCTGTCAAAGCCCCTGCAAGATTCATTAAATCATATCTGAGAGTGCAGGAATTGCCCTTCCTCAACCGCTGGCTTTGTATATATTAGGTGGTTTTTCAAGTTTTACCTCCTGATTACACAGCTCTGTATACAGATTACTAAATGCAGCTTCTTTCAGCACAATCAGCAGCTGACTTTTTATGTTGTCGCAGAATCTGACCACCTCCAGATGAAACAGGCTGCAGTTCTACAGCAAAATGCTTTGGAAGTCATGGAAGGGACATGTTTCTGAATACTGAAAACCAGTGTGAAACATGTTAAAAAAAACAAACAAGACAAACACAGAACAATCCCAAACCCCCACCCTCTAAAAAACCCCAACAAATCCAAACCCACCACCACCACCAAAACCCCCCCCAGACCAACTAGCAGCTAATCTTTGCAGTATCATTTAGTCTGTTGAAAACCTTCTGCCATTTACACAGGAGATTAAAATTTCTTTGCTTTATGGTAGTACCCACTTTATCATGCAAAGAAAAAAGCAAGAGTTTTTTTGATGGACTTATTATTCAAGAGACATGGAATTGAATAAAGGCAGACATGTTAGTGCAGGATTATGGGGCATTGCCAGATCTCAGTAGGAAAAAAGTATAGACAAAATGCTTTGGCTGAGGTCACTGCCATTATTCCAATTCTGTTAAAATGACTAATTAAATTATAGCAGTTTTGTTGTTGTAGCCCTGATGGTCTAAGGAGATATGTATCAGTTGCTCTAATAAAAGATATTACCTCTCCTTACAAACCTTGCTTCACTTTAATCATATTATAGATTTTAGAAGAGGGAGAAAAGAGCCAGCAAACGCAGCACTAAAGATAAACATTTTGATAATACTGGTAAAGTAGGACAACGTGAGACTTAGCTAAGGAGTTGGTGAATAGCTACTATTTGGAGGACACAGATTCCATTGTTTATCAGTTGATCCTCAGTTAGATATCGGGCCTGGCCCAGACTCTGCAAACATATGCACATACACTTAGCCATAAGTACGTGAATAGTTTCATTTAAAAATAAGAGAACCACTACCTGTTAAAATGTCAACAGAGATGCACATCTGTTGGTCTGTTCACGATTGAGATTTCAGACTGCAATAAATTTCACAGAGTAAATATTTATTTGATCATCACTGAACACATAGTGCTGTGGAATAAAGCAAAACTTTCAGAGCCGATCAAATAGATACAAGAACTTTTTGACACACCTTGTCTGTCTTTTCAATAAGAGGCACAGCAGGCAGTCTACAAATTAATATATAAATCTATCTACAAATTGATAATGAAAGCACGAGCTGTCTTCTAACCCCACAAAGAACACTTTGTCTTTTGCCTTTAGTGGGAGTCCTTCCATGTCACCCACAGGTTTAGGCTTTGCTTCTCTTTGCCCTGTGCTTAATGTGGCATATTGCTTAAGCATGGATCTGTGATAATATGTCCACATGCAAAAATTCTATAACAGTCAAAGCACCTCTGTTTTATTCAGGTTTTGTCATATTTCAGTAAGGCCTGATCAGAGAAGGCATTGCAGTAACATTCAGGTATTATCAATGTTGTGTTGAGAGTAAATCTTGCCACTGTTCTGTTCCATTTTTTTTTTTCATGGCTCTAAAGCAGTGTTGATGCAGAGTGAGAGCTGGTAGACTTAGGTGTACTTTGGCATTTGGTTCCCCTATATGATGCAGTCAGTGTGGGAAGAACAACCTCTCATCTGCCCCTCAGCTCTGTTCTTTTTGTACACCTCTGTTTTTTCAGCTGAGATGCAGAAGAGAGAGTGTCTTCAAGTTTCATTGAAATAGATTTTGAAAGCTGAAAAGGAAGTCCGTGGACTATGCCAGGTTACTGAGGTGTACACTTCAATGTGCAAGATCAAATTGGAGCAGTGCCTGTAGATTGCCATTCCCTCCAACTTCATTTTGAAAATTTGAGCTGGTGCCAGATTACCACTCTGCACTTGTTTGGCTCCCATATAATTTACACATGGTTTTTGCAGTCAGTTATGTTGGTATTTTATGTTATCTATTGATTTTATATTTCACTAAGTATTTTATTTAAAGCACTCCAAATAGCTCCAGATTTATGTTTCAAAGTCAGGATGTTAAAAGAATTTTATAAATGAAAAATAATTTGGAAATCACCAGATGATGATTTTTCTGTAATGATTTAAAATATTGCTCAAAGCAATGACAATGATCAGGGCAGCAAATGATCCATGAATGACGTCTGAAGGAACAGAAGCCAACACATCAAATGACAGGTGGGTTTTCCCTACCTAATAATAATAATAATAATCATCTATCAAGCAAATTTAATTTTAAGATGAAAGAAGAAGCTTACTCAGCTCCTAAATTGAAGACAGAGATTAACGAGAATCAATTGAAGCATTTAGAAAGAGTGCAGGGAAAGAGCTATTTTGGACCTCAAATATTCCTCCTGTCCCTGATAGAGGCAGAAAAGAAACTGGAAAGACATGGCCTTACAGAAAGACCTATCGGATGAGTAGCTTTCATAATTTTTTTCTTCTTACTCATCAGGAAACCATTGCATCACATATCTGCATTTGTAGCCATATGTAAACACACATATTGAATGTGCTTACGTTGTACGCATTAAATAGTTTAGCTGTAGCCACAATAAAGTGTGAAGAGAGATAGGGGTGAAAATACTTATTAAATGAGACAGACACATTCGATAGCTCCCCTCTCACAAAATCTCTGCTGAAATTAGATACGCTAGTCTGACTGACCCATCCTGCTGCAAGCTTCATGACTCAGTGTTGATGATTTTTGTGATTCATTAGAAAAGTGCAAAAAGTTTACTGCTCAGAGCTTCCACTTCTTGTTTTGCTTGCCTAAAACCCCACTTATTTCAGAGACCTCTGCAGGAAGAAAAGTGTACCTACATAGATTTCGTTACACAACAGGAATGTAAATGTTTTTGGAGCTTGAGAATTCAGTGCTAGCATTATTTTCCCTTTGAGGCTTCTGCCATGTTTATTTTCCTGCCTGAATTAACTATGACTCTTGGAGTTTTCTAGTGCTCTGTGTGGTCTCTTGTACATCTATTCTTGCTTGCATAACGTTGACTTTCAGAATTTTTACATACACTTATTTTTGAAGGACTGAACTCTCACAGATGCATGTTACTAAAAAGCAAAAGGAGAAAATCCTTTCTTCACTCACCTAACTGCAGCTACGGAGTTTCTCGGTAGTATAAAACTACTTTTACAGAAGTACTGAATGACTAAACCCCTCAAAAATAAAATAAAATAATTCTCCTGTTTCCAGGTGATTTATATCTTTTTTCCCTTGGGGCATGCCAACAGTTCTGTATATTCCATCTGCTGAAGTTTTTAACTCATCCATAAATGAGCTGATCCTCAATCATACTTCAGGGTAACATGATGGAGGCTGCTAGACAAGTCACTGGCTTGCTTTGATCTGGTAATGAGTATTGGGGTGAGAGTCAGGACTTCTGCAGAGCGCTGCAGAAAATTGTTTTTCCTCACAAGAGCATCCGTACTCTGACTTAGCTTCTCAGGTTGACCACTTCCTTTGGCTTGTTTTTCAGTAGTAGTTCAAACTAGCAAAATACATAAACCTCAGCTTACACTCAACTTAGACCTTGGCTCTTTTCCAAAACCACTTTTGTAATTCTAGCACTTGCATGAGTGTTACTGCCCTTCTGTGGCTCAACATGGGGGTTAACAAGCTTCTTGCATCACAGCAGTAATCAGTGTTCACACTTGCTTAGGCAGTGAGGCTGTAAGAGTCCTGCTGTGACATGGGGTTCAGTGCAGGTGTAAGCTAGGAGTCTTTTCTAGCTGCAGGTACTAAGGAACCTTTATAAATCAGGTCCCAGCAGTGTTCCCCAAACATGCAAGCTCTAGATATTCTTACTGAGAGGGAAATCCACGAATTTGTATTTTGAAAAATCTCATTTCATACATATATAGTTGCTTGTAGTTTTTTTTTTTGTTTTCACCAAATGTTTGCCAAACTTGTGTTTGAAATAGATAGTTAAAAATCCCTTTTCTTTTTCCTCCTCTCCAGTATCTGCAACAAAGTGAGAAAATGCTTTACAAAACAGGGAAGAAGTACATATAGGAAACTTTTTAATGATAACAGCTTCAACCAGTTCTAGCACTGGCCAGTATTACTTAAACTTTCTACCAGTAGATTTGCGTGGTTTAAGTGAGGGCTTAGCAGTTTAACCTCCTCACACAAACAGCATTATATAAACACAAAACTAGCTCAGGATTTTCCTGTCAGTATTCTATTCTGGCTCTGTCACATGGGCCAAATGCTAACTCGTGCTGGAGCTGAGATTTTTACCCAGAGCTAGTTGTAAAAAAGAAACAGAGGAAATCAAACCCAGTTTGAGCTAATCAATTAATTAGCTGAAACTTGGTATCCTTTCCTTGTGATGTACATTTTAAGACAGGGCTAAAAGTATTGAAATACTCAGGTAAAGTATCCTGCAGGTGCCCCTAACAAAAACAAAGCAAATGAATTGTATAAGTTTTTTCTTACCTCACATTTGTCAAGACCTAAGAGCTGTCATGTGGCTTAGCTGAAGCTCACCCATGGTATGTATAAGTCTTCCTATATTTCTTTAAAAAATGAAGGTTAAATAATAGTTAATGGCAGGTGATGTAGAAGCATGTTTGTGCATCTGTATAATTATTTTTTTGCTTAGTCTTGTTTGCAGGAAACCACTTAGATCTGGCACTCTGTCTGATTTATACTAAAACTTCTATGTTTCATAAAGCATTTTTGAAAACTTTTAAAGATCTTTCAGAAAAACAATCTCATCTGTTTAAGATAATAATCCTGTTTTTGAAAAACTAAACATATAACAGCTTTGCTCATATACTTACTGTTTCTTACTTCTTTTGCTTATCATTAAGGTCCCAGACAATAGCTCTTTCACTGACTGTTCCTTCTCTTGCCAGTACTGTCTAGAGCTTTTCCTTTTCAGAGGGCTTTCAGTTTGTTCAGTTGCTGCCCCTGGGAATGGGCAAGCAAGCTTTTGTATGGATCGGGCATACTGGTATGTACAATCAGTCTCAATTTTCAGAGATGCTTTGTTGCATGTCATAGAATGACAGGCTTCCCCCTCCAGCTTGTGTTTTGGTAGGTAGGTAAAGTTCACAGATTAATCAGGGCTGACATAAGCCTGGGCTGGAAACCTGTGCTGGGTGTTATTCTTTAATTTGGAAGTAATCTGGAGTCCTGAAGATTGTCTTAGGCCTTGTTTTGCATAGCTGGTTTTGTTTAACTCCAATAGCTCTTAGACTTCAAGTAAAGATTTTATGTGACAAGAATCTTCAGCTGAGATGAGGTCTTGCAGAAGGAATCCTGATGGAACCAGCATGTGGAATTAAGGCAAAACTCCTTCCAGTTTTTATAAGAGCGCATCTTTGTCACTTTGTTCCCACAAAGAAGGTATAGGAAAGGTTCCCCAATAACATGCCTTCTCCAAGGGCAAATCTTGCCTGCTGAACCTAGTGGCCTGCTATGATGGGACTGACTAATTAGTGGACAAAGGAAGAGCTACAGATATCATCTCTCTGGATTTCTGTAAGGCCTTGGACATGACCTCCCAATACTGAGAATCCTGCCATACTGTGCATGTATGTACACCCCCTTATACTTCCTATTTAACCTCCAAATGACCTTATTTTCCTGTCACAGAGTACAGGATTTTTTATTTGAAATAAACTGTTAGTTTCAATCACAAGAAAATAATTTTACGCTCTTAAGATACTAACAAAATTAACAAAGCTCCAATATTTGGGGTTTTTTTGTTCATACAGGTTTTGCAATAACCCACTGCAAGAGATTTGTTTCTGACAGGCTTCATCTCTTTGGGAAACTTCCTGTGCGATTTACTAATTCTTGTGCAGGGCGAGTGAATCCAGTATTATCCTTTAAAACATGGGAAACTATTAGGAATGTTTTATTTTTCTAAATGCCCTGTTTAGTTGCAGTAATGACATCACAGAATTTGTCAGCACATTCAATAGAAAAGGTCAACTTCTTCACTGGTGGATGTTCCAGATCCCCCCTTGAGTGTGAACAAGGTTTCATGGGATGTAAGTAAGAGCAAAATTTGGCCTCCCTCCCAAATGCACTTTCCAAAGTATTCCTGCCAACACTGCCCAATTTTGAGATCCAGATAAGCCCGCTTTTAAGCAAAGACAGACCAGAAGACATTAGGACTCTTGTAGAGACACACAAGCGTGGCATTATGGAGGTACAGCAGGAGTTAGAAAGGAACTTTCAGCTACTGCAGCAGGTTTTGGATTAGAAATAAATGGGTTAAAATGTCATCATGAAGAAATCTGCACAGAAATCAAGCTGTTTAGGAGAGAAAATAATGGTATGGGCAGAGTTCTTTCTAATATAACACAACATAAGCAGTGACCATCATAGTCTATCAATGAATACCAAAATCCATTACTTGCTCTAAGTGACACTAAATAAGTCTGCCAATTCACCATCAAGAAATCACTCTACTGTCATTCCCCAGCATGTACTACTGCCTTGCCTGCACGCTGGAGTTCCTTCACACCTGCAAACGGAGCTTGTTTGCACTTTTGTTTGGTTTTCTGTAACAGCACTCCTTCGATTGTATATTCCATTTTCTGGACTTAGGCCTCAATGCAGTGCAAGTACAATTTAAAAAAAGTGTTACCTTCTCATGTGCAATGCAAACACATGGATAGTTCAAATAACTTCAAAGAGCCACAGGTCCCAATTTTTGCCTTCAGGAGGAGCTCTTTCTTCAGTATTAGGAGAGCTGTATCTTAATGGCTTCGGCTCTGCAGTTACTTGGCTCAGCTTCCACGTACATCTTTGCAGCAGTGT
Organism: Tringa tobata; assembly: GCA_033628505.1. Classification (NCBI taxonomy): domain Eukaryota; kingdom Metazoa; phylum Chordata; class Aves; order Charadriiformes; family Scolopacidae; genus Tringa; species Tringa tobata. The sequence goes on along the minus strand of JAHREE010000118.1, from coordinate 16,815,566 downwards.
CCTCTGACCAGTGACAAGCACCCAGGGTGGGAAACAGCACACGGGGGGACATGTGCACTGTTACAGAGCCAGGCATGGAAGATGAGGAGCATCTGTGCAATGAAACCATGCTAACTGATCTCACCATGGGAAGGGGTGGTCATGCTTTAATACAGAAAAAGGATGAGGTAACTGGCCAGTGAAGAGGAGAGAGGCCTTTATCACAGCCAAAGCATTTGTAAGTACTGCTGTTATCAGATAATCATACTGTCATAACGGAGAGTGCTGGATTCTACTCTGACAGCTGCAACAAAGCAGAAGAGCCAACCCAAGAGGACCTGTCTGTAGAATCTGAAAATGAAAATGTAATGCTGAAAAAGCAAAAGGCCAGTTATTCAGATGGAACAGGCACACAGAGAAAGTGCAATGCGAGCAACCTAGTCTAGTGGGATGTGTCCCTGCCCATGGTAGGGTGATTGGAACTTGGTGATCTTTAAGGTCCCTGCCAACTCTAACCATTCTATGATTCTATGACTTGAGTAAGAGGTGCAATACTGGATGTTACCTAGATGGTGAAGGTAGAGGTCATAAACTGTCATTCATGTGGTTTTTGTTTCCAATGCAGACTTCTCTGTGTTCATCTCCTTGTACTGATTTAATTCCTGTGGTAACAGTCAGTGATATCATCTACCTGAACTGGAAGTTGGTGCCCTCTTTCCTGCAGTCTTGTCATGGCTTACCATGGCAAACCCAACAGTGCTTTGCCCTTGCTTTTTGGAGACTGGTATCTTGGAGCAGATTATTCTGTTCACATATTTGTGATTCTTTCTGATTCTGAACAAACAGTCCTTATCTTTACCCATTGTCATCCCAGAGTTATCCAAACGTTTCTTCTGACTTTTGCAAAAATACCTGTTTGTGTGCTACCAGATATAAAAATTAATCAAATGGATATGTATTTATGAGATTACCAGGAAGCTGGAGGAGAAAATATGACTTCTTTCTCTTACCTGAATGTTAATCGATCAGCAGAACACACCGTAGTCCTACACCGTGTCATTGTTGCTTTATGCCCAAGAAGCTGTTGTCACTACAATCTGCAAAATTCATATGCAACCCCAACCCACAGCCCATTTCCCAGCTTATTCCACGCCACAGGACCAGTAGCCTAGTCTGTGTTGTGTTCCAAGAAGAGCGTGGGCAAGACTGGGAAGAGGAGCTGGTGCCCTTCAGACAGAGGGCATCATCAGGTACATGTACAACCTTGTCATATGAAGATGTGTAACTAGAGCCATGCAATAACTGCATGTGATGACACTGTCACATTCGTGTAATGAAATAGTTCTCTGGTCAGTCTATTGTCTACAAATCTTCATCTTTACTGAGTAATGCTGCAGCCTGGTGTGTCTAGCTGAGATAAAATTAATTTAGCGTCCTTTCCTTTCTGACCAGAGTCCTTGACTAACTGAAGTTTATGAAATGAGGGCAAAAAAGAAAATTACGAGAAAAGAAAAACAATAAAAATAAGTAAAACAAGCCAGCAATAGTGAGGTTGAAGTCTTCTAGTAGCCTGACTATTTCTCTGAAGAACTCTGAAGGCAGAACAAGGCCCCTTTGGAAAGTGTTTCTGGAAGCTGTGGACAGGCAGTTTCCCTAGTCTTTGGTGAGGTAGGAAAGAATATACATGTTCTAAATTCCTGGATGTAGGACTAGGACTTTTTCCTGCTGAGAAATTTTCACTTCAGCTGTTAATGGAAAGACAGGGATTTTCCAGTTTTGTGATAACACAAATTGATTTATAAACCTGATCTTCTTCCCATTTGTGACGTTTTCCTTACGTCCATGCACGTATGTCTAATAGCCACACATCAATTTAAAGAGCAGGTAGATAGTTGTTTTATCTTGTTGCTGTTTTTAACGTGATTCAATAAGTAGGCATAACAAGAGGAACTACGTGGGTGATAGTTGCTGCTGCAGAGTGCCATGTCTGACAAACAGCAGCCCGCATGCTGAGAAGAGAGCCCTAGCAGGGCTGTCTCAATCTTCTTTTGCAAGTACTTCTATTTCCTGCCCTGGGTGATTTTGTTGAACCTAGCAGTTTACCTTACCAAATGAATTGCTGTTTCTCCTTAGCCACTAACAGACACTTGTGAGTTTCTCAGTGATGCAGGAATGGCCAGACTTCAGGGCATTGGCCTTGCCTGTTGCCTCCAGACCTGCACCACAGATTTGTTTTGCTGGATGGCACCAGTGAATTAGCTGGCTATGAAAAAACTGTGGGTGAGGTTTAGATTCAGTCTGCTTGCTGTTTGCTTCTGTTGATTTCCTGGTTTGTTGTACAGTCTCTTTCTTTCTCTCTTCCTACTATATCTTCTTTGCCCTGGAGGAGCCTCTACTGCCGGACAACTGCTTACATATTCTCCTTTTTTGCCTATCTCTGTGATAACACAACTGATATTCGCAGAGTCACATAACTCTCTGCAGGAAAATCTGTGTCAGAATATGGCAGAATTTCAAGAAAGTGTTTTGGATTTCTTATAGAAAAAGGCTAAGATAATTTCAAAGATCAATGGCTACAAAAATTTCTGGACTTATCAATGACTCTAAGTGCCTACTAGACAAGAGTGTTGAGAGGAATGAGGGAAAAGACCAGAAGTTATAAAGGTAGGCTTCATAAACGCTGAAACACTGCTTCCCCTGTCTTCAGCAACTTTAAACAGTTGTGGTTATGTCAGTTCTGTCAAATGACTAGTATGACAAATGATTCCAGTATGGAAGATAGCATGAAATCACCCTGTAACAATGTTTTGCCTATAAGAATTTTTCATGTTAAGTGTAAGCTCTAAAAAAATCTTCCATTAGGTATGACTGAAATTAAATCTTCCTTCTTCCCTCCCTCCCTCCCTCCCTCCCTGCAAATCTGTGAGCAGCGATGCTGTGAAATAGACAGACTAAAGGTGACTACACTGTCTGGCATGAATTTTTTGAAATTTTTGAACATAAAACTACACTGTTTTTGGATTTTGGCTTAAGTCACCTGAATGAAATTTGGTATATAGCAAGTTGTGGATATCTACCAACCATCCATGTGTGTGTAATCACATCCATTCCATAAAACTAACGCTTAATTACCATAAAGTTTAAAGGTAGGCTGATAATGTATTTTCAGTGTTACTGCTATCCTTCTGATATGCACACATTTAATAACACTCACTGAGTGTTGTTAAGGTCAACTATGGGTTTGTAGTAAGGTTTTACCTGTGTGTTAATCAAGCTGTCATCAAAGCACTTTGGGGACATGTGGTTATTGTCTCTTCAGAAGTTAAAAAAGATAGGTCAAAATAGGGTGCTAAGTTGATTATCAGTCAGCATGGAGAAGCAGATCCACTCATGGGGCCAAATGTCTTGTTCAAGTATGAAATTAAGAAAGAAGGTGAGCACTTCTGCATTTGAGCCTTTTTAGCTGTAGTGATCTAGGAGGAATTAAATCCTTCTTGTATTTTTGTCTTTAATAGGGTTATCATATGGCATTTTAAGGACATAAAAAAATAAATGATAACTCTCTGAACATGGTTTGAAAACTTCATGAGAGTGAAGTGCAAGTTGAAAATCATTGTTGCCAATTTGTTGACTCATGCAGCGTAATCCATACATTGGGTTATGCAATAGCGGCACCCAGTGGAGGCTGGAATTACAGCAAATTTTCCCTTGCTGCTGGGTAAGGCTTGCCCAAATCTACCCTGAGTTTAGGACTGCAGGCGCTGATTCAGGAAGGTAGGTATATGAGAACCAAAGCTATGCACGACTGAAGTGTTCTCCTAAATTAAGAACTTTTACCTGTCGACTGGGCTTTTAATTTGAAAAATTTAGGCTGAGGGTTTATCTATCTATTCACATCAAACTCTGGATAGTGTGAGGGCCTTTTTCCTGCAGGATAGACTCTCTGCTTCAGCTCCATTAGTTCAAAAAATCAAAAACCTTAAGCAATGTCTAATGCAAGAGCATCCTGGGGAGTGGAGGAAAAATGCTCTCTACTCCTACTGCCCTGGAAGTACTGCTTGAATAGTGACAGTTACAGCCTCAAAAGCTTGGAGAGAAAGTAAAGAGCAGCATGTGTGCATAGGGGCAAGGGGGAACAGAAGGAACGCATGGCTCCTGATTCAATTGCAGTTTGGGCTTAGATGCAGTAGTCTGAATAGGCTATAAGGAGTGTGAGAGAGGACTGAGAACAGCAGGAATGCCAGATGTGTCATGTAGGTGGGAAGGAAGTCCTTAGGGAGCATATTCTAATGTTTAGATTCAGGCAATTCAAACAGTAGCACCACCAAAAATAAATGGACATTAATAATAAGCTGTAAGCAGATCAACCCCTCCTGTAACCTAGTTACAATGTGCATGGAATATCTGATTTCTCTAAAGAATAAATTATTTCCTATGAGGGTGGTCATAGGGAGGACGCTATATGTGTCATCTTCTGTTTATTGTTTTCTCAGGAATCATGTATTGCAAATAGTTGTGGTGAACAGACATTTGAGAGTAATTGATTTGTGCTGCAAAGAGAATTGAATGAATTAGAATAACTTTCCTGTGCACCTAGTGTTATTGAGCTTAGACTTCAGTTCCAGGTTGCATGCCTACTCAGTGCCTGATATTATCAGAAAAATGTGATTAATGAGGATGATGATCTGAGTTCCTAGAACATTTTCATCTTTAACTGTTTTAGCAGCTTCTGTCCCTTTTTTCCCCCATTTATTTTAACATTTTATTGCAAGCACTGGGTACTTTGGCATTTTGGCCATGCTGGAATTATTTTAGATCTGCAAGCAGAGGCTGGATGCAGGAAAACGTGTTCAAGTAACTGTTGTTTTGTAGTCAAGAAAGATTTTAAGACAGGGAAAATGACAAGTTGGACCAGTTTAATTGCACACTATGGACTTGTTTTCATAGGTGTAAAAGTCATTAGGCAGAAGAGCCTGCTTATTAAGTGCATGCTCTGTCACTGTTGCAGTACTATATTTTGTGTGTGATCCATTAAGTCACTAGGACTTTCTGTTAATTAGATTACTATTCAGTGTAAGATATACTCTCATAATTTCTGGATAAATGACTGCTTATTTTAATGATAATAGGTATCATCATTACAATGGCATTTATCCAAGCGTTATGTGGCAGTAAGTAAGTAGATTTTTATCTTTTTTTTATAGCATAGGGTGTGAGAGCAAAATTAAATCACTCAAGAGTGAGAAGCTGCCTCAAATGTGTGACGTGCACTTCATGACTGATCCAAACATGATCACTGTCTAGGTTGAGGAGGGAATCATAATGAAAGAAAAGGCAAATTGGAGCTGTTATAATACATTTACAATTTATTTTTGAAGTAGATACTTGATTTGTTCTGAGCAAAAATATTAAAAGCCACAAGACACATTTTTTGTTACTCACTAAAGATTGCTCCCATCTTATCCTGTATCCTGGAAGATCTGGGTTACAAGTCACAGGATCTCACCTAGGAAATACTCATGGAGGAAGCCACGTAACTCCTGACTTCCTGCTCTTGTTAGAGGAATTTATTTTTTGTGTTTAAAGGCTGTAACAAATTGCTTTTCCCCTTACTCAGGAGAGGATTTTTGAGGAATTGTGCCCCAGGGAACTGGCGGTGTTTGAATTCCCCAGCCCACAGCACTTCTGTGCTGCTGTGTCAGATTATGTTGAGAAGCATACCCTACAACTTCACTAGCTTTGCCATCTAAGTTGTATTGAAAGCGATATTGATGTTACTCTGACTTAAAATTCTGTGCGCTGTTCCCTTTCAGATTATCTTCCCTTCAGGCTCCTTTAAACATGAAGTAATGCACATATTAACACACTTATATCTAATTTTTGGCACATTTTTACCACTTCTCTGCTAGGAGGATTTCTGTCTTGTATGAACTAGCCAAAATGAAGGACTTTCACACAAAATTGTATGAAGGAAGTAAGGCGCCTAGGATCTTGGGCATTGGAGAAGGCATTAGGGTAGAGAAGTCCAATTAATCAGATGAAGACTTTCATCCTGAAAAAGGACAGGTAATTGAGACATACTCATGTAATTACAATTGATTTTTCTCACAGGAAAAAAAAAGACACAAAGTATGGCAATCGCTGAAAGTGGTAATGGAAAAGGAAGTAATTTTAAATAGAGATGATGCTGGCTTTTTATTTTCCTTTTCCCTCCTAGTTTTTAAAGAAAACTATGAATGCTGACTTCTAATCCTAAAAAGAAGCCAGTCAGGGTAATCCTATACCAATAAATGGTATTTCAGAGTTGCAGGAAAGAGAAAATCACATAGAGAGAGAGATAGGTAAGAATACAACAGTCAAAGGCCTTTTCAGTAACATGGATTAAGTTACTAAGTTTTATGATTGAATTAAGAAGGATCAGTTGTTCAAGCTCATTAAAAATGGCTGATTAGATTTTTTTCCTTTTTTTTTTTTTTTTTTTCTTTAAAGCAGAACAGTGGCCAGCAATGGTGGCCAGCTATTCTGAACAGAAACATGATTGCGCTTTCCCTTAAAATCCTTCAGGCTTTGGAGTAGGTACTGTCTTGCACTTACCATGGCCATTCATCTTGGTTTGTAATGACTTCTGTGTTTTACCTCTGGTTTATGGCACTCTTCAGTAAGACAACCAAGGATCTAAGCCATAGGCATCAATAAAAGCCCAGCCAATATCTCTGTTGCAGTTGGGCAACTAGTCCACAATGTCTAGCAATGGAGATGACAAAGAAGACACCCTGCAGGCTTTGTGCAGGAGTAGGAAGCCTTAGCTTTATGCCATTGCAAGGACCATCTAGAAGGTAGTTGGGATCTACTTTGCTATAAAGGTACGTTTGCTCAGTGATGTGACTAATGAAGCTGCAGAGTTCACAGTGAATGGATTTTTGGATCTGAGTGAAAATCAACAATTAATTAGAAGCAAATATGTTGTTTCTAATATTCCCTGGATGCATGAAAAAAGATGCTTTACAAAGCAGTTTTAAAAGTGTTTTATAAAAAAGACTTAAAAAACCCCAAACCCCTCTATATTGCCCTGCTGAAGTTCGAGTCCTGTAATAAACATACATGTTCTTTTGGGGGTCTGAATATTAAACATAGAAGTTGTACTCTCTAAAATTGTCAACCAGTCATCGTAATTTCCAAGAAAGACATAGCGGTGCCAGGAAAGAAAAGCAAGGGGGAAACTCATTTAAGATATATAACGTATATATTCAAGAGCAATATCATGTACATATGAATGGTAACCTAGCTGTTTTGGGACAGTGAAGACACATCTAGTAAACATACTGATGTTTAATAGATCCTACAGTTAACAAAATTACACATTGTTGTGACAAACTTTTGTCAATAGACTTTGAGGAAGAACCACTAGAAGGCATTGAGTGAAAGCATTTAATTAGAGTACTCCAACAGTGTTGCTGCTATCTTGGCTATGGGCAATATGGAAACTATTTTGATGTTGAACAATACGGAAATAAATGCTATTGGTATTAGATCTGGGTATTAGGAAAAAGCATAGTCGCAGACCAAAATCCTATGATGCTAAATACTGTACACACACACACACACACAAAATCTCTTCACGAACTGACAATTCTATAAATATTTTTAAAACAAAAGCCCAGTTGTTCAGTGTAACTGTTGTTTAGGTTGTTAAACGGAACTTCAGAGCAGGCACTGTGAACAGAACATCTATGTGCCTAGGCAGTCTGAGAGTATTCGTAACTGTAAAAACCTATAGTGAAATTTGGGACAATATGGGGTGTGGAACAGTTCTTAGCTCAACTAGGTCTTGCTTCTGTGGAATGACTTTTATTGATGGCTCCTAACTTCTCTGGGGAATGATAAGACTTCCATTTGTCATATGGTTTATGCACCGGAATTGCAAAGATTATTTCACACATTTGATGTGAAACTAAGCCTGTAGCATGTTCTTTGTTCAAGGAAAGTGAGAGAGATGGTGGTTTTTAGCACACCAGGGACTCAGTCCGAGACAAAGTTTTGAATAATCTTTACTAGAGCATCTTTTCTAAGTAAGTTATATGTAGAGGGCAAAAGAAAATGTGTAGGAGAGATTGGCCTGAACTTTTTGTTTGGAGGCTACTAAGCCAGTGATAAGCAAGAACAAAATGTGAGGGTTATTTTTAGAAATTATTTGCACTGATTATTCTTCACCCCCATCCCCCACTGGATCCTTGTTAGGTTTGAATTTGGCATATTTTATTTATATTGAGTCTTGTTTTGCATAGCTTACCTTCTTCATCAGATATCAGTCAAAGTAAATTTCAAAAATACACTGCATTTGTCTCTGGTAAAAAATAACGGGAGTGCTATAACACAGATTTTGCACTGGCTTTTCCCTAGCAGTTGCTCTCATTCCTTACTGTGCTAGCTCAGTCTTGTTGCTACACTTTCCCAAGGGTGAGAATAATGTGACCAGGGCTCTACCGGCTGCCCAATGAAGTTGGACACAGTTGTACTGTAAGAGGTGGCTGAAAGAGCTTCCAATCCTAATATAAATAGTAACGTGTTCACAATTATTTCTTCCTTTTGTTCTTCGTCAGCTGTAGAGATGAAATACTGTTAAAATATTTCCATTTTAATATTTTATTTACAATTCTAATTATTCTAAAATAGATTCCCAAGCACATGACATTTGTTAGTGCTATTGGAAAGGGAGAATGCACTGCAAGCAAGTTGCAGGAAGGAATCCAGCAAGCCACTATTCTAGTGACTAGTAAGGCATTGTTCTTCAAAACAGCATTTTCTTTCTTCCAAACCTTTTGTTCTTTAACAGAATTTGAACTTTTTCTAGAAGTTTGGTATACTTCAAACTAAAGTTACATTCTTTGGCTTCAAGGATTCAGTAGTTCTGATTTCAGAGTGATCTGTTTATACCCGTTTTCTTATTGTCACTCTTTTCTAGTATCTCTTCCAGATGTCCCATGACATTATCTGTGCTTCCCTCTGAAACAGAATAGAATAGGTCCTAATTCTGGGAACCTCTCCTGGAGCCAAGGGAAGCCCTGTAACATTCTGTGGAGATCTGCAGTAGCTCTTATTGTGTTATTTAGAGACTGTCAGGTGACAGAATGAAGCCTGACCACGTGAAATTTCTAGCCCAGAAATTAGAAATTTCTGTCATAACATCTCTTTTGAGTATTAATCTAAGAGTGAGCAAACTGGCGCACAGATTAGGGACACTATTAGAAAAACAGACAGTGGCTGGATGACAGAATCAGAACAGTATTTGGGACTTTCCTCAACAACGTGCTTATTTTCCCAGATCTATGCAGCTTCTTAGCTGGAATATGGCAAGTTGAGGTTTTATCTTTGCCATAACATAATGCTTACACATTTTTCCATCTAAAATAACCAGAGAAGATCCTGGGCTATTGAAGCTGGAATCTGCTCAGTAGGTAAATTCGTTTTCAGAGAGTTCTGGTGTGATTTTCTGATATGAGATCAGTTTATGAAAATAAGCCTGACTAGCAAATACGATTCTGAATGCAGATTGGAACTGCCCCTGTATAAAAGCACTATGCTGTAGCTATTTTTGCTTTCTGAATAAAGAATCTCTATTGAAAGTGTAACCAAATATGAGGTTTTGTTCCTCCTTCAATGCAGCATTCAAACACTAGCTTACCTTTAAATGTATGTTTGTTATCCTCAATAACGATGCTTATATATGTTGAGACCTGGTAGGGCAGCAAAGAATATCGAGTAGAAGAAAAATCAAAATTCAGCTTGTAAAAGTATTCTGTTTTGTCAGCCTCTTAGCATTGTTCTTATTTCTTTGAATACAGAATCAATATAGCAACTATATTTGACCAAAGAGCAGTACTGGGAGGTGTTAATGGAGAGAAAAACCTCTGAGATCATTTTACCTGATGGCTCATACTAGACCTCTGACTGCTCATAAAGATTCCATGCAAAGAACTGATCTTGAACGTAGATTTCTTACACATAAAGCAATTCTGAAATTATTTTATTGCCACTGCAATCATAGAAATAAATCAATGTTTGTAGGAGACCCAAGGAGATTTTCCTAACTGTCAGGAGGGGAATCTTAGGACCAAATAGCTTGAGTCTGCTGCAGCCAGTAAAGTTCCATCAATTTTCACAAGATGAAAACTGCTACTTTTTTACTTTTTTAAAATTATTGTTTGAATAAGGGTAGCAATTTCCTCTGTTGCTATTACAACATGAATGGACTCTTACTGAGTTGCTCACTAAAAGTTTTATAGCTAAAGTGCTGTGAGTGTTTTCGTTATAAATGGCTATCATAAAGCTCTATAACTTGCTTGTAAAAATTCTCTGCTAATAAAAATCTGGCACATACAAGGTTGGTTCTAGATCTAGTTTATTTAAGTTAATTTATTAAAATAATTGAACAGCTATTGTGAAGTAATGAATGTAGCAAACAATTATATTAATGCTTGATGCTTTTCTTAAAAGCAACAAAAATTTTTAGAAAGAACAACATGGGTGAAACGCTGAGTCAGTTTTGGCAATTATGTGAATTTAGACATAACATTTTTCTGAATAAGTTGCTGTATATATTTAATCTATTCTGTTCGAGAAATGGCCTCCTGTTGTTTGGTGTGTTTAATTAGTTTACAAGTAATTGAAATACCGTAGAGGCCGTGCATTTCAGAGACTGGTTTTTTTTTAGGCTTAACTGACTGACACCATTGACAGGAGAAATGTTTGCAAGAAAATTGTTTGCATAGGATCTGCTTCTGAATGTATATGCAGAAAACAGTAATAAAAAGCAAGATCCTGTGCTATCTCCATTGCTCACTCACTGTCACTACCTTTCTAATGTAACTCTCTACTTTCTGTTGTGGTGTTTTCATTGTCATACTCTGAGCATAGTGTAGGGTTATATTTGTTTCTAACTTCATGATGTAATGGCCTGTTCAAGAATTTTAATCTGATGAGAGGAGAAGTTGTATGTGAAATTAGAGTAATAACAAGTCCTTTTATTAACTCTTTAGCATAATCATGTTAAGATTTGAAAGTATTAACTTAAACACATCCAGAATTCTAGCAGGAAGTTTATCAGATACTTTTCCTGAGAGAAGAAAGGCACTATGAAGAGTTAGATTGGCTGATAATGACTGATTCTCTGGCCATGACCTCCATGCTGCTCTTTTTTTGGATAGAGGCACTTTCTCATTATTGTAATGAGGGTCCTCTAAAATTGTGGTATGCGTGGGGTTGTTTTTTTTCTCATGAAGAGGTACGCTAACAGACACTTCTTGAAAATAAAATCCATGGTGTCACACCAAAAACTAAATTATACAAAGTAATCAACCATGTTGAAAGAGTGTTCATGTTTTTTAAATGCCAGACACCAGGTGTTTGAGAATACGCCCTCATGCAATGAAGTGTCTGTGACATTATTTATTTAAAACTAGATGATCGGAGCATGTTTTTTTCAGTGAGCACATCTCATTTTCTGGAGTGCCCTGCTATGCATAACCCTGGAGCCCCTGTTTGTTTATGGGAATAGTTGAGGTGGTTTTTTTTTTTTTTCCTTCTTTCTCAGACTATGATCCCCCAGGGTAAATAAAAATGAGGACTATGTGAAAACTACTAATGTATGGTCTTTCCCTAATTCAGACTTCAGGTCCCAGTATCTTGTTCAGCATTCTTACATAACACATGACAGTTTGTCTCATCTTGTTGCTGAGTCCTTTTTGTATCGATGTGGCTTCATTTTAATGAAATGCAGACCCCAAAGTATAATATATAAAGCCTTATCCATTATTTAAAAGAAACAAGCATACACTTTATGGGATTTGTAATGCAGATATCAGAAAATCCTACAAATAGGTATAGATTCCTGCAACTTAAAAACAAGCCAGTATATCCAGCCCTCCAAAATGTAGGGCAGAAGAATCTGAGAAACTGTTGGCTTCTGTCGTGTGTCACACAACTTGAAGAATTTAATCTCTAACTTTATCATATATGAACACATATAGTTCTCCCCTACTCTTGTATGTTCCTGAGATTACAGGCAACACAGTCATTATTGTGATTGTCTTTTAGCTGTGACAGAATAGGAGAAAAAAAATGTAACAAATGCTGAGTAAAAAGGCCATTGCAAATATTTGGGTTTTTTCTAAGCCACTGTACTTGTTTGTGCTCAGCAGTTTTCATTTTGTTTTGTCAATACATCCCAATTCTATAAACTCCAACAGTGGTTGAGTAGAAGGATCTGTACTACAGATGACTTTTACACAACTGCAAGCGATTTCCTGTGGAGTCTCTTCTTTGTAGCCACACAGCACTATCCTGTACAATTTGGAGGCACGTGAGGAGTAGACCAGGAAAGTTGGCTGGTTTAACGATATTTGTAGGGTAGTTTGAAGCGATGTAAACTGTGACTTACGGGAGTAGGAATATGTGAGCTGCTAGACTAATAGCACTGCAGTTTCTGGTTTGTTGTATCAACTACAGAAATAATGCTTTAAAAGACTGTCTTACCCTTCATAATTAACAGAGTTCAAACTCAGCTTTTCACTTATTCTTGAAGTGAATACCAGAAAGAACTCTGGATGTTGATCTTACTGATTTTGTCCATCCTTTCTGTAAAATGACTTATTCTCTATTACTTCTTTGACTTGTACTTTTGTACTTTTTATCTGCAACAAGCTTAGAGCATCTCTGAGTGCCAGAGAACATGCACTGTGAGGTGACTGCTTGGCTGCTTTCCCTAGGTTTTGTACAGAGAAAAGTTTTACATACTGTTTATCCTTTCACTCCTAGTCAGCCCAGAATAAGGAACTTGTTATTTCATCTTGCTCTGCAGTTTATTTCTTCCTGCAGTATGGCTACAAGGTTGCTACTTAGGTATTACCATGTTTAACATTTCAAGCTGATACAGCCAACTGTCTCCTCTTTTTTTTTTTTTTTTGAGAGAGAGAGAGAAAGGTTGAGATATTTTCTTTTCACACCATATAACAATATTCCTCATATAGATCAGATCATCTTCATACTGCCCCTTGAGGGCTAAACACAAGGAAGAACGAATACCTCTTCATTAGCTTGACCGCATTCTGAAGGAGGGAAGTTTAAAAGGGAAGTTTTAGTTGAAATTACCATAAACCAAAGCACCCGCTCGCATCCAATTTAGATACAAAGCTAAGGTTATTGCCAGCAGTTTTAAAGCTACTGAGATGGGAACCATTTATTCAGCCCTGCACTACTCTGTAGAGTACACAATATGGCTTATAGATTAGATCCCATGTTCACTAATGTACAGCAGTAGTTATTCAAATCATTGCAGTTTTGTTCCCTGGTCACTGCTGCTGCCATGGAATTGCTGCAGTAGCTTTGATTACTTGGAATAGTATTTGTGGACATTTTAATGGCATCACTCCATTAATATATCATCTTACTTTAAAAATAGCTGACCAAATCTTGATCTGGTATAAATCAGCACAGTTCTTAGTGGAGCTAAGGCAGTTTTTATCTGCGGAGCACTTGGCAGGGCAGTGGTTCAAACAGGAAAGATCACTGTGTGCAAGCTAGAATACTTCTGTCCTTTTTGCTTCCTCTCTTTCAGTATAGAAGTTAAGCAAGACTTTTAGGCCTTCTACAGGCACAGAATACATTACAGAAGTTGACATAGGATATACCTCAGCCTTGATGATCAGAACTCATTTCATGAGTAACAAGTCTTCAAACTAACAATATATGGATTCTGTTGGATGACATTTCCAACGGAGTTGCAGAATAGTGAAGTGACTTCATGGGTCATTCCATGGTCTGGGGAGTGAAGTAGATTGTGTTCAAAGAATTCTGAGCATGTGAATAAAACATTTTCTGAATATGGTAATTTTTCCTTCCTTCTCTGCCTCCTTCTTCCTCATCCCATAAATTTTAATGTGCCTGGGATTTTATCCACCTATGCAGTTTATATTTACTCATGTCTTCACCTATATAGTTAACCTGTCCTAGCTTCAAGTTGGAGGTGCTAATACACAATGTGTGAAAGGATAAAACAACCGCAACTCTGATCTGTCAGTTCTTGACTGTTTGATGCAGCCTCTGCTTTTAAAATTCTCCTCTACCCTCCTGGGAAGGCTGAGACAATGTTTAAGAGGTGATCCCTTTGTGATTTTATTTCCACATTTGCTGTATTATATCTGGAACTCAACATTTCCCTCATTCTTCCTTTAAAACTGCTTTGGAACCTGCTGGTGCTGCTTACCAGAAGCACCCAGTTGTAGGCTGATTGTGTTATCCATGGACTTGACAGTGGGAAATCAGCCAGTAGCCTCTAAGGCTTTCCAATTTCAGCAAGATGACTTGGGAGATCAATTTAGGGAATACAAAAAAAAAAGCTTTGAGGAAGTATACCAATATGTAGAGATCATCTGAGTGTTAAGAGTGGACAAACAGGAATGTTACAGAAAGTCATAATATGAGAAAAGACATTCAGCAGCATTTTATACAAATGAAGACAGACATTATTAAAAAGAAGGCAATGGGTTTTTGTTCCCAGAGCAGCATGGAAAGCCTGCCTTGAACCTCCTCATGAAAAGGAAAGTTAAGACTGTTGGTGCGTGTAATATTTCAAATCATGAAGTCATTAATGCAATTTATCCCAAGTTCTGTATCGGTATCTTTAACAGATGGCTAGTTTTATTTAGTATTTTTAGGAGGAAGAACAGGTATACTGAAGAAAGGACTGCCAAAGAGCTCATTCATTCCTGTTACAGAGAAAAATTATTTCCTTTCAGAAAACTTGATCTATGCAGTAAAGCGGTCACGTATTTATTTTGTCACTTGGACTAAGTTTCCATAATGGGGCTATGCTCATAAGAATCGAAGTTCCTGGCATTTTTCCAGTTATCAATATTGAAATATTAGTGATCAAGCATTTACTGAACGCCATTCCTCAAATGCAGGGTCTCCACAGCATCTTGTTGCATTCATGGAATTCATTTGTTTGCATTATCTGGCTAACTGCTTCTTTTTGTATTGCCAAGGTGATGAACAGATTTGACATTTAGCTGATTACTTCACCAAAATTAAACAGAAAACAGGGCAGCCATCCAAAGTTCCTTTCAGTGTGAAAGCTAATTATAAAAATGCTTTGAGCAGCAATTTCTTTTTGGATGTTAAAGTGCTTTTATTAGATTGTTCCCCTGTCATTTAAAAATTTATTGCTAGACACTTACAAATGGGGTTGCCTGCTGGAGTAGAAATATTTTATTTTATTTTCTATATTTAAGATGGAAGAAAAAAGTGTCTAGAGAAATTTTAGGCTGAATTTGTTAGTATTTTACGTGATTCTGAATAGAAAGGAGAAAAACTAACTAGTGCCGGCTTTCATGAATCCAAAATATGCATTTTATCTTCATAAATAACAACATAAATAACAAAACCCTATATCCACTTCTGTTTACAAATCAGCAACTCCTGTTTCCAAAACCAATTACTTGGCAAATAAAAATAGTCAAATATGTAGTTTAAAAATTAAGTACTGCCCTTGTATTGTTAGAAGCTTGTATTTTACAGTGTAGATATAAACAATTACTGGTGATTGAAATATCTAACCATGTGCTTTCACCTGCCTTTGATAAGCTCTTACTTGTTCTGAAATAGCATAAAACTACTCTAAAGTCATTTTGTCAAGGTCATTGAATAGGAGTTGGCCAAGTGAATTTTAACCAGTAAATTTAGCTGAAGAGTGCTGTATCCTGTTATCAGATCTTAGAAGTTTTTTGTGAAGTAGTTTTTGAATGCCTTGGAATATTTTTAACTTTTTATACTGACTGTTGTTATTAGCATCCTTCGGACCCTAGACAAGGTGTGATCTGGGGAGGCTTCAAGGTGACAAAGTTGGAGGGTTTTGCATATGATATTGTCTAGCACACTTTGCCTACTAAATCATCTTGTGAGGACATATATTAATTCTTGACACTGAGATCTATTAATATACCTTGAAGCCGAGTGAATTATGTGAATCTGCTGTTTCAAGCTGCAGAATTCTGCCATAACTAGGAGGAAATATTTTGCTGTAGGTAGATTAATGTTGAAAGCTTGTCAAGAAAAAGTTTAATGTTGAAAATTTATTCTTCCTCTTCTTGCCAGTACTTGAGCTTCTTCTATGCTAAGTCCCATTTGTAGTCTGAGAAAAATAGACATATAATTTCTTTTGTATTTATCTATGTTATTAGAGTCCCAATGATATAGTCTATTGCCTATTAAAAAGTGTGTCCCAATGAATAATCTTCCAGAGGGTAATTTTTGCTCCCATCAATCTGAGAGCTTTTCTTGTAAAATATAGTAACTGTCAGTGTGTATCAAATAATTTAATTCATGCCCATTGCAGAATAAGTAATTAAGATAATTCAACATTCTGTATTAATAAATAACAAAAATGCGAATAAGAGATTTGCTAAATACCTTCTGGAAGATAATGGATAGGAATTAATGTGCATGTTATGAGGAAGCATTGAATAGACAGAATGCTGTCTGAACAACACACCTAAGAAAGAGTCTTGGTGAGCGCACAACACAAATGTGGGTTTTTTTTGTTTGACTGTTACAGTATATTTTAGTGATAAGCCTTTGTAACTCCTCTTTGTATCTATAAATTGTCCAAGAAACATACAAGGCAATTGACCCTACACTTTTCTAGAACTTCAAATAAATAAATAGGTAAGGTCAGTTTTTAAAACAGTTACTCATTGAAATTTCTAAAAGCTCTGATCATTTGTAAACTGTCTCTATAGTTGCATTATTTTCATTTATATAAAGATTTTAATGAATGCATTTATGTGGATTTGACATAGACATATCCATAATTAAGTACATAAATCTTCATGCTCTGTCTCCTCTAAGCCCATCTACCTACCTACTTGACAACATGATGAGTTATTCAGGTGTATATTAAACAGGGGGAGAAAGGTACTCCTGTTAATTTGAAAGTTCGCAGATTATGCCCTTGCCTACAGAGAGCCTTCCTTTGCTGGGTTTGGTTGTTAACAGATGATAGGTTTTTGCAGTTTAAGCTGTCCCATTGACTATGCTCTGTTGTAGTCTTTCATTGTGTCACTGGATCACCTATAAAACAGAGCAAGGTGTGCATATGTGATATATCTGCCTAAACTGTGTAAGTTTAGAATACTTCAGACACTCTAAAAGCATAAACCTATGTACATTTTACTTATTTTTCTGTTTCTATTCCGAGTAAGCAAGGGGTATACAGACCTAGCTTTAGTGTGAGAGTTGTGCAAGCTCATCAAGTGCAGTTTGGCCAGGGTCTCTCCTTAATAGTATTTTTTGATCCTGCAATAGTTTTCTGACAAATTCAGAAAAAAGCGCCAAAAAAAAATGTCTCTGAAGAAATTACTGCACACTCAGGCTCGAGTCTCATACTGGGACACACTCAGACAAGAGCTTAAGTCAGGCTGTGGCAAAGTAGCAGTTAGCATTTGCTTTTCAGAGCTTATTTTTTGATTAATGTTTAACTTAAGACATCTGTCAGAACAGATTTTTTTGCTTGACCAAAATCAATTCTGCCAAAACATGAAGGGAGAAGGAGATGTAAGACTTCTTGCCGGTCAACAGCTTTTATGCTGAACTCATTTGTATGTGCTGAATTGAAACTCCTTATGTCCTTAGTTCCACGAAGCTTAAGCCATTTTTGAAAATAAACTGAGTAGTTTAGCCACAGCCAAGAAAAGTGAACTGTAAACCCATCTTTGGTTGCAAAAGTATTTCCTGAGTATTTCCAACCTACACCTATTGTTTTTTTATAGGTTGATGGGATACTGTGCCTGGCTGACATTCTTACTGATAATACCCATTCTGAAGCTACTCATGCAGAAGCAGCGGCAGTAATTGCACAGATCACATCTCCACATCTCACATTCACTCAGCATCTCAGCAGCTTTCTGGAAAATATGGAAGAAATTGTAACAGCACTTGTCAGTAAGTTCTTTTTGGGACTTCTGAGTCTTTCCAGTTAAAATGACAGCTTGGGGTAGGACTCCCTTTCATTAGAAATATTCCCTAAATAATGTTTACCATTCTTTCCTTAACAGATAAACAAACTCAGTAATTTTTAATTTGGAATCAGGGCATTCTGTAATTAGATAGTATTTTTTAGTCCAGTCCATATTTGAATGGAATTTGTACATTTTTGTCAAAATAATATCTGTGTGAAATTCTACTATTGGAGCTACAGAAAAGACTCAGTAAAGTATCCTCGTCTCATGTTTGTCTGTATAAGATCAGTTTCCAATAGTTGCTAACCTTTATGCCCACTGTATTTTCTAAAATTGCTAGAACTCAAGCTCACCACTGCATCTACATTTGTATGATATTTCAGAGGAAAAGTACAGTACATTATAATCTATGGGCATTGTTACAAGAAAAAAAATAATCTGTTTTTCTTGTCTAGGCCTCTGATCCATGGTAAAATGAGGCAAAGGTAACAGCAAGTTTTTCCTTAACATGGGTCGGTGAGGACACTTCAGAAAAAATATGATATTTCTCATGACTTTCTGAAGAGAGGAATCCCTTATTTCTGGCACTGTGCTCTATCCCTCTCAAATACCAGAAGCTTTCAATAAAGCATTGTTTTCCTATCTCTGATCTGGAAACTCAGAATTTCCCAGAGCTTCATGTCAGAAAGTACAATTTGGGTATCTATTTTGATTTCTCATGTATCAATATATCTGGGTATTTCTCTAATGAGCTTAATTAGTTAAATTAACTGACTTACAGTTAAAACTACAGCATTTCAATTTTCATGCATGTTTTTGTTTTGTTTTGTTTTGTTTTGTTTTGTTTTGTTTTGTTTTGTTTTAATAGAACAAAAAGAGTATAGTAGTGCCAGTGCTTGAGGATTCTGCAGTGGCTGGGAATTAGCTGAGATGTATTTAGGCATTCATTGATATGCCCAAACAGAACTAGTACTGCAGAAATCAAGGAAACAATTTACTCCTGATGACCAGACTATCCAGCAACAAATATTGAAAGCTCTGCCCTGAACCAGCCCTGAATCCAGTGGGTAGAATTAACCTGTGCTGAGTTTGGCTCTGCTGTAGCTAGACTGCTAGAGGCATCTGACCTGACTTATTTAAGGTGATTTTCCAGGTTATTACAGTTTACCATAGTCAAGGGACAATCTGAACAGCCTATCCAGAAGATACTAGCAGGTGGACCGTATCCCTGATCGTCACTGTTTAAGTTCCACAGGAATTTTAGTAGTATATGCTCTGCCCAATAAATGTGAGCATTAAAAATAGAACATGTATAACTTTGGAAGAGCCCTTTCACTAATCACATGCCAGTTTCCTTGTAATATTTATAACTCAGTAATTGAATTACTCTAATATGTTTAATTTTTAAACCATGCTGAAATCCACTTGCCAGGTGATTCAGATCTTAGTTAAAATACATGTGTGCAAGGAATTAAAAGGGAGCTGTGTCTTCAGCACTTCCTATTGAAGCTGTAAAATATTCAGGATGATCTTTGACTACAGAGAAATAGGTTTATAGATAGGCAATATGTATACATACCTTGTTCTAAAGAATAGGATATATAGCAGAATTATTCTCTTATGGGTTAGTTACTGTTAGCCTTCTGCCTCCTGTATTTCATTTCATTTAGTTATATGAAGCTTTATATTGAACAACATTCAGTGGAATATTCCCTTACAATGGTATACTAGATAGACCATCTCATTAATTAGATGTGAGTTAGAAACACTTGGTGTTTAGCTTCATATTTACCATCTTTCCCTGCTTTTGCAGTTCAAATTAATGTGCATTCATTTGAATAACATTAATATCAATTATAAAGCACCCTAACAATGTGACAAATTATATAATTGACAAAATTAAGATGATTTTCTTTATTTTGTTTTGTTTTTTATCTTCATAATTCTGAACTTGGTCTAACATACTAAGATTACTAATGCAAGTTGCAGATGCTTAAGTACTGCTTTGAAACACCTAACCCTGTTTTTTTGCAATGAAGAAATGACTTTTATTCAAGTTATTTTCTGCATTCCTAGAACTGTGCCAAGAAGCCTCGTCTGGGGAAGTTTTCCTGCTGGCTTCAGCAGCTCTTGCCAACATTACTTTCTTTGATACCATGGCTTGTGAAATACTGCTCCAGTTAAATGCAATGAAGATTCTTCTAGCAGCATGTTCAGACAAACACATAGTGGATACTCCATATTCCCGAGATCAGGTGAGTGGTTTCTCAGCAAGATGCTGTCTGAGCACATTTGTATAAAAGTCAACTGATTTCAGCTCTATGGTTTTTTTTTTTTATATATAGTCAAATATAAATTGCTTTCATGTCTTCAGTTCTTGGTTCTTTTCAGTATATGGCTCTTTCTTTATCTGCTTCTGTCCCTTTTTATTATAAGCATTATGAAATATGACAGCTTTTAATGTGTGTTTGAAAAAAAAAAAAGAAAACGGTGATGTTCCATATTTCTAAGATACTAGAATATTATTTTTTTTTTTCATGAAGATGGCCAAACAGTGACACAGAGACCCAGAGATGCTATGGAATCTCCATCTTTAGAAGTATTCAAAACTTGACTGGACAGTGCTTTGAGGCAAATAAGATATATATGGAGACTGCAGCCTAAATACACAATTGTCAATTCAAAGATGAATTAGCTCCAAAAGCTGACTAAGGGTCTGATCCTCAGCCCATTGACGTTGGTAGGCTTTGGAACAAGTCCTAACTGCGTGGTAGATGGTTTGCAAATTTTACTGGTGAATATGGCTGATATACTTTTGGATTTCCCTTTTTTTTTCACCAGTTTTTTTAGTAAAGGGAGAGAAAATTCTGGGTTTGTTATAATGCACAGATGAAGTCAGAGAGAATTCTGTAGTTCCTCTCAGGTACTGCCATGCAATGGAAGTGTTGCAGAAGCACTGTTTATTTGGCATCTCAGGATTAATTTCTCCTCAGCAGAGTAATAAATATGAGGCTTGAGGGTTTCAGTAGCTAAGGGATGGAAGTTGCTGGTCAGGTCTGTTAAACTACTTCTGTTTATGAGACACTGTGAATATAACTAACTAAAAGTCCATAATTCAGGCCTTGCAAGCCTATTCCCTTCCCACCTCTGAAGTAGCCAAAAGATGATTTATGGTAGACTTGGGATCTGCACTGCCACAGAAAAGTCTGAGGACCCTTCAACAGGAGCCAGGCCATGAAAATCAAGGCACAAGGGACCTTAGAAACTGATTATTTGTGTTCTAGAAGGGTTACAGGGCTGCTTTAGCTTATATTAAGAGCACTCAGAAGCTTTCCAGCTCAGCAGTGTTTCTGAAAAGATGGAGTTAAGCTGTAATTACTATATTGCTCTTTGGGCAAAGTCAAGGACATCAGCTGTGGTGTTTGACATGGCTGTATGCTATTATTACATATGTAAAATTCTTCAAGGTCTTTTTTCATTCCTCCTGTACGCTCTCATAGTTTTGATTTCCTTATTTATTTATGCCCTCATCTTAATTCTGCAGTCAGCTGTAGATTTGCAGTTTGCTCTGTGGGTAGCGTAGCAAGCCCCTTCTTTGTATGCGGAAGGCAGACATTTAAAGAAGTATGTATGACTTTATTAGGTAACAGACTAGTTCCAGGCCTTTTGCAGCTTGCAGGACATCTCATTAGCTAGAGGAACAGAGAACTGAACAGCTTCCTTCCAAGAACTTAGGAGATTTCATCCCTAATAACCCCTTACATTCCTTCTTGGAATGAAAAAGAAGATCAGAAACCTGTGATGTTTTCTGTGGTGTGCTGCAGTAAGTTTCTGAGTTGACTCCTTGTTATTTCTGCAGCAATGGGGACTATGAAATCCTGCCTTGTGTTGCTCTGTTACTGAGCATCTGGTGCTCAGGTGGAATCAGAATGCTGCTCATCTTGACTTTAAGAGCTGTCAGTGTTGCTAGTCACGCAGTTTTGGTTATGCAACAGTCAAGCCTTGCTTTGAATGCCTGAACAAGTGTGTGTTTGAGTAGATTGCTTACCTTTCAAAAGCGTACTTGTTTAATTGTTTTGGGGGAAGGGGGAGAAGGGTGTCTGCCAATTATGACAGTTTTATGGAATATTTTGCTTCTTAGTTGTTGCAATGAGGAAAACATACTCGGCTAGACAAAAAATCAACACTCCAATACTGAATTTTATAAGGGTATTCTAAATTGCCATTTTGTCTTTTGAATATATACTTTAATTCCTTTTAGGTACATAACTTACTAACTTTTCCTATTATATATATTATTATGTCCCAGCCAGTAGCCATTCGCCTAAGTACAAACAGATTAAAATTGAGTAGGGTTGGAAATTTTTTGATTCAAAGTTATATTTTGGAACACGTAACCACTGTGGAATATATTTTTATGGACTAATGTCCATTCTGAATGATCAAGTCATCCCAGCCTGTAAAATAGAGGAACTAGAATTAAGCTATACTAAATGTTGAAACAATTAAAGCGAGAATAAGGAAGGAAATAGGAAATACAGCAAAATATGGTCTAATTATCATAAAATGTTATAAAAGACCCCCTCAAACTTAAATGCCCTATTTTTCATACAGGACTTTAAGTAACAGTTATCCCAAAGAAAACTGTGCAGTATTTCTAAATGCTTTACTACTTCAGCATTACTGCTGATTTAAGAAAATTGTAATATGCTAAAATAGACTGAAGCATGCTCACTGTGGGCCAGAAATGGGAGAAAGATGGCTGAAATGCAAGAAAGGAACAGTGAGTTTTGTTTTCATTTGTGCCATTTTATTTCATGTTAAAGTTACAGTATGTCCTTCTATAGAATCTTTCTAAGGACAACTAGCACTGGTTAGTTATCACCCTCCATGACAGTATAAATATATAACATTCTGCCCAGAAGTTGGCTATCAGATGTATGTGTTGCCTGTACAAAGTATTTTTCTGTTCAGGCACCTCTAGAAGTTTTCTGTCTTTTGACTTCTGGAAAGTTTGTGTATGCAAATGGTAACAAACCTTTCCTGCCTTCACTATCTGAAAACCAATCTCCTCCCTCTATCATTTCCCAGGCAGTATGGATTAGGTCAGGTAAGAAATCTAAAACTGAGTGCTGGACTTAATGATGAACAAGATAATAGTTGTTCATTTTACAGAAGCATGTATTGCTTCTGTAACCAGCAGTATTACATGGAGATTGCTTAATTTTATAACAAAATATTTCATATAAGAGCCATCAGATAAAGCGATAATTTCCAGATGCTTTAGCCTCTACTTTTGGGTCAAAATGGATATGAATGTGCCGTGTGCTTTTTCTTGCTGCAGATACTTATTTTCTGGATAGCAGGTTTTTTTTTTACTTCAAAGGAGCTTCAAAATATTCTTTCAGAAGGGTTCATGCCTAAAATCAGCTGTGTAATGTATAGAGTCAGATGTCTTAATGGAGTTTAAGCACTGTCAGAAGGCTTTAGCCAAAACCCTTATCATTCAGAGCCATCTTTACTTTAACCATCATCTTAGACTCTACACAGAAAAATATGAAATATGTATGTTTGTGCACAGTATGTTTATATATAATAAATTTTTTCTCTCTGCATTGCCACTTGTCTCTTCAGTGTTGCTAGTATTCTCACCTTACCTGTGAAGTTGTGGAGGTACAGTCTAACAGCTTCTGATCTTCTGTTATTTAGGCAGACAAAGAATTAATGTGCAGTGAAAACATCAATTTTAAAGTGGTTATTTCTAGGTCTAAAATCAGTAAATTATGTTTCAAAAAAGTTTGAAGTGGAAAAAGGCTTTTACGTTGGAAGGAGAAAATGGAAATAGTTGCTGCTTTTTTTCTGCTAAATTTTTTCCTGTCTCATTTAAGATTTTAAACCCTTAATAAAATTTATTCTTCCTCTAGGTTCCAGATCCTTTTCTCTGCTTTTCTATTTTTTTCAGAGCATTTGCGTTTTTCTTTTGTTGCCTTTTCCCCTCTTTTTTTCTCCTACATGGGAGATTGAAAGGTCAAAAGGAGAGCAGAGACAGATGTTACTTTAACATAAAGAAGTTTTGATTTTTAAATGGTGTCTAATAGTCAGTGAAAGACTTTAAGAGCGGTGTGTTTAATGAGAATATTAACAGGTCTTTTAGATATTTTTTTAAAATCCCTGCCTGGATGAATGGGACTTGCAGTACTACTTCTCAGTCGGAGTTTCTGGGAAATTTATTACTCCTTGCCAACTGCTTTTTTTTATCCTTGTTGTCATGAAGACTGTAGGACGCCTGACTCCATTGCTGACCAAATCTTTGCATATGTATGGAAGCCAGTATAGACTATCAAGAACTGGGAGCTTGAAGCAGAGTTTGAGCAGCGTAGCCCATGTTAGGTGCCAGTCTTCTTTACATCTGACAACAAGTATTAGACAAAACCATTGCTGGTCAGGGGGAGGGCAGTTCTTGAAGAGTCCTTTTTAAAGCTCTCTTCTTGGAGCAAAATAAGTATGGAAGGGGGAGGTTCCTCTCCTGGTAGGATCAGAAGAGGAATACCCTTTCCACTGCTGAGCTATCAGCTGGTCTTTTCCAGACAAGAAATGCACGTGGTACCCTGGTACTCAGTCACCTATGGTACGTTACACAAACAGCCAGTGACAGGGTTAGGAACAAAGCTTGGTGGTCTGCCTCTGTCAGGTCTGACTTCAGTAGACCTATGCTTCCTGTCTATTTTTGAAAATTGTTTTCAAGATCTGCTGCAATTAATATTTAACAGTCCTAAATGGTTCAACTGCATGCTCATACATCCTCTCTGCAGTTCAACACTCTTTTGTACATTTCCATATTGCGAGTAAAATACAACACAAAGTCTTTACATAAGGACAACTAAGTCATAGAAGGGTATCTGCACAGCTTTCTTGCACATGTCTCCATTAATATCCAGCTCTGAAATTAGTATAATGATGACTAGGTATATGGTTAGAATTGCCTTCCCTCTCAGTGTTCTGGCAGCAAACTGTGGTTGGTAAACTGTATACTAAAATTGTGTGATCCTTTCCAGTATTGACTAGATCACACTGAGAAGACATGTTTTCAACGAATATAGCTAGAAAGAGAGGTGATAAATTACATAATGAAGTTATTTTAAAAAGCTCAAGAAATGAAACAAGAAACAAGGCTGCCAGTAACAGATGCAAAATTGAAAATTAGACCAAAAGTCACATGACTGGATCCAAACTTTAACCATACCATTATATAATTGATATTCTATTTAGTTTTCTGTGGAAGAGTGTAATTGCTTCCCTGATGTCCTTTCTTTATTTTTAACTGGTTATCTCTGTCTTTGCACATACATTTGAACAATAGAAAAATGTAAGTAACAGCATTGACTGGCATTATGTGATCAGTGTTATGAATTGTTACATTTCAGGGGTCCAACACTGACTCTCCCTCAAACACTAAATCTTGTTGAGACAAGATGCCTGTTTAGTCACAGTTCTGCCTTTCACATTTAGATTTGATGCAGGATAAGACAATGTGCTCCAACTTGCAAAGCAAGAGGTTTAGTTGGAAGAATAAAATCTCAGCTCAGCTGAAGAACTCTGCTAGCTTAGAATTTTGCTAGCTTAGCGCAGTGAGGTTTTTATTCCTGGGATCAATTCCTAAGATTGCTGCTGCTCTGATTTTGAAGAAGCAATTTAACTTCTCTGCATTTTTGTTTAATCATCTGTAAAGTTGGGTAGACATTGCACTTAGTGTAAAGTCTCTAGAGGAAACATGCTATGTCAGCACAATTCATTGCAGTTTTTATTTTCTGCCCTTGCCTGCCAGGTTCACAGTACAATCAGGCTAGTGCTGGGCTGTTTACTGCAGAAACTATAAACAACAGACTTTGCTGCAGGCTATACCAATCATAAAGCTGTAAGACAGAGATGGTTATGTATGCATTTTGCTGCGTTTGTCATCTTTTTATCTTCAGTCCTTCAGGAAATGAGATAGCAGATTTCGAACAGCCTCTGAGTTTTACCACTGATTTTTTTCCAAAATAGAATCACCACGTAGGTGAATGTTGTGATTTCAGTCTTGTTTCTGAACAGGTGAGCTCAAAAACAATGTTTCTACAGATTACAGTTTCTTGTTTCTTTTTCCTCCTCAAGTGGAAAATTATGACCTTCTAGGATAGGCAGCAGAAATTACCTCTTGACCACTCTGCTTGAGTTAGTGGCAGTTGAATTGCCTCTCTGTGCTCTCTGCCTCCTCTAAATTTGGAGTAATTAAGTTTCCTCCCAAATACTCAACCCCATATTCCAATTATACAAGCTAGAAAAGTAAAGTTGTTTCCTACAACTATGCATTGGTTTGTGCCAAACTGTGCTCTGCTCTAGAGAGACCAGATGTCTTACGTGTCTTCAGTTGATTGAGTCAGTTTCAAAATCAAAGAAGCTTTCTAGTACCATGAAGGAATGGGGATGATTCGCCCCCCCCCCTCTCAATTTTCATCTGAAAGACAGAAAACCGTGGCCTTAGAAGTGAGAGAGGGGACACGCTCTACCTGCATCACTATTTTAGAGTCATATGACCTGGTTTATGGGACATTGCCCATTCGCTGTATGACCCATGCAAGATGCATTTCCTATGTGCTTCTTGAAAACAAAAAATATGAGAATCTGGTTATTCTGACTATTCCTTAGCTAGATTAGTCAGCATTATAAAGTAAAGTAAATAAAAATATAGTAAAGATATCCTTCATTCCAAAGGGTAAGAGTCCTTTAGGTTTAGTCTCTGTTGCTCTGCTCTGGCACAGTCTCAGAGAAAACCTAGACTTCACAAGCAGATCCTGTCTCTAATTGCTATTATTATTTTATGGGATGTTTCCCTCTTCCAATCATCTACTTATCTAGGTGTATTTAATTCTCTGTTTTCAGGAAGCAGACTGAATTCCCAAACACAAAAATGGCTATCAGAAGCAATGGGAATTAAGTTTTCTATTTTAAGCAATATAATGTCGCAGAGAATATTTCTAGAGATTTCTTAGCAAAGTTTTTTCTCCCAATAAATAGCATCCTGAAAGGTTTTTCTACCTAGACTTGATGCAATGCCTGTTCTTGATCCCTGCTGTATGTACTCTTCTGCTATTTCCTTGTGGATTGATCTTGCATTGTGAAGTTCAGATGTTTTTAATTTACAATCAGAAACAAAGAGTCCACCTTGCTTCTGAATTAGTTTTCAGATGCCCCTTTCTTTCTAAAGATGGTATCTGGAACTTTCCAGACACGGTCTGATTTATCCTTATATCATTTATTTGAATGAATTACAAAATACTCTTATAATATATAGAAAAAATAATTTTACTTAGCAATGTATTAGTCTTAAAGGAGTAAATAACTAAGAGAATTAGCAATTCTATATGGATCTACTTTGCCACTCAAATTACTTGCTAATTCTCATTTTGAGCTTGTGTCTTTCTATTTATGTTGAGACTATCAATAAAAGCTTACTTAGTAAATAATACTATAAAAAATAAAAGGCACACTTAATAAAGGTATATTAGCATCACATCTTACACCTCTGTAGACACCTCCCCTTCCCCCAGGTCAGGTAAGTGACCCTCAAATGTGGAAGATATTGCCCCTTTAACAGGCTAAAACGTGTGCTTTAATCTTCCAAATCCAGTTGCATCTCTCTACCTGAGTAGCTTGTTTCACAATAACGAGAAACTTTTAGATCATCTTAAATCTCCTGTTAAGGGAAAGTTATCAAAGAAGCTTTCTGTTTCTTATGTGCTCTTTAGGTTTAAACGTCTTTGCTACCTAAAGCATTTGAGATTTGCACTCCCAGTGTATGTATCTTAGTTTATAACAAAACATTTTCATCTAGTTTTCACTTTTGCAATAAACCTTCATTACCTTTGTGCACTGGTTAACGAGCATTAGTCAACACTAGTTGTTTAGAAGAAAAAGTGCTATTATACTGTTAGTGATTACATTTTTTTTAGCAAGAGAATTTTCAAGCTGACTGTTATTCTTCAAGAGGTTTTGAACAAAACTATTTTAAAGATTCTTAATTAAATTAATTTAAAGGCTCGTAGTTTCTCAAATTTAAATCACTCTTGACAACTGAAATTCCTATGGTTCAGTGCAAAGCAGACTAGAGAACTGAAATGGAAGGTTCATCATTCATAAATTCATTATGTGTGAAAGGCTGGGTGAGTGGAAGGAAACTATGTGGAACTAAAAACACTCCTCAAATTATAAAAATAGATTTTTTTTACTAGAGTAACCAATAAGATCAACATTGCCAATCTTATAATAATGGGTGATATTGTCACTACAGAGAGGTATCTGTGTTTACTGTCTGTTTACTTGCTTATAGAAATAGAGATTTTTAGTTAGGTTTCAGATTAATTTCCAGAGTAACTGCAAGACTAGCAACATGATGCTGTACTGACAGTTGAAAAGTACGAAATATCTGTTATTTTTCAGTTTATTTATTAAATAGAGATTTTTTCCATGGATCTAAAGGGTAGACCTGTGCCCCAAAAATATCCCTGCATAGTTAGTTCACCAAAAAATCATTTAAATGTGAACTTTCAAAGCTTCTCGATTTTGGGTATGTTTTTTTAAGCTCTGAAAGTTAACTCCTTAGTCTTTTAGTCTACTGAAAAATCTTACTAGTCCCAGTGGAAGTATCACATGTTAATATTTTGATCAGTTGGTGCCTTTTCAAAAGGTGCTAAAACATGTGCTGGTCTGAGAATTCTCTTCCTGGCATTTTGTGTTTCACTGTTTCCCACTGCTACGTGGTTTAGGTGTGTAGCACATAGCACATATTAACAGGTAGGTGGTAAATGCAGGAATAAACCCCAGACACATTTCCTTTGCTTGTTTTTAGTAGTGTAAATCACATGACACTGACTTCAAAAATTCAGCTTTCATCTGGTGGAAAACAAATGTATTAGTTCATTATTTCTTATTCTATTTTTCTGCGGTGTTCATTACTACAGTGGTTTTAGGAGTGCTAGTTCCCTCAGAGAAAGCTGCAGTCACCATGTCTATCAGAGTCCTGCCATAGAGAAGCACCTGCAGTTTTTCATGTATCTGGATAACAGAGACCAGAGTGTGGATTAGCCTGAGTTAGTCTGTTGGAGAGCTCCGCTAGAATAGAGACATTGGAGATGCATAGATCAAGATCTAGCTCCAGAACGCATCTGCCTAGCAGACATACAGGTGCTGAGGCAGGGAATTAGACTGGATGGGATCAGTCCCCACAGCACATGGTTTCTAAGGCAATCCTCTATAATCCTGCATTGTTTGGCAATAGAATGTGAGATCAGATATTTCATTAAAAAATTCCACATATGATGAAGCAACTTGTAAAGCAAATCTCTGTCAGTCTTTGCTTAACAGCACATCTGCAGATCCCATGTATCAAGATGTCACTAGGGTACTGGAATTTTTCGGTGGCTTCAGCACCGACTTTCTGCATGGTATGATACCGCTGGGCAATGATCACAGCTCATGTCTCCTGTCTTCAGGATATCTTCTTTTTTATACTTCAAGCTGACTACAAGTTCATTGTATGGTTTAGGAATACAGAAAAATTGCAAGAATCATAATTTGTCTGAGGTGCCAGTCCTTTATAATTTTGGAGTGTAATGTTTTACAAGAAATGTCTTGAACAGCTAATGAAATTCATACTAACTATTGCAGTTGAAGAATAGAGATTCCATGTTAAATATTTTTAAGTCTTTCAAAATTATTTCAATTCTGAAAGAGGATTTGGTATCTATTTTTTTCCAGTAATTTTCATCTATTTTCCTGATGGAACTTAGGCTTAGCCAGTCACTTTTATCTATATCTGTTTGTGTGCTCTATGTCTCACAATAAAATCTGAACTGGTTTGCTCATTCAACAGGACTTCAGAGTTATTTTTGAGACACTGCCTAAGGCTTTATGAAATTTGGAGACAGATAATGGGAAAACAGGGACTAATATAAAGACTGCAGCATGAGCCTATGTATCATTATACCAAAAAAATCTACAGTGGGTGAAAAGTTCTGTTTATGGTTTTTGATCAACTCTAAATCCAAAAGAAATGAGACTTCATTAATACCAGTGTTCACAGAAGTGTTGCTTTTCAAAGCAAATTGAGTCTACATTTAAGTTTGTGTTTTCCTCTAGAGAGTTCATCTTTAGTTCTAAACTTCCTTGAACTTTGGTCTGTATTACAGAGGAAATTTTTGTGTAAGCTGTATGTATACTGAATTTTAAAACAGGCAGGTATACGAGAAATATAGCATTTGAAGTCAACTCTTTATTCAGCTTGCTTATGATGTGTTTATATTATGCTATTTCGTGTTACATTGTTTATATCACAGGAAAATGTGAATTTCGGGGGGAAAGAAAAACCTATCCATATGGAGTGAGCTAATCTATAGTTTAACTGCCTTTCAAGTCCTACTAAGATTTTAAACGATAATATAGGTAGAACCTGATGGTTATTGATGATAAGGGTCCTTGATAAACCCCTCTGGAGAAGGCTACATGTAAACCCATTAGGCTAGTTCATAAATACATTGCAAAATATAGGGGGCCATATAATCAACGCAAAGGAAGTACAGATATAATGCCAAATAATTTTTGGTGTCAAAAGATACACACAAAATATTTTTATGTATGAAAATACTTATTAGACAAAATAACTTGAAGCAGTGGAATAATTGGCACATATTCAAATTGTGGTTAATTGAATTCTTCATCTGTGGCTTACAGAGCCACATGGGGTACAGATTCTGCATAGAGGAAGCAATTTTCATTAACAGGATATAATTTAGAATGAGAAAACATATACACTCTGCCTGAAACACAGTTAATAATTAATATGGAATAAATACATAGACATATATTGAGTTACCATATTTCTACCTGTCAGTCTCTAGAGTTTCAGTAACTCATTTGCATCCTAAGTAAGTATATTTATTCAGAGAGATGACACTGTAACACTACCTTCAAAAGTGGAAGACCTTTATGTCACAGCATTGAAAATGAGTCATCCTTGTTATTAAAATGGCAAAGTGAGATCAGAATGGTGATTTGATCTCATGCCTACTTACATCTAAGAAGTTTGCTCGTTTGTGAACTGACACTGCACCGTTAAAAAGCCGATTACCAGTTCTTAAATTGATCATTATTTTTGAGGATGATCAGTTTTTCTCAACTAGAATAGAGAAAATTAGAACCTCTTAAGAAAGAATATTATTTCTATTTTGTATTCTAATGATCTGTAACATTTATTATTTGGGCTTTCAAATATGCTGTTAATATTGTGGTTTGTTTGCGTGCAGGAAGCAAGTTATTTGAAGGATAAAGTAATAAAGAATATCTTGCAGTATGCATGAGAGAAAGTGTATGATATCAATGAAGGGAATGGGTGATTGAGAGTCAACAGCTCCACATGCCCCATTCTCTGTCAATGGCTTGCTGCATCACTTGAAGCAAGCTGAGTTACACCTAATCTTGAAAAAAGTTAGTGCTATTTTGGATAAGAAATTCTGTAAATCAGGATCTCAAAATGTGATTCTGGTGGTCCAAAACATAATCTTGGCCTTGGCTCAGGAAAGGTATAAATGGAATTTTAAATCCAGCTCATTTTGGGACGATGTTTTGACATGCACACAACTTATGGTTGCAATAAAACTGTAAAGTATTACTTAAATACTCCCTTGAATTTCACTGAATTTCAATTTGAGCCCTTGAATTGGCTCAAAACTCCAAATCCATTGCGAGGATTTCTCAACATTACAGCTGAACCCTGAAGAAGAAAGGTAGCAACAACTTAGTGCTACTGAATGCATGCTATGCGCTGTTCTTCACTGTGAGCTCTGCCTGAGCTGGAATGTGCCTACAGGATTGGTTCCTGAGGGTGGGCAGCTCCTGGCTGAATTCTTTGTAGTACTCCAGTGTTTTGTTGGTTGGTTGATTTTTATAAATTTTTATCTTACTCTTTCTACCAGTTTGACCACTGAACAAATCTGCTGCATAGATCTCTATATGACAGACTTACATGCATGAGCATAGGAATGTGAGAAAAAGAGATTTTAGTTTTCTTGTGGTCTGGGTTTCAGTTAGTGGCTATATGTAAGATAAAGACCTCTAAGAAATCACAAAGGTGGAAACAGACAAGAATGCTTTTTAATTTTATTGAGTTTGCCAGATTCTGCCATACTAATTTTATAAACCACAGTGCTATTTAATATTACTGAATTGTAGAGCTATAGTTCGTATTTCCTTCTCTTTTTAATAACAGGTGGTAACAATATTGGCAAACATGTCTGTCTTGGACCAGTGTGCTTCAGAAATCATTCAAGGAAATGGTATGTATTTTAGCTGTATTTGTTTGTGGAGAACATGGGTAAATGGGAAAGAAGTGATTACAGGCTAAAGGAGAAAGGCTTCATGAATAATACTTCATTTTGCATCCAGTCTCTGCTGGATATTGCACATTGCTGCAGGGTGCAAAACGAGTCCTTGGGGTGGTTTTGTGTAACTGAAATAAATTAGCACTGCTTTAGAAAACTTTGCATGTATGACCATATTGCCGATATTCTGCATATGTGTGACTTATTCATAGATACAAAGCAAGGTAGTACAAAGTGTTTCAACAACCTTTATTCTGGTAATTGCATTATATAAGTTGTAATTCTTATACATGGAAAGACATCATCTGATACTGAGCCATGCATACCTGCATATTATAAATTTTGAAGCATTATGGTTTTTTTCCTATACTGGCAGTTGCCAGTTTTTTTTCCATGTTATGTGGGAGATATTAAATTACAGTGAAGCTTCACAGTATTGCTTTTTCTGTCCTGGGAAGATCCCTTCTGCAGTTTTTAAATTAAAGTTTGGATAGGAATGTTTTGAGTTTGCATCCATTTGAATCTTAGATGTGGCTGATTAGAGGTGGGAGGATTTTCAGAAAGCATATACGTAGAAGTGGGTCTTGAAATAGAATTGGCCAATTCTTATGTAATATTGGACATAGATGTTTCTTATTTTTCAGTGGAAAATATGACTGGCAAGGGTCAAGCACAACTAATTTACTTGATGTGATCCATGTGTGCACAGAGGTAGTGTGCTTTTGATGTCCTTGCTAAGGTGGATAGGTGTTGCAGTTTAAGACCAAATGACAATGTGGAGGTTGAATGGATCTGGATAGTGAAGTAATTTAATCACAGGTATACGCAATTTTACATAGTATCTGTCCCATGCAGTAGTCAGTACAGTCAGGGGGAGGAGCAAGGCAGGTTGGCATAGTGGTTTCTTATATGACCTCCTTGTTGCATGGGAGGGATGGGGCAGTCGCAGAGAGAAGTTTGTCAGGTGGTTCCTGCCAAGTTCCTGGTCTAAGTTTCCTGTGTTCCTGGAAGTTGGAGGTGTGGTCCTGGACATCTTGGTGCAAGTGTGCCTTTCGTGTGTGGGGCTTTCCTACCCAGAGTCTTTTTTAGAAACTCTTGGTAAGGCCCTCACATTTCCCAGGATTCTGTGTGTCCATAGTTACAGGATTGAGTAGAGAATAATCTGTCAGTGGTTTGTCTGTTTGACTTGTGCTGCTGTTTTCTGATTTGTTGTTAGCAGTCACAATCCAGATATGCCCTGGAGATTTTGCACTCCTTATGATTAATAGATTGGTTATGTAGTTTGGCTATCTATTTCCTTGAGCACACCAAAAGTTGGGGGTTGGTTTTGGGACAGGTGTTTGATCACATTTCATCTACTTCTACTACAGTAGAAACTTGATTGACATTCATGACATTATGCTAACAGCTATGCCAACTAGGCCTAACTCATGGTAGATACTTCAGTAGGTTGAGATGTACGTGTGGATTGTCAAGCACAATGTGATGAAGTAAAGTTTGTATATACACTCTGTAATGGAAGTTTACACAGAAGCATTTTCCTCCAAGGAAGGGTTCACGCTCACCTTGTGTACAAAGGCTTTTTGTGTCTGCCTAATGTTGTAATAATCAGATGCTGGTCAGAAGCCAGATTCACAAACTGAGAGGGGTCTTTGAATCCTGGGAAGTTTAGATACATTTTCTTCTCAACTTGGACTTTTTTGTATGCTGATTGATTATTATCTAGCTGCATGATTCTGATGCTAATTCTTTTAATTATTTATGCAAATGTTCTAACAGTTAAAATCCTCTGATGCTACCTGAAGTAATCTGAATGCTTAACAGCGCATGGAGTCTAATAGCACATAATTGCCCTTTTAGAATAATCTAGAAAATAGAAATCAGTACAGTCTCATCTGGTTTTGTGCTGCTACAATAAGAATATCAACTCCTACAGGCAACAATAGGTTAATGAAACCATTTCAACATGGATGACATTGTCTCTTCTGAAGTGAAGAGTTCATCATGCAGTAAACCTTAAGAGGCCGAATTTTCCTCATTAAAGGATTCCCCATTCTAAAATACCTTTAAAACAGTTTGAGATGGGAATTTCTAAAGGTTTGCTTAAAAATGCATAAACTGGGGACAAAAAGGTTTTACTTTCCTTTAGTTCAAAGCAAAACATCATGTAGAGACCTGAAATATGTCACTACAGGTTTTTAGGTGTAGTTTAGAAGAAAATAAAGGATTGCATTTAGTTTGACTAAAATTAATAAGTGAAATCTAAAATACAAACTTGTAGACAAGTCAAGAAGTTGGAAGAGGGAAGAGTTAGTGCATTTTCCAGTTCCAGAAGTTGTGTAACTTCTTAGTGAAGACAAACATATGCACAGATCAGATGTGCCTGAATGCTGATGGCCAAATTGCAGTCCACATTTATACATTCATCATGCCCTATTTGGGCAGTGATTGGTCTGTATTTACCTAGCCTGCTTTTTCCCGTTACTTTTTTGGACTAAATTTTTGTTGGCGAGAGGATAACAATGGCTCTTACATCTTTCCAGGTGTCCAACTTTTAATGGAAATGCTCTTTGAAAAATCATCTTCAGGAAATTCAGCAGAAGTTGCTGCTTGTGAGCGAGTCCAACAGAAATCTGCAGTTACTCTGGCACGACTCAGCCGAGACCCTGAAGTGGCAGATGCAGCCGTAAAACTCAGCTGTAAGGATGTACCACTAGCTTAACAGCAGACTGAAAAAGAGGGAGGAACTGCCAGTCGTGGAGAAGCTTTTTATAATTTTTAGCCTCACTTGCTGCTCTTTATGGAATAGGTTCCCTATACAGTCTGTCCAGAGAGTGACTGGAAGTTGTGCTGAATGAACCTCTGGCTTATTTCCCACAGGAACCTGAGGTGCAGTGTCCACTCAACACATAGCTGTGGCAGACTGTGCCAACGGACAGTGCTGCCTTCTCCATTCCTTTACTTAAACCCTTGTGCAGGATCTGTCAGTTGCAGGTTGTGATATGACGTGATGAATCGAATGGGAAGCAACGTGCCCTTTTGGCTGGAGTTTTTTAAGGGCATGTGGGAGGATGGATAGGGAAGAAATAGAGCTCACAATTGCCACTCTGAAAGAGCAATAGTAGGTAAAAACAATGCATTTGTTTGTTTATGCTTTACGACCATTAATTATGACTGCTCTGAACTCTATTGCTTTACAAACATTAATTATGATTGCTCCAGGGACAGTCCCTTAAGTATTTTCATATCGTCTTTGCATTAGAGATCATATCTGCTAAGGAAGATATATATTAAACATCTAAAAAAAAAGACCACATCTCAAATAAAGAGTGTGTTTTTCTAATTTATTTCTCCTGATACTCTTTTGTGCACTCAGGTATTCCTCGCCTAATTAAACTTTGCAGATCACCAACTGAAAGAAATAACAGTGATTCTGTTTTAGTGGCATGCCTGGTAGGTACATTTTAATCTTTCTTTCATGCTTATCCTGAAAAATGCAGAAAAAACAGCCCTTCAGATTTCAAAATACATAAGTATTGCAGGAATGTTTCAAATTCATGTCAGGGTCTCTTGCTTTTCCCCTTAAGCATGATCCTGTACAGTGTCAATTATTTATTCTCTGATTGAAGATTTAAACACATAAGAAAAAATGGCTTCATCTTTGCATTACTGAGCACTAAAAAATTTCAGTGGAACACTTCAGAATTTAAGGTTTCAGTAATTCTTATATTCCATTCTCTGCTGATGCTATGTTTGCTGAAATGAGCCTTGAATCACAGAGGTAGCAGCCCTTTCTCTGCACACACACATGTATGGAAATATTTATGTGAAGTGACCAAAGAGAGGAAAGGAGATTTCTTGCTTTCACTACAATCTTTTTTTTCTATTTGAGTCTCCAAGGCAATATTGTGTCCAGCCAAGGAGTGACCAACAGAGGTTAATGCTTTCTCTGCTTAGGATAAAAATCCCAGCTGCTGTCCCTGAGCTGCATGGACTGTGAGTCCCAGCCAAATGTCAGAGTTGAGTAATTTCACTTAGTATTCTGTGACAGTGCTCTGGGGACATGGGCAATCTAGGGTTAGGAGATTTTTGATGAATGAAGACTGAAGAATGTTGTTTGACAGTACTTTTCACAGTATTTTTGTTATTTTAAATTTAAAACTTGGTTATTGTAGCTTAAATTAACAGCTAGCTTTGTACCAGCACATGAGAAGTTTGTTTGTTTAAGGAGGACTCATTCAGCATGAAGAGTACGAAAAAAGACATTGAGGTGCTGGAGCATGTCAAGAGAAGGGCAACAAAGCTGGTGAGGGGTCTGGAGAATAAGTCTTATGAGGAGAGGCTGAGGGAGCTGGGGTTGTTCAGCCTGGAGAAAAGGAGGATGAGGGGAGACCTTATTGCTCTCTACAACTACCTGAAAGGAGGGTGTAGAGAGGCGGGGGCTGGTCTCTTCTCCCAAGTCACAGGTGATGGGACAAGAGGAAATGGCCTCAAGCTGTGCCAGGGAGGTTCAAATTGGATATTAGGAAAAATTTTTACACTGAAAGGGTTATTAAGCATTGGAATGGGCTGCCTGGGGAAGTGGTTGAGGCACCATCCCTGGAGGTATTCAAAAGATGGGTTGACATGGTGCTTAGTGACATGGTTTAGTGATGGGTTTTTGTCAGAGTTAGGTTGATGGTTGGACTAGATGATCTTAAAGATCCCTCCCAACGTAGACAATTCTATGATTCTATGAATGTGAGCATAAGAAATGCTGTGATTATCCTTCATACGTGCCAAGAAGGCTTGTTAAACTTGTATGGCTATAGCAGGGGCCACAGAGGGATGGCAGAAAACCTGACTCTGATTATTGTGTCTCATTGAAGTTGTTGCTGCACATTCCTTGAATTCATGCCTGTCACTTGAGATGTTACCTGCCTGTCTGTCTCAGAAATTCTGCTTCTCCTGGTATTTTAGTAACTACCTGATGACACTTTCTCATTAACATACAGCAAAAATATTGTCCTTGAGACATAAGCTGCTTCAGGTTCTGATAGGTATTGCCGCTAAAGTCTGAGGGCTCGTACTGTTCAATGTTTTTAGCTTGGTTGTTTACTTTTTGTATATTTTGAAACAGGTCATTAATTTTTGTTAGTGCTGCATTGACAAACAGCACAGAGATAAGCTGATTGCAACTATCAGACCTTACTAATAGAACACAATTTTTGTTCTTGAGGCAAGCCAGCCTGCTTTCTAGTTGTATCTGTTGTGTCAGGTATGACACAGGTATGTGTCAGAAGATATGTAATCATTCTGTATTTTTCTGCAGTGAGATAAATAAGTAAATCCTTAGAAGGGAAGAGTTTATGAAGATAACAGTAGCATCAGTGCAATTCGTATTATGCAGTCTTATAATCAAACGATTGGCAGTTTTATTTGTTCCCAAATGTATGGCGTCTTTCTACACCACTGGTATCTAAAGGATATCTGTTATGGGCATTGCATAAAACTTCAGTAGCAGACGTTTTCTGAATCAGATGTCTTATAGTTCTCATAAATAAGATAAAAACTATGAGGAGAGTTATAAAGAGATATAAAGAGGCAGTGTGAGACGTACAGCAGATTAGAGATAGGTTTACAATCACAGTGCTCTGACTCTCACCTCTGTGTTCTTTAATCCACACTATACCTGCTGCTTGGGTCTAAGACTAATGGGCCCAAATAGGATTGTCATCTAATAGCTGAATTTGAGGGGAGATTCATCCAACAGATGAAGACGGTAACGAGAGATGAACCAGGTAGAAGAGTCCATAGACCTATACAGTTCAGTTTTGAGTCTCTGCTTTTATTTAGAGACAGTTCCAATGATTCCTTTAATGAAGACTTTCTCAAACCTTAACAGTATTACAATTGTGTTGCTTTGTTTTTCTAGGCAGCCTTACGGAGACTAGCAGTCATGAGTCCTGATGGGC
Organism: Tringa tobata; assembly: GCA_033628505.1. Taxonomy (NCBI): domain Eukaryota; kingdom Metazoa; phylum Chordata; class Aves; order Charadriiformes; family Scolopacidae; genus Tringa; species Tringa tobata. Next base: position 16,777,211 of record JAHREE010000118.1, on the reverse strand, counting down.
TTGAAGATTCAGATTTTCAGCAGCTAGTAAAACCCAGACTTGTGGATTCCTTTCTGCTATGCACAAATATGGAAGAAAGCTTTGTATAAATGTGAGCCAAAAACCCTTGAAAAATAATCAAGATGATAGGTATACAATAACATAATACATATACAATTTTATTTAGTTTTAGTCCTATTGTTATTTATGACTTATTTATTTTAAAATCATGAACATGTGGTTTGTAGGAGCAAAGAAGCAGTATGAGCAAACTTGTTTTAGTGGTTTGCAAAGGTAATTTTTTATTTTCCTGGCAAGAGGCATCAACAGACCTTATCACTGCGATCTAACAAAATGTTGTTGTCATGTTTAATATAGTTTAATCAAGGTAACGAAGCCAAGAATTTGGTGCTCTGATGTTAAATGCTTCTAATGTTTTATCACGGATATTTTTCTACAGTTATAACATTTTGAAGTTTTTTTAAGAAATGTTTTAGTCTCATGCATTTGCTGCATTAGAAGAAAAATAATCATTAAAGCTGCAAGTATACACTTTGAAATGAAAGGGATTTTGCAGTCGGAGACCAGTTCTTAATTGTTGTTATTTTTTAATAGAGTTATGAAAATGCATAACTGATTAGCTGCGAAATTTTTTTGGAAGTTTCAAATACTGGTTTGGAATGATGTCAGAGGCCATTCTTACGCTGTATAAAGATGTGCTCCATTAGAGGATACACACTTGCAGACAAATCTTTTATTCACATTTACTGAAAGTTACTAAAGAAACTGAGAGAATTCTAGAAAAATCTTTGTGAAATCAAACCCATATCATCAACATGAAGGTCTCCACGAAAGATTTAAAGTCATCACACAATGATAATTTTCCCTGCTTTCCAAGCCTTACAAGAACTGGAAGTGAGCATGTCCGGACATGTTTTTAATATTCAAGCTACTACTTTTGTGAAAAGTTGTGCATGCATACGCTAAATAATCAGAACAGATAAATTAATTTTAACTTATATTTCCATTTTTTCTGTTTTTCTAACTAGACCTGTATTTCTAAAACTGTGAAAGGGACTTTCAGGAGCTCTTGGAGTTGAAAAAAGATTTTACCAATGGATAACAACATAAAGAATACAGAATATTTTAAAATAGATTTTTTTTTCACTAACATTCCTCTTAAAATTTACCTTTTTCTTTACATCAAGAAACATTATACATCTAAAATTACTCAACCAGAAATATCTTGAGAGTGTTTTCCCCCTCAGCTTCTCACAAAGCACTCTGTAGATTATGAAAGTATACGTATTGTTTTCTTGATGGCTCGCAACTATTGCTCTGGATCATTTTATGATTAGCAACTTCAGGGTACTAGGACATCTGCCAAAAAAGTAAGTACATTTCCTCTTTACTGTACTTACTTTGTAGATATGTTAAACAGCTTAATTCATTAATGTTTATTTAGTATTATTTGGTGTTTAGATGAAAGGCACCAGGAAATTGCTAAGCTGTGATTGCCTTCCACATTTTCTGTGTCTGAGAAATCTGTCCTGCTTCAAGCAGTCAAAAATGGTGGGTACTTTTTTCTCCCCTTGAGTATATGGGTTAAGAAGTCTCTGCCTAAACATTTCTTTCTTGTGATCTCTTCATTTAACTATGAACTCTATCTTACTGAAGTTTTAAAACTTTAGAAAACATACAATGAACTCTGTCATGAGTAACTACTCAAAGATAAGCGTTGAATCAGATGTTTCACAGATGTAATTTCCTAGTAAGAGCAAAGATTAATTCTGCTTTGTTTGCTTACTTGAGACAGCTCCTTAAACTTCCGAGATTGTTAAGACGTATGGTACTGTACAGCTTTCAAAATATTTTACAAGGGATGGACTTTAACACTTTCCTCACTAAGCTGAAATACATGTATGAACCATGGATGCTTTAAATGGTAAAATCAACATTCTTGGTATAAACAAGGAACTCATAAATCTCATAAAAAAATTAACTCAGTAAGGTTCCATTGCTATCATGATTATAGCGTGATAATCCCTAATAGAATACAACACATCAAATTCTGTTGTGAATGTGCTGTACTGAACCTTGTTCTGTCAGCTGCAAGTAACACCAGAGACAGTAGTTTGTAGATAGAGTAGGGTTTATTCCATAATAGGCAAAGTTAAAATCTCATTTTAAACAAATGTTCACACATGTAAAGTGAACTGAAGTAGTTGTTAAGAAAATGCCATTATGACCTATAATGTTTTAAAGCCATTTTTAACAGGTCAATCAACTATTCAGTGAACAGGCTAGTAGCAATGAAAGAGTCTAATTTGCTCTCAGATACAATAATGTGAATCCACATCAACTGATTTTACTAAAGATACTCTGAATCTGTAAATGTGAGGCCATAATTCTAGGCCCATATTGTCCATTTACATGTGTTCACATTATGAATGTGGCTGTTTACATTACAGAAACAAAATACATTTAGGTGGATCTCATATTTGTAGTAGAAAAATATATCTTGAAAGAGCCAGTTCAGACCTGTTACCACCTAAATGTCATCAAAACATTGCGTCATCATTTTTGCTAGGTCTGAATTTTTCACCTGAAGTTGTGCACTTCACTTTTGTATATGATAAAGTTTATGAGAAAATAAACACACCTTTTCTTTTCCTCTTAATTAAATTGGAAATAAAAAGTCATTAAAATTACTGAAATATTATTTTCTCATTACTTCTGAATGAATTCTGGATTAAAAATGTTTGCTTTGAAAGTAACTTTTCAGTTTTTACACCAAAAAAAAGAAACAGTTTAAGCCAGAATAAACATGTATCATTTCAATGTAGTATAAAATAAAATACTTCATATCAAAGGATTTTCACTAAAACATGTCTTTTGATGGATTAATCTTTGGACTCCCTGTGTATATGCATACACAGCAGAATGATGTAGAGAGTATGTGTAATACATAATTCATTTATGTGGACTCATTGACCTATAGAGACTGCGCGTAGGTTAGATATTAGCTTAATCATTCTGGAAACTGTTATGCTTGTCATAGAAGTTGTAGTTTCCTTTAAGTTTTTCTAAACATCTTAGATTTTGAATGATATTAGAAATGTTAGACAAACATGCAGAGAACTGCAGGATTCTTTGTACCTTTGATTTACATTCCAGTGACTTTGGACAATGTGTTCAAATTTCATCTTTCTTTGAACTCTTTACAGATATGTGGGGCCCAGATGTTTCATTCATAGAATAAAATGTTTTTCTCAGTTTATTGTGTGTTTGCTACATGAATCATTTATGTGAAATGTTACTTGTCTAACCTGGTCTGTTTGAAATAATATTTGTATCTACAAGGCATAAGATAATGTCTTGGTAAATTTAATGTCTTACCCATTTTTAGGATTGCCTCTTAGTATCCATAAGATCGAACTTGGTCTGTAGAGTGTCACGTTGCCTTGGTACAAGACTGATTCTGCTGACTTATATTGGTTGTTCCAAATATGTATGTTGACCACCTCCTTTCAAATAACAGTAACTAACAGTCAAAATAACATTAGCTTTTGTATTTTGAGAAATGGGCATTGATTTTCAGTTTAAATTTATATTAAATTTAATGTATTTAAAGTAACACTCTAGACACTGTAAATTATTCACTAGTATTCTCATTTTTAAAAGGAAGAAGGGAAAATGGCATTGAACACTGAAAGATAGGTCTAGAGTGAATTTGTTCATTTCAGTTGGAAGTGCTCAGCTGGTGGGGAGATGGGGGGACAGTTTCAGCCCTTGGCAGGCTAAAGAACCAAGAACAAGGAAAGCACAGGGTTATCTATTTCAGATACTTATGTTTTGCAGAAATCTTATCTCTGCTTTCTAGTTTGCTCTTTGGTCTGAGTTTCTCTTTCTCTAGCTATAACAAATTTCTGCCTCGTAGGACCGTTATTTGTATGATTGTTAGTTATCTGAGTAGAAGAGAGTTAAATTCCAAGGTCTGGTCCTGCTAATTATTATGTTGCTAAGACTTTTGCTGAGAAACGAAGTACAAAATTAGCTTGTTAAATAAGTTTACTCTAGATCACCTAGAACAAAAAAAAAAATATTTATTGTTCCCACAACAGAGGGAAGAACCAGCGTATTCTCCAGAAAACTTGAGAGAAAACAAATGCATAATAGTATTTTTCTCGGTATTGGTACTTTCACAAGCATACTTGCTAACTAAGTTTATGAACTGATCAGTCCCCTGCCAAATAATTACTGAATCAAAATAATAAAGGAAAACCACTAGACTTAGAGACAAAACACTGGGAAATAAAATATTTTTCTCTTTCCTTTTCAACAGCTGATCAGTGAATTTCTGTTTTAATACTTCAAGTGTGCCTAGAACCCAATGGAACCTATGGGAAACCAGCGCAAAAGAAAAAGTGTAGTAGGTAATACTGTTAATTTGCTTTAGAGAGAAATTAGAAAGGATCAAAAGGCTTAAACGGTGTGAAGAAGGAGGTGTGTCTAATACAGTACCTTTTCTATCACTGTTGTGATCACCTGTGTCACAAATGTCTAATGATAGGTACACTGCTTGTACTCTTTTCTTTAAGCTTTCTGGATATTACCACTGTCTTTTAACTAGCTTTTGTCCATGTCCTCCACAATCTTTAGAATGTGACCTAACATGCACACACGTCTTCAAAGTAACTTACAAGTTCGGTGTATATAAAAATTTAGTCTGAATTTTTTGTATACCACATAATGTAAAAATCTTTTTGGGTAGTTCTGGAAGGATATACCTAGCAACATATGCCCATTACGTGTGTTCATCAGGCAAGGAAAAGTTAATGATAAATCAAGAAGATCTATCTAAAAGGGAGTTGGACTAAATGATCTCCAGAAGTCCCTTCCAACCCCTGTCATTCTGGGACTGTGATGTGTGTTTTCATTTGCATCAAAAGAATAATTATTGAAAGGGCCCGAATCATCTAAGGAAGCCTTCCGTGGAACTATGGTAAGTCAGTGTGCCTGCACTGCAGGAAAGAAGAGCCAGACCAAACCTCCAGGTTTCAAGATTCTTCCTAGAATTAGAACTGTAGAGATCTAACACATTAAAATAAGATTTAAAAAAATAATAAAAAAAATAATATCTCACAATATGAAGTTAAAGATAAACAACTTGTAAAATTTTGTGATAAACACAAACATATAAGAAGTATGCTTTGTATGTTAAGCAACATGGTTGTTTACACATGCTTGCTTCCATTTGCAAAGCAAGATACAATCCCCTTTGTCACAGCTCTTTACTTTTGTACTACTTAATTATTAAAAAGGCCACACTTTTTTTCAGAGCAGCAATTGTTACAAATTAATGATTTCAAAAGTGTAGCCCATCTTTAGAGATGAATAAACAGGGAAGTGACTAAATACCGTGAAGTACAGCCAATCATTTACAGCAGTGTGTCATCCTTAAAAGGCCACAAACTTAGTGGAATGAGATAGGCTAGCTATTCGTTTAGAATATCTGGAGTAGAAGAAATCTATCATGTGCTTTACTCTAGGGAGGAATCCTCATCTGTTTTGAACTTCAATTCTCTAAGTATAGTCCAGACCAGTAATTTAAGTACTTTCTGTAGACCACAGAAAGAAGTGGGCAATTCTTTCTCTCTGAGGATGACTGCCCAGGGCAGAGAGTATGCATAATGCCATGGAACTGCCTTTTTTTTTTTCCAGTGGCTATGGAAAAAAGTGCTGATGATTTGTTTGGAGGAGATGTCTAAACACCTTGACATCTAACTATTAGTTCAGATCATGTGAGATGAATTCCAGACTCAGTCTGGAGACAAAAGGAAGGCACTTTTTCAGCTGGGGTTTCACATACTGTTTATGTATCAAATACAATTCCCATCAAACCAGAAATTTTTGCAACATCAGACTCTCCCTTTGAAATTACTGAGACATTATTTTCTTGTTTGGTATGCACTAGATGATGACATTTCACACAGAGGTTTTATGTCCCTTTTTTCCTTGAATGCAGACACTCCAATGTCAACAGACAAAATAAAGTCTATTTTCACCCAGGGCCTGCTTTTTAGGTCACAGGCAAGTGAATCATATGGTTTTACTTGCAGCAGTTTTGTAGTCCTACCCTGCAAACTGAAGGTCTGTTTCACATGGAGGGCTGAGATCCAGGAAATGTATGAAGTACAAGAGCAAAGGTCTTGCTAAAAGTGCTTTCTCCTGATGGAGATTCAACCAAGTCTTCTTCATTTGGAGAATGCTCCATGGCCACTAATGAGTTCAGGGTCTATTGCCTTCATTAGGTATCCTGTGGACTCGTTTACTTTTTAAAAAAACCTCTTGAGCAGTAACTTCTCTCTGTTCACATCAGGGCAGCTAAGAACTGCAGCCCTGTGGATAAGTCTGATTTTGTCTGCATACCTCTTTTTTTTTGCTTTATTTGTAACTCTTGCTCACTGAAGAACCATCTTTCTTATTATTTGTTTCCTCATAACAGACTTTCCAAAATCTAGAAAACTGCAGTCAAACTCACCATATAACTAATATATTTCTTCTGTGTGCAGACAGCATTATTTTATTAATACTGAAGTATCTTCAAGAACACTTAATAATAAGCCAATTTTGCGTATGGGCAAATCCCAATTTGCTTATTGGGACTGTTGCTCATACTGTTTTCCTCCAGTCACATACTTATACGCAAGTCAATAAACTGCTTTTAGCAGTTCAAATAAAAAGTCTTTTTTAAAATTTCAACTTATTTTTAAAGAAGTAAGCAATTTTAAAAGCTTAACATGAAGGTTTGGTTTTCAAAAAATAGAAAGCAATCAGAAGAATCTTGTAAAAGGAATCAATCCTCATGTAGCTGCTCAAGGTTTTACTATAGGCTGCATTTTTCTTTTTCTTGAGAAGCAGTACAATGTTGCTATTGTTCAATCTCATGTTAGTTCTGGCTGCTTTTCTATAAATCCCATGGACAATACGGTAATCTAGGGGCCCCTTTACATCTGGGTGGGAAAGGAATTGAAACAATAACGTTTTAAATATTCTTAAAAAGTGCTTGATGGTTAACTTGTTTAAGTGACCCAGTCACATGAATAAGGATATTTTAAAAGGTCTTAGCGATGCATTTGAATCTTATCTCACTTCCTAAAATAATTAAAAGCCAATTTTCCTTACATGTGTAATGTCTCTAGTCAGTTTGGCGGTTTTAATCTGGGTAAAATCTGAGTAAGATTAAGTAATCTACAGACCTGCAAATGAACCTTTCTGAAGTCTTTAAAACACTGTTGAACTCATCAAAATATATGATCATTATGCACTACTATGCATCCAAATTCTCTTCCAAGTCTTAATGATGAATGCAGCCAGAAAGCCAGCTTCTCCTGCGGCCACCTGGTCACATGAAAAAAAATCACACAAAACAATTTCTTGCTCTGGAAACTGTTTAGGATTAATTTTGTCTTTCAATATTCTTTAAAAAAAAAAGTAAAATATGTCACTAAAGAAAAAGAATATTAAATTCTTCAGAAACTGATGTTTGCACTACATAATTTTTTCTATAGCAGGATAAGGTTTTAGGTTGGCTTTACATATTATCATGTCCAGTGGAACTGAATTTCTTTTAAAAGAGCCAGGTTTTTTAAAAGAGTGATTTTTTGTTTTATTCCATGATGCAGATAAATAGAAAATGATGAAAAGTTATTAATTTTATAGAGAACAATGCAAGATGCTACAGCTGTCAGATGAAGGGAGTCAAGGTCAGTGTAAGTAAATTAATATCCATTCATGTTGTGTCTCCTAATCAAAGCTCCAGGTTTTAGCTGGCCTTGAGTTTAATCTGATATTTATTTAAAAATATATGCTTCCATGGAGATCTAGTGTGTAAATGTGAAGGGAAAGTACCAGGAATGTGTGTCTAGATGTTGCTGGCCGGAAGGAGTATAAGCCCTCTTCCACAATGTGGGAACTCTATGCCTCGTGGGCCTCTTGTTCCCAGTGAAAGTGGATAAAAACATAGTCATGAAAACCAGGTGAACTGAAGCACAGGGTCTCATTTTTCATGAGAGGAGTGGATAACTGCAAGTGAAAGTTAGAAAAGAATTGAACCCAAGTGTTTAGGAAAGAGACACTACTGGGGCTTGTTTAAACTTGGGAAACTAAAGCAAACCAATGGTGTAGGGACTGGATATGAACACTACAGCTGGAAAACCAACTGTAGTCAGGGTTATAGTTATAATCAAAGTTTCGTTGAAAACTTTTATATTTATAAAGTATCAAATGACATGGGAAAAATTAATACAATGCTAGATACTGTTTTGTATTAGCAATGACATCGCAATTGACAGGTAATCTGCATGTGGTTTGGCTTACAATAGTGGCAGGAATTCTATAAACTCATTAATCCATTGATACAGATTAGAAAAATGGATGTATTCTTTTTCTGTCAAAACATATAGATGTCACCCAAAGCATAATGAGTCTCTCTGCTTTCTCAACTCAATATGTAGTGCAAACTGAGTTTTCAAAAGCTTCTTTGAGATGTACTTAAGGACTTGCTGGGGGAGAAGTGGTGACATCTACTGGAATTTTTAAACACTTCATCATACGTTTCCACTGCTGCTAGCAAGATATATTTGGTTTAGGTCTAAAGTTGAATGAATAATGCAGAAACAATTTCTACTTATATTTGTGCAAATTTGGAAGCAAATCTTCAGCCATCTTGGGGTTGCATTTGATGTCATTTCCTGCACACGCTCATAGAGTTATTAAACTTGAATCATGTAACTGTTGGCAGAAAATAAATGTTAAGCTCACACAGGAATACTATGAAGAGTGAATATTTGATGTGCTTTCTGTTAGCCTGTGTACCACAAAGCTGATTCTATGCGTTATGTTCATTAGACTGGAGGATGGAAACAATATTAAGTGATTTATGGGACCAACTGCAATTGAACCGTGAGTTTATGCTTGGAGTAGTAATGCCTTACTTTAAAAGAAATTATAAAAAAATTCAATGAGAAAAGGAGTATGTGAAGCAAATTGCAAGCTTCTCCCCACATTTCATGGTAAGAAGGAAGGAAACTCATCCATCATTAAATGCATTCATTAAAATTATTCACTCAGATCCATTTAAACCATGTTCTAACTTTAATCTCTTGATTTCTTGGGGCTAGATTGTGATGTGTACTGCATGCCCAATAAGCATGTGAAGGCTTTTCTTGCATCCTGATGTAGGTTACTTGGACCTTGGGACTGGGCCTGCAGGAGCAGCAGGGTTATACGTCTGCTTCCTCTCTCCCCTCAGAGGGAGCGTATGGAGGGAAGGGAAAGGTGGATGGGATTGCAGAAGATGAAGAAATCCCTCTCAGCACAAAAAAAAAAGCTCTCTAACTGGCTTGCTGGGATTGGCTGGGGATCAGGGTCAGTAAAATTTCCCAAAATTTTACTGCTATGAACCAGTGCTAAATAATTCCCTCTGGGACAAGGAAGATTTTGAGATGTACCCTTGAGGTGTGTTATCCAATGTTATCTGTGTGCTATTACAATTTACCTATCATCTCATTCCTTTCAGTCTATGTCTAATCTTTAATCATAGAATCATAGAATGGCTATAATTAAACCATAGAATGGTTTAATTATAGAAATCATAGAATCATAATCCTTACAATCCATAGAGTTTATGATTTTAGAAAGCTTATGACCTGATTGTATGATGCCATTGTGTTAATTACAATTAAAAAGTCATAGAAAGTGAGGAGTAGGAGTATTCCTACTCAGCTTAAACTAAAAGCCAAATTACCAATGTCTGATGTAGTTCCACAGGCTCTCAGCATCTCTGTCTTTTACCTGGCACTTTGCATTTTCAGCCTTTGCATACAATGGACTAAATAAACTGTGTGATTTCTGGTCGGTAATGTTAAATGATTGTTCAGTGTCTGATTCAAAATTATCTAGTGGAGTCAAACTCATCTCCCAAGTAGGAAAGCTAATCATTGGTAGACCCTGCAGCACTGAGATTCTTCTGCCATATTTAGCGTAACAGGCAGAAGAAATACCCAGGGAAAATGGAGAATGATGCTTCTTGAAGTCCCACCACCATTTTTCATTCTTACTAAGAACCGTTTCAAATATTGCAAGTTGCTGGTTCACATTGTTGTGCCTGGTTTGCTTTTTTTTTTTACCAATTATATCCTTTTTGTTAAAAATATTCTAATCTGTGAGAAACTTTCTGTAAGGCTTTCCACCAAGCTGTCCTTGAGGATTTTCTACTGTTAAGTAGATTTATTATTATGGTATGACAAAAGGAAACCATCTGCTGCCATTCATCAAAATGCAAGTCTACCACCAGTCTTACTTCTAATTCTGAAAGCTGCAGATGTGTGGCGATTTTTTGTTGCTTTTTGCACCTATGAGCATATGACCTGTTGTAATATCCTATTTCTGCAGCCTTCAGTTGAGTCCTGTGATTCAAAGTAGATCCCCAGTCACAACAGCTTTTCTTGTAATGGGAGTTGTCTCACTTCAGCAGTGTGCTCTGGTTATGAGACTGCCTGGCTAAAGAGATTATAAGTGTGATAGTCTAACTTACCTACTACAAAATTGGAACTGTTTGGCTGTCAGCATTATGGTAAGAACTCTGACATGACTTTATTATTAAGTTTTAATCCCCCAAAGAAATTTTGTTATTACATATTGACTTTCCTGCATTGTGTTTCTGATTTGCTAGACCGATAGTTTCTATCAATCCATCAATCTTACTTAGCTGGACTTCTGCTCACAAGTTTCTCTAGATTTATCATGAGGCAACACATTTTTAATTGAACAGAGGTTCCCCGGGTCTATATGCATATCCACATCCCTTTCTAACCATTTTCATGGCTAAAACCTACTCCTACTGCAGACCTTTGAATATCCAAGATCTGTACACAAAGTTTTTGTATATTTCCAGTTAGTACTTTTCATAATCACGCTTTGCTGAATCAGGTCAGGGTGCTCAGTCTGGTAGGGAAGCATACCTGTACGTAAGAAATGAAAATTCCATACTATCCGCACACATTGATAGTATTTTAATACTACATCAACTTATACAAGCTGAAGATCTGGCTGAAGACTCTTAGCTACAATACTCTATGTTAAGCTAGTAAAAAAATAAATGTTTGAGGATGTGCAAGTACTGAAATGTTCCCCAGAGAGTAACACATGATATCCGATGAATAGTTACAGTAAATCTGTCTGAAATGTATTTTATGTCATTTGTGGCAATATTTGTTTTAAGTCAGAGATTACAGAGAACATTTAAATTAGCAATGGCAATGACCCTGAATAACAAGCTCATTATTTTACTGTATTTGCCTTTTGTTGACCTTATCAGTAGCACTGCCTGGTTAGATTTTGTGGATCCTTTTCTATCCTTTCTGCACGAAAGCCCAACTGTGGAACATTTCTGAAAGCAACAATTGTGATTTTATAATGAACCACAAGAGGGGGGAGAATGAACAGAAATGAAAGAACTTGATTTTAATGAACAACTGTTACATTTAGGACAAAGTCGTATCAACGCTGAGTTTAAGAATCTTGGACAGGTATTGGCTGTGGAATGAAGAGTTTGAACTAATGGTGAGACACTGTTCCTAAGATTCATCTTTTCAGGTCTGCTGATTTATTACTGAGGTTTACTTACAGCTGTGGACAAACCACACTTGCAAAGTTGCAAAACACCATGCTGCGTGTACTCATCCCTCTCTTTATTGCCTTGATCAAACAGAAAAAAATGCTAATGAAATGATAAAAATAGAGATCTCTGTGACCTGAATAATCAGTTTTAAAGTCTTCTACCCTGACTTTTAATTTTTTCCGCCAATTATATAACGGAGTTCTCTAACTGAAATAATCAAGGAATTTCTCCCCAGAGCATTGATGACTTTTTGGTGTCAATATGAAAACTAAATCATCTCACTGTTGTGACACTGGACTGACATAGGGTTGGTGACATTCTAAGAGTGTTTTCAAGCTACTTTTTAAAGAAGGCTCATAGTCCCCTGCTCCTCATGTGCAGAGGCAGCTATAGTGATGACAAAGCTGGGGACTGCTAGAGATGGTACTCTGGGACTGCTGAGAGAACATGCCCCTACAGCTGGATCAACTCTTGGGAGAGCATGCACAGGCAGCTTTGGCAAGCAATCAGCTTCCTAACCCCAGGACTCTGCGGGCTTGATGGCAGTTCCTATAGCCAGCTGGAGGGCAAGGAAGGAAAACAGATTTCAAGAAGCCACTCTGTTTTCTCTTATTTCAAAGTGGATACAAGGGGCAGGCAACTTTCCCAACTTTAATCCTCTGTATCTCATTTTCCATGTCCCTACTGGCCTAGGTTGTCAGTCTCCTGGGAAAGGGATAGGAAAGAAAATGAATCTCACTGTCCTCCAGACTAAGAAGGAGTAAAGCAACAATTATAACAGAAATATGAGGATAGTATTGCAGCAGGTGGTTGCAGCATGGCAAAAAAAATAGTAGCATAGGCAGAAAACGTTCTCAGCTTCTCTCTGCAAGTAATTGCAAGTAGCTCAGTAGACTATAACTCTGAGAGAACACCATGTAATGTTATTAGGCAAAATTATAATGTCCTTAATTTCATGTTCAAAAGATGAACAGTGCTGAAGGAGGCTTGCAGAAAGAAATTAAGACAGTTACACTAGCAGAAGACAGAATGTTGATTACCAGCAGTGAGGTATCCAGATTTGACTAATGGCACAGTTATTGTATGCATAAGCCCTAATGGTGTTTAAGTGGTTGCTAGAATGAATGCAATTAATGTAATCTATTTGTCAGCATCCAAACACTATAATACTGGGAATAGGATGGGAGGTCCCTTGCCTAGCATATAGCCCTATGAATATTTTTCAGTGTCTCTTTTCACAAGTACACAAAACCAGTGACTGATTTTAATTATTTTTTTTTTATTCTTCTCATTTTTAAGGGCTGTCGTCTACACAGCTCCACTGCCCTAAACTGAATTTTTCTTGTTTTGTGTCATGGATTTTGGAGGGATACTTTAGGCCAATTTAGTCTGGCTTGCCACTTGAAGGCGGTAAGTGGCCTTGCATCTATCCTATAGCTCCTGAGTGAGTATATGCTTTTTAGAAAGATCCTTCTAGTTTGACTGAACTACTGTAGGGTTAACAGTAAATTGATTCCTTTCTTAAATTGTCCCAGTGATTAGCAGATTCGTTATTCTTGACAAATTAAAACTGATGTGTGTGCTAGGGTTAACAGCAAAACTTCATCAACGTGCATTTTTTTTTCAACTAAGTTATTCAAAAATATTAACAGCCTCTTTAAGGTACTGCTCCCCGGAGCGCTGAGGACTGAGATTGTAGGACTATGATGAGACACTGTTGCTTTTCAGTTTGGATCAAGATCAACTACCCTATTGTGAAGCCACCAACAAGAAAGCTGTGACTGGGCTGTATATCAAAGTTCAACACAAATAGCAGCTGTGAAAACCATCAGATTAATTATTGTTCATTAACCACGTCTTGTTCAAGATGGAGAAGCCTTCCAAATCAAGGCACAGAAAACTTGGAACTGCTGTTTACAGCACCAGACAGGTATTTTTGATGAGGGTTTAAGGATTTGTAAAATGTTTATTATTTGCATTTACTGGAAGTATCTCCCTCCATACCCAACAACACTGTGAAGTTTTAAAAATCTCAGAAGAGATAAATCAATGCAGTTCCATAGTGGAGCTATACAAATGTATATGACTGCTTCCTCTTTATTCTCCCTGAGTTACATGACTAGATTGGAGGCAGTGTCATGCTTAGGGTAGCTTAAAATGGCTCAGAATTTTTTTTTCGTAAGATATATAACTACAAATGGAAGGCTTTCCTTTTGTTCCTTGTCAGAGTTTGGCTAGGAAAATGTACACAGTGAAAAGCATGGTTCATAGAGAAACCCCTTGTAGTGGAACAAATAAACAGTTAATAGTAGCAGTCTTGTGAAACAATGAAAGACTAAAATTCAGATCTCATTCAGAAAGCAGAAAATTACTAATGTTTTTAACAATCACCTGTATTTAAAAATGTATCCTAGTGCCTATGTGCTTCTGAGTTCTTCACTGCATCTCAGAATCTTTGAATTGCTTTTTGTTGGTGTCTTAATCTTAGGAAAACCTGTAAGTGAGAAGCTTGACTTAACATTGTGGTTGAATTCTACTGTGCATTATTTCCCATGCATACCGTCTATACAATGATAAACCTGAGGTGCTTGAGTTTTTACCTCCAATAATCACAACTAGAAAACCACAAATGGACTTTTCATTTTTCCCTTGCAAGAACTATAAAACCTAAGGTAAACCCTCCTGCCAAATCGCTTTTATGGGAACTTTACTTTCCCGTTCACTAGTTTTACTCCAATTAATTAAAAGCAACACTCCTGCCCTTCGCTGTGGTTTCCAAGGTATTCATGGGGGGCACATGCCCCATCCAAAGTCCTGACTGAGACTGAACTGGAGGTCCTTGATGGGTTAATACCTGCAGATTTGAGTTGCAGTGTCCATAAAGTCCCCGTCTCCAAAAGATGGAAGCCTTACAATGCTAAAGTGAGCAGGCCACTTAAAACTTAATACAGCAATGAAGATGAGCTTACTCAGTCATGATTCTTTTTTTTTTTTTTTTTCCAAATAGGATCAATGATTTCGATGCCTCTAAAAGGAAAAGGTGAGCTGAATATTTAAATCTATGGGATTTGGGGTGTTGTTGATGTTTGGTGTTTTTTTTTTTTTGACAATATATTCCTGACTGTAAAAGCTCTTTAAGCATTCTGTGTTCCCTTTGCTTTCCAATTAAGTTTTCTGGGCTTTCAAATGTGGTCCTCTGAGTGCTGGAAAGTAACAGAAACAAGAATGCATTTAATACCTGGCCTGGTGTCTTGGCAGCAGAGCTTAGCACTCCAGTGTGGGGAGCAGCAGGTTCAAGACCAACCCCAGGAGTCTTACTACTTGGACTGGCAGAGGGCTAGTGTAATGCACAGACAGTGAGCTCATTCTGCAGGTGGAGTGTTCAGCTGCATTGATCTTATGGCAAACCCAGCCTGCTAAGGTTGTGGAGAAACATTGGCTCTGATCTAAAAGGAAATTGTGCTGCCTTTCCCTGTCTTTCCACTAGTTTAGCTTGCAAGCTCTAATAACATTAAAACATACTTTAAGCAAGAAGGCTGACACAGCTACAGAGACACAAAGTAATTTCCTAGAAATAGTAAATACAATAAGCAAAACTCTCTAATCTCTCATTAGGTAATTGTATTTTCATGGGGTCTGCCAGCCTCCCTCGCCAGGTTGAGGTCAATTCTAAAATATGTGTATTATATACATTAGGCATCTGTTAATGAAGCATAAATTTCATCAGCAATCTGGGTGCCAAAATCAACTCATTTGGGTACATGGTTTGCATCTACGGTGGTGTCTTATGGATTTGTTCCATAGCTGAAACAGCAAGTTTGTGTAGATGCCATGAATGGCATATAATAAGGAAAAAAAGCAACACCACAAGCATCTTAAAGGAGCATAAATCCTCTGAATTTTTGCTAGATGAAATTCAAAGGGTTGTAAGATGATAGTAAACAAAGGGTAAGGAAGAGAACATGTTACCAGAGCCAAGAATATCTGTTCAGTGCTAATAATTATTTTCTTTGACAAAAGACAAAATAAAAAGTAAATAAATATAAAGCAAACCCTCAATTTTTGAACACCATTTCTTTCCTAGAAGGGAATGAGTGGGGGTTCACTTTAAAAATTCACCAGTATTTTGCTCAGATCCATCACAGGGGCCCTGGTAGAGCAGCAGCAAGATGCAACCCCACCAGCAATCAGGCAACAAGCCCTCATGTTTCTTACTTCTCCTGTCAGTCTGGGGTGGTAAAAGTAGGATTTTTTCCCAACAATGGCGAGCCTAGGAATGAGAACATGTTCAATAACCCTAATGCCAAACCTTATAACGGTGGTATGACAACACTCTTCCTTTGCAAACATATATGCAAAAGTGCTTGTCTGCTTCAAAGTGGAGTGAGGCTATGTGTTCCCTCTCAACATGTAGCCTGGAATACTGCTTTGTTTTATTTAACTACCACAGGGTCTAAGGACAGCAATGATTTTTGACCATTTTTTACTGCCCATTAAAGTGGCAGAAGTGTTTCAGAGTAGTAGCCAATGTAAAAAAGAATATGAAATAAAATAAATTCTTCTGAGTTCAGAAACAGCCCCTTTTCATTCATTAAGTTTCCATAGTTGAGCACAGGATTGGTGTGTGCTTTGGCAGTGAAAAATAACATAACATTTTGGAAAGAGCAAACTTTAACAGTAGCACATGTTGGAGCAACACTATAGGCTCCAAGTTGTGTTAAGCCAACTGTAAGTCTGACAGCAGAAATATATCAGTCTCTTTGAACAAATAATCTGAGGAATATATGTAGATCCATCCACTAGTTTCAATCCAGTAATTTTCATGCAAAGTAAAAGTGAAATTTTAGTAGGCAATGGCATGAGCAAATTATTGGGAAAAAGAATACACCATGCCAAGAATTGTCCTGCAAGACATTGAATCCCATTGAGAACTGATGACCAGCAAGTGTGTGAGGGGGAAAAGCCGATCTCCTAATTCTTCATTCCTTTTCCTTTTCCAGTTGAGGAGAGGATGGGTAAGTAAAGGAAGCTAGTCCTTCTTACTCCTGCATATCCATACTTCGGGGGAAAGGAAATTAATAAATAGGAATATGGAGAAGGGGAGGACATATCTCTGTGTTTATGTGTGAATACGAGAAGGTAGATAGAGACAGAGACTCCTGTTGAATCCAAGCCTGAGTCTGACACTAGATACCTGTATATATATATATATTAAACCTCAGGTTTATGCTGCTTAATAAATAAACCTCAAAGTTGAAAACAGATGAATCAAAGTGCAGCATACGCTACCTGTTAGCAAGAGTAAATTTTATGTTCCCTCTTCCTCATAAAAAGTATTTTCCTTCTTGCAAATAAAGGAAAGACTTTCTGTTTTCCTAACCTATGAATAGAAAATCTGGATTCAAGGGACAGATGTCAATGATCCTGTTAATTGAAATAACAAGATATATCTTGAGGTTGTTTTTTGAAGTGTTGCATAGGCATCTAGTTATAGAATTCCATGTAGATTTTTTTCTCACTTGAAAAAGACATCCTTTTCTTGCTCTCTCAGAAAATATTTATCAACTTAATAAAGAGCTTGATAAGCTCATTTCTTGATGAAATCCACCTCTCTCATGGACAGGGATCACTAATTATATCCATTTTCTTCAGAGCTTCAATTGTGCCACCTGCGGCCATTAATTATGCCATTCTGTTCACACAGTTTGGTGGCTCAAATGATTAGAAGGCACTGTGATGAATGCAGTAAGTTAAATGTACCCATGAATACTGACGAGAACTAGGAATGCTTTTGGTGGCTTATATGTGTATACGGTATAGTGCTAAGTATCCAGCAGCTGAATACTCCATTGTGCCTTTGTAAATTATGAGCTATTGGTAATTCTGTAACCACTGAGGTTTTGTGTAGTTCAAGTCCAATTAGTCTGAGCTTAGCCGGACTGAGTGTCTCTCTTGCACAGCTATGGGGGAGGTTGACTGCAGGATGAAATGCTAAGAGACAGTAGCCAGTAACAGAGAACAAAGTTTTGGTAAAGAATAACCAGTGGATGAACAGGTTTCATGGTTTGAGTATAAAACAGGAGGTTTTTGAGATGCAATGATATGTATCAGAAAAGGCATGTGAAGGCATGATCCTCAAAAGCAGTTAGCATGCATGTAAACTGAGAGTTCTTCATTAAAAGAAAAGAAAAATGCATAGTCTTTTCTATGGGCATCCTTACCCAGCTGTAAAATCTACTGAGACCCACAGAAGCCCTTCTATCTACTTCAGTGGGCTTTAGGACAGACGGATTGTCCCACTGGAATGATGTTACAAGGTCCCTTCAGAGAGGCTGATTGTTTCCATTCTCCTGCAGCTAATAGCATTACAGTCTAAGGGTTAAGGAGCTTTTTATGTGTATAAGTTGAAAAGAAGCAGATCCTGATTACCTCTGCAAAAGAAAGCAGTGAGTGAGACACCTTAGGTTTTTAATACTGTTAGCTTCCATGTTAAACAGGACTGATTCTCTTTTTTAAAATCTCTGTGCTGTTGAAATTAGTGTAAACACTATTACAAATTTCTTGGGGGGAAGAAAATCAATGACATATTTCCCCCTTTATCCATCTAGCTCTGGGGAATGTAATGCTGCTGAATACGCTCGCTTTTGTAAGAGATGTAAAACAGAGTCTGTGATCATTTGTGGTCATTAAGGATCACTTTTTTTTTCTTTTTTTCATGAATAGAGGTGTTAGTGAAGGTGTTCTGGCCTAATTCCAGCTCTGGTAATTGGATTTTTTTTTTCTTTTTTTTTTTTTTAACCTACACACATTCCTTCAGCAGTTTCATTTGGCTATGTATGTTGGGCTCAATTCAGTGCTGCCCCATTGGCCACCCTTGTGTCAGCCAGATCGATGCAAACAGACACTAAGACAACTGTGAGCTCTCCTTTCCCTCTCATACAGCCCTTTGTCCCAAGAATATAATGCTTGACACATCTTCATCAGATGTGTTTTCAGTGTTATATCTGGGGGGGGGGGTGCATTTCTAGGTGGTAGGGGATATTCAGTAGGGAGCCAAAAAGTGAATGGATCAACTAGTAGAGAGAGAGTGGACACTGGAAGCCGAGTCACTCTTCTAACACAATGATTTTTAGCCTTGTAGTGGTCCACGGGAACATTGTCAAGTCACCTTGTGGCATAAGGTGTAACCCGCCATGTGTGGCACAGTTGGATTTCTAGTGGTGGATGGTATCAGCAAGAGATAAAGAGAATTCTGTCTCTCTGTCAAACCTGGTAAAATGCTTCCAAATTTGTCAGAGAGGGGATAAACAAGTTGGACAGAAGTGCAGTATTAGATGGGAAAAAGGGAGAAACACATGAGGCTGGGGCAAGAATGTGAATCAAAATAAGACATCCTTTGCTCTAACAGATATGAGGACGTAATAGAAAACAAGGTTGCTGTCTTTCTGCTGCTGTGCCTAACTGAAGTCACAAAGGATGATGAAAGGTCAGATACAGTGCAAACCTCTCATTTTTCCTCTAGACTTTGAATAGTTTCCAATGTGCTACACGCTACCAGTTTTGGTACTTCCACCCTGCGTTATACAGGAGCTCTTCAGCCAGCCATGGGACACTCTAGGAAGCTTAAACAGCCTGGTGGTGGCTGAGGTTTGATGAACTACTAGAAATCTGTTTATTTTTCTCTTTTCACAGAGATCAGCAGAGTTAATATGGGGCCAAGCAACCAAGCTCAGAGATTTCCTCTCAGACGTATTTTTGTCCTGTGTAACTCCATGCATGCCACAGTTTTAAACCTGCTGGTAAACCCTTAGCTGTACACCAGACAAAGTCCTTTCACTCATGAAAGAGTGATTAGGGATCACCATGTGTTTAACTAGACTGGAAATTCCCCCAGTCCTCCTTGAAGGTTATTTTTAAATAACAGTGAGAGAGTCTTCCAAATTAGTGCACAGTCCAAACCCCAGTGCTAAAAGCCTGCAATGAGAACTTTATCTCAGGTGATAGACTGTGCCTCTGTCCCCAGGCTGTGACCCTCAGCAGAACTGGAGATCACCAACAGACAGTATAGAGAGGAGAGGTATCCAGGATAGACAAAAGCAATGCACTTAGGAAAATATGCACATACAGAGCTAAAGCCTGTTACTCTTTTCAGGAATACAAGTGTGTTTGCTCCTAGAAAACTTCACCATAGGCCATCAAGGGTTAAAAAAGCATTTCAAAATCAGCTTCTATTGGACTATTTTGTTTGGCCAATATCTGACATGGGTTGTACTGAGCACGTTTTGCCACCTGGCCAATTTTTTTTCCTGCCAAGCTATTCAGTCAGGCTTGTGGTGTGAAAAATAGATGTTTAATAGTCAATGAAGTACTATAGTGGGTAATAGTTTATAAATTTCCATGACTTATTATACTCAGCCTAAGTGACTGTTTATTAAGTGTATTTAAAGCCCCCCATCTCATTAACTTAAAGTACTGGTGATTCCCTCCTCCCACCACTGCTATTTTTAATGGAAAATATTCACCCATATCTTTTGCCTCTGAAACATTTTTTTTTGCATGTGAAAGAACTCAGCGGAAAAGAGACTGCCTGGATAAGAACAGGATACCATCCTTGGTGAGGTACAATGTGTTTATCATTTTCAGAAGTAAAGTGAATCTAAATTATGAGATATATATTGTGGACCAAAAAACCTATAAACGTCCTTTGTATAAAATACAGCTGCCAATATCCTACCCTTTTCTGCTTTGGGTTTACAGTGAATGACACGGTCAGTTTTATCAGTAAAGCATGTCTCATGTAAAAAAATATTAAACCGGCAACTTAATTATGAAAAACTGCCTTTATTTTCTTAATGAAATTCCATAGTACTTCAGGGAAATATTACATACTAAGGTTAAATAAATTCTGTGTTAACAAAAACCAGGCCCAGTCTTAACTTTAGGGATCTGCTGTTGGCTGTGCAATGGGAAGGTGAGTTTCTACAGCTGGGAAAGACTGCTAATTATAAAAGAATGTATTTTGTTCCCCTATATTAACCCCTAGAATGAAAAAGGTCATTGGTTGCTCTTGATAAGTTCTGTGAAATCTATCAAAAGAACCCCACTGACATCAAGGAGATCAGCGTCCTTTTCTCATATATAATATTTTAGTACTGCTATGCAAGTAAAACTCAAGATTAATCCCTGACGTAATTCCATTGAAGCTACTAAGAACATAATACAGTTTAGTCCTCTAACACTTGGCTTACTGCTTCACGCTCTTTACATCCATTTCCTGAAGGTCTCTTGGAAGCTGAAGATAAACATAAGATAATGACAATATGAAAAAAAAAATATTGGTAAGTATTATGATAATGTGAGGAGATGGCTCTAGTAAAGGTAAAGGAATTCCTGCATAAAATTCCCTCCGGTAAAGAGCATCTGAGAATACAGTTTTTCTAAACTGGGATGTTAAGCTGTCAGAGATGTTACAGAGCAGCCCCTTCCGTATAATCTCAGATGCCATGTACGAAAACAACCCCAAACGTCACCTCAACCTGTGACGGTGATGAGCAGAGCAAGAGCAGGGCCACCTGTGCTGCAGAGAGCGAAAGGCTCTCTTTTGGCCTGCTCCCAGGTACTTCACAGCAGATATAAAAATACGTACCCACAGTGTTGAAGGAGTTAATGTGACATTGCAAAATGAGCTTTGCTATTTGCTGTTTTGTTTGGCCAATAGCTGACACAAGCACATTTTGCCACCTGGCTAATTTTGTGCTGCCAAGTTATTCATTCAGGCCAGTGGTGTGAAAAAGGAGACATTTAATAGTCAACAGAGCGCTATATAGGGTAATAGTTTATGATTTTCCATGACTACTTAGATGCTGTTCAAATTATTCTTGATTGAGCAAATTATTCTTTTTTAAAATCATTCCATTCATTTATTTACTAATGATTCTATCCCTTCCCTCCTGTACACCATTTTTTTTAAAAATGGGAATAATCAGCCATTTCCACGTTTGAGGGGATTTAACCAAATGAAAACTGAGCATATTATAGTTTAGATTACAACTTTGAAAGACCTTTTGTCAGGGTATTAGAGGCAGAGCAAAATCCCTTTCTGAGCTTTCCAGGGAGCTCTGCACTGAGGTAAGGTGGGCTGTATAAAAACACTGACATGAGGAAAGGCTGAGAGACCTGGGTCTGTTCAGCCTGGAGGAGAGAAGACTGAGAGGGGATCTCATCAACGCTTATAAATATCTAAAGGGTGCGTGTCAAGAGGATGGGGTCAGGCTCTTCTGAGTGGTGCCTGGTGACAGGACAAGGGGCAACAGACACAAGCTGGAACACAAGGAATTCCACCTCAACATGAGGATAAACTTTGAGGATGACCAAGCACTGGCACAGGCTGCCCAGAGAGGTTTTGGAGTCTCCTTCTCTGGAAATATTCAAAAGCTGCCTGTCTGTGTTCCTGTCCAGCCTGCTCTAGGTGACCCTGCTTTGGCAGGGGGTTGGACTAGATGATCTCCTGTCCCTTCCAACCCTTGCCATGCTGTGATTCTATGATCTTGGTTTAGCAGATGAAAATTTTAACCCTCCCTCCCCTCAAATACTTTATTTTTTTTCACCAGGTGGTTGGTTGGTTGGTTGGTTTGTAAGCTGAACCAGCCCCTGATGGGATTTGTCCAGTTACGTGTCAGAGATGTTCCATGCCGGGGCCAAAAGGGGGGCCGCGCTTCCCCTCAGCTGCCCCGAGCCCCGGGCTGTCCCCCTGAGGAGGGCGGCCTGGCAGCGCCGGGCAGGGCGGGCCGGACAGGGCCCCAGGCGCCAGGCAGGGCCAGGTCCGCGGGCACGAGGCAGGTGGGAGTCGGGCCTGGAAAGGCGCCTCAGCCAGGGCGGGCCCGGCATCACAGGCCCCTCTCCCGCCGGGGGAGGCCTCCGGATCGCTCCTCGCTCAGCGGGGCCACCGGCGGGGCAGCTGAGCTGCCAAAGGCTCTGGGGGCCGGGCCGGCGAGGGAAGCGGGGCCGCAAAGTCCTCTGCCCCGACCCGGCCCTGCTCCCGCCGGCCAGGGGAAGTGCGGTGTCCCCGTGTGCCCAAGGCCTGTGCAGCGGCCGAGTTGCTCCCTCTCCCTGTCTCTGTTTTTATTTTTGTTTCAGTTACCTAGTTGAAAGCCCTCTAACCCTTTGCTGAGAGGGAATTCTTGGCAAGGCCACCCAAGGTTAATGTTGAAACAGGAAACTGTTCCTCAGAACAGCCTACCCATTAATAGATGATGTATCCACCTTGCAAGGTATTGGTACAGGTGCTTGCTTGCATGCCAGATACGCTATTCTTTGGCAGATCTCTTTCATACTTGTTTGCTTTCATAGGTACTTCCTGAGGTGGTGGAAGCACACAGGAAAGGCAATCCGTTGCCTTTTGTAACAAACACACTAATACTGCATCTAAATTGGTTTTCTGGACTTTTGCTTACCTTTGTTAAACCAAAGGCAGGAGGGTGGATCAAGCCATCTTGCCTTACAGATGCTAGTTTATTAAGCTGTAGCACCAGAAGTTGTTGAAGCAAAATTATGCTCACTTTTGTGAGTTTATCTTATGTTTAGAAAAACACTGGTGTTAATATTCATTGTATGGCTTAATTGCTTTGATACACCCTAGCAACACAAGTATGGCGAGATGCTTGTTATGTAGGTCTTCGTGTTGTTTCAAAGTCTTTATTATTATGACAGCAAAGTCTTGTTCATTAAAGTTTCACAATCCATTTTCATTAGGATGAAACTGATTCTGTAAATGAACAGTTGCTCTGAAAAATCAAACCCTTGCAGCTATCACAGGGGAGGTACAAAGTCTGTATTAATTATCAGGAATATGGTGTCGATCGAAGATGTTAATTGCCCTGATGGTTAGTTATTTGGGGAATTGCCATGCATTTCATGCAGGGATAATAAAAATGAATTTTTAAACAAAGAGATCTTAAAATAATATATAATCTGTAGAGAATACCAACATCAAAGGCTTATCTCAAAGCTTTGAATTCTATCTTTGTGGTCCAAAATGTTAAAGATGAACTGAGCAATATTTCAGCTGGTTCAAGTTTGTGAGAGGAAAACAAAACAAGAGTTAATTAACTGTTATTACAAACCTTTTCAACTTTAATTTGACTTTCAAATATTAGCATTTATCTATGAACTATGCTTCTGGGTTTGACAAATTAGCTTTCACGGAACAAGTTTAATTAGGCTTCATTGTGCTTTTATGTCACTTTGCACAGTTCCAGACAATGAATGGATTAACTTACTAAAAGTCATATGTTTAAAAGAATTTGTTGAATGCTAAAAAGGTTGACAAAGTTGCAAGGCTTTACCAGCCTAATGCAGAAAAAATGCATCCTGTTTATCATGATAACACTCATTCTTTGCAGAAACCAGCTGGTGCTGACATACACAACCCTGCCTGGTTGCTCCCAGTACCCACAGGCTGTGTCACCCCCGTACCAGTCTGAGACAGTGTGGGGTGTGTGTGCTTAATACCTGTGAAAGTCAGGGAGGAGAGAGAGCTTCAGGTGCACACCACATGACTAGACGTGCTGCTTCTCTAACTGGAATAAAATTATCTCAATGTGAACCTGCGTTTCTGTTTTATTTTTAGATACTTTTTGTTACCAGTGGCGTTAGGGATGCTCCATTTCTATGCCTGAGAGATCAAAAAAAGGAAGAAAAATAACTGTGAGACTCTGAAGCAATATAGCAAGCTGATTTGACTCAACATAGTCCCAAGTGAGAGTGGTGAGTGTTGTAGAAAATATAAATAGATCCTGAAGTTTGAGAAACGTGTTGTTGCTCTCCCTCACAAAGGGTTATGTCACTTTAGGACTCACTAAATAGAGATCTGGCAATAGAGTAGGTCCTACCTGTGTATAGGGGAGCTTGTTTTGTGGCTGGGTTTTACATCTTTCCTAGTTCTTCCTGGCTTCTCTTCCTTCTCTTTAGCCACACATGTGCTTCTCTGCTCTGCCATTGTAGTGTTACAGCTCTTTTGTCTAGACAAGCTAGCTGGGGCACAGTGGAGTCAGGAGACCCTGAAGAGGCCCAAGAGGTGATTTAATGCAAATTGTGCTTGATAACAGAAAGTCATTGCAGTTTGTACTGTGGAGAGAAAGAGGAATGGAATTTTTCTTGGGAGCAGAGCAGTGTATCTCACCAAAGAACACGTTGCTGATGGCTGTGTGTAGGGAGGCAGAGGGAAACACTTTTAGAAACTGAAAACGCTGAAGCAGCAGGAGGTATAGGTATGTTTACCCAGTTCTAACCCCATAGCCTCTTCCTGGTGACCAGTGTAATTTAGGTTAATGTCAGCACTATGCTAGCTCATGGTTGGCTGACTGCCTGCAGAGTTTTTCCAGGAGCTGATACTGCACCAGGATTGTCCAGTCAGGCCATTTATACTCCAAACATATCCTGTGTTCCTTGGGCAAGAAAAGCCCATGCCATATATGTTGATTTAGTGGCTTAATGCCAGTTAAGGATTTTCTTCATGTAGGAGCATTGCCTAGGGGCCTGCTCGTTTCCTGGCTAAATGCTGAGAATGTCCCCTAATATCTTTTGCATAAGAGTGCTGTTGAACACTCTGGGCTAGCTGAGAAGCACACTACGTTTGATAGACAAGAAGAAACTTCAGGTGTGAGAAAGTGACAAAAAATGAGGTTAGGAGAATAAGGAAGACAAAGTAGGGAAGAAGTGTGATGGACAGAGCCAAAGGCAACAAGGAAGCCATTATGAAGCAGCACTGAGAAATAAAACTAGAGATGTTACTGAGGGGAGAAAAAGAAGTGAGCCAAAAAGTACATTGCAGTACAGTGACAGCAAGCTTAAATGAAACCAAAGAAACAAGCAACAAGCATCAGGGTGCCACTTAAACTAGGCAGCCAAGATCAAATATCTCTCAAAGATTCCTTTGCTGTAGTGACCATTTTGTAAAGAGTCCTTTAGATTTAGAAGATAGAGGCAGCTTTAGCCCTATCTGCATACTATAAAGTTGCACCTTTTCCTCCCTTCTAGCTGGCAAGTGCCAGTTATTTTGTTTTTCTGTATGTTCATTATTGGAATTTTCCAGTAACTTTGCACAATTTATACAAGTATATACAATAGAAATCTAGATGAAACCAAGTAAGGAAGAAATTGGAGGGAATATACAATATGCTTCTATACCTTAAACTCCCATTACCCTTATCAGGATTAATGAGTGCTGAATAAGGATGGCCCATATTAAACACCTTCAACATTATCTTATATTTTCCTAAAATTCTACTCAAAAAGATATAAAATCTAAAAGGTTATATGTATAAGAACTAGCCAGAAAATGGAAAAACTGTTTATGGAATACTTCAAAATATTTGACATCATTTCTGTTTTATAAAGTTGAAAAGTGAGTAATGCTTGCAAAACACATTCACTATTATATATATATAATATGTACTATTCACTATTATTTACTAATATATACACATTCACTATTTTGTAGAGAAAGATATATATGTACACATTCACAGTATTTTCTTGCCTGTCTTTTTTTCCCTTTTGAGTACAATTAAAATCCATAATGTCTACACATGCTTACTTCCAACTTTCTTCCTGTTGTCACTCTGTCTCCTCTGCTTTATCTACACTGGGAAAGTTATAGTAAAAAAATTTTAAAAAAATGAGCCCCTTCTTTCCTAAGCCCAAGATATAAAAAAGATTTCAGTTTCAGAATACAAATTTACATGAAACTAAACACCTTATTTTGCTAAAGAGCATTTCTCAACAGCTTTGACATATAAGACTCTCATGTGTAGTATCTTGGTCTGAAAACACCTTTCAGTACTCTGTTCATTACTTATCCTGATTTATTCCAATGAGAGATTTCTGAATAAGAGTAGTGTAAAATATTAAGTAAGGACTTCAGGATTTGGTGTGCTTACATTGAAGTCCCCAGTGTTGGAAAGGTTTATACATTTGCTTTAAATGTGTGCACTATAAGTAGGTCCTTTGAAGTCAGTGGGACAAATCCTCAGTTGATACTGATTGCTATTCCTCACTGATTTCAGTGAAGCGATAGCATTTATGGTAGCTGAAGACCTATCCCACAGGGAGTAAATGCTATTGTAAAGTTGGATGCTTAGAAGCTTTTTCTGCACTTAACACTAAGTCTGTTTCCTCTCTGTTCCTAGAACTTTCAAGCAGCCTTTTATAGTATTTTGTTTCACTGTGGTGATGACAGGAGTTTCATTTCAATGATGGAAGAGAATCCTATACTTCTGTGGAGCATAAAATGTTATAAACAAAAGGCAAGTGATAAATCAGATGCACCTACTGTACTATACTTATATACTTTCATTGTATATAGTTTACTCCTTGTACTGGTGTGGAATTCTTTCACATATGGTTTTGATCTGTTAAAAGATTGTACTCCTTTCTGCCACTTTTCACTCCTGAATTGGAGTGAACTCACTGGATTCGGTGAAAATGTGGTCAGTGAGTTTTGGTTTTTGTCCTGTTGAAAGGTGAAAGTGAGTAGGATTTTTCGTCCGTATTGTCACACTTGACAAAGGACTTACAGGACAATTTATAATCTCAATTTTTTGCCTGTTCAGCCCCTTCTTTTCTTTCAACTGTTAGGCTGATTTTAGAGTATGCTGATCAGAAACTGCTCTCTGAGGCTTCCCTGTGTTTTCTCTTGTAACTTCTTGTATGCTCATGCAATGCCAAGTTGAGCTTGGCTGTGTATTAGGCTGCAACATACAATAGTCACTGTTTTTCATGGCTTATCCTTTAACTTTCCTATTTGCCCTCTGGTTTCTGCGCCTATGGTAGCATCAAAATGAATGTTTAGGTTGATTTTCATAGACTTGTAATTAGACCCAGAAATACTTTGCGAGGGAAATTAAAAAAAAAAGTTATGTAGTTATTTTTCCAAATGAGCACTTTCAGAAGATAAGATAAAGCATAAAGGTTGGTACCAGGGAGAGTTGTCAAGTTTTTTAAAAGAACAGGCGTCTGCATTCATAAAGATACAAAAATTTGAACTTAGATTCTTCCACACTGCAAATCCTGACAGATGAACTTTGAGCAACAAAATTCAGCTGTGTGTGAGACAATTGGGAGAAGACAGGATCATCAGACTTAGCCAAATCATTTTGACATGCCAGTCCTTCCATAAGCAGAACACAAATGTAAGGCTCAGGCTAAGTCTTTTGCTGCTGAATCAGGGAATGTAAGTATTTTCACACTTCTTTTCTGCAAAACAGCAAAACGATATTGGGTGATTAGAAACAGTAGCCTTACTTGTAGACTCAGCAATATATAAACTGTATCTATCGTTTCATCCAAAGCACGGTTCCCAGACCATAGAAGACATGGCCCAAGGCCAGAATTCCTAACCCACACTTACTCAGGGGAGGAATTATGGTCTCTTGCTGAAGGAAGAATGTACACCTCTTGCTTCTGAGGTACAGAAACTGTGAGAGTACTTAATCCTTGGGGAGGGAAGTTCTCTTGTGTTTTTTTTGTGATAAAATCTACTGTCACCTTCAAATACTACGTGAAGTTGTGTCCAGCTATCTTCAGCCAGAAACTGATCTGTTGGATGAAAGTGGGGGTGATAAAAGGAGGTAAAACAGAGATCCCCAAATTTTAGGGGGGGGGGGATGAATTATTCCCCCTTCTTGTGTGAAAATGTAAAGAATGAAAAGATGTCTTCTTTGGAGGTATTAATTCTTAAGAAATGCATCACTGCAAGAACCTTGGGATGTATTTACTTTGTGGAGACAATGTGTCACTAGCAAACTATGCACTTTACTCACCAGTAACCTATTGTTACTGCAGATTTTGCAGGTAGATTGTCACCCATTTGCTGAGTCGTTTTGTGCAATCTCTAAATCATTGCAGGCCATCTATTTGAAAAGCGTTAGTGGAGGAAGCATAATGTGCTTTCATGGTAATGTAAAATGCATTAGAAATGAATTGCATGATGCTTACCTCTCAAATTACAGAAAAGACAATGACAACCATATGTGCAAATGCAAATTATATATAAAAATATCACAGATGAATCCCTGAGCTGTAACACTTGTTGTTCATTTCTATAAATATTAACATATCAGGATTTATTTTGACATACCACTAAGATAAGTGCTAGAACTGACAATAATAATGTATAATTTATGTCCTTCATATTACCTTAACATCACTGTGCTTACATTATTGCATAAATTAATTTAATGTTTCTGACATGCAGCAGATTATTCAAGCATTTGTTCTTTTGTCTTCTACTGGTTTCTGTTGCTGTTTTCTAAATTACAGAATATTATTATACTCTAATGTTTATTTTATGGTACATACAATTCATAAAGTCACTTTAAAGTTCTGAAAGCTTTTATTTAGCACTCAGATGAGCATGTGTTGTTACATGATGTGGAAGGAGCATTAAAGCTTTTGTATATTAAATAACTTTATGCTTGTGATGCAAGTTGACAATAGCTGAGAAATGCAAAGCTCAGGATAAGTTGAATCTGCATCCTGTACTGTTACGGTACTTAGGAATTGTGTGGTTGGTCCTCTGTGTGTGTGTGAGAATCTTTCCCAAATGCATGTGAAAAGTCCTTGCTTTAGCAAAAATTCCGTTGGAATTTGTCTGTTTGAGCCACAGTCCTGTCACTACCTGGCCCATACTATAAGTTGTACATAGTCAAATGTGCATTTTCATATGGCCACTAAATGCAAAGTTATGTGCTTATTGGATTCCACTTATCATACTGGAGCTTTATTTTGCACTTGAGGCAAGAATTCAACTTATTATTTCCTACAAAAAAATCCCCCCATGAAAGGCACAATATCCTCTATGGACATACAATATCTTTTCTTTAAGTTAGGAATAAATTTCTAAGAATTGACAATTCAACCCCTTCATTTCTTTGCATTTAATAGAAATGAAAAATTCCCTTTGAAAAAAAGCCCCACAAACCAGCAGCATCTCTGTCATTTCCTCTATCTCAAATTGTTACAACAATGCATAATTGGAGGCATTTTAAACAGTAACTGTTAGTTACTAGCAGTTGTGCCTCTTCACTGAATCTGGAGAAAAGAGAGTACAATAAAGCCAAGCTGTTCGCTACTTAGCCCAGGCCAGTAACCTGGAGAACTCCAGGTAAGGATTCCCAAGCTGAACTCCTGCAGTGTCCCAAGGAACTTACCCCACCCTTTACCTGGGGTTTAAGGGAACACAGCTCCACCTTTGGCTGTAACAGCTCCAGGGTGTGGAGGACGGAATGCACATAGCAAGAGTTTTCACTGGTAGATTATTTGGACTGCTTCCCTTAGTTTTCAAGTCTTCATGGCTACATATTTGCTACCTGTTAGTATTTTTAAAAGTTTAAAAAGATAATTGAAGAAATTCAAGTATAGGTACTGGCTTTGATGTGACTCTATTTTCCATGTTCTCGGAAAAAAGTCAACACTAGAGAAAATATATTTACAATTTAAAGGCCAGATTCACGTGCACAGAGTGGTAGTAGTATGTGCTTACCCCCAAATGCAAAACTGCTGTAAGTCTTATTTACAGTATCTGGTGGTGTGTTTAGTAAATTTGTGAATGTCCTCTAAAATGAATAAGAATTATTCAATACCAATGCTAAGTAACAAATCATTAACAGTATCGCAGGCTTGCTTCTTGTGTTTGTTTACTGGTTTTGTTTGGATATTAAATAACTGTGAAGCTTCTCTGACAACATCATATAGGAAGGCAGAACTAAGGTCAAGATTATGTGTCAGCAATTTGAAAAAGGCAGATGTAAATATATGAATATTGTAATAAACCCAAATCAAACAATACAAATACTGGAAAGATCCACTAAAGATTTGGACAATTCAAATTTCATTTCATCAACCAATTTGTAGGCACCTGATCTTCAAGGTAGAATCTATAACCCTACATAACATTTCTGTCTTTTTTCAATAGTGACTGAGGAAAGTTAGGCTCCTCAAAAAGGCAGTCTTCAAAATAATTGTCATATGTGCAGGGAACTACTAAACCATGGACAGCAAGGAAATACCAAACAAGGGTGTTTTCTAACATCCTGCAGCTCTCCTGGTATAAGGTCCCCAGTGACAAGTAGGGGCTTCCGTCCATCAGGGACTCCCATTGCAGGATGGTACATCCAGCTGCCTTTCTAAGTATAGCTTTATTGAAGGGTTGCACTCCCACCAGTTCACTCCCAGTTAATGTGTACACACATTACTCCTCTCCTGGGAGATTATCCTACTCATCATGATAAGAATTGCATGGTCAGGGTAAGCTCTATCCCTTTATCTGTATGTCCCTCTGCCAAAAAGGGTGCAAGACGCCTTGTGTCGTAGCTGAATTGTGTGTCTTGTGATGGCAGATTTCTGGGGGTTAATTTTATCTCTTCAGGAATGCTTTTGTATTTTACCTGCAATGAGGTATCTGGGAAAGGAGGAAATCTTCTGAATTGTCAACCAATTAATTGGTTGATACAGATAATCTGTTTCTCCAAGAAATCTCACTTATGTCTTTTATTCTTTCCCAAGAAATCTGGTAACAACTTCTTGCATTTGTTTGGTTGAAGACATCAGTAATCAAGGCATTAGTTTTCTCTGCTGAAAGACTATTCGCAAAGCAACTCCTTCTGCATATTTGCGGATGACCTCTGATGCTGCTGCGTACGGAGCCTATTTGGAGGTGCTGGCTACACCACGCTTGATGGTGGCTGACACAACGAAATGTCCTGTTGGAATTCAATTGCTACTCATGTATTTGTATATGAAAACAAACTCAAAAGCAGACATCCTCACAGGATGCTGGGAATTATAATTTGACAGTACTCTGATTATTAAAAATTCAACTTAAATGAAGATTTAGATGTTTCAGTTTAAATCCCAAGAAAGAAAACTCTTTTAAAAGGTAGTGTATTTTGTGGTTGTTTAAGTCAGCTATATAAAGGAGCATTAAAAACAATCTTTTGAGGAAAAACATTCAGTATTTTAACAAAGTTTTTGTTTTCCCCCTGCTGAATGCTTGAGATGCTGAAATATCCATTTAAGACAGTTTCCCATTTTCACTGGAGTCTGCTCTCAGCAGTGGTAGAAAATAGGATATTCCTACTCTTGTGACTAATTCTGATGTAAATTAATCCCTTACTTTATGATTGGACTTTCTCCCTTAGTAGGAGGAATAGGAGCATTTATTTATTTTTTTTACTGTATGTTAAGGGCAGAAGAGTTATTAAAAAATCAAAACACTGCTCTGCAGAGCCTGACATGGAGCAACATCTTCAGAATTTCGCTGATGAAGAAGCATGGGAGAGGCAATTGTATTCTGTAGTGGCTAACTGCAAAAGTTGCACTCTGACTAGAGCAGAATAGCTTCTTAAATGTGCAAGGGGAGAAGTCCTGTCTGATAACCTGATGCAGCAGCAGAAATTCTTTCCCACAGAAAAAGTAGAGATCCTGGTTTGAAAGAGAACTACGTGCAGGAGGCAATAATGCTTGAGAAAGGCAAAAAAACCTGATGAGGGGCTGTAAGTCATAGTAGATCAACACTTTAAAGCACAACTTCAGCAGCATATCAGAAATTGAATGTTATGAAAGTCATTTAGGTTGAGAATCAGCAGCTGGGCAAAAACCATAACCAGGTGATAGAACAGCAGCTGATAGCAATTATTAGCAAAGGTATCAACTGCAAACCAGAGCTGAGCCCAGAAGCATAAAGGTTTTGTGGAGAGTAGAGGGAAGGTAAGGTACCTGAAATCACTAAGGAGGCAGTGTGAAAATTCAACTTTTCTCCTAAGTTTATTTTAGTGTTATGTTGATACCCCTACGGCAAGCAGTCAGGACAAGAAAGAAAGGCAAGAAAAGGAGTAAATATGTTAAATGTAGCCTTCTGTAAAAAGGATAGAAGAGTGAGGTAGCTGGAAGCAGTCAAGAAGAGACAAAAGCAGAAAGAAAGGAAGCATCTCTAATATCTTTAATCTTCTAGGGAGAATTTTGCTACGATGTCCTGACGTACGTGTCTCTGCTTCAATAAACAATTACTAGCCACGGCAGTGAAAAATGTGTGAGACGTGAAGGAAAGTATTCAGAAGAGATCTACTACAAACTTCAGGATACCGGAGACAGTACTGCAGGAGCCAGGTAATTTTTTTATTGTGATTGCAGTCTCAGAGAGACTCACAAACGCACATTGGCACACTACGCATTGGGGAACTACAGGCCAGTCAGAGGGGGTCCAGAGGAGGGCCATGAAGATGATCAGAGGGCTGGAGCGCCTCTAATATGAAGACAGGCTGAGAGAGTTGGGGTTGCTCAGCCTGGAGAAGAGAAGGCTCTAGGGAGTGTTCAAGGCCATGCTGGATGGGGCTTTGAGGAACCTGATCTAGAGGGAGGTGTCCCCCCTGGCAGGGGGTTTGGAACTAGATGATCTTCAAGGTCCCTGCCAACCTGAACCATTCTATGAAATGACTATTAGGTTGAGACCAAGAGTGTGCCTACACTTGAAAGTCAGTGATGGTAGAGCTGTAAAAGTCTGTAACACCAGTGATCCCTAGTCTGGACGCAGCTGTACTGGCAAAACTAACTCCCAAGAGAGAAATTAGCTATGCTGGCAAAAGCTCAATTTTGCCGGTAAACCCACATCTACACTAGGGCCTTTTGCCAGCACAGCTGTGTTGCTTGCAAATCCCATGTCCTCGCACTCCTGACTTTCTGCTAGCAAAAGTTTAGTATAAGATTTGCTTCAGAAAGAAAATAATAGGGAGATTCACTTGTATTTATTTAATGCTACTTGTTTTAATATAGAAAGTAAGGCAAAATCTCCATAACTTTATTCAGTCTCTATTTAGAGCTTTTCTCACTTGCATTTCTTAAATGGTGATTTTTATTTTGTGTTGAGCACTTTAATACCAAATCATCAAAAACGCAATCTGGTAACCTGAGCCACATTACAACTTCAATACAGCACTGCCTCATTCTGTGCTAAACCACAGTTCTTTGATAAAAAAAAACATGATAAAGAGCTACATTGTACAAAACATAGTACAGCCAGCTGCAAATATTCCAGGGCTATCCAGTAGTAAATAGCATAAAGTACAGAATGTGTGGAGGCTAATGCTCTCATTCATTTCTGGGTATATATGTTGGGGTTTTTTAAAGTAAAAATCAGATAAAAGACGCCATGTAAAATCTGCCTACCATCAGCTGAAAGCATCGAGAAAACTGAGTGATTTTATCGCTTAGCTGCCAAATGAGAACACAGTGCAAATATAGATGTACTTTCAGAGCTCTAAACTAGATTTAAGAGTGAACTAAAACTCTAGAGTTTTTCTTCTCTGGGCTCTGAAAAATTGGGGTTGGACCTTGCTTTTGTGGGTCAAATCATACTAGTTTTACCACTTTTAGAAAGCAAACTTAGAAGGGTTGATACTCTTAGAGTTACTGAAATATGTTATAAGAAAATAAATCTTCAGAAAACGCGTATGCATAAAGGAACTGAAGATGTAGCCCTTTCAAAGGGGCCTGTGTAATGAATGAGGTTGATCTGTGGGACCTGTCTGCCTGGCTTGTTTGTTAGTGAATCTGATGCAGAGTTTCTTTCCAAATGGGAACAGAAAAGCAATGAATTAGCTTTGAAAGTGTACAGACATGTGCAAGTGCAAGCAGAAAGGAGTATTTCCAAGCTTTAATGTTGCTGAGCTACATGAATGCTAACAGCGAAATCAAAGGTAAAAGCAAGTAATTCCAGGAGTGCAAGACCTGTTGCACCCTGGTTTTCTATGGAACTGCGTCTAATGCTTCACGGGGAAATCTGACTTTTTTCCTATGGCTTGGACAGAAAATTATTCTTGTCTTCCCTGTGTAAACTTTTCTGGAGACCAGTAAGCACACAAGCCCAACTTGCAGCTTTTCCTTCTGTTGACGGCCTGCTTTTATTCAACATAATATCTTTGGTACTAGTTCTACTTGCGAATGTGGCTGATGTGGGGAGCTTTGGGGAAAAACAGATAAACAAATATGATTACATCAGCCTTGTTTTCGGAGGAAATCAGGCCTAAAAACCCATTTGCACATCTGTAGATAAAGAAGAGAGCTTTGGGTGACCCCTTGAAAAAGATTGCTCAGTAGGTAGAATATCCTTTTCCGAAATGCTACCTGAGTCTAATACAACAGTTGTAGGAAAACTGTCTTTTGCCAGAAATATCCTGAAGTGGTGCCAGAGGCTTGCTGGCTTTGAGACATGTTAGGAGTTATTCATAACTCAGTGTGGGTACCTACTAGCACTGGAATGTGCAAAGTTATTTTTTCGAAACCCACACAGAATCTTCAGAAGATGGTCATATTTGATGTAGGCTTTTTCATGCTATAGAGACTGTGCATAAGAAATCATAGCATGCATAAATAGTGCCAAGACTTGAAATTCCAGCCTTTTCCCAAGGAGACAGTTCCCACATCTTTTTTTCTTTCTTTTTTTTTTTTTTTTTTTTTCCCTTCTTCTTCATTTTCTTTTTTGGTCATGCTCTGGCCAGGAGAGTAGGATGTGAAATATTCATTGTATTTTTGACATGGTGAAAATTACACTTGTGTTGCTGTAGTTCTGAGTGAATATCTGTGATGTTTAGGTATGTCAGTAGCACCAAAGCATTACAAAGAATTTCTGCACAGTCACAACTTGTCAGGAAGAAAGCTTAAGCTCAGATAGATTTAAGTGGTTTCTGTTTTGTTTTGCTGGAGCTGTTAACACAGGCTAGGCCTAAGTCTGACTGCTGAAAAACAGCACTTCTCCTGAAGCTCTGTGAAAGATAGAGTACTGTGGTCGTTGCAAGGAATTTTAATGATGACTTGTTTTTTCTTAGAAATGAGCAGCTTTGTGTATATGTGTGAGTAGATGCAAACCTAGAATTTGGTTTCTTTAATTGTTTTGTTTGTTTTTTTTTTTTTTAATTCTTCATTGCCATGTATTATAGCTTCTTAGGCTACCAAAGGGAAGAGCCTCAAAACAAATACCAGGTAATAGGGTGAATGGGATGACTAAGGTGTATGCAGCATATTCAGAAACATTACAAGAGACTGGAAGTGATGCTAGGTGACAAATTATGCAACAGAATACATAGATGTGACACACTGTATGGTGTAGATTATCATCATGATACCTGCTTGAAATCAGGAAAGAATATCCCATATTCCAGCATTGATTACTGAAAAAGGATGGCTGCTCTTAGAGTGAATGTCTCTGATGTGCCACAGACATGGTATAAATATCTTCGCAAATATGAGAAAGAGCATGCTGTCAAACACTCCTTCCATGGAGCTTTGAACTACTTGTTAGCGAAATGTGTATTCCTTTAAATTAAAGTCTGTGTGCATTTTTTCTTGTAAAAATCTTTAAGTAGTGAAATTTATTCCTAAAAAGTTGAACTTTTGAGTCTCTTCTAATAGCGTAAGTTTCTTTTGTTTTAATTCTGACTTCCTGAAGATGGTTGTAACCAGATACTTTTCATAATTCTCAGGTCAACAGATCTCTAAATATATTTCTTTCCATGGTGATAAAATAATCTCTTCATGAAAGCCCGAGTTTGTAGGGGACCTTCTAAGTCATAGAGTACTTCCAGCCTCTGATAACATTAAATAAATTAAGAATTTGTCTGCTCTTCTTGCTACAGAGATCCATCCCATATGTTTGTTGTGCTTATTGTCAGTGGAAGGAGAGGTCAAACAGCTATTCCTTCCTGTGCTGTTTTGTGTCAATGTACAGGAGATATGCCAAAGAAGTTTGGGGTCTTGCATTCCAGCAGCGAGAAACTTGCCTGCTTTGTGACAGAGAAAGGGTTGCTTGCTTGGTTTTTCTTTTGCTTGTGGAAGGTCCGTTGAACAAGCCTCTATATTAGGAAGTAAATAAATAGTGTTTTGGCAGTCTTTTCAGATTACACAGAAAATGTGAAGTTTACTGGAGATGATTGGGATAAATAACTTCCTTTCTGCAAGTGGTTCAGTGCGTGGCTGTAAACGTGACGGAACAATTTGAGTTGGCGTCAATTAAAGGTCAAACAGATGGTTATCTCCTTACTTGCCTGGGGCAGATGCGCTTTTTCACATTGTCATTTTTTTTATTGAATTACCAAGATACACCAACAGGTGATGTAAGGAAAGATTTGGCTGCCTTCCCCTCCTTTTTTTCTTACCTGAAAAAGTATGGTGCTGACCTACAGAAATTGCCCAATATCAGATCAGGCTAAATTACTGCTCTTACTGCTTCACAGACTCATTCCTTTGGAGTTAACCTGTAGTTTCCAGCTGCTGAATAACTGAATGGGAAGCTCAGGGGAAGCTCATCGTTCTCCACGGTGCAGTGAGCTGTGATCCCTTTGAGTGACCAGTTCTCCGAGGTTGGGAAGAAGGGAAATAGGGTCATAGCTGTCTGCAGTTTCTGACCAGTTTTGCAGTAGAATGCCTTTTCCGATATATGAGGGAGCAGTTTGGAGTGTGAGCATTTGAGCTGCCTCTGATCTTTTTGATACTTTTTCCCTTTAACCGAGGTAGGCCTCTGTCCCGGCTGCTGACCAGCCTCTTGCTTCTCTCTGTGGAAGAGCAGCCTGCTCCGCTAGGCTGCGACAAGAGCTGGGGCCACACCGTCAACAATGTCCCTATCTGCAGTCTCCCACCACTTTGGCAGAGCATGAGTCCAAATATAACGGCTGTGAAAAGCAAACACAAGTGGAACGCGCTCTGCAGATCAATTCTGAACTGTTGAGTGAATGCTTTCAAAAAAACATTTTCTTTGTTTGCCAATTTTCCATCTCCTTTTTTTTTTCCTCTGTGCCGTGACTTCCAGTCCTTCTGGCTTGAAAGGAAAGACATTATTTCAAAACCTTTAGGGTTCTAAAATCAATAAATGGGGAAGATTCTCTGCTTTGTTTTCAAGCAGCACAGAAGCACAAAAGCCACCCTTTCTGGATGCTTACACACAGAGAGAACATAGATGGGTTTTATTTTTTGTAAGGTCTAATACAGAGTGTGTCTCTTGGTGAGAAGAGGAATTGTTGAGTGGCAAAACAGCTTCTGCATTTGGTCAATGATCTTTGGGGGCTTCAAACCAGATAACCTGAGCCTGAAGGCTGTTCTGACTTCAGTGGGAGCAGTTTTGGGTTCAATGGTTAGGTGTCAGTTTGTCCTTCTCTTCTCTTTCTTGGGCTATCCTACATGGAAAATCCTAGTTTTTAATACATGCACTCTAAAACTGCTGCTGAGCAGGGCAATTTGGGAACCCCCTACTTGGGCTGTAAGACCCCTGGTTAAAGAACACGACTGGGGTGCGTTTCTGGCTCCCTGTCTAGGAAATCTGTGGTGAATCAAAGCAGCAGTGACAGACTCGCTCTCACTTCTGGTACAGAAGGACCTGGCCCACAGGAACCCTTCAGGATATGGTAGGAATGAGAAGCGCCTGGAAGGAGGACTCAGTTATGTGGGAATTGCTCTAAAGAGGAAGATAGAGAAGTGCGGAAAATGAGGTGGATCACCAGGGAGATAGTGTGGCAAGGAGGTAGGTGGACAATACAGAGAGTTAGGAGAACAGTAGTACATGGGAAGTGAGGAAGGTAAACAAGGGGAAGAACAAAAAAAAAAAAAAAAAGGGAAAGAAAAAGCAACTTGGCTATAATGGGCTGTGAAATGCAAAGGCAAAGAGAAATTAAGTCAGTCTCAAGATGCAACATAATGTTTTATTAATTGGATGAAGCTGCGAGATAAACTCCTTTTCCCCAAGTCACCAGGATAATCTCTTTATTCTACTGCAGCCCATCCACTGGTCTAGCTGGCATGAGCTATAGCCCTTTACAAAATAGGCATGTATTGCAAGCCAAGCTGACCCATAAAATAAGAGCTTTCTGAAATGGGGCACAAGGAAATTATTTGGCTCCACAGACAAGATTACAGTCTTCTTTAATGAAAGTTTTGGGTTAGACTTTCCAAAAGAGATAGAGGGAGGCCTTGCAGCAATTGCATAATTTAAAATATTAAGGGTGTAAATTTGATAAAGCCTCAAAGCATGCACGAGGCTTAATTTTTTCACATTCTCAAGATGGATTGTGCATTGGTTTATGAAGTTCAACTTTGTTTCTGATGTTTTAAAATTGAGTTTACTTTCTAGTACTTCTTTCATTTCCTACCAGTTTCCAGGATTATAAACAGGGAACACAATAAAGAGATGGATACATCCTGTTACATACGCTTCTTTGAAACTTTGACCCTTTATAGATATCCTTATTTCCTTGCAATGATTTTTCAGTGCTTAATTTTACTTCAGAGAGAAGAATGTATAATCAGTCTCTGCTAATTTTATTAAGAGTAGTTCTCAAAATGAAGGATGGTGGGGGACTGACAGTTATGGCGGGAATTGGCTCAAAAACCTGAGCATTGGTCCAGTATTGCAACTCAGTTGCAAGAAGCACTAGCACAACACATACTAGGGCAAATGTATGGTGTGTTTAGTCCAGTGTGTTTTCTTTGACAATTGCCAGAAGCAGAGACATTTCAGAGAGAAAAAAAATCTTGCTTCTGTGACTCCCCTGTGGTAGGAAATGTCCTACAGAACCACTCTGAAACCTGACTTTGCTGTAAACAGAACTAAGTACCCAAAAAATAATTTTCTGCCTTAGTGAGCGCAAATATTCTTACTGACACAAAAATGAAGTCTCTGTTTTTGCTTGTGTCATGTTGAGCTGTTTGGTAATTCAGTTACTAGTAACAATTGTGTGTGTTATATGTACACACATTCAACAGAATTCTTAAACAAATTACTTCCATAATTGTGCAAAATGGAAATGAATAATTTGCTGTCAAGTAGGTCCTTGCAAACAGTAATTTACCAAGAAACTCTTAAGGACAGCATGGGGGACAGGAATGAAAGAAGTGATAGAAAAATTGAACAACGGAGGAAGCAGACTATATAGAGGAAGTGAAGATGCAACAGCACTGAACACTTGGGAACAAATGGTATGAGTTGTCATGGGTAGATTCAGGTTCCAAATCAGGAGCAAACGTAACTATCAGAGCAGTGAGAGACTAGAACTGCCTTCCATTAGCCCTATGGACCAAAATTGCTGTTTCCAGTTTAGCTTTAGTTTCCAGGTTTAGCTGCTTAGGAAAGCCTTCTATGAAGTGTGCAGCAATGAGACCAGGAGCTGACAGTCCAAGCAGCCCTTTCATCTTCTGTAGTTCTGCAGGAGGCTGGTGCATACAGCTATCACGTGTATAGTTTGGAAGTTAACATAAAGTCATCATAACACAGTGCTTATTTTCCCATATTAAAACATAATATTGTGTATAGACAGTTAAGGGTCAGACTATATGTTGCACAACAAAACTTGCCATATTTTTTTGTTTCAAAATATACACAATTAATAATAAATGTCACAGTAATCATTATGAGGCTACAGCTCATCTTGCATTCAGAAAGTGGAAATCTCCTTTACAAAGTATTTCTGGGGTTTTGTCATTAACAGTTACTATTTGATATGCAGTCACATAACACTAGGCAGTAAATGGTAGTAGTCAAGTAGATTTAATTTGTTTTTTAAAAAATTTTTCATGTGAGACCCAGTCTTCACCTCTACTGAGAACAGGCGGAGAGACATGGGCAGAATCTATGTTAAGGCTATTACAGTACAGCCTACAAAATTGGTGACATTCCATTTTTAGTCTTTGTGTAGCTCCACACTTGAAAATTATACTGGTT
The DNA here is from genome assembly GCA_033628505.1 of Tringa tobata. NCBI lineage: Eukaryota > Metazoa > Chordata > Aves > Charadriiformes > Scolopacidae > Tringa > Tringa tobata. The sequence goes on along the minus strand of JAHREE010000118.1, from coordinate 16,736,790 downwards.
TGATTTTTTTAATAACAGAAGAGAGTTTGCACATGAGCCAATTGATTCCTAAATCCATCTGCTCAGACCAGTATGCTATGCACTGTAAATCAGGAAACTCATGAAAAATGAAAAGTGGTGTTATCATATTAGAGAATTTTGCACTCTTTGGCAATACATATATAATGCCAGTTCCCATAATCGACTAGACTTTTCCCTGTACTTTCAGAAGCCTCCAGGCTAAATGGAAGTGAATGCCATGGGCATTATTGTCTTGATTATATGGTATATCCATTTTCATATCCTGGATGTCTGACCATAGCCTCTGGGCATCTGTAACAGAGGAGCAGGTCTCCTAACTCATGCATTTGTTACTTATATCTACAGCTGCACTTTATAATGGTTTGGAGCACTTCTGCTGTTAAAACTGCTGTAAGAACTATTTTGAATAAGTCACCCTGAATGGCTAATTTTGTTCTGGCTATTAGGTTTCACAGGTACAGCTCCTCATTAGATCCCAACTATTCTTCCCTGAGACTACCATGCTTTCCAAGTTCTATTTTCATTACATTTTTCCACTCCTGCTCCTCTAATAATCAGTGTCCCCATGGGCACCTAAAAGCTTACACAAGCTTGAGTCACTCAGAACAATGTTTCAGTATTAGGTTTCTGTGATGAGAATGTGCGGTGTCATGTAAAAACCAGTAAAATGTTTCTATAGAAGACTGAATTGGAGGGTAAGGGACAAGGAGGAGGTATAGGGAATTTGTATTTTACTTTGTCACTCTTCTACAAAATGATATCTTGCTTCTCATTCTAAACTCAATGTTTCCTTTGTCGGGAGGAAAAAAGGGAAAAAGTAAAACTAAGTTTGTTGGGTTTTTTTCTGTTAAATGCACTAGTTTCAGTTTCTGGAGTTTTGACTTCTTGCTCAATGTTTCAATTTACCCACATGAATAAACATTTATCAAAGTGTAAGAGGAGACATTTTTCCTCTACTTTCTGGGGGAAAATTTTGATAGTGCTAATAGGAGCTAACCAGAGAAGTCACAGAAACCAAAGTAAGCAAGCTGAGCAGTCTTCGTAATTTTTGTGAGGTGGTTTGCTTTCCCATCTTGAAACTCCTCCTTGCTGTCTTCTCCTCACCTTGCCCCTGAAATAATTCTAATGCTTCTCAATATATATTTTCCTCCAAAGCATTTTGGAGCCCAGCTATGTGATAGTCTTCCGTGTGTGTGTGTAAATATATATATTTATTTATCAAAATGCTCTCTTGGGTCATGACTTGTTGCAGTTCTCATTGAGGATCCTATTCCCAAAAGTCTGTGCCTTGAGCCTGTGGGTACAAAACTGTATTTAAACAACAACGTTTGGGTGGTGGGTATGGTGATATTAGTGTAGGGTTTTTTGTTGCTTTTAAATTGTAGGGTATTTTTTGAGAGATTCAGCCTGAGTAGTAGTTATTTTAAATAAATACGTTTCTGTGTGGTGACCTGCCCGTCTTGCGTTACCTAGATTGGTGTGCTGTTCTCCTGCAGGGAAGCAGGATTTGGTATCTACTTTTGCGCTAGTTGAAGGTCCGGTTCTCTTGGCTGGCTGTGCAGAGGAGTAACTTCCCCCACCTGTGCTTTTGCAATGGTGGTGCCACTTGGCATGTGCATCCCCAGGAAATCTCATTCCCTTTAAAAAGACTTTCTGTCAGTCTGAAACTTGTGCTCCTGACAGTCCTGGTTAGTATCATGCAACTCACCTACCCAGTTCCAGTGGGGAACCAGACTACTGTGAAGGATGAGGCACAAGACATGCTTTCTCTAGCCTTGGAGATAAATGGTTCTGTGACTAACCTACCCGCCCGATTTTCCTACAACGCTATGAAGGCTTGGGAGACTCGTGCAAAATCACAAGTGAAGAAGCTGAGAATAGGCTGACTGGGTAAGGACGAGAGATGTGAAGTTCTGGTGAAAGCGCTACAAGCATTCCATGCCAATACCTGAAACTTAGTGTATGAGTTGGAGCAGTTGTGCTGGATGTGATATATACCCACAGGAAAAGCAGTCTTTGCATTGAAGCATTCATGGTTTCAAAAGGCAGAATAAAAGAAAATATTTCTGCTGTTCCCATTTTACAGAAAGGAGCAAAAGAGATATGAAATGTTTAGCTCAAAAATGCCTGGGAAGCGTATGATAAAGAAGGAAACGGAGCCTGAAGCTTTTGTATCCCAGTCAGCGTTCTGAAGGACCAGCTTTTAAAAGACACATGTCCTGAATATTCTGTTACTAATGGTGATTTACATAACAGCTTGTAGCCCCATTTCAGTATTACAGAGTAGGACTTACTCTTCTTTTGTGAAAATGACCTGGATTTATATCAGCAGTAGTAAAATACTGTTGCAGTTAAGGGCTGTGAAAGGGGGAGGGAGTATGAAACTAAAAATAAGAAATATGTACAGTACATAATTCTAACAATGTTATCTGAAAGACAGTAAAAATAGACTCAATTAGATATTGTCAGAGCTTTTTTTCTCCATGCAGCTGCCTAGCCAAATATGACAATTTTTCAACAATATAAAAGTTCTAACACAATGCATGATACATTGTACTGAATTCATTAACACTTTGCTACCTTAAACATCATTGTAAAGAAGGAAAATAATGTAAGGGAAGCTTGTCATATTTTGTTGTTGTTCCTTTTGTTTCTGTGACATGTTTGGAATTGCATGCCTGTGAGAGTTTTGTGATCTAAATTTAATGATCCTAAAAGGAATTTAGTAAGATATTGTTCTTTTCTCCCGCAGACATCCCTAGGCTGAGTACTACATGAAAAGTGTGACTCAATTATAAAAAAAAAAAGTAATTTATCTTTAAAAATAAAAAGCCTTTTTATGCAGTATTTCCACAGGGATGTAGCATTAGTGTAGAGATTTCCTAGCTCTGCTTTGCAACAGTATAATTCCTTCAGAATGAGAATTTGCATACATTGTGCAGAATATCTATGTGCACGTGTACCCCCCCTTTAATGCATAAAGATATTATGATGACAGTCAATATGTTTGGCTTTGATTTAGCATTTAGATCTGCAGATCTCTGCTCTCATTTGGTGTTGTCAATTTTCAGAATTATTAGAATTGGTAGTTGGTCATAGTGCAGATATTAAAACTTTGAAATTCATATCTTCAGCTGTATTGACCTGTGTTAGGCTGAAATTTTGGGTTAATTTCTAATTCTTGTGCAAACCAGCTCTTTTAGCTACCTTTTTTTTTTTTTTTACAGAGTACTGTGTTTGAGAGAGACATTTTCAAAATTTTTGGGGGTTATGTTTAAGTTAAAAGTAGGAATAACAAGTTGTTATCATATAAACATCATATAAAGTAAAAAAGCCACTGCTTTGGGTATGCTGTTGGTCATAAGAATATTTTTTGTGTGTATAATGTGCTGTCATGTACATATGACTTTAACCATCTCACTTGAACTACAGAGAAAGCTTCTAATGATGAAAAAGAATCTGATGCATTTTTTGAAAGGAAATAAAGCTGAAGACCAAGAAAACGTATTGGTTATTGGGCACTATCTTAAAATTACAGATCTTTTATTATTTCGTCTTTTGTCTCAATTTAGTGCAATGTATACTTCTGGCAAATTATCTGGAAATGTTACATTCCAAGTTGGACAAAACTTAACCAGGGTTCTATTGCTATGCTTTTTTACCCTTAGCCCTAGGAATCAGGAATGGTATCTATCCTGCATGCTCAAAGATGAACAAAGGATTGCTGTGATTAGTTAATCAAGATATGGTAGGTGATATAACATAGTTTCTAGGGGGTTAGAGTCCTCTTCCTTCCTAGCCAGGAGTTGCTAGCTGTATAGATCTAATTTTCCTGTTGCTGTTTTCTGTGGCACCTATCAGAAGTGATCATTCACTGCTGTTTGGCTTGTATTGCTTCCTGGGACTCTGCAACTCCAGCCCAGGGGTGACAGAAATGTGGAATGCCAGTTTGACATGGAGTATGCATTGCTATATATATGGGTACATGCATGTACTGGATTATCTCTGTTTCTCCTTTCTGAAGTAGACTTTGGAAAACTGCTTTCTCTTTCAGATACTGGTCACACTTTATATGCAAAGGAAGCTTATGAGGGTGAAAACTACACAGAGGAATGAGTTACCCTAAGAATCTGGTCTTAATATTTACACTGAAAACTGACAAAATTTTGAGTCTAACAGGAGCCTATTGAAGCTCTTTAAAGATACTCTCTGAATAAACTTGTAAAGTACTACATTTCAAAATTGGGAAGAAGACATTGGAATTGAAGAACTTTGAATTTGTAGGTCACTGCCGTGTCATTTTCACCAATTATACACAGGGCTTATCTTTGTTGTGACGTTTTATCCCAAATGAAACTGGGTTCTACATGGAAAGGTAATGTACCAGTCAAACACTGAAGAGATTAAGGCAACTGAAGAGAGAGTAGTATACAATACCCACTATATGATAGGATTAGTGTGAAAGAACAAGACAGTATTTATTAAGGAACCATTAAACAGTGCAAGCAATAAAAATTATGCTGGAGTTTGGGAAACACCCTGTGCCAAGGCAGTGCTCCCATGTTTCACCTTACTTTAAATGTGAATAATACACCAGTCTGCACTGGCAAATCTAGTGGAATAGATGAAGAGGGAAGGAAAAAAAAAACCACCAACAACAGCATAAAAAACCCAAACCAAACAAAACAAAACCCGTCTATCTGAAAGCCTGGAAACAGGCTGGCCAGACTAGAGATAACTTCAGTCATTACTGATATCATGGAAACAGAAGGCGACACAAGGAACCGTGGCTGTTCTGGTGACATGTGAGGTAGAAAATGAGAAATTACGAAGAATTTGTATTTTTTTGAGTGTTGTAGCAAAACCGTGCCACACTGAACAGTCATGGCTATAGAACTCCATCCCAGCCAAATCCAGTACAGCATGTGCCTAAATTTGGGAAAAGTTAGTTTATGCTATGTTGTGGTGGAAGGACATGGAAAATCAAAGAGCAAAATTATTTTTAAAAATTTTTTAAGGTGTGGAGGGACCCCTTAAACTCAGTCACTCTCTGCATAAGTTTACTGAGTTCATTCTTCTTACCATTCCACACTGTGTAATGATTACCTCAGTTCCAGCTGAGCTGAGTGTACACTTCTATCTTCAACTATCTATATATAAAGTGCAGAAGAGCCTTGAAAAACCCAACCAAAAAATCCCACAGAACTTTGTGCATATTTTGCACTGTATTAATTTGAATTGGGGCATACGGAGTTCGTCCAGTTGTATTTATGATCTGACAGGCACCAGTACAGATTGAGTTTTGTCTCTGAGCCCTGTAAGCTTGGTTCTTAGCTCTTTGCTGGACTGAATGTTTCTAGCATTGCTGTGTGGCCATGGCACACAGCTAAAACCTGCTTACATCTGCTGAGGATCTTGGCTGGTATGGCAGCCAGTCTTGGGTAATATTTTTGGTAATTCTTTGCTAATGCTGAAGTAGTCCACTAATGGGCTTTGTGTCAGCACTCTTCAGAGAGTAAACCAGCAACATAATTGAAAGTATGTGCTACTACATTATGTGTCCCTAATTTGGGACTATGCAGTTTACTAATCCTTTATTTAGGGATACAAGGCCTGATATCTTATGGTTTAACAGAATTGCACTTTGCCAATCGGCCTTGACAGTTGATTTATTTACTTCATGAATTTTACCTTAGGATCCAATGGGAGCAAGAAGGGATGGGACTACATTGAGCTAAATACTACTAATGTTCGCTGAAGCACTCTTTGCTGCTTTTCGTTGCATTGCTATGGACTTTTAAACAGTTGAAGGACTTCTGTTCCAGAGAGGTTTGGGTTTTATTGGTGAATCAGTCCCTCCCTCATCTAAGTTGCAAAAGTGTCCATTTGTTACAGCTCTTCAAGATCCTTTCAGATGAAAGATGCTAATAGATGTAAGATAATGGGTACAAGCAAGATTGTCGTCATTTATAAATATTGAAGGAAAAAAAACAGGCGCTCTGTGAACGATGTAGAATAACACCAATGAGTATTTAATCTGCTTTTTTAATTGAATTTTCAGCTTAAAGAGGGGAACTTTTCTTCTTTCTTGAAAAATTGAAATAGAAAAATGAATATTGAAATGTATTGGCTTGGGATTTTCAACGCAGTTTAAATAACTAATTAAGAAAAAGTTGCAGGGAGGAAAAACATTAAAATATGCAATAATTTATTTTTAATAAGCGTAAAACAGATTATTTTAATTACCACGTTTTTAAAAATACGGGGTAAATAAAATGCCTTAAATTGTCACTCATAGAGATTTGGAATTGAAGTGTAGAGATTAAAGCCTTTTATCAGTAGATGTAGACAAAAGACTTAATGAATAACGAACACAGAAATTAGCTGAAATGACAGAACCCCCTATGCTATTTTTTTTTCTTGGTTTACCATGCTCATTGGCTTTTTTTACTTCTTTAGTGTTGCTTTTTAGAGTAAGCTGTTAGCCAGGTGAGGTTTCATGTTATCTTCTATATCAGCATTTCCTTTTTATAAAGCTTTAAAACTGCTTTTAAATACACCTCCTTGCCTTTAGAATAACAGCTACCTGGTTGACCTCCTCTGCTGCACAAGGGCTTAAAGGTAGATGCTAGTCCGTATAATTTTTTTTTTTTTACGTTTCATTTCCAGTTGCCTAGGTTTCCATTGAAATCCTCGTAAGCAACGTTGCCAAAATCACCTACCGCCAATCAAGCTTTGGCAAGGCTATGGACTCTGGCTGGAGTTAGTATTATATATTACTACATAAATTTCGGATCCAAGTGCTCCCTGTTTATCCTGGAACTTTTCCGGAGGGGAGGTTGAGAAGCCATCCCGTTGTCTGTCAGTGTATGAACTCGGTTCTCCGAACCAGGGTGTCTCTTGGAGAGCTGTATGTGGTAGTGAAGATCTCTCCCTTTTGGTGTAACAAATGCAATGCAGAAATACAGCACAACTGAGCAATACTTGCTGCGTTAAGTCAAGTGGGGGTAAGGGTTCCTTTTTTAGTGTAAGCACATGTTTTTTGTTGACTTGATCGAAAATGTCTAAATGATATGCACTCTGTGTTATTCACTTCATGTTTATCCAAAAGCAGAGTCTGACCCCGAAGTGCTGTATTTGTCCTGGTTGTTAAAGGTTGTATGCTCATTGTGCATAAATGACTAATTGTCCTTTAGAGGCCTGTGCTTTAGTTCAGCGTGTTAGGGCTGCTGAGCCAACAAGCACAGAAAGAGCTGTACTTTGGCATCATCCCAAAAAGTTAGAGGTTGAGAGCCAAAAACCCCAGGAAAGCCTTTTGGCTTTCCCGTCAGCCCGGTGTGCTGGAGTTCAGAGCTGGTGATCTCACCTGGAACTGGGCAGCAGCAGCACGGGGACGGGGAGGGGGGGCAGCTCCTTCCAGGGAAGGAGTGTACAAATGCTCCAAGTCTTCCAGCAACGGGGGAAGCTGTCCTGCTACCGAGCAGGAAAACAAGTCATCTTTTGCCTCTAGTTTTCATGAGAAGTATTTGTTTTCCTCTTCGCTTGTTCTCTCATGCATCTTAATTTCCTGGTTTGTTAAAAGGGGAAGAAGATATAGCAAGAAACCTCTCCGTCTATAAGCCAGAATAGTTCTGTCGCATCTCTGTCTCATTTTAGCACTCTGGATCATCTTCTAAGTAGGGAAAAATAATCTGGGAGGTCACTGGCAGTTTTGCTGTTTTGTAAGGAAACATTAAAGATGGGAGGATTTGGCCCGATGGTAGCTGAAAGCACTCAGGCTCTGCCAGGATTTAATTCCTTGTGAACTCTGACCTGGAATGAATACAACATATGTGCTACTGTTCCTCTATAATTTAGCATCCCTTTTTCCTGTGTAAGTTCTTTTCTCCCCCATTCATTTCTGTTAAACCCAGCTGAATGGTTTACCCTTTATAACTAGTATCCCTGCAAGGGAGAGACTCTCGCTGTTTTTACAGGCCTCTTAAGACTCCAGCTAAAAGGTACTGGAGATTTGCCTCCGCTTGCATTAGTAATGTTGCTGTTTTTGGATCCAAGGGCCTCCAGTTCAAATCCCCCCAGTAGAGTTAGATTCCTCACAAAGTAAAAAGGCACTCCTCGGATTAAAGGAACTGATTGAATGCTGCTGTGTAGACCACTAATGTGCTACAAGGGTACTCTGTTCTTTAGCAGGGATTGTGGTGTGCTGCTGGGGGACTTCTCAGGCACTGTTACTTAGAAATTACATGGTGCTACACCAGCTCTGGGACTTGTAGATTTGCATTCACTCTGCAGCTTCATTAACAATTTTAACTGGGACGTATTTAGACTACTCAAGCTGCTTCTATAGGGTTGATTATTTTGTCTTGTCCTTAGAAAACAGCTTATCCTTGTGAAAATAACATATAAATTGTACTATTATATTTAGTGCTGCAAGCTTTGCTGTTGCTGTTAGTTTTCTTTTCTTCTTGAAGCCATGGAATTTCTGACAAATAATGCCTTCTGAGTTAAAATCCACCATCATAAGAACATACTCTGCGCTTTTTCCATTCTTTCGGTGAATTCTGTGAACCTCTGTCATTAGCATGGTTATTGCCTAGAGAATAAAGAAAAGGGAGGAAGGGTGTTTCAGTGAGTAAGATGCAAGATGCTTCCGACTTGTCATATGATGCAGAGAAAATTATTATTAAATCCCTCAGTACCTCCATCCTACCTATAAAGGACATGTAGTAATATCTGCTCACCTCTGGAGCATTGTGTGTGCCTTAATTTGTTGAAGGATTTTTAATCTCTCCTATGGAAGCTTTTATAGAAATGAAAGTGTTACTCTCATGACCACAGGTGTTTTGTGGCTGTGAAATCTGCTGCAGAATCATTCTCCTTATACAGAGCAGTGGTCCAGAAGTTGTGATCTAGGTGTCAGTGTTGAACTGCAGAAAAACATAATTGTGTAAATACTTCCTTTCCCAGAACTCAAATGTCCAGAATAATCTCTCTAAACATAGGCTGTTGGCCTGAAATGTAAGGATAGCAGGATTTTGTCATAATTAAAACAATTTGTAACTATCGCAGGAATATCTGCAACATATACGTTCATTGGTCCTCATTTCATCTTTCTGTCCTTAGGAATATGAATATCCAATGTTACAAGCTGTAGATACTTAGATCGTTCTCATCGGAAGTACGTGGAAATAATGCAAGTATACAGGCAAGGTGTAACAGCTTTAAATGGAACTAGATAACACAGGAGCAAGTAAACTTTATGCATTATTCAATTCCCTTTATTTCACATTGGAAAGATCCAGCTTATCTGAAATTAAATTAAGCTGCCAGAGCATTTTTAGATCATGATGGCATTTGAGACTTAATTTCTCCTATGAAAGCGCTGTTCATTTCTGTGGAATTGTACAGGTGCTATATGTTTTTACCACTTGAGATCCAGAGGGTCTTAAATTTTGAGATGTTCAGTACATTCAGTTTCATGCAACGCCTGTATTAAGCAATCTGTCAATTAAAGAATATGCCTCACCAGTTCATCCTTTTTCAAATTTCTTATGTGTACGTTTAAACGAAAAAAGGACAAGCCTAAATACTGTTTGCTTTCTCTTATTGTTTTCTGTGAGTAGCAGGAAATTATTATCACACTTGATAAAGCTCAGCCTTCATAAAGAAGGCAATGAAGAGCAAACTATGCACTAGAGCATAAAACAGCTTAGAGAACAGTGATGAAAATATGTTGCAATACCGAGTCACTTCTTAGCAACTTCTTGGAGAAAAAGAAACTGAGCGGTTCCCAAGGATTTTTGAACAAGGGTTTTGGGCTTCTTTCATTGCCTGATCCTATAGACTGTAATTTTTTTTATCGTCTTTGAGGAACGGAGGAGCCACTGGAATTCTTTACTCTCCTACATCTCATTGAGGAGTGTATGTGTGTGCATGTATTTTTATTATTTTTAGTTATCCATAGTGTGTTTCATGGATCAAGTAAGGCTTGGATTACATTTGCAGTGGCTAAGAAATCACTAAAGACTATTTTCTTCTCTGCTTTGAATCCACCTATTTCTCTTTTCCTTGTTGCTGGAATTGATTAACTTTTACCCTTTAGTCTGTAGTTATTCACTGTAGGTGAGCTTTCCTGTCACAGAAGGCTTAACAATAATTCTCATCTGGTTATGAACTTTGATGTCACAAGAAATATGATCATTTAATGGTGTTTGTTAAAAAAACAAATACAGCATTGACTAACCAGCTAATTTGCTTTGCTGTGGATTTTGGACGGCACTAAACTTTTTGCAAGAATCACAATTGAGCCAATTTAAAACATGATTAAGAGCAACCAGCTAATTTCTGAAGAAATACCTGTTTATTATTTTTGAGAAAACACCCACTGCTTATTTTCTTTACTATGTTTAAGTGTTGATAATTTTTCTACGTGCATCTAGAACTGCCATCTGCACTTCTGATGGTTGCCATTGGGTGGTGCCAGGCAATCAGTATATACAATATGAGACAATGGTTTCTTTTTGTACATATCAAAAACGAAGGAGCTTTAAAATCTGATCTCAAATAATTTATAGTGCAAATAAAAGAAGCAGCCAGTGCAAATACTTACTTTGATGCTTCTTTTTTATACTTAAAGGAAGGGTCTGTCTGATATACGCTTCTTTATGTGTGCATGTTTGTGTGTGTCTATATGTATATGCATACACGTATATGTGTGAGTGTGTATAAAGTTTGACCTGAAATGTGTTTTTGCCCTAAGGATACTGATGCCTTGTTTTTGATCACATTGTACTAATGTGGCTTAATTAATTGCCCTCTTAATGTCTCTGCTAATGTTCAGGCTGTTGTTGCTTGCATGTGTATTTATTACAAACCTGCTAAGTGTTAAAGCTGACTGGATACAAATGATAGATTTCTAACTTTAGAGAAACAATATCTATTTAATGCATGTTTAAGGAAGACTAATTTACTGCCTGAGCTCACAACTGAGTGCCCAATGAGAGCAATGAAATATTAATATTTTGAATTCATGTTTTAACTATCTCCTGTCTACCTGGTTCAAAATCTATATGATGTTAATTATACAGATCTACCAATTTATTCTTTGAGCTAACTCAGTTTCTAAAGTATTTGGTTTATAATAACTGAGGGGAAAAATTATGACTGTAGTTAATGAGAAGGAGATACAAATGCTTATTGAATATCACATTTGAATAGGCTACTGTCTAAGATAAAATTATAATAGTTGAGATTTAAAAAAAATATTGTTGTCGATTGATTATGTGGATTAGGACAGTCTAAAATGCTTGATTTCACATTTCTGTTTGTATTCGCTTTTAATAAAGGGGTTGGAGGCTTATGTTTAGAAAACCATATCTTAGGGGGGGAGGGGGAGAGAAGAAATTAACATTCACTCATTTCCTTTGAACACCTTTTGTTAATGTATGAAACGAAATGCAGCATGTGGCCTGGCAACTGAATAAGCTAAAATTTAAAAATTATTTGTTTAACTTATATGGGTTCAGAGTTATATGGAGCAAGACGGTAATTCTTCTGACAAATTTTAGATGATGCTGTTTTCTTTGCCAGATAATCATAACTTAAAAAAAAAAGCCAACACAAAGTCCCCCGTGCACCCCCCCAACCCAAACAAACACACACAGAAAAAGCCCACCCCACAATCCTTCTTTCTTTCTAATTTAAAAATAAAATTAACCTAGACATAGCCCAAAAAATGAGTTGAATAGTTTCAAATTCACAAGAATAACTTTGAAGGATTGGTGTAAATGACCAACAGCCTAACAACATGAATGATTCAAACTTCTTGCCATAATAATTTTCCCCTTGGTGAATAGGTGTAAGACCCACTTGTATCTACGAAGATGCCCTGAGTGACACTTTGAGGCTAAAAGCTTCTAAAATATTTGTAATAATTTAGATAGTGATTACCCTGTCTAGACCTTTTACTCTTTGCTAGACTTTCATTTAAATGTCGGACCTTTTTTCAGACCATAAATCAGCGGCAAATGTGCACTTTTGGACTCTCTGAAGTTTTACTTTGTTTTCTTAAAGCATTCCAAAATACTGAAATCCTGGAATGGCAAGGGAAAAAAAAATCAAGTCAAAGTAAAAGCAAAAATTATTTATGGAGCCTTTTGTCTCTAATCCTAGAACTGAGAGTACTAATAGCAGCAGTGATGAGCTTAGCTGATTCTTGTGGCTACTGCTTTTCATGAAGTCAAATTTGATTGACATTTCATCATAAATTTCTATTCCTCATAACATATTTCTTTTCCTCTCTTTATAAGTGCCTTTTTAAGATGCTTCCTTTAAAACAATGTAACAGTCATTTGCAGCTTTTATGGCATCTAAATGTATGCCGTTATGCTGGCTTGGTTCTACTGACATTTTAACATTGTTAATAATCACTGGCCATTTGTGTGTGCTGTGTAAAGGCATAATGTGCTTTTATATAAAACACTGTTATGAGGGCTCATTATCTTGTGAGGCAGCAGTTATAATGAAAATTAAACAATTGCAAACTTGCTTTGCCAAGTGTTTTTTAAATAAATTTAACCAGGCTGGTTCACAGCTCCTACCTGATTCTGCGGGGTTATATATCAAAGCTGTTGGAGAGTTGCATGCATAAATTCCTTCATGCAATCACGAGAGCTATGTGCAGTACGCTTTTCGGTGCTCTGCTAAAACTGATCAGGAAATGCTTGTTCCACAGGCAAGATCCTAGCCAGGCATGAAATAAGTGTAAACCTTTGAAACTAATCTCCATGGTATCGATAGTTAAATGGAGTTTACAAATGACCTTTTACTTACAGGTAGCCACGGAAGTACTAGATCTGCAATTTGTAAGCTACTCCTGCTGTTTTACTAAACATTCAAAACACCGGCTATTTACAATTGCATGATTAAGAATTACTGACATGGTTGCACTCCTCAAGCTAAGAAAAGGTTGAGAATGTAAATATGGGATATTCAGTTTTTTGTTTATAGACTGCAAGGTTTTAACAAAAACTTTACAGAATGACAAAATTTTTTTTACGATTTCTCTAGTGTTTCTACATAAAGTTATTTGAACAATAACAACTTTAATAATAAAGTAAATGAATGGTGAGAAATCTGGGTAGGCTTCTCCATGGTGTCTGCATTTTAGCAGTTACTCTAGCTGAGGATCTGGCCAATTGGAATTCACTTTTAAAATGTCTGTTGCTGAGCTCTCTTTCAAAGCTGAGCTAACCAGTGCAGTTTGTGTAATTTCTGACATGCTTCCTTTCTGTTAGGATACCAGATTTGTCCTTGTAGGAGTGTATTTGACTGCTCCTCTGTCTTTTATTTTAATGCAGCACTTAGATGCAGATTATTCCAGTCCTGCAGTAGTTAGGGAAACCAAATTTTCTTTTTTTTTTCCCTTTGCACATGTTTAATTTTGAAAGCTACCAAGGCATGAAACAATAATTCAGAGAGGCTCCGTTTCAAATTACCTTTCTTCATTAAAAAATAAAATAACCAGGAGGTCTAGCACATTATGTCACTAAGTCACACAGTAAGAGGGACCATCAAAGAATGGTGGGAATTATCACAGCAGCTTGCTCCTTGTTAGAAGCATTTACCTCATGACCCTTTCATTTGCCTACTGCCACTTTAGTTTAAGAGTGACAACACTGTATAGCACTCTGCACTTTCCGCTCCCCCTGCTGCCC
>JAHREE010000118.1:16623060-16722671 GCA_033628505.1 Tringa tobata | reverse complement strand
CCCCCCGCCTTTCCCTTAGCACCAGATGCCTTTGTAAAGCAGGCTGGTGAAGCAGTGAACAAAACCTTGTGGGATAAGTCTGACACTGGAAGTTAATGATTATCAGTCGAAACAAAACACTTGTTTACATGTTGTAGTCATTAGAGGTTCCAGTCAGTCATACCTCGGCTGGGATTCCTGCCAAATGTTTTGAGGGTTCTTTCACAAGCTGTGCAGTTTTGTAAATACAAAAGCACTCTTATTAAGCCTTTTTAGTATTAGACTGTGCAATTAAGATTATGGGTAATTAGATTCCTTTATTTGGCATAGAATGGTCCAAGATACACACACAACTTTCTTAGCCACAGGATACCATCGAATCTCTATTTGGGTGTTCCATTACAGATCAATGACTAAAAGAAAGTCTTTTGTATTGTGCACATTTTTTCTTTATTAGAAATTGCACTCAAAACTGGGGGCGGTTTGGATTTTTCTTCACCTTACTGTCAGCACCTCCATCGCAGCCATAAAACTTTCTTTTTGATTAGCATGTCTCAATTTGCTGGAAACAGTTTGCTTACATCTCTTTTAGTATTGCCGGCTTTTCATTTCAGCCTTATTACAACTAGGATTAAGGAGGTGATTTGACTATGAAGGAATTTAGGAAAATTTCCAGTAAGCTAAGGATGAATTTAAGTTAACTGCAGGATAACAGAGTTGTGGAAATGAATGTTTCTTTTAACACCTGTGAATTAGTCCATACCTGAATAAATAAATGATTCCTTTGGTATTTGAAGTTGGTATAAAGCAGCTCAAATCCCACCATTTTCTTGTATACACTTTAATCATGCAAAGATGCATCTAATACAAATAATCATGCGAGCTGGTGAACCTGTTTCACCTACTCCTCTGCTTTGACAGAATTCTCTGCATTGAGCGTGATGGTAAATTATTTAAGGTTTGGGAGGCCATTTTTTGTAACTGTGAATTGTAAGACAACTGAATTGTCCATACATATTTTATCTCTATTTTTTTCTTTGCCAAAGAAGATATCAGTTTTAGTTGCTCCAATGCAGGACTGCTCGCTTTGACATTTCCCGGTTGTCTGTAGTGCTAGGCAATAATTAAATATCAGGTGCATAAGCTGCTCTTTAATTTGACATGTGTGCTCCAGGCAATAAACACATGCAGTGCAACGTGGGAGTGTAATTGCTAAGGAATAAAATCTTGTACCAAGCGAGATCATTGTATCAGGTACTGTGTGACAGCTCATTTGATCATTATGCCCAGGCTAAAGAGGTTGCCTAATTAGTTTCCATTAAAACTCACCCTTTAATCAGGAATTATTCTTGCATAAAGAATGTCACTTGGTCCAGATGAATGAACAATGGTTCCCCCTTGAGATTCAACTATCTGTTACACTTGGGATGCCATATGTCTTTTCAAACAATTCAGTTACAATAGTACTCTGTGAATTTGGATCTCATAGCACTATGCAGTATTTGCATTTTCTTGATACCAGCAATCATTCTATAGCTAAATCACAATGGTATTCTGTATATACTCATCAAACCAGAGAAGCTATGTTCAAGCAGCAGGAAGCGTGTTGTAAACATACAAATGACTAATGGACCTCTCTTAACTAATGTGTCTTAGTTGTTGTATATATTTCATAAGTGGTATACATAGCATATAAGCTGTTACCTGGAGCTAGACTTTGGTCTCTTACCTAGAAACGTCAAGGTTCATCTCAATTTTATATTTTGAAGGGAAATAACTTTCTTGTTTGTTTTTTTTTTTTCTTGTGACAATAGCTTTGTCAGCTACAGCTGATCACAGAAGTAGCGGTGATTTTTTTTTTTTTTTTTTCTCCCCTCCACTTCCCCTCCCTTCCCCCCCCAGATCTTGCGACTTAAATGCCTTTCCCCTGTTCACACAAGACACGTGAGGCTCAGCAGGTTACTAGGTTCATGCAAATCACAGATGTGGCACTCAGTTGTTTGGTATGTTTCAATCTGAGCCATGGCTACAGCTGGCAAGTTCCTGGTTGTCCAGCTGATTTGGCTTATCTGCCACATAGCAACTGCAGTGGCTCATCTGAGCTGACCAGAAACTGCTCTCCAGGAGAGGCTTCTCCTTCTGGCAGTGCAGGCTACTGTAAGCAAGGTGGAGAGGAAGACAATTCCAAGTCAAAGCCTCTGGCGTTTGTAGTCAGTGGCCTTAGTCAACTCCCTTAATGTATTTGCTTCTACAGATGTGAACTGATTTTGCGATGTATGCAAAATGCCATGGGCTGTACTGGCAGGTTGAGATCTAGCATGTAGGCAGAGCTGCTAGGTTCTCTTGTTTTCCCCAGAGACATCCCGGTAGTAAGTTGTGAGCTAAGTTTCCCTTATGTTGTGGAGGGATGATCCTATAACATGTCAGCGTCAGCACTGACTGTATCTGCCACTGCAATGTCCATCCTTCTTTTTCTTAAATGGTTTATGGGGCACTCAGAAAAACAGATCTCAAAAATACTTCCCTAATCTTTTTGCAGCTCAAACTGCTGCAGACTCGTGTTAAGTTTGGAGGAACGAAAAAAGTGTTTGCAGGCTTTGCATACCTGAAGGCAATGCCTTTTACAGAAACAACTGCAATCCAAGGTTGTGTGAAAGGTTGTCACAAACACTTAACCATGTGGCATGAAACAAGTCTCGTGCAGAGTGCCTGCTCCACGTTCCTTCTTGGTAAGTCTGAATGTTTTAACCTTAAGGTATAAGCCATATGAGCTTTTATACTGCACGAGTGTTCAAGGCAATGGAAGGGCATGTGTGCAAGGTGAAATTCAAACCCTTAACGTTTCTTGTTGCTGTCGCTCTAAGTGCCTTCATTCTCCATACTCAGTAGACAATGTATCATACCCAGAGCGAATGAAGCAGACAGGAAGAGTGGCTAAAGCACATGATTAACATCTAGAATCTGAGGAGAAGAGAAATGGTTTGCTGATCTAATGTAACTCCCTGAATAGCAGAGGCTTTTAATTTACTGGCTCTTGTACCTTGAGCCGTGTGTTTAGAAAAATAAGTATTCTATGTTGTCCGAGAGCTGTCCACCTCTACCTAATACTTTCTTTGTGGTTGTGATCAATCTCCGATATGTCGGAAGAAGATGGAGAAAAAGGAATAAATGTTTCTGTGAGCACAGAAACTGAATTTTGATTTCCTCCTGTTAATCCATACTATTTTGGCATTCATGTATTTTACACCCTCTTCTAATATCTCCAGCAAACATATCCTTAGTTCTCTTTCATGTTCTCAATGCCACTCCTAGTTTCTTTCCGTGCCACCTACTTGTATTTGCCCAGGCTTCTGGAGATATTTGTGGTTGATTCATTTACAGACATCAATTGGTGTCAGTTGCTGTCTCTTGACTACTAGTCAAAGAGGATTTGTTGCACCTTAGTTACTTCAGACCCAACAAATGCCTAGAGGGGCTCTATGATGATGATTTATGTAAATACTTTAGTGAAGCTCCTTGATGGTATCCAGACTGCTCTGGTGGTATGCAGTGATAAAGATCAATTATCGCTAGAATGATATGAATTATCTGGCCATAATATCTTTATTTTTAAGGAGGTATTGGTAGCTCAAAAGCAAGGAGATATGTCTAGTAACCATGAATGAAGTGCATTCTCCTGTTCTGCAGACCTCTCTCTTCAAAGCCTGTGGATTGAAGAACACACACAATCTTTGTAGATGATTGATCTCAGAGCAATGAAAAAAAAAAAAAAGGAAACATAATAGCATTAATAGGGAGAAATACAAATGATACAAATGCTGAATTGATAATGGGTAAATTGAAAATTGAATGGCATTAGTAGTAGTAATATTCAGCACAATGGGCAATATGCCCAAGAGGGGAGTTTCATTTTGTCTTAAATCAGGTTAACCTCTTTAACCAGTCAGTTTTTGTGCTAAGCACCATGTTTTATACTCTTGAAATTTTGGAAGTAATCACTGCATTCGCCTTATCCAACTAAGCTTTTCAATTATAACAATGAATTCTACAGCTTATTTATAAATTGTGGTTTTAAAAAAAACAGAGCAACTTTTTTATCACTCTAAAAAAGTAAAGTGTTTTTGCAATCTTACTTACCCCCTATAGTGGTAGGGGACATGGGAGCATCTGAATTCCCTCATACCATACGTTTAATGCAGCATCTCTAGCATGTTCCTGCCCTCCTCCCCCTGTCTTTCCTCTGCAGTAAAAAATTCCAAGTGTTTCAAGCTTTCTTCCCGTGGATGTGTTTCTGTGATTGCAGTCATTACTGTTGCCTGGTTTTGAATCCTGTCAGCTGCCCGCTTCTTTCTTTGTGTTCTTTTCAAGGTAGGATAGGCAGAACATGCAAAATTATTCTGTAGGAGGATATCCCATTGATTTATAATATTGAGGCTATTATTTAATTTTTTAATTTTCTGAAGGTATCAAGATACTTCTATTTTAAGTCCAAGGCCATCAATCAGAGTTCATTCTAGACTTGACCCAGCTTTACTGAAAGGTTCATGAACCTAGCAAACTTGGCTCAAATATTGCTGAAAAACTGCCCTGAGATGTATCATATTTTGATTAAAATCTTGATGTAACCCTACAGTAATTATTAAGCAATGCCTAATTATCTTTAGTGGCAAGCTTAAACCAAAAATGACCTAAGAAAAATACTTCTGCTATAAACAAATATAGGGCCTAAAAACAGGTTTGGGTGAGCATTCAGGGCTACTTTTACTTTCTCTGAACTTTTTTGCCAAGATCTGAAATTTATATCTTTTCCACAAAACACATTTTTCCGTTACAAATACATATGTTTATCTTTCTATTATAAAGTGGGAACTATTTTTACTACCCTTGTTATTAATCCAAGTAATCTTTTGTGTTTCTATAAGAAATTCACTAGAGTAGAATCAAAACATTGTTCAGTATAGAATTAACCTTTCCCATATGCAAAAAGCAAACTAAACTGCATTCAACGCAAATAGAGTAAGAACCATCAGCCCTACTCTATGTAATATCCTGATACTTTACAGTCCTTTTGGACCTGAACATATCAACCATACTTCAGAAGCCTTCATAAACTTGTATAAATGTTTTCTTTTGCAATGATTTTTCAAAGTTTCCAGTAACAATCGTTTGTTGGCCTCTTGTGAGTTGTACTGCATGGATTGAATATTATCAAGTAAAATAAACTGGTTTTGTTTTATTTCTCTGAAGTGCTTTCTAAAAGAATTCTATTCAAAATGTACACATTGGATCATATTCTGCCCCTAGCTATGGTATCTGATAAAATGCCATTGACTTTATTACAGTCCACTTTGACTCTGGCATATTTCCATGTACTCTAGGCTGCCAGTATAACTGAGGGAAAACTTGACCTGGGGTATGTTTTGCTTCAGAAAGAACTGCATTATTTATCCTCAGTGAGGAAAGTACAGTAAATCACACATTATACATACTAGAACAGAACCAGTCCTAGAGTGCTGTTGTAAAGGTTCCCCCTTGCAGAGCTCCCCAATAATGTAGTTCCTGGAATAGGCAGTGGCAAGCACTCGCACATGGGGAACAGTGCTCGGCTTCAACTTGTGGCTTCTCAGGAGTCTGAAACAAAAATTTAATTTAGACACATTGCAAGTCAGGATGAGTTCTGCTATGAGAAAGAGAGCAAGGGCACTGCAGCATTGGACTTGCTGTTCCTGCTAGGATGGGAAGGATGAGGACAGCAAATGTTCCTGCTGCAGTGAGAAGGTCCATGTACCCTAATCCACCCCACTGTCCTTGCTGGAGACAGTGAGTACTGCCGTCACCAGCCTAACTTTCTGTGGTTCTTGTACAACTGAAATAGGCTCAGAGACAACAGCCATCTTTGCTGTTGTAAGCTGATTGCCAGCTTAGAAAATAGCCAAAATTCTTTATACCTAGGTGTGGCCCTAATTGCCCTCTACCCTCTAAGAAGTCTTGACTGGGGAAGAAAAAATGAAATGTGGGTCTAGATAGGTCTCTCCGCTATCTCCAGGTAAAGACGGGAAGGCCCAAGTCTAATCTACATAAGAATAAGGAACTGAAGATGTTTTGCAAAAAATGTGAGATGGCATATCATTTACTAAAGCCCTCTGTGTGGCTGCTCTATAATGAAACAAAAACCATTTTGCTTTGGAATAGCTACTGTGAGAAAAATAATTTATTTCAACTAGAATGTTTCTTTCTAACTTTCTCTCTAACCATGAAGCTAAATACCAATGTTGTATTTTTATTACTTTTGAAATTAATGCTGCTTCCAAATCATGTAATTCTGGAAGAAATAGAAAATATACTGAAATTCATGATAACAGTGTTAGAATTAGGACCAATCAATACTTGGTTTTTTGAAATGTAGAAAATTTACAGCAGGAAGGATCCACACCATCCTTAATCAGATCAGTACAACTGATCAGTTGTACATCAGTGCAGTGAAAAGTCTAATTTTTACAAGATCATGATGTATTTTGAATTTACTCTAAAAATATAGAAATTTTATGTGCTATGCCTTCTTTTTTCAAGTGTTGTTCTCTTAACTTTTCAAAAGGCCAACTTTCATGGGAGCCTGCATCTTAAGTTCAAAAAGACCATATGCATTTACAGCTGACTTCATTTTGAAAGCTTTTACTGTTCATTCTTTCACATAGAACACTGAACACATAATATTCACAGCCCTCATGATAATACGTTTGTTGGGACAAGGAAGGCATCTTTCTTTCTTGTTCCATTTGAGTTAATACATCTGGTT
The DNA here is from genome assembly GCA_033628505.1 of Tringa tobata. Classification (NCBI taxonomy): domain Eukaryota; kingdom Metazoa; phylum Chordata; class Aves; order Charadriiformes; family Scolopacidae; genus Tringa; species Tringa tobata. The sequence goes on along the minus strand of JAHREE010000118.1, from coordinate 16,715,896 downwards.
TAGCCACTTGAGAAATAAAGTTAGCATCTACAACCTCTTGTTTAAAAGATGTCTAGATCCCATCCTCTGTGGTCTGTCAAGAGTGGTTATGAAAGGGTCTCTTTCGAGCTTTGAAGAAAAAACATTTTTATTCATGCCTTAAATTTAGTTTAAAACCAAGTATCACTTATTACTCTTATTTTTTTTGTGTTTGGTAAAGCTACAAACTGCTAAAAGAGGACAGATGTACATGTTAAGTTGGATTGAGAAGTGAAGCAGAAGCACACAGATTTCACAAAGGGGACATGAAAAACCTCTAATGCTTTTCTTTACAGGAAAGAAGTCACAAGTGTGGGTCTTAGAAAGTGGAGTATAAGCTTTCAGTGGCAAATGACTGGAAACATTTTTCAGTTGGCCCAAAACACTGCAATAACTTATATCTTTAGGGAATAAAGGAAGGATCAATACGTGCAAGTGCTTTGGTTATTTAAGCATTTGCTAAAGTGGTATGATTCTCTTAAGTCACAAGAAGGCACTGCTGTTATTTTACCTGGAAAAAACATAAATAAGAATTTATATATATTTACATGTGCTTAAGGAAAAACACAAATTTATACACATCACAGTTTTAATGTTTACTTATGTTGGCAGTTCTTAAGAACTTGTTTGACACGCATACAATTTGCACACTATGGCTACGGACTGCTTGGCCATAAAGTTGAACCAAGAAGAGTACCTGGGCTGACTGCAGTCACGGTACACAGAAGCAGTTGTGTGGGTAGGAAAAAGGCCGTACTGCCCCTCTCTCACTGGTACATGGCCCTGGAAGTCTTGGGCTGGCTGACATTGCTGGAGAAGCTGAGAACATGATGTTCTCTGTGGTTATTGCTGGCAGGTGGCAGCTGCACCTGCTACTGGCAGCAGATCTGGCATGTGGATTGGCTCTCCCCTGGGATCTTCCAGTTGTCTGTCCTCTTGTCTCTGCTCCCCCTCTTCCTTGGCAGGAGTAGCTTGGTGTCTTCTCCTCTGGATGGCAAATCTTCTTCTGACTACTCACCTGAAACAGTACCTAATTATATATGCACTATAATATTTTAGCTATTTACTATGTTTTGAGAGGTGGACTGACTGGGTGAGCTCTAAGATGGGTGGGAAACTGGCTACACCAAGAGGCTGAAAGGATTACCAGTTCAGGGTCCAGCTGGAGGCTGGTTACTAGTAGCGTTCCCTCAAGAGTCAATACTAGGGCCAATGTGCTTTAATGTCTTTGTTACCAAGTTGGACATGCGATGGAGTGTACCCTTAGTGAGTTTGCAGACAACAGGATGCTGGGGAGTAAGTCCAGCAATCCAGAGCAACCTTGGCATGCTGGAGAAATGGAACAGGAATCTCATGGAGTTCAACAGAGCCAAATGCAAAACCCTGCAGCTGGGGTGTCAGGCTGGCAATGGTGCATTTCGGTATAAAAGCACTTGGGGCCTTGGCTGATAACAAATCAAACCTGAGTCAGGTGTGTGTACTTGTGTCAAGCAAGAGAATAGCCAGCAGGCTCAGGGAGGTGATTGTTTCCCCTCTCTTTGGTGAAAGGGAGATGGCATCTAAAGTGCTGTCTCCAGTTTGGGGCTTGCCAGTAGACATTAGTAAAGAGAAGCATGTCCAGCAGAGGTCTACCAAGATCATTGAGGAGGCTGAAGCACGTGATATATGAGGAGTGTCTTGAAAGTTTGTTCAGTCTGAAAAAGAGAACAGGAATCATACTGCTGTCTTCAACTAATTGATAAATTATAAAGGAGGAGTCAGATTTTTCCTTAGATGTGCCCTGCAAAAGAAAAAGGGGCAGTGGACACAGGTTACAACATATGGAATCCTATTTTGATATTAGGGAAATTTCATACTGGAGGTGCTCAGACATTGGTACAGGAGCCCAGAAGAGGGTATGAAATCTCTATCTGAGAGGACAATCAAAATGCAACTGAACAAGGCCCTGAGAAACCCCACATAACTTTTGAAGCTGTCTCTAACCTTGTCTTTGGCCCTGCATTTAATGGGGTTTTTGGACTAAATGACCTCCTGGGGTCTCTTCCAGCTTAAATTATTGCGTGCTTCTATTGTAAATCTATTTCCATATTATGGTACAACTGCTTGCTAATAGCAGTCTCCTCAAATGGAGAATGTTACAATAAGTTGTAAGTTTTAAAATGCAGATCTGATCTGAAAATTAATGCATTATTTTACATATTAATGCAAGACACACATTATAAAAGGTCCCTACTGGATTAATTTTTGCTATGGATTTATTTGTTTTGAGCAGTTTGAACTATTTTGTCAACTATCCCATTGCAGGAAAATCCTTCTCTCCCCCCATTTTTTTCTGTGGTGCAATTAACTGTTTACTAAGTGCTGTGGTCACCACAATATCCACATCCTAGGCAGAGCATGACCCTCAACTTTCCTGGCTTAGGCTTTTGGCTGGTGTCACCAGAGATGGTCCAGTATCTGTTATAAACTCATTATAATGAGACCTCCAACCAAGTGTTTGGGGAAAAAACCCCAGAACCACGTGGTTCTGTTCAGGAAGGCAGGGCTTTGTTAATAAAACTGCAAATTAAAGGAAATATTTGTTGTTGCGAATGCCTTTGAGTACAGAAGTGCTCTGAGAACATGTCTCGGAGACAAACAGAGACACCACTTAAGGATAAGTGTGGTGACATAGGAAGTGGACATCACATGAGATGCTTTTATTCAGAGTTGGTTTGGAGAGCTTGGAAAATGCATGAAAAGATATGAAGACTTTATTGGTACTATTGTAATGATAAGGTTTTTCTACAGCTTTAAGGGGTCACTACAAGTATTACAACGATAACTATAACTTTTTTCTACTTACCTATATGCTGAGTTTCCCTAAAGCTGGCCTAAGGGGATACAAGTCCTTGTTGTGCCTGTGATGGATACTGTTAGGGTGCTCTTGTTTGATCATGGTTGTGCCTTGTTCCTTTGGGAAGAGTGGTTCATGCTAGTAGTGGGTGCCCCAGGGGACAGAGCCGGTGAGGGCAGGGGCTGCTGGGCTGTGTGGCATGGCTGGCAGGCAGGCAAGCAGCATGGGGCCATGCTGTACTCCTGTATCAGGAGGTTGTGGTGAGATACAGGGCACCAAGGAGACATGGGAATCTTCCTGCAGCCCAAGAAAGACAGGGTTTTTCGCTACTGAGAAACCATCTGGAAGTGGGGGTGTGTTGACAGAGGAAGAGTATTTTGTAAAAACTCTTCTTTTTTGTGGCCTGTTTTCTGTGAATTTTCTTACTCTTTGCCATTTCTGCAATGGAGAGGAGTATTGGTGATGCAGGCAAAAACACCCAGCTGGGGTTTCAAGCGAGGTGTCAACATGTGCGCCTGTGCCAGGTCATTCCTTCAGACCACCCAGCTTATCTGAGGTGAGTCTCACAGGAGATGAACTTTTTCAGACAAAAAAAGCAGCTCACTGTTCAGAGGGCTACAGACTGCTGTCTGAAAGAGAGTGCAGTCTGAAGCTGGTTACGAAATGAAATGTTGCGGAGATTACCTAGAGACTAATCTGGAGTATGGCAGTCAGTTCTTTCTGAGGAGCCTGCATTCAGGCCAGATTTCATGCCTTTATGATCTGAAGCAGCCTTCAGATCTGCAAAACTGAGAAAAGTTGGAGAACAGGGATTTTCATTTTCTCTTGCAACTACCTTTACTTCTCTTGCAATGTAATTCCTTGTGGTCACTGTATGTACACTTCCAACAATGATACTGATTTCCATCATTCTAAGACATACTGCTAGTTTGTGAAGCTACAGTGCTGGTGTGATCATTAGATCCAGGGAATATTACACAATTCTGCTTCTAAGTCAAAGACTTCAGCAGAAGGCCATGTTGACTTACTGGAGAATGTGATTTTGCAAGGACAAATTGCTGGGGTTTAGAAAGTTTATCAGCCCAATTCCAACAGGGTATAGTAAGACTAGCTTTGAATTTTTAGAAGAAAAAGAGATATTTGCTGGCTAGAGGACATGAGAGTGACCATAAAGACAACAAAGCAATTTATGTTTCTTTGCCTGGCTCTGTATATACATTTACATAGAGTTCTGTCTTAATTGGAAGAGTAATATGATCCCAAATACAGATTTATATTAACTAAGCTACTATCTGGTAAAGTACTATCTGGTGAATAAATTAATACCAGAGAAAGTTTTATGCCACCTTTAGGGCTTTCTCCAGCATTTTCTCTCTGTCCAAAAAACTGTTATCATTGTTTATAGCCCTAGAATATTAATTAATGTCTCCTGTCAGTGACTTGTGACTGCCTTTTCTAAAACTATCAATGGACTATGTCCCGAGTGGTGTCCCACAGGGCTCGGTACTGGGACCCATTCTCTTTAATATCTTTATCAATGGTCTGGACGAGGGGATTGAGTGCACCCTCAGTAAGTTCGCAGATGACACCAAGCTGGGTGGCAGTGTTGACCTGCTGGAGGGTAGAGAGGCTTTGCAGAGGGATCTGGACAGGCTGGATCGATGGGCTGAGACCAACAGGATGAGTTTCAATAAGGTCAAGTGCTGGTTTCTGCACTTAGGTCACACCAACCCCATGCAGCACTATAGGCTTGGGGAAGAATGGCTGGAGAGCTGCCTGGGAGAAAAGGACCTGGGGGTGTTGGTCGACTGTTGGCTGAACATGAGCCAGCAGTGTGCCCAGGTGGCAAAGAAGGCCACCAGTGTCCTGGCCTATACCAGGAACAGCGTGGTGAGTAGGACCCGAGAGGTGATCATCCCCCTGTACTCGGCACTGGTGAGGCCTCACCTGGAGTACTGCGTCCAGTTTTGGGCCCCCTACCACAAGAAAGACATTGAGGTGCTGGAGGGGGTCCAGAGAAGGGCAACGAAGCTGGTGAGGGGTCTGGAGAGTAAGTCTTATGAGAAGAGACTGAGGGAGCTGGGCTTGTTCAGTCTGAAGAAGAGGAGGCTGAGGGGACACCTTATTGCACTCTATAACTACCTGAAGGGGGTGTGTAGAGAGGCGGGGGTCAATCTCATCTCCCAGGTCACAGGAGATAGGACAAGGGGAAATGGCCTCAAGTTGCACCAGGGGAGGTTTAGATTGGATATTAGGAAAAATTTCTTCACGGAAAGGGTTATCGGGCATTGGAATGGGCTGCCCAGGGAGGTAGTTGAGGCACCATCCCTATAGGAGTTCAAAAGACAGGTTGACATGGTCCTTAGGAATATGGTTTAGTGATTTTTATGCCTTTTTTTGTTGTGTTTTTTTTTTTTTTTTTTTTGTCAGAGTTAGCTTGATGGTTGGACTAGATGATCTTTAAGGTCCCTTCCAACCTAGATGATTCTATGATCCTACATTTTCATCACATTGCTTCTGGTATTTGAACTGTAAATAGCAGGGTTCAAATGCTTTCTTTTTCTTCTACAGCTGATTTCTCAATAATTTCTTCATAAATGTTACCCTGTAACAAAGAGAAAACAGTAGTCTGTGTTTTTTTTGTGAAAATAAAGCTTACATGAGCTTGTTATTATTTTTACTATTGCCCTGGCATCTCAGTATATCCATAGTGCTATTCTGCCTATTTTTTTTTTTTTAAAGGTACCTTCACAGATATTTTATCATTAAGGGCAATAAGAAAATCTTCTGTAAGTATGTCAGTGATAAAGGGAATACGAGAGAGAAAGGCGTAGGTCCTTTCTAGAAGGAAACAGGAGACCTGGTCACCCAGGGTATGGAGAAGGCTGAGGTACTCAGCGGCTTCTTTGCCTCAGTCTTCACCAGCAAGGGCTCTAACCATACTGCCCAAGTGGCAGAAAGCAAATGCAGGGACTGGGAGAATGAAAAACGGCCCACTTTAAGTGAAGATCAAGTACAAGACCATCTAAGTAACCTGAAGGTGCACAAGTCCATGAGCCTGATGAAATCCATCTGTTGGTCCTGAGGGAGCTGGTGGATGAAGATGCTAAGCTGTTTTCCTTTATATTTGAAAAGCTGTGGCAGCCTGGTGAAGTTCCAGCTGACTGGAAAAGGGGAAACATAATCCCCACTTTCAAAAAGGGGAAAAAAGGAAGACCTGGGGAACCACAGGCCGGTCAGTCTCATATCTGTGCCCAGCAAGATCATGCAGCAGATCCTCCTGGAAACTCTGCTTAGGCACATGAAAAATAAGGAGGTGATTTGTGACAGCCAGTGTGGCTTCACTAAGGGAAAATTGTGTCTGACAAATTTGGTGGCCTTCTACAAATGTGCTACAGTATTGGTGGATAAGGGGAGAGCAACAGAAATCATCTACCTGGACTTGTGTAAAGCATCTTTGAGATGGCACAGGGCAGTGTGTTTTTTCCTTATGATGGAGCTAACGCAGGAGAAAAGTAGACAATTGTGTCCTCTCTCTTCCTTACTTTGTCCGGACACTAGCAGAAGTGAACAAGTTGAACTTTCCAAAGCCTTCTCCCAGGAACACGTTCTTCTCATTTTTGTGCCTATTTTGTCTTTACTTATTTTATTTTGTGTCATTTTATCTAGAGCTCTGCAATTTCTTTGCTGCCTTCTTGTGTTTAGAGAAATGGAAGCAAAGAGGAGTGATGAAGGGAAGGATGAATATTTTTCCGTATGGTCTATTCAGAATCCTGAGATCTGCTGTCAGAACAGCTTGCCATTGCAGCTTTAAACTGCTATGTTAAGGTCTGAGCTGGAGCCTGGCCTGGTGAAGGTCAGCAGGCTAACTCTGTGCATGTTGTTCTCTCCTCATTAAGTAAGATAGTGAAGAACAAGTGAGGGAATGAAGAATCAGAGAAACGACCACATCTCAGTGGCCCTTCACTGTGGGAAGGCAGTATTAAAATAAATAAGTAGAACTTACGCAGAGACCATGTTTCTCCCCAAGGCTGCAAGAGTCAAAAATCAGAATAGCTGGAAAGCAAGGTCATCAGAGAAGCTGATTGCAGAGCTGGACATAGGCCTCAGGATCTGTAACCTTCTTTATATTTTTCTTTGCTAATAAATTTTGTAAGGAAGCTTATTAAAAGAAAAAAAAAAACACCTTCAAATTTCACCAATGACAATAGCTGGCAGCTACAGAGAAACTTAAATTTTAGTGTTTCAGGAATCATGCAAATAGCCGTTTTAGTGAGAGAAGAGGGAATTAATTCAGGATTTTATAAAGCACCTTCTGAAGTGAAGATCACTAATGAATAGTTTGGAATTGTTGTCAGATCACTGGCCAGATACGAATTTGCAGTCAAGCATTGATATTGCTACCTGTTAACAGCAATCTAATTAGTAACAGTAGTTCTAGGCTTTATGTACGTCATCCCTCTGTACGAAGTTTTCTGTAATTATTAGGTGCATAGTCATTATTGCCAAATAGTTCATATGCTTTCGATCCTAAAGTATTTTCTAAGCCTTTCCAAAAACTGACTTAAAAGAAAATTTGCTTATGTTTACATCTGTACCTCTGTTAAAATTGATCAAGAAATGCGTGGCACCCCTTTATATTGAGCTATGAAGCTACAGGTCAGATTCTAGCTAATAAAATATGAGAGAGGGAGCTAAAGTGCAAGGGAATGAGCGTGCTGAAATTGTAATAGACACATACTCATGGAATTACAGTTTTCAATTATTCTTTTAAAAAAGAAAAGAAAAATCACCACCTTACCATTACCCCACAAAATATCTTTGTTATTGACTGCAGCTCTTCTGTAATGAAATAGTTGTTTATAAACATTATAAAATGCTTTTCATTCGACTTCCAGAGGGAGTCAAATGCACAGTTTGCAGGCTTTTACAAATGAGCATAGAGAATTGTTGAACAGCAGTCAAAATATTCAACTAAGACATGTAACTTTAATCTTCAGCAAGTTAATTTTTCCTGACTGAATAACAATGGACCTCTGGGCCAGGGATGAGTGCTGACTTTCATGGGTGGCGTGCACATGCGTCTATGCACCAAGCTTTGCCCAAGAAACCCTAGGTGGTTAACTTGCCATTTAGAAAGATAAACAGTCTATTCAATTTAGAACAGAATAATAGTAATTTAACATACTTGAGCCAAAGTAATTACCTTTCACTGTTTCCACAGCATGAAATTACAGTCTACAATAATTTTGAAATATTGATTCTTTCAGGCATCTGATGTTAGAAGTGTTTCTTGAATGCATTGTGCATACTGGAAGAAAGTGAAGTTTTTACATGCTGATGTTGAGTAATTTGACTTCTTTTTAAATACAGTGTCTACTGTATACTTTGAGAGTCGAAGTACTGTCGTTTGAAACTGTCTAGCAGCTGCAGAGAAGTTTCCACTGAAATTCCTAATACATGCACCTCAGGTGCCATCAGTGTTTGTTTGTTTTATGAATTTCTAATATGCAAAATATGCATGTCCCCGAGATAGGCTTTCTTCCTGGTTTTTCTTTGAGTTTTCTCTTGTTTCCATATCTTATTGAAAGAAATCCGTTTTGCATGGAGAACACCATTAATAATGAAATGCAGTCTGTGTGCTTTTTAAAAGTCTATTTCTTCCTTATAAATAAATGGTAATTTGTTTTAAAGCGTCATTGCACACAGTGTTCAGCTGGCTCTCATGCATTCGATTATTTTAAATAAATGTACCATAAATGGAACAAGTTCTTTCTAATTTGCAAATGATATGCAACATTTTTCAAAAAAAAAAAGAGAGAAAAAGAAAAACTGTAAAATTTGTTCTTAACTACATCTCATTAATGTGAAGCTGTTCAATGACCTGTAAAGATTAAAGAATTAGTGAATTGGTAAAATTATCAGAATGAAAAATCTGTATAATTTTGATTTCAATTTAAAAATCTGCTAAACAGTCTAGGGGCTTTAGAAAAGCATATTACTTTTTAATATCGGTTCCACAAATGTGTTAGTATCAGTGTTACAAATGGACTGAAATAAAGGCAACAAATAGTATGTTTAAATGTATAGTGTTACAACGTTCTGTTAAAGCTGGGTTTTTTTTCTTGTCATTAAAACAACTGAAGGCATTTAATTAAGTGACCACTCTGCTAAGTGGAGCAAAAATTAATATACATAAATGAATTTATGTGTGGGCAATGAGGCATAATTAAAAATATGCTTCAAATAAGGAGTCGAGGAGAAAGAAAACAGTTTAACAAGAACCTTCAAGACTATTGCATCCTGAATTTTTAGAGTCAGGCATGCATAGGAGTATCTTATTGACTGTATTTGAACTAAAATTTATGAAAAAATTGTCTTTAACATACTGGAGCCGTGGTATTATGGAACAGTGATTTACTGAAAGCTAGTCTTGACCAGAGAGATCTTCTTACTACCTTGTAACTATTGCATGTTATTCAGCTTGCTGACAATGCTACCCTTTGGCAAGCCTCATCTTTGCTAGACTTTTATTCAGAACTTACTAAAGTTCTTCTTATGGCAAGATATGCCAAAACTGGAGTGCACGGAAAACGTTTATATGAAAACTAAAAGAAGATATGATATATAAATGTTCCTTTGACGTGAGTTGATTATATTGATCATGGTATCTTTGTTGCAGGCTACCTACTTGGGATAGAATTCACCTTTTATTGCTTGGTAGTTGGAAGAAGTCAGCAAATAAAAGGAGTGAACTTCCTTTCTTAAGTGAAAAATGGCATGAACTTCCTTTCTTAAGTGAAAAATGGAGTTGCTTGATCTTTAGATCCTTGGATGTTTCATACCAATCTATATAGTCCTCCTTTGTGGGGACATAAGTTGTAGGGGTTTTTTTTATGATGCGGTCTTCATAAGACTTTGTAATGCTTTGAAAAGCCAGCATTCCATTCAACCTGGGGTTTCAGGCACTTTCTCCATATTTTCCCTGTCTAATGAACAAATGTCAGAATGATGAACGTAAAGCTTTTATGCGTTGCAAATCTTATGCTCCTGTTAAGGAGTATATAATGTATGTGGTGATGGAAAATCAGACCTATTTTGTCTTTTCTAACAAATACAGGAAAGAAGTGGATTTGGATTTGGATTTTGGTTTTGTGATTTATTTTTTTTTTTTAATACTTGTGAGTGTTGCTTTAAAAAGGCTCTATAACACAAAAGCTTCTTGTGTTACAGATTTCTGATATTTTATTTGAACAATTATTGCTGACTTCAGCCCTCTTTGCTATTCTTGAAGAGAAACAAAGCAGGAAGAAAACCGCAGCATCCACCTACACACCTCTTGTGTTGCAGGGATGCTGCAACAAAAAGGAGAGAGGAGAGTGGCACAGAAAGCTCTCCCTGCATGGCTCACCTCTCCTGTTTCAGGAAATCAGCAGCTGCCGTTCTGGTGATGTTCAGGTTAAGCTGAACTCCCATCCCCACTGAAAAAAAAATAAACTCCTTTATCCCCTGTGGTATTTTATTGGCAAGTTTAGTTCAGTAATGAGAGGGCACTTTGGGGAGTACAAAAGCTGGAGTCCCTAAGGCCACGTATAAAGAACAGAACAGCAACAGTTCTTTACTATTTTTTACTAATAAACACATGTAACAGTGACTGCCATTACTTAATTACTGCAAAGCAGTTTTAAACAACTGGCTTAACACTGTATTAACACAACATAAAAACAACCACACCAGGAGTATCGCTCGTCATTATTGGATATGGCCCTGTTGAAGCCAATGGCATGAAATTAATAGGTGCAGGGTTTGGCCCCTGTTGGTCTAGGAATTCATTGCCTCATGCTCAGGTTTTCCATTGCCTTACAGCTCCAGCAGCTTTATTTTCATGAGCTTTCACAGTGTTTCTATTTCTAAATAAGTGTGTGTAGGTTTTTTCATGGTACCTATCAAGTAAGAGCTTAATTTCTGTAACTAGTATGTTTGTCTGCTTCAGACATTAGTTAACCGTGCGAGTGGGTAACTATAGAGCAGCCTCTGCCTTTAACATGTAAAGCTATTCCCAGAGGGTAGATTAGATCTCACGGATTGAATTTTTCAGATACACTTAAGCGGGTAATTTTAGCTTCTCTGTACCTGTGAGTTTTATCCAGCTTTTTCTTATACTAGCTCAGTTCCGGGAGCACGCTGTGCCTCCCGTGAATGTCTATCAAGATACTTGGTTCTTATGGGAGCAATGGAGATGAACTGAGCAGCCACCTTTCTGTTCTATCAGTGGCAATTTTTTATCCTCTGGGATGTTAATCACAGTGAAATGGGGAGTCCATAAAGACAAGCAAATGCCTAGAACATGGAGTATTCTTTTTCAATGGTAGGTGCTGCTTTCAGGGTTGTATGTGACGCAGGGGTGAAGAAGAAGAAAGAGGGGTTGGTAGTAACTGGTGGAAGGAGATGCTTTGAGGCAATAGAAAGCTTGAGTAGCAAGCTATGTTATTTGTCCATTGTATGGCATTTCCATTGTTAAGAGATTAAAATAATAGCAATTTCCACACACACACACTGGCTGTCAAAAGCTCATGAAATTGCCCTGGTAAAAATTGCTTTATAATCTCCTGTCCTGTAATGTTGTGAGCATTCTTCTGTTTTCATTTGCCTTCAGAATCTTTTGCACAAAGGGCTTTTCTAATTACGTGCACGTTTTGTAAGTATCATGTAGGGGTCTGCTACATGAACTCATTTATTTATTTATTTATTTAAAGTAAAAAGGCAAAAAGGTAATTGTGAATTAAGTCAACTCAGGGTATGAGGAGATGGAGAAAAATGAAATGCCACAAGGATCAATTTACTTTATATGTTAATGATCAATAGGAAAAAAACATGGCCCAAAATGATTTAAGATGCCAAAGATACAAAGCCAAAGAATAATCAAAATAGAGAAAGAGGGCAGTATAATTAAGAATTACTTGGATAAATTACTTTCTATTTATGTAGCTAATTTATTTTTCTGGATATTGAGCTGTATAAAGCTAGGGACAAATATGTAAAAGGAATGTAGTACTGGGAAGTTATATCTTGGTTTTGTGTTTTTGGGATAGAAAATATTGTAAATGAGGAGTATTTAGGAACATGCTAAATAATGCCAGCAGGATAATACTTTGAAACAGGAAACTTTCTCCCTGGTGCTTTTTGTACTGCTTGATTTACAGATGAAAATTGTATCTCTCCAGGTGTAAGCATTTACTTTCTTCACTTCTCATTTACTTATTTTGTGATAGTAACTAGAACCTCCCTAGTGCCATTTGCCTTAAGCTTGTGCGAAAGAGAGCACAAGGATCACAAGGGCTAAGTGATTTGCTTTTGAATATCTTCATAATTGTAGGAAATACCTTTTCTGCTTCTAATATATTTAGAAGAAAGATTCCAGCCTCCTGCCTGTGTTCCCAGTGCAGTTTTTCCTTTGCTTTTTAGATAAGGAAAGAGAACATCTAAAGCCCTTCTGCACAGTGCTTTTCTGTCTACCTGGTTTGGACAGTCGATATTATCTCACATGGAATTCTGAACATAGTTATTACTGAGGAATATAATCTTTTGAAATCCAGCCAATGTCTCTCTGTCTTCACAAACCAGATTGTCAATATCAAATGGTCTCCTTTGAGTCCCTGTCACAGGCAATATTCCTACACATAGGGGTCAGACTCTCTTCTGACACTTGAGCATGTCACCTACTGACTCAATGTTGTTTTTTTAATCTCCCCAAAGGTTCTTTTAAAAATGGTCCAGTAACAAGTGCAGATGGGAATGAACAGAGTTATTAATACTGGTCACGGGAGTATGAGACACACACATTCAGAGGAGATACCAGAGATTCTGTGCTCCTCTCGCATTGAACTCAGGGTTTGATGGTAATGGGGAAGGGAGAAAGGACTGGCAGCTCTTTTGGCTAATGAAGGGATCGCTGCAATCACTAGATTAGCTGATGTCCAGCTGTGGGGGAGAATTAACACAGTCAGCATGGCTTCTGTTTAACTCCATTTTTCTGTTGCAGTGAAGGGGTAGCACCTTTTAGTCTGGTCAGAGGGTAACCTTGACTACATCTGCAGTACTTGTGGGAGGTACACTGTGTCCCCCATCTGGCTCATGCAACAAATTTACTGTGGAAAGCACGTTCTTAGGAGAGTGGGAAGGAGAACAATCAGAAAACATTTCTTGATCTGGGTGTTCAGATGCATATCGCAGTTCAGACATAGGCTATGCTTCTGCTTTGACCATGTCAAGTCAACCACGGAAATGATTACTCAAGTCTCTCTTTGAAAAAGGTAGTCTGATCATTTTCAATCAGAGTCACTTAGTTGCAGTCTTGCCTTCTTTGGGGATTAGGCCACTTTACCTGGTTTCAGGGTATCTACCAGTTTCCAGTGCTTTTTTTTGCATTACCAATTAGACAAGATTAGTGCAGGTACCGCTCTATGCTTGCTTTATGCTTCATCCTTTTGGTCTTAGTATCTTTCTGCATGTAAAGTATTAAAAAAGACTGAAAAAGAATAGAGTGGTGTTTTTTGCTCTTGGAATTCCATGGAAAGTCCACACAAGTTTTTCTGGCCTGACATCTGGCAAGGGGAGGAAAGGGAATTTGTATTTCCACAGAAAGCTCAAACCCCGTGAAAAGAATTAGTTGAAAAGTCTGTGGGAAATAATTTGGAAAAGCACTCCCTCCTCACCTAATGGAATTCCACCTAAGTTGGCTTTCAGTGTGGTCGTTGTTGCAGGAAGATAAACTTTTCATCTGTCATAAACATTTGTTGTTGTATTGCTCTGTTGAAATGTTAGCATCAGATTTCAGTAATGAAAATTGAGAGATCTGAGTTCTGTAAGTCAGTTTGTATTGAAATTTCAGTATCGGTCTTCCAAAGCTGGCAAATAGAAAGACTTCTAATTACGGGAAATATTTGTGAATTTTAGATATAGAAGCTGATTTTGCATATTTCCTATAACTTCTCGTCATAACAAAGCATCCAGAGGAGACTGAGGGTTTTGCTAGCATTTTGAATACTTTCTCTCTTCCCCTGACCATGCCTTTCGGAATGAGACTACCCCCAAAGGGAAAAATTGAGCAAAAAGAAGGTAGCTCTTCAGCAGTAGTACTCCAAACTGTACAAACCAAAACGGAAACATTATGCAAAAGTCAGATCTTCCTCTTTTCTCTCTCTCTCTCTCTTCCACAGATGGAGGAAACTTATCTTTCCATTCTTCAGTCTTTCACTTTCACGAAAGACAAGGGTGCTCACCTGTTACTGAAATTAAAATAGTCTATTTAATTCTATTTAATTCCAGATTTTGCTAGTGGGCCAATATATTAAATTTGGTGTAAACATATTAGGTGAGGGCAATGATTTATTTTAGTTCGTACCAGAGTAGGAGGAAATTGTTTTGGGGAATTTAGAACCAAAAGGAAAAAGCTCACTTTTACTTTTTATTGCACCCCCTGCTTTGCTTCAACTGTATCTGTTCCTGTTGTAGTCACTTCCTTTGCAAGTGTGGAAATACGGGTGAGATCACAGCCAATGCCAAACACAAATTTTTAATTTGCTAATATTTTCCTGCAACACCTCATCGTTTCTATTTCTTCGTAACACCCCTACTGTGGGAAATAAGGTCACACAACACACTAGTACTTACTTCACAATACCTCCTGATGAGGAACATTTTATTATTCTCACATCTCTACCCCTTTTTCTCCGCCTCTCCCTGCCCTCCTCCCTCCTACTCGGCCCCTGCTAATAGCTGGTCTAAATTTCCCAGATTAATCCAATGTGCAAGAAACAGTGATACAAACTTGAAAATTAAATATACACAAAAGTAGAGAGGCTACAGAATGGAAGATGCATGTCCTACTTGATTTGCGCTGTGACAGACAGACTTATAAACAGATACACAGCTTTGCCTATAGCCACTGTATTCCACAAACCCTTTGAAATATTTCAGTTTCATGTCTGTGATAATTAAAGAGCAATGACCTTCTCATTAGCGCCAAGAGGGCTGATGATGATTGTTCCCCATTTTTCTTAATGGATGCAAGCTACACGCATGATCTTAGAATATCAAAGCAATTCTCCAAGATATTTATTAGAGTCAAAATTATGAAAACACATAGCAAACCTTTAGTTTGAATTACAAGTGTTAATATATGCAGAACCAAATGAATAGCTCATCTTTCTTCCTCTCTTGTATCTTAAATTTTTCATTACAAATTTCCAGGGCTTCAAAGTAGTATCTCACAGTCGGTCCCCTTTTTTCTCTCTTGCATGACAAAGAGCTGTCAAAAATTGTTCCTGTGTTTGTTAGTATTTTTCTCTTTTTTCTCTCATCTAAATGTCAAACAACTTAGCTTAAATAAAGCACAGCATTCTTCATCTGGTGCTTCTCAAAAGAAAAACAACACCATAGAAGGCATCTAAAAAGGCCCTAATTAATGTTTCTCATTGATTTTGTTTTAGTGTGATGTATTTTATGAAAAAAATATGAATCCAGAAGGCACTCTCATTAAAATCATTAGTGGCTCAATGTTAGCTGAAAACAGCTCATTCTTTGGTGCACTGTAGTGCTTAAAAGCACGTTCACACACACAGCTTCTTATTTAACATCACAAGCTAGTGTTAGATGAAAACTAGCATTAGTTTTGTCAGGTCCTATTGAACTATGATGAGCACAATGTACAAAAGCTGTATCAAGGTGAATAATAATAATATACTGTTGCCATATCTTGCATGTATCTCTAGGCCCTCTTTCATGCCTAAAACCCCAAGAATGTAACTTACTGTAACTGATTTCTGTGTTACCCTTTTGAGAAACAGTAACAGCCAAAAGAAAAAGAAAGAATAATATGGGGCCTAGTACAGCAGTAAGGCCTGGAGAAGTTCTGGTTTTTAGGCAAATTCCTGGAAGTTTATTGCCAAGATTAACAGAGACGTGTTGCTCTTTCTTCTAGTTTGCCATAATCGTTATTATTTATACAGGGGAAAATGTGCTTTCAAGAACAAATATGAGAAAGTCCTTTCTAAAGCACTGTATGACAGGAAGCCATTTTCAGAGCAACACTGCTTTGTACTGAAATATGACTTGTGCAGACAGCATTATTTCCAACATAAGAAAGCCAGTTTAATGATTTAAATCTGCTATGTTTGAGTAAAATTGACCATCTTTATAAATCATGTCTTGTGTATCTGAGAACATTTCAGTCAGTCAGTCAAATTCTGTGAAGTTCTAGTAGAATAATGCAGTAGAATAGGCTCAAAAGTGAGAACTGTTGGTGTTGCTATACTCTGACACAAGACATGAGAAATTGCTTTGGGGTTTTTAGATTTAGGAAGTACAGAGCTGCAAGTTAAGCATAAACACATTTTGGCATCAAACATATGCATCTTATTTTGAAAAATAATGAAACAATAACTAATGTTATTTTTTCTACTGTCTCCTTTGGATTTTTATAAGAATCTTTATGAGCTGCAATAATACAGCTTGTAATAATATCTTTGTATTATGGAACCATACTGACAAATAGGACTAGTGAGAAGCAGTGTATAAGCAGAATAGAAATATCTGGATTAAACAGTATAGCTGTTTCAGCTGTTTAAGCTTTGTAACATGTAGTGAAATGACTGAATTTTCATTAATTTGTTCCTTTTTTAATATGTCATTCATTACAAAACTTCACTGAAAACAGAATCACTGATGGATGTATACTAATATATGGCACACTCTGCCACAGAAGTCGCATTTTTAGTAGAAGAGGTAATATTTATTCTGGTATGATCACTGTTAATGGGGCTGTCAACAAAATTTTTGTAGAAAAATAATTACACTGCAAGTAAGGCCATTTAGATCTAGATACGAGTAGTAAACCTGTATTAATTTAGGATTCAGACTATGTTAATGGTTTAATATTTTTTCTTTATAGAGAACACAATAGTGAGGTCATCTTTAATAAAGATGATAATATTGAACCTTGGTAGTTTTCCTTGCTATGCCTATAGGACGTTTATGGCTGAAATATGGTTGAGAGAGCCTTAAAACGTTGTTTTATGGCAACCTCTGTGCAGTGCTATAAAGCACTTTCTGTTAATGATAAATAAACTACGGAAGATCTATGTCTTAGTAAAGGGCTGTGTTGCTTCCCTTGCGAACAACCTGACTTTGGCAATGTTTAACTTATCACAGTAACATGAGCCCCAATTTAACCCTTTTGCAACTAGATGTAGTTCTGCTAGTGTTAGTGGATGTGTAGACAGGCACGCTGCTGCTGAGTTTGGCCTGAGAAACACAGTAGACATAAAAATTGCCATGATCATTCTTTGACTCTTAAATGGCTTACTATCTCAGGAATTGCCTCATTAAAAATTATGTAAAATTGTCCAGTTTGTCTGCAAATAATGGCATGAGACGCCTCTTACTAAAGCTGTGTGAAGCTGTCATTTGTTCCTTAAGAGTTCATGAATAGGAAGCACAATTGATTTTCATTCTTTGCTGAAATATTGATTGCATTTATTCATGCTAATAAAGTTGTAGGATATAGTAGACATGGTACTGTACTGAAAATGATAAGGGTAGGTTTTGTTTTAAAGCTTCTCATATTGCACTTATATGAAGGATTTAAGGCTGCGAGCAAGCTCAGAAATATGGTTGGAACTGAACAACATATCTTACTCTTGATCACACAACTAAGAAGCTGAAGTAATTCCGTTAAACTCAGAGTGAATTTAGATCTTATGTAAATGGGCATTCTTCTAACTTTACAAAGGCTTTTTTTTTTTTTTTTCTTTTTTTAAATTCCTTCTCCTGGAATATCTCAATTCCTGTATGCTTATCCTGGGTGCTTGCTGAGGCTGTAGAAAATAATACTGCAAACAGAAAATGTCCTGAGATCTCTCAGGTCTTGGATGAAACTTGGACTGGGACATCTGGAGCTTCTCCTATGTTGTCGCTTTTCTCCTTTTTACAAATGTTCAGACAGACTTTCTCCTTGCCTGTACATACTTTCTGGTGAAAGGGACGCAGTGGTCTGTGTGTCAGTGTAATGCTGGATGTCTGGTCCCCATTTAAAGGATGTTTTTTGTAAGTATGATTGGCAATCAAGTCTATGTCCCTGCAATCACAGTATCCGTTCAGGAGAAATGGTGAGCTTCCTGATGTCCTCTTTAGGATGGAGAAATATTCTTCTGACCTTAAGGTTACAGATTGTTCTTCTTTCATTGCTCGCTTACTCTCAATAGATACTATTTGCTACACATTTATTTTACAACTGAGCCTGTGATTAGGTCCTTGTGTACTTAGGCTATCTACAAAATACAAAGCTGTCCTTGACTTCAAAATTTGCAAATACAAACAACTAACGCAGCATAGAAAAGGAGAGAAAAGCAGAGAAAGAGGGGTTAAGGACATTGCTAGAGATCACACAGGCAATCCAAGAAGACCCAGGTCTCCTTCCTCTAGCCCTATTATAACTATTGCGAAGTTATTGCACTACCACATTTTTGCTAAGATGTGAAGAAATATTACTTTTATTACTAATATTTGCTACAGAATTAGAATGCTGCTTGGTTGCACAAGCTGCTTCTTGCTAAAGAAAAAGCTTCAGGGACATGGATTGTGACTGATAATTGTTTCAGATATTTTGGATGAGCCAAGTATTCATTGCCTCTGGGAAGGTGAAAAATTTTAACATTAAGAAGTTCCTGGCTCATGTGGGTGTAACCCAGTATATTTCTTTCCCTTCTGCATAGTATATCTGCATGC
Source organism: Tringa tobata (assembly GCA_033628505.1). NCBI lineage: Eukaryota > Metazoa > Chordata > Aves > Charadriiformes > Scolopacidae > Tringa > Tringa tobata. Next base: position 16,697,256 of record JAHREE010000118.1, on the reverse strand, counting down.
TATATGTGGTTACTGTCAAAGAGCTGTGTATTCCAGCAGCAGCCAGAATATGTTTCTTATCTCTTTCGACTTAGAGCTTTACTCTGATGTGCAATCATTAGCCATTCTTCAATAACTGATAGATAACACTTTTGCAGCTGTAGTTTGCTACAGCTGCATAAGAAAGCTGATGGACAGTGAGGAACAAGAATGAGGAAGTTTGGCTCCAGATCTAAACTTAATTAATGCTTGGAAGTTTCTCGTACATGAGCTTTATGTGCAGGATCTCCTCTACGATACTGTCTTGCAGTGATTGCAGTAACAGTTATTAGCTCCTTTTGAATGTGTTGGATTTCAGGAAGATGTTTTCCTAACTGTAAAAAAAAAATTCTCAATACAACCAGCCCATAACCAGAACAGCCGAGAGACAATGTGTCTGCCTAAAATGGACAGGAGCACACAGCCATAGTGCTGTTTCTGGATTATCTCAAATGCCAATAGGAGAAAAGATCTGCCATATTAAGAAGCTGCTATGTGCCTTACTTAATAAGTGCTTTGAATTCTTCTGGGAATAGAGTTTACACTTTTTTTCTTAAAGTTCTGAATGTTGTATCTTGTCAATCTTCCGCCACTGAAAACATTTTTTTTTTGTAAAGCATCTGCCTCAGATGATAACCTGCATTTTTCTGATTTATGAGTATTATATTTTAAAAAATACAAATTCTTTACAAACCACGGAATTTTCTGCCTTTTTATGAATCCTCTCCTCTCTTTAATCACAGCAGTACATTTGATTTTTTTATACTCCAAGAATTCTCTCAAATTCACATTTTCATTCCTTTTTTCTGTTGGATTTGCAGCCCTGAATGTGTCCTTAGTGCAATTGTGTATTGTATTATATATTGTATGTCCTTTGTGAATGTGTATTGTGCAATTCTTTAGTAAGTGTATCAACAGTGAACAGCGCGTAAAGGGAATGTATTAGGCAACATACTTCAAACTCGTGGTTTTAATTAGCTAGGGACAGGATTTAGCAAGTCACAGCTTTTATTTAAACAGTCTTGACAGAGCTCAAGACAGCAACAGCAAATTTAACATTTAAGTCCATATTAACAAACACAGATGGTTTCAGATTCTCTCTTTAGAACGATACCATTGCTTTAGATGATGCAGAGCAGTTGGGAACTTTTCGAAATAATTGCTGGTTGCAAGTTTCAAGATTTAGCTGTGAGTTATGTCCACTATATTCTATCCATGCAAATGCCTTGATTCCTTTTATATATCAGTGTAAGAGACTTGACACATCAATGATTATTTGGCGTTCAGATCTTTTACTGCAGGCCTGATTTGCCTTTATGTAGCAGTTTATACTGCCTATAACAACTGCACTATAATATTCACTTCTTTTGCACTCTGTGAAAATGTCTGAAACATGAACCTCTTTCCCTTTACATTTTAGAATGTGGGTTTTTTTCTTACTTTAAAGCTATGGGCCAAGAAGTACATTTTTAGCAGCATGTGTAGCTGAATAAACATACAGCTCCCATTAGTGTTAATTGGAGTTGCATATTCTACTTTGCCTCTCAAAGGGTTGAATACTTATGTCTAGCTGTTTAAAACAGAGTAGGAACATGCCATTTGAAGCTACAGACTAGTGCCAGAATTTCTGGCACAGAATAAAACCTAAATATTGAAGTAGTTTTAACATAGGCTTATGTCTAGCATAACCTTGCAGACTTTTTATTTTTCTGTGCATGTGCTGCTTTACTCCAGTGTTGTTCACTGCTTAAATATATTACTAACTTGGATTACCCACCCATGAAGAGAGAGCTGGACTTATACTCTTAAGTATTTTGCTTTATTGGTATCTATGTGATCTAGATGATCTTCAAGGTGTCTTCCAACCCAAACCATTTTACGATTCTATGAAGTTAGGATCCATTTTATCATAGATATTAAAATAATTACAGCAATTGTAGAATGTCATGGCTGAGAAAACCCAATTCATGTAAGAAGTTTCTTTTGTGAATCCAGGGGAATATAAAAAAAAATATTGGTAGTCCCTGGATTAGTGGCTAAACAGCTTCTATTTTGGTTCAGTAAAAAATTTCAAAAGACTTTGCATTTTCTATCTTCAGTATGTTCATGCATTTTCTGCAAACAGGTTGTCACTGCTGCCCCACTTGCCTTCAGCCTTCCTTCGTGGGCAGTCTGTCTGGTTTTCCAGGTTATGGCATAGGCAGAAAAATAATAAAACAAGGGCTGTATGGCTGTCTTTAGCAGTCAGCCTGCCTGGGCACTTGCCTGTGTAGAGCTGTCTCTATTTATAGAACATGAACACAAGCAAATGGATTATTGGTTTTAAAAATGTTTTTTTAAAAAAAATGATAAAAATGTTCATCTTACAGCTTTGTTTCTTTTTAAAACCCAAGTCCATGCAAACATGGACTGTAAGATGTAGCCATTGTCTGTAGAAAAAAAAAAAAGATAACTATTGATTTTTTTTTTTATATATATATATATTTTTAGCTAAATGCTATTCAGGTCACTTCATTTCTTCTTACCCTTTTCTTCAAGCCCACATTTATTCACAGTTTAAATGACTGTGTTTATGCTGTGTTTGGAGTTTGTGTACAACGTCACCATATGACTTGTTCCACCTCTTTCCGGTGTTTGCTTTTTCTGCTTTAAAAAGTTTTTATGTTTAGTGCTTGAGTTCTATTACTTCCAATATTCTTGAGTACAAACAATACACAGAGAGGCACTGTGCTCCAAAGAGATTATGGTCAGCAGTTTTTAACTTCTCCTGTATCAAGACTGTTTGCAAAGCTAATACACTTTTTTTCCCCCCAATAAACATCATGGAACTCAATTTTTTGCAAGCGTAGCGACACTTTTGAATTTATAATGGGAGTTGAAAACCAGGAATGGAATGACTTTTCAGTGTGTGACACATCATAGAAAAATGCATAGATTGGAAGAAGAAAAACTGTGATAGGCATAACTGATAAAATATGACTAATGCTTAGTAGTTTGGGCCATTAATTGCAACAACAACTTGAGATACATGCCATTTCTTCCTTTCTGTTTTCTAATCAATATTATGTCTCCTTAGTGCTATAATGAAGTCAAACTCATTTGGAAATAAAAAAATAAAAAAAAGATTTGCTGTTCTTTCAACAGTATTGCCTTGCTGCCAACACTAATGGTAACCCTCTGGCAGTTTCTAGCATTAGAGATTAACACTCATTGGAGAAGAAAAAATATCTGAATTATATTTATATTGCGAAGTAAACTTCTTTTATTTATATTTGTGTCCCAGCACCAAGGGTAGTCAGTCATAACCATATATTCTCTCCTTTAAGACTCTCAGACCTCACTGGGGAGGAAGCTGCTGCATCTCAGGAATTGATCCAGCAGAGCTGGCCTTCCCCCTGTTCTGACAGATCTGTGTATTCAGAGCTTATGAGAGAGATCAAGGATGAAAGCATTTTTCCCAGGCAAAAATCTCATTTGCATTTTTGGTTTTTAGTAAAACAGAAGTGAGAAGACTGATTAACAACACCACCTGGTGACACCTGCCCATATGGATTGGTGGTCCACCATAGTCAGAAAACACTTGCCATACTTTTTCACATTAAACAGCACTCCAATAGTAGGATATTGAGGAAGAATAGGTAGTCTAAGGCTGCAACAGTTTTTGGCTGTAGATGATGTTTTCTTGGTTAATTTAGAACTTTAGTGGTACCTAATTATCAATATCAGAGAAATGAAAACATGTTTTTAACAATCCCTCTAATTTAGTCTTTAATTGTGTGCCTGTGAGGTGCTTTTAAAACTTGCGTGGTTACTTTTTGGTAAGGCGATAGAGTAAATTAAGGTTTAGTAGGTACCTGAGCAGTGCATTTATCACTTCTTAAACTTGAAAGAATTTCAAATATTGTTTTATACTTTGAATTTTCTAGCCTTAGTAATATATGTGTATGTATAAATATGCACATACACACACATATATGGATAAAATCCCCAAAATATTAATCTCCCTTAACTCTCCTTTGAAATTACTTTTGTCTGAAAGTGCATGTGGATCTGTAGTTGGTTTTATTCATGCTGAGAAGTTTATTCCGGTCTCTTTGCAGATTCTCTTCTCTCCATTGCTCTTTTCTTATTTCGGCACCAAACCAAACATGTTGAAAATGCAAATATCTGAAAGCAAAGAACCAATTTGCTTAAGGATCCAGCATTATCTGCAAAGACAAACTGAGGAGCTTGTGGGGAATAATGTGCACCTAGGGAGACAGTATGGTTGAGTCTAGGGAGTGGAAGGGATGAGGAGGAAATGAACTATCAGTTGGAGCCTGTGAAAGAGAAAATTTCCAAAAATAAAATCAAAAGCTCTCACATGAAAAATAGGAGGACAAGATTCTCCTGTTGGCATTGTGGTGTTCTGTCAAGTGAACAGTGAGTGAATTGCTTTGGTTTAGATCTTGGACCCCAACTAATGTTTACTCTGCAGATAGCAATCCTGTTGGTCTTCTAAAAATAGTTCGTTCAGATTGCAAATATGCACAGATTGCACCAGCCCTGAAGAACATACGCCTCCAAGATGTTGAAGAAATGATGAAGTGTCTATATAACATGAATAATTTTTTTATGTATATGATTTGCTCTCTGCTAAAATTTTAACTACTGCTTGGTGAGGTTTTGGGAGCTGACACACAATTTCAATCTGATTTTTCCCTTCTATTTGCCCATTTCCCGTCTGTATAAGCCCCTGTTCATTCTCATTTAGAGTCCTGCAAGAGAGAGCCTGCTTATTCTGTCCTCCCTGTGATGTTCTTTCTTTCCCATTTACTGTTTATTTTTTGAAATTTATAGTTTGCTTTCTGGTAGTGTTTGGAAGCCTCAGCTGTCTGCACTGTGTGCCCATGTACCCACATAGAAACAAACAAACAGCAAGCTTTGCCTTGAAGATAAGGTGATGGAAGATGCATTTATCATTCGCTGAACTGTTATGTAAAATGGAAAAAAGAGATCTGTCAGTTTTAGTTGCCTGTGAAAGACTAGGCATAAGAAATTACTTTGTTTTCCTCTGTCACAGCTAGGGACCACTGTTATGCATTATACCATTATTATGCATCATATAGATTGTGTAAGTGCCAGTGCTGAAGTGCATTTCACCAGGACTATCTCAAGTTTGATGGGCTCTTTAATGCACGTTAGGTTGTTTTCCTTTGGCTTCTTGCTGTCTTTTCTCTTGGAGAAAATAAGTTTAAGTATTGGCATTTGGTTTTAGGCTTTACTTGGACTTTTTCCTTTTAATATGAAATAAGTGTCTTCCTATGTTCCCTTGCTGTAATGGTTATACACATAAAAATTTGTTGCAAGCTAGACTGAAGGTACTGGCAATGCAAAACTGATTAGTCTGAGATAGTGTAAAATAAAAGACACTGTAATCGGTAGTCAGCTAAGGTCAGCAGGGGTATGATTTTAGTTGTGTGTTACCTGTTTGTGTCAGGTAACAACTATGCTTTAGAGTAAAGGGAAGGTTCTTTGGGTCTGCTTAAAAGAAGAAATTCAGAGTTGTAAGAAACCTAATACAGGAAAACAGAGAAACAGAAAGTGTAGAAGTAGTCATGATAACTAGCTTGCAGTGGATTATTTAAAGAAATAATTTTTGTCACTCTGGTTTATTAAATTCTTTGTCTCTAAAGTAATAAGTGCAGGGAGACTGCACTTTCCTCCACAGATCTTACATTCTGCTGTTTTTTCTTCATTATTCTCTACCACTAAACTCTTGTGGAGAGAGCTGTTCAAGTCAGGTCAGGCACTTACTAGCCCTCGTATTAGTATCTGAAATGCTTTTTTCTCTTCCCATGCTTGTGCTGTGTTCCCGTGTCGCTGTGATCACACCTGCCTTTTCTTATCACAGTTAACCTGCCCTCTGCTGAAAGGGAGCTGAATTATAAAGGCTTTCTGTACACAGCTACAACAAGACCCAACAGGTAAGGCAGATGCTCCTCAGGCTGATTTAAGTATCCTGTTTCCAAGGATCTGAACGATTATTCTGCACTGGTATTAGCTGTTGGATAGTGGCACTCTGCCTGCTTTGGTTAATTAATGAAAAGTCAATTGTGAAGGAAAAGGGTAGGTGGTGCTTTAGCTCTAGCTTTGAAATGTGAATGTTGCCAATACGACCATATGAATGCCTACGTGATGATTTAATGGTTTGTTTCCTTTCAAAATCCAGCCCACACGTGCCCAACTCTGTTTTGAAATTGTTATATGGAAGTGACTCTCTTAATGGTTTTCAAGGTTTCTTCCAAGTGGTGACAATGTCAGTAGCTGAGACATTATTCTCCACTTGGCATTTCTTTCATGTCACCAGAAACAATTTTTAAAAGTTAGGTGTACTCTGCCTTTTATTTTTCATTATGTGCTCTGTCTGCTTCTGACTGAGGCTAGCAAAAGTTCTTGACAACACTGCTATAATGTAATAGAACCAAAAAGATGAAAAATCAGAATGAGGATGTTCAGTTACAAAATAATCCCTCCTGTGATTATTCCAGTCTAAACACTCTGCTTGTTAGCAAAGTTTTTTTGAGTCAGACTTTGTTCAGTCTTTACTGTACCAGGGCTCAGTAATGGTAATGGTTGGTGATAAAATACATGATAGGTGGTGTAACAGTTTGGGCCCTAGGAACTAAGGACTGAATGTCTCAGGACTGAGTCTGAACCAGGCACAGAGAGGTCTTCTCCCTGAGTAAGGAGTGCAGGATTTGGTCCCCTAGAAATACCTGATCCTCCAGAAAAGGGAAAACTGTAATGATTAAACTGAGGAAATATAGGCTAGTACTGCTGGAGAACTTGTTGGATGCATAAGATGTGGCTCACTTTTATACTCTCTTGTAAAAAAAAATAAATAAAATAAAATATCTATAGTTATTGTAGGAAGATTTGGGAAAGCATCAAATCATAATTAGAATGGCAGGAAAGAGTTTTTACTTATTATTCACAAAAACAAAATAGATAAGTAGTTATTGATTAAAGGGATGCATGCTTAGTAGCAATTTATAAATCCAGGACTCAAAAGATAATGTTTGTTTTACTGTTTTTAATTATTTAACATGCAGTGACATTTCTGTTTTGCCAACAGCAGCACAATAGGTCCCTAATGAACTGCACAGAGTTACTAATAATTAAACCACCAGGCAGAAGTAAGGGCATGTTATTAGATTAATATTCTTAAATAATCATTCTTTTGCTTTCTAAAGGAAACTCTTTCTGAGAGTCTTCTCCCCTACCCCAAAGCAACTAGACGTCAGCCTAGGACTTGAAAGACCAAAGTCCATTCATGGCTAACACTTACAGAATCCCTGAATTACCGATAAAAAAATCTGAAGTTAGTCATAGGACTATGATGAAAATTTGGTACTTCAAACTCTATCCCCTGAAAACAAATGGAAATTGATTGTTTGCCAAGGGTGTTGGTCAAGTTTTTTCCTTGCTTTAGTTAACTTCTTACTCTGTCATTATTGGATTGTTTTAAGAGAAGAACTCTTGGAGTACAATAAAAAGTTGGTTTGTGTGGTTTCTTGAAGGGCAGTATCAGAAGGCAGTGGACTTGTTGAAGGATGCTATTCTCTAGGGAGCAGAATGTATTACCTTGTGTAAAGAATAGGTTGGTGATGAATAAAAAACATATTCTAATACCTTCAAGTAGAATCTGTTATTTTTTTTCTAGAATAAATATTCAATTCTACTTGCACAGTAGCTTCAAAAGGATATGGAAGAAATAAACAGGGTGTTGAAAGGGAAAACAAGAATAATTGAGGTTATGGAACAAGAATAATATGAAAAGAGATTGAAAATGCTAAGCCTTTTTATTTCAGAGTAGAATGAAAAAGAAGAAATATGATGCAAGGATCAGAAGTAATCACTGGTATAGAGAAGAAGATCAGGAACACTATTCACTCTTTCTCTTAAAACTAAAACAAGAAACTATACAACAGAATGAAAAGGAGGCAAACTCAAAGCTGATAAAAAGAAATACTTTCACTTGGTTCCCTGGTGGAATTCCTTGATAAAAGGTGCCACTGAATCACAGAATTTACCAAGACATTTTTTAAAAAAACTGTCTGCTAATGTTAAGAAATATTCAAAATGTGCTGGTTATATCACCTCCAAATTTCTGATTTTCACTCAAAGTTCATCTAGTTATTGGCAAAAACTTCATTTTTCATCAGATTATTCAATAATCAGGCTTCACTGGAAAGTATGTGGATCTGGCCTGTGTCAGAGACTGGCTAAGCTGTAGATGGGACACTGCTTTTCTTGCATCCAAGTTGAGTTGCTTTTGATGCCTTTTGCCCTCTCAATCAAGTTGGGAAATTCAGATGAGCTGAACTGAAGAGTTAGTTTTGTACCATTCATCCACAAAAGTTGTGACACGGCAGTGTCTGGGAAATGGACTGTCCTTGTTGGTAAGTAGAAGTTGTAAATGGAGAGAATGTAGCATAAAACTGTGGCAATGAAGTCACCAACTACGTTTTCTAGATGGGCTCCTATATTGTTGAGAAACATCCACAGCTAAGCAGAATAAGGTCTCATTTGTATTTAGAATTAATCCAGACTCGGTAAATGATGTTGAGAAGATAATGTAGTAGGGAAAGTGTGACTAGGAGGGAATAGTCTACATAGAGCTGTAAGGAGAAATCTAATTTACCTTGGAAGAGGGCTTGTTTTTTGGCTTATTGAATTTTTCCCCACCTGTAAGAAATAACATTGCTTATTTGTCTTTTTTGTCAAATGCTAAGGTAGGCAAATGGCAGGTAATTTTTTGTGCAGTACTGCCAGAAATCGGTGTGGATATTTGGGCTGCTATGAAAAGCAAAGACAACATATGTGTACTTACTTATTTTACTCATGTTAGCTTTAGTAGGACCATCTTTTATGCATGGATCTTTCATGTGGTGGTTTTAATACTGATACAATGCATGATGCCTTCTTGGGAGCATGTGTCCACCTTTAATCCATGTCACTCTTAGGTCAGGTCACGCTCCAGCACTGTGCTGGTGCTAAATGGGTAAGACTAAAGTGATCCTGGGCTGGTTCCAAAAGTATCCTATTAAACAGATGTAAATCCTTAGGCATGTCATATATCTGACTGTTGCTTCTCTAGTCCTTAATCTTAGAGTAAATGCGTATCTGACCTACTGCAGACCTAAGTCCTCCACTTGATTACTACTAGATATGGCTTTGGGTCAGTATCTTTGAGTGTACTCATCCTTTAGAGGAAAAAGAATCTTAAATGTTCCATTAATGATAGAAAATCTGCAGTGGATCTTTCTAAAAATTGAATTCAAGTTGGTACCTTAATTCATAGGGCTATTAGCTTGTCACCAAGCATGGAAGTTTGTCTACTCCATATTCCCATAACCCATGCATTTTAACACGCCTAAGTCTTGATGTGAAACGTCTCACCACTTTGAAGCTCTTAGAGCTGCATATTGATTCATATTACTTTCTCTCTGGTGTTTGGCAGCAGCCAGCTCATGTTCTGGAGAGGCTTCAGGTACTAGTGTTTCTCATCCATGCAGGCTGTTCAATTCATACAAATCTCTTAAAACGTTTTGCTAGTAAAAACTTTTGTTGTACTCCATATATACATCTGAGGAGATTTTGCCTTTCCCCCCAAATACATTCTCTCTGAATATTTGCTTTAAGTAGCCTAAAATCCTTCATAGACGCCCAGTTTTATGCTGCTCTGCTTTGGATCCGTGATTTATCTTAATTCTAATGTTACTGGGAAGCCTTAGCACTAGAGGTGCTATTTCAATGTTACTGTGCTTGCCCTGGCAAATGGGCTGAGAAGCTGCCTGCATAACAGTTGTGTTACTGTAAATATGCACAAAGACTGCACTTGCATAAAAGACAAAGCAATCAAAGGCACCATACGCTATATTTTACACTTTAAAAATCCATACTATATTAGAAGAAACCTGAAAATCAAACCGATTTTTTACAACATTAGTAGAATTTAACAATGCTGTTTTGAAATTTTCATTACAAAGGATTTTCAAAAGTGGTTACTAGGGGCTTAATTTTGTTCCCAATAAAGCAGATGTTGCTGAGTTGCAGTCTGCCTGGGCTAGCAGACTGGGAAAACCTGCCCTAAAAAATTATCTTTAAATGGTCTTTTAGGCTTGGTCCAAATCATAGATTGGCAAATACCCTGTCCTTGAGCACTGGCCTGCACTGCACATTTCACAAGAACTGACAGAATTTTACAATAGGGAGATTTAGGCTAAACCATTTCCAGTTTTCTGTCTGGTTTTCTCAAGCAGTCATATTCCTTCCAAAAATGTTTGCTTTTACTCATGAATGTTCTGGGTATCCTTGAAAGTAGTATAGGTAACTCCCCCATTTTGGTGTTTCTGTTGGCAGGCAGGCCGAGAGCACATGTGTCATGGCCATGCTACTGTGAATCTGACCGTTGTACATGCAGAAGTTTATATGTACTGTGTGAGGAATACATTGTGTGAAAAGTACATTCCTTTGCCTTTTTTTGCTTTGTTTGTGAAACACATGCAAAATGAGGGGTATTACTTCATATTGCTATCATCCAAGTACCGGACACAAAATTAAGAATATTTCCATCATTGCCACATGCATGTGACTGCTGCCAATTTCCTACCAGCATTTTTGGGATGGGACAACTAAGAGACTTCCCAAATTTTACGCTTTGTAAACTAACTTAGACTGGATTGTTGAGGAGGTATTTTTTTAATGTTCATATAATTCACTTATGCCTATTTGTATTTATATTTCTTCAGAAATATATGAAGAAAAGCAGTGCATGGGAGAACTTCAACCCACTTTTGCAAATTCATGAAACTCAGCTAGTACGTGGGTTATTCAAACTGAATCTCAACACAGAATCTTTTGAAATTTGCTCATCTGTCAAGAATATGCTATTTCATTTAAACTATGAAAAGACTAAATAGATTCCATAATTTAGTAAATATTTTGGCTTCTGACAGCTCTTCTTTTTCTTCTACTCTACATTTTTGAGATTTTTTTTCCTCCTTGATGTCATTTCTGATGAGACGTACAGGTGGAAAAAGAATTAATTTGGGAAAACAGTTGGAAGGAGAGTTTCTTGCAGTACTAAGTTCCAAAGTCCTTCTTTTTTTTCTTTACATCATATAGCTAATTCTTATCATTTTAGGAAATTAACCTGCGTACTTGGTGGTGGCTAGTTGGATTGGGCCTCTTGGATTTGGGCTTCTTCTGCATGTGAATGCAAAGCTGGAAAAAGTCATATTGAATATTTTCGATGTGATGCACCAAAAGGTTTAGAAAAGGTTCATTTTATTTTTACCTTGAAGAATCTTGATTTGCCAGAAACTATGCTTTCAGAACCTGCAAACAGTCCATTTATTTGCCAGCATCAGAATGAAGCTCAGAGTTTCACTGAAAACATGTTTTTGTCTGCTAATGTAATGGGTGCTTATTTTCTGCATCTTCATGTTCCTTGGGAAAGCATCAGGGTTTCATTGTAAATCCATTATGTCTCCCTTGGTCAGAAATTATAAATGACAACTAGTCCCAAGGTAAAGAAAAGAAAGTATTATTTTGTAGAGTAAAAAGGGGTTAAATCACTTTTTATCATGAATGTTCTCCTGGTTATGACATATTCAATGTATTATTTAGTTTAAGTGCATGATTAAGATAGAACCAGGGTACTTCTGGGGAGCATTTTCACAGACGTTATACTTACCTCGTTCTGTGGTACAGAAGAAAGAAAAATGACATGTCCCTTTGTGAACCTATCCTTTTAAAATTAGGTTATAGATTATATAGTGGTGTGAGATCCTCTATGAATTTCTGGGTCAGAGGTACTTTGTTTTATTTCTTTTATACAGCATACCCCTTGTATCTTTATTAAAAATTTATTTGCTGTCAATAATTAAATGCTTATTATTTGATCTTTAATGGGGTCATGATTCCCATATTCCCATATTAATGAAATAATGCAGAAGTAAAAAATGCCTTTCAGTTGGAAAAAGTACTTATTATTCTTTCTTTGTTCTGAGTAAAATAGTTTATCTTAAATTAAAAATTTAAAAAAAAAGAGTTTTCTTTAATCTTAGAATTAAATTAGTGCTAATTAGTTCTATTTTCTCTACAACATTCAAATGCTAAAGTCTTAGTCATTTCTTCAGAGTATTAATAGTGCCCTTTGGCTGTAATCAAGATTATCTTCAATTAAAAGCAATACAGCTAACTGAGTTACATTAACAGATATTGTTCTCAAATCACAGGGTTAAGAACACAAATCCTGGGTGTTTTCAGCATGGGTACGTTGCAAGGGTGTGTGATGCGTGGACATTTTATTTACACGTTAAAACTAAAAACCACTAACATGTAGTGTTCACTGATGAAATGCCTTCATATGTGTAATACATTCAAACAAAGCATTTTTTAAAAATGGTGATGTAGACAGAATATAAAGATACTGCAGTAAGCTGAGACATTTTTTGGATTTGGTCAATGTTTGAGTAGTCTCCCTCCCTGTCCCTGTACACCCCTCCCCCAGCACTTTTTACTGTAAACTCTGTAAATTATAGGGCATTTTCAATGAGTGAGTTCTACTTAATACTCAGAGCTGTTATTCTCCTTTGTGAAGAGTTAAAGAGCACTTGCCAGTCTGCAATAATTCATCTTATTTTATTACTGCTTTTTCTTAGTTCAGAAAATTTGTTATATACAGTAACAGTGGATTTCAGCTGAAAATAGAAGTATTTCATTCAAATTCCTTACTACATTCAATATGAATAAATGCTGGTCCCATAGAAACAGAAAAAAAAAAAAAAAGTTTTCATCCATACTCACAGAACATTTCTTTCTGGTTTCAAAAACTAAGCACAGAATATGGGAAAATTTCATTGACGCTACTGTGTTTACAAACAAAAAGTATAAACATCTTGAGCAAACAAAACTGATGAGGGGAACCATGCTTGCTTGTTAGCAGATTACCACCCCAATAGCAAAAATAGACTGTGGTTCTGTCTCAGTAAAAGTTAATAACAGTTGGTGGTACGAAAAAAATCTTGAGAGTTGCAAAAATATTCTTATGGTATTTTTATATGCACCTGCCAATATCACTTCTGTAATGTATTCCAATACTTGAAAGTTTTCATCAGTTTTGTTTAAATTTTTATACTTTAGATGCTTTACCAAATTATAATCTGTTTATTATATTTTTATTTTTAGTCAGACTCACCCATTACTAATCTGCATATCATGATGGTGGTTTTTCTTTGTTAGTACCCTTCAGGAGCTAATGACATAAATAGCATAACTGGACTGACACTGTCAGTAAACCATCTTCAAATTTTAGCGGGTTTCAAGGATTTTAAAATGTTTTCTCAAAGCATAAATGCAAGCAAGAGTTTTCTTTGAACTAACATTTGTACTCTGTGGAGCAAATACCCTTTTTTGAATCTCAAAATGCTGGCACAGCCAGCTTAGTTTGACACTGAGGCAATAAATCAAAAGGTATGGACAAAGTTATGAAACCATGCCCTTCAGAAAGAGCATTGTGTCTGTACATGCAAAAATAATTGCTTTCTTGGAATGTGACAAAAGAAAATTGAATATAAAATATGGTGTTAACAGACAACAAATCTAATTTTTAGAGGATTCTTTTTCTACCTCAGGAGGATTTTCTGAGGATTCGTGTCTCTTTGGTACAATATGTAGCTAGGTATGCAGATAGAGGTAATGCTTTCCTTCTTAGAGGAAAATTAAAATTTGCTAAACTTTCCCAGGATGTCACAGTGTTTGTCCCAGAATGCGATTTTTAATAAAATGAAGAAACAAAACATAGAGTCCGAAACAGAAAGTCCCAATGACTTCTTAGATTCTCCTGTGATTTAGATGAGGCCAAGTAATCCTCTGGAAAACTATCAAACCAGGAATAGAGGAGTGAAGTACCTATTAATTTTACTCAATGGTCAGTATGTTGCTTACCTCTTTCTTAGGCCTCTCTCTTTTCTGCTTGTAAGATAAGTAGAGATTTTAGGAGTCAGATTTTATGACCCTCCTCTCCGCTTGTGGGAAATGCAGGGAAATTGACATATTTTATGCAAGTTCTGCATTTTTATATAAATGTATATATGTTGGGGTGGGGGAGTATGTCTATGTATTTATAGGGCATAGAGAAAAGCTTTGTCTGTGTGTGTGATTTTTCAAAAGGCAGAAATGTATTAAGCTTGAAGAAAATTTATAAGCAGATCTTCTTTCCTTTAATGGGCATGCCCCTTAACAAAATATACAAAACTTGATTCCACCTTGTGTCTGTCTGGTTTAGCAAGTTTTATCTCTTCATAGCTTTGTGGCTGATAGAGGCCTCAATACAGGTTACAGGAGCCTTACCCATACCCAGTCCTCTAAGTTGTAGTTGCAGTTTTATTATGAATTTTAAGTCTTGAGCAGATGTTAGGCCAGGATTTCAAAGGCTGGTATCTTCTGTCTGTCTCTACCTGTGGGTGACATGAGATGTTTCCTAGGAGGAGAGTTCTGCCTTCAATTCTGCTGCTGGATTTTCTACCCGGAAGTAGAAAGTATTGGGAAGGATGTGCAACGAAAGAATAGGATACAGAGGCAGTTTGGGGCTTCGGAGTGCCTGTTTCTGTATTGTTCATCTTTCACAGTGAGATTAGCTGGTCTGGGAGTAGGGTAGGCTATGTTCTGATCACAGTCATTAAGAATTTGTCACAGTACAGTTAAGACTGGGATTTGTTATGTTAGGTGTTTTCCTATTCATTCCGGGCTTGTCTTTTTTTCCAGCAAGACATACCTTTATACTTATTTACATATGAAAGTGTGAAGGACAGATATACAAAATACTTACTGTAGCAGTGATGTGTACTCAGGTGTACCTGGTGTACAGGTGTACACTCATGTATCTTAGTGAACCTCAGATGATTTCCCTTTATGATACGTGAAAAAGAATATGCTGCTTCTTAGTCCTATCAATTTTCATGTATTATTATGCTGGGTAGAAGAAAGAATTATTGTTTATCTCTCTTAGGTTACCAACTGATACAATATCAGCTAAGGAAAATGGCCTTTAGTGTCTCAATTAATTTGAATAGACATTGGATCTATCTAGAAAAAATTGCCAGGATTCCTCTGAATCTTGATGCAAAACTGTTTGAAATCTGATTCGGTTTTGGTTTTGTCCTTTCTGCAATGTATTTTTTTAAATCTCTCTCCACAAAACCAACTGCTCAGATACACATTTTATATGAGTACTTTATTTCCCAATTTTCTTTATTAGCCAGAAGGAAATATTGAAATGAACATAACTGTCAGCCTGAAAGCTGTGACACTAAGAGTATTCAAACTGACTAGCTGATCCGAGTCATTATATGTAAAAAACAGAAAAGGAGTAGGCCATCCAAAAAAAACCTTTTCCCCCTAATTACGTCATGTCAAAAATGAGAAAAAAATGTTTTGTCTCACAAATCTACATGCGCTGAAAATATAAAATTCGGAGTTCATTCTCTACAGAGCAATGAGGAAAAGAACCAGAGAGCTCCATCAACCGCCTGGAGCTCTACTTTCAATTAATAGAGCTGTACATTAACTCCTCTGATGTTATTACATTATGAAATTCACAGTAAATTAAAGCAAAACCTGCTCTTCATTGAATTTTCAGTCTAATTTGAAATCAGAAGTGAATCAGAAATGTTTATGTATATGTGGAAAGGTCAATCACTTTGGTAGTACGTCACAAAGAACCACCCTGGAAACCCAGTGCTGTCACCAAGTGTGGACTGTTGTGTGCCCAGCTGATGAGGTTCACCCTGAATCCAGGCTTCAGGGAAGGCAGCTTAGAAAACTCAGTGCAGTATTGTAGTATTCTGTATTTTTACGTTAAGTGAAGGATCTCTCCTTAGTAAGTTCCTAATATTTTTTTGATGTTTCGGGGTGTAGTTCAAGTGAGAGTGAAACAATCATTTCCCAGGTGTAGTTAGTGATGTGCAAGAAATTGTCTCAAATGGTTTCAGGAATTTGATTGACAAAATGAAACATGGTCCTGACGTCAATTTGCTGAGATTAATTTTTAATGAATATGACTTTAAAAGCATATGCAAAATTACGATCAGCCACAAAAAATGCATTTGGATATGGCATTTAAAGAATGATATACATAATGTATTGGATATTAACTTTTATAATCTACAGAAAATTATTCTTGTTGCTGGCTCTCTCAATTTGTGGGAGCTTTGGCAATGAAAATATTAATTACAAGCAAAGGAAAATGGAATTATGTGGGTTTTTTTAATTAATATTACCTGTGTGCCAGATAATGGCCTCTTAAAATATTAGTGTACATTATTAGGGAGTTCTTTTACAGTCAAATCCTCTTATCTTCCATGCAACTTCTCTCTGAATTTAAGGAATAGGTGTATCTTGCAAAAAAGAATTTGGCCAGAATTTTCCCCTGTGGTATTATTCATAATTATCATGCTGGTTTTGCACTCTAGATTTTTTTCTTTTTTTTCTCTCTTTAGATTAATGGTATTCCTAGTGAAGATAATGAAAAAGTTCACAGTGACTTCAATAACAAAGTGATAAATCCTTTAACAGTGCACATATCTTCATTAAGGATATATTAATTTATATTATATTCAACTGTTTTGAGTCTTTTGATAAAACACAGTCCAGTTTGAGAATTTAAAGCTTTAGAAAAGAGCTGAAAGAATTGGATTTATTTTCTGCTGTTGAAAAGAAGAGGAATCTTCTTTTCAAAAAGACATTGGCTTTTCAGTGCCTAAAGAGTTATCAGGAACATGCTGAATTACTCTCAGGTAATCTGTCAGGTAAAGGACAAGAGAATAGCAGCTTAGTATGTGGAAAGAAGATGTCTCCATTCAGAAAAAAACATAAAATCCCACCGTACAGATAAGTAAGCAGGTAAATAACAATTTCCAGAAAGGAAGGAATGCAACTGGAGATTTTAAAGAACTGTTGGCTTTCCCTGGTAATTGTTTATTAAAGTACAGATGACTCTACCTCAAGTCATGGTATTAGACAAAGTGATCTACTGAGGTCCCTTAGATCCTTGTAATTGTCTGACTTGATGATTGTGAGAACTTATCAACAAAAAAGTTCTAGAAAAAACAGTTCTTGTTCTGTTAATAGGTTTTGTGATTTTAAGGGAGAAATGCACTTCTCTCTCTTTTGCTATCTTCTTCTCTGTTTATATTTCAAAAGTGATGACACCAATTTCCCAACTTTCTTTTGATGATGATTTTTCCTTTAAAGAAATAGCACAATATATGTTTGACTTTTTGATAAACCATGAGTGACTGTGCTCAAGATGTCTCCTCCATGTTGTACACACAGTTGCACTCTCCTAGCAAAAATTGTCTCTATCATCTCATCTCCTACCTCTACTTTAATAGCATTTAAAGGGAAGAAATGCCAAAAAATGCCTCATGCTTCATAAGAGAAGACAAATGAACTGCATATAGTTTAATCTTCTCATTGACTGATAAGAGGAGTAGTTGGAGGTACGGTGACTCCAAGAGGAGGCTGGGTTATTGCAGCTTATTTCTCCTCGGAATAAAAATGAGATTGTTTTTCCTAGCCAACTATTAGCTGAAAACTGGGGCTATTATAAGCTTGATCCTCTTTCCACTTAGAAAAGGTGGCAGAACGATGGAAATGTTCTCTAGACTAGATCTTGTTCTTCTCCTCTACCACAGCAAAAAAGATGTTTCGTTCCAAACATGTACTGTTTTTTTTTTCCTAGAGATCTGATAAGCGTCACTTAAAATTTATCATAAGGTACTTTAGTAGCATCTTTGATGCAACTAGTGATGCTGTAAAAATAATTATATAATTTAGTTGCAATTCTCTTTAGATTGTATACTTTTGGCAATAAGCAAAATACTACTTATGTTAACAGAACTGCTCTGCATAGCATGAAAAATGTGGCATTATCTAAGCATATTTGAGAACTCTGTATCTGATACAGCCACATTGAATAGAAGTGAAAAATCTAATTTTGTATGTAATAGTAGAATACTTTCAAAAGGAAAGTAAGTGAGGGGGTGGGTGAGTGAATAGCCTTAACATAAAGCAACTCATGCATTATTAATCTAATTTCCTATAAAGTTTGAACAAAAAGCATGTTGAGACATTACTCTGTGTTTCCTTGTTAGACTGTGTTCATAATGCCGTCTCCCATTTTATGTAACATATTCTTCAGCCTAAATAAGATATTCTTGAAGCCTTAGGATTTTCATGCCTTCAAAGCTCTCTGTTTCATTTCTAAATATTATAGATTTTGAAGCACAAGAGGCTTTAAGTTTGGTACCTCAAAGGCTGTTCACCCTTTTAGATAACCCCCAAGTTGGCTTTCATATTTGCTTATTACCCAAAATTCTTCACAAGAAGCTTCAGCCTGTTTTACAATTAAAGGCTTTGATCATATTTACTGTAGCTACGTAAAATATTTCTGCATTAATGTTACATGAGTTCACTTTCTGTATTAGGCTAGGAGTTTACCTGATACCCAGTATCTACATGAATCCTTTTCTAACATAAATATTAAACTTAAACATTTCCATTCTCCTCAATGGCCATAGGCAAGGAGGAGAGCTGCTTCTGTGAGCTGTCCCAGGATGCTTACTGTGAACAAGCTGCAGTCCTGGAAAGCAAGACTTTGGGATCAACCATTACATTATCTCCATTCCTAGATAATCAAGGCTCTGTCTGTTTTTTTGTTTTGGTTTTTTTTTTTTACTTTAGGTATACTATGTGTCTGGAACCATTTGGAAGATTTATTCACCTGTACATGGGCTTTAAGTTGTGGTACTGAGTAGCAGAACATACCCACATACTTAGGAACAGCTTTGATTCTGCTGTTTCAATCATAGCAAAAAGTATGAGAAAGGCTTTTAGGTATTTGTTAAGAGGATTGCACTTATGTTAGTGTAATATGCCAGTTTCCAATGCCTCTTTTCAGTATGTTTTCCAATTTTTTTTTTAAATTTGGTTTTGATTGCCCGTTCACAAGAGAATTACCTCGAGAAAAACTAAGTATGGTGAAGAAAGCTTTTTGTTCCTTTGCATAAGGAAATTAATGAATGCATAATTTAGTACATAAAATATATTCTGGTATAGGTAACTTTTGAAAGAACTGTGCGCTTTTTGTGAGAGACGTGCCTAAACAAAATTTTTATTGATTCCTGCCCTAAAGTTCAATAAGCATTATTTCAATGACACCTCCTAAGAACATGCCTGTCCTTTGCATACTCAGAACAGTTGATCTATTATCTTTTGTCCACTCCATCTTTCTGAAATAGAAGACATAAGTCAGTTTTTGAAACTGCATTGACTGGTGAGATACATCAGCTAAACTCTATGTAGCTAGAAATTTTGGAGCTACTTTGTCTGTTTCATTTTTAAATGTTTTGAATTTGATGACCTTCATTAGTGTTACAAAATGTTCATTGTGTTTTTTGTCCAGTTAGATATATGAAGAATGCCATATACGGTATGTGGGACATGAGATTTCTTCCAGTGTGGTGAATAAACTTGAACTTTACTAGAGTTTAACCTTGGTAAAGTTTGTGACAGATTAAGTATGAAATCTGTACTTAGTATTGCAGGAATAGTATTTTTTTTTGTACAATAACTTTTGTCTATTTTGGATGTCTTGAAGATGACCATGACTATCTTCTCTTAAATTAGTAAAATTATTTCTTATTATTTCTTTCATCTGGGACTTAAGCTTCCCAGAACATTTAACTTTTCATGGTTTGGTTGTTGTTTAAAATGGTGATTCCACTGGCATTATCAGAAAAATCTCAGTTTTGAGTATATGGTATTTTTAATGACATTTCAGGTTTGGCACATAGGGACACACCCCCCACAAGCAAACTGCCCTTCTGCCCCCAAAGAAGAGAAAAGCTAAGGACGTGTTTCAGCATTCACAGAATGGAATATTTTGGTATGCTTTCGCTTTACCACTTATAATTTTGATGTTTAAATACAGAAAACTGGAATATAGTGCTTTGACTGTTTTGATACAAATAGAAAATCCTTCATACAAACTATTTCAACCAAAAATTTGAAAAATAGTCTTTTATAGGAAGTGTCACATTTGATTTTTTATCTTGAGAAAACTAATACGTTCATAAAAATGTTTCAGGAAAATTTTTCCTGGTTCTATTACTTTTCGGTGGGGTACTGACAACTTCAAACCACTGGAAATCAGTCTCATTCCTTGTATTTAGTGTCCTGTAGTCTAACAATTTTCTAGCTACAAATTTCCCTTCCATTTGTAGCTTCAAATAATGTTTCTTTCTGCACAGAAGGCAGGCAGTGAGCTGATTCTCTAGTACACCTTTTGTTGGACTGGGTCCACAATAGCAATTGTACAGAAATCATGTAGGAAACAAATTTCAATATGTCCCTCCATCCTTCTGATTATTTCTAGTTGTTCTGATATAGGTATTGACCTGCATTCCCCAGGATTGTATTCTTTTGTGAACAGTACCTTCTCTCCTTGCTCCTCCTCGTGTTTAACACTTTGCTATTCACCAAAGTACACAACTCTTTTCCCACTACTGAGATTTTAACATATACATTTGAATCTCAAAAATGCAGTTAGTTCTCAATAGTAACAAATTAGTGATCATGATACAGAGTGTTTCCCTCTTTCTCATTCATCTTTATATGATTTTCTGACATCAGTCCTTTCGTTGACTTCAGCAGTTTGTTCTTTACCTTATTTATACTTAAGGAGGGAATAAGTCTAGCCTTAGAATTTATCCCATCTTCATTGCTAGGACTGATATTCTTACTTGGTATTTTACCAATTCGTTTTGCTAAGTGCACTTTTCCACAGCGCTTTCCTCCTCATCTCTTATGCTGTAACTTGTAAACAAAACCAATCTTTCAATTTGGAATTCTTCCAGAAGGCGATGACGTTGGTCTTCTGTATCATATGATTCTTGCTCATGTTACTGGTCATATTTCTCCTATGAAAACTCTTTTGATTAATTCTTCTCATTAGTCAACGTGGTAAACAAATTACTACGGGAAGCTTAAAAGCTTGGGTTGAAAGCCAGAACAGAAGCAAAAGATACCTAGTTTGCAAGTCACTATTTTCCCTTGAAAATATCTGATTTTCTATCAGGTTGTCATTTGAGGCTGCTAGAAGTTTTTATTACTCAAGGTTAATTGCCTCTGGCACAACAATCTCAGATTTCTCCTGAGAATTACTGATAGCATACTCTTTCCTTCTGAAATAAAATTATTTTTCTGTCAAGAGAAATGTGACAACTTTTTAACATTTCTTTAAATAGTAGAATAAATGGCATCGGGACTGGTATTCCTCTGTCCCCTAATACTGTTTTTTCACCTCTCCTAAGGATATTGTTTTTGTGTTACTTGCTAAACCTTCTTTAGTTTGACATGCCAGTTGAAACTGTCATACAGTCCGATAAATATAACTAGTTGCTTTCTTGGGAGACTAGTCTTCAACTCTCATGCGTTTGTGAATGCTGCACTGCAAAAAGACCTTGGAGTGTTTTTAATTCATCTGTTTACACAGTTCAGACATAGATTGTCTTTCTGAATACTCACATAATCAGAAGAGCTTTTTTGTTACATGTCTGTGTCCTTCTCATGTATGTCTATGTCTTTCTCATAGTGTACTAGTTCATTAAAGGCCTCTGGGAAGTAGGCTGCTGGAAATCCATAGTCCTGTCTAACTGCTTGCAAATCTTTCCAAATGGTTAATGTATTTTAAATAAATTACTGTGATATGACAGGTAAGGGTAAGATAATAAACATAATTGTAACTAATTTTTGTTTCTGAAAATAACTTTCCCAAAAGTAAGACCCCAGAAGATGATAGTCAGTCAGTAACTCTTGCCTCAGCCATGATGTAATTCTGGAATTTCCATTTCTGTTCTTATCCATGGAAGGGAAACATAACATCACTGTCCCAGGGCTGGCAGCAGTAAGACTGATACAGGTTTTGATAGACTGTGGCTTCTGCCAGAGCCCTCTGTTCACAATTCCAAAGCATGTGGAGGGCAGAATAGAGTTGTCACTGACATCCCCATCATATTTGCAAATAGTAAACATGTTTCTTGTGCATTCCAATGATTTAGGAACGGGAAAATTTATTTTTCCTTTGAACGAAAGCCACTGAAGATTTTCTGAAAAATGCCTGATTGGAAGTGTGAAAAATTAAAGAAATTTGGAATTTTTCTGAAGAGATTTTCAGATGTTGGGCAGATGTTATTGTTTGCAGACCTAGGACTTTGCAGAAAGACAGAAAATAATTTGATGCTCTAAGAAAACATTGATTACACACACTAAATAGCCCTGGTAAAGTATTTCCCTTATGGCTTGCACTTCCAGGGTTATGGTTAAACGAGCACCCCATGTCATCAAATATACAGAAGGTGCCTTTGCCACTCTGAGGGGATGATCCTAGCATTTAAGTAATGATTTACTGCTGCTTTTATTAGAACAATTATTGGTTATTTCAGACTTGAAATGGGCAGATTAAGCTCTGTGAACCTCACAGCTGAAACCTCACAACACTGGCAATTTTCAGTGATTAAAGTAATTTACTTTATCTATAAAATGTAAAGATATTTCATAATAGCCATACAGCAAGTACAGGGAGGTGTAGTTTCCTGGAGATAATCAGACCTCTGGGGATAAAGGGTCCTGGCTGCACCTCATGCATTGAAAGACCCAGAGGGCTTTATTATCTGATGATTACCACACCCCCATTTCCATGTCTTTTTGCTTAATTAATCACAGTAACATTATTGCCCAACTTCAGACAACAAAAATAATGAGAGAGGCTTTAAAAGATTCAAAGACTAGAGGAAAAACAAGAGATCCCATAGGAAAGTACCCATAGTGAAACTGAGGTTTACAAATCACTGAGATCTATTAAAAATGATGCTTACATTTTGTAAAGTGCCTTCTTTAATATAAATATAATTATGTTTTAAATATTGTAAATGTGTATATAGAATACAAAACATATACTTGTTTTGATCAGAGGAGATAAAATGTTATTTTTAGGACAAAAAAAACCTTTAAAATATCACTGTCATAGCATTTAAGATTATAGCCACTTGCTGTTTTATTTCGAAAGTTTGCCATATCCACTGTGTTGTTCCTTATTTGGTCTGAGTACAGTTCTATGTCCATTCTTATTTCTTTTTCTGCCTTTCTAAATTAGCAGTTGATCATCCAGTTTATAAGGACAAATCCAGAGTAAAGTCTTCAAGTATTACCTGTCAGAACTCCTTCAGAAATCCACATAAGCACATATGATTAAAATTTTACTATATTCTAATCTCTCCTGTTTATATATCCTTCTCTGCAACACTTGACAGTTGTTCATACTGTACCTCAATATAATTGTCTGTAAATTAGGTGCCTGATTTTTTTAAAAAGCTGGGTGAAACATAATTAGTTTACCTGCTGATGACCTTCATTACTCTTAGTACCATTAGCTTACACTGTGGCCAGAAGTCTTTTATTGTAGCTCCACTCCTATCACAGAAGGTATTGCCACAAACTGCCATATCACTGATCTTGCCCTGATTCTGCATTTAACAAACTCATTGCTTTTCATAGCATTCATTAAATATTTCTAATATTTTGGGTGAAATAGGGCCAATCTTTCAATAACCAGAAGCTACTCATTTTAAAGTAATAAAAGATGCAAGTCAAGGAGACAAGATTTTCTTGAGCTTTGAGATTTCCAGATTTGTTTTTCTCTTACTCAGAGTATACCAGATCTTCACAGCACAGCCACTCTACCTGTATGCTTTCCGAAATGGAAGCTGATACAGTTGGAGGATTATGCTTCCAAAGCTGTTGCAGAATTTCAGTCATCAATGTTGAGGCATGGGTATTCTAAATTGGTAGACAAAATGAGTTTTCAAATGATGATTTCACCTTTTCACGCAAACATAAGTATGTTTAGGTACATATGTGGGGGTGGTCAACTCCTGGGAATGCCCTTGAGTTAGGGTAGAGAATGTGTTGACCTGCCTCATTTAGACAGGCAGCTAACTGTATTCAACTAAGATCTGGTGGTCAGAAGAAAGGCAAGATTATTTCTGATAGCCATTCTTACACACCACTTATTTTAAGTGGAGGCAGAGCCTTCTGGTTTGTAACTAACTGTGATAATATCAACTGCTTTCATCTCACGGTGGTGTTAAAACTGGCCTGTAGTCCCATCAATGGAAGAATGCATAAGGAGATTAGAAAATCTTTGTGTGTGCACTACAACAATATGCCTTCTTTTTAAATTCCTTTTAAAGTCTCTCATGCAGTGCATTTAAAACTTCTGACTAATATGTTTGAATTGTGCTCATTAATTTATCATCTTTGAGATAAATAAAAGCCATAATTTGTTAGGGCAGTTGTCAGTATGTATACCTATGGGGTCTATGATTCCTCTGTTGACAGTTTCCTAATTTAAAACTCTGTGGTTTTTGGTGCCAGGGATCTCAGCAGTAGAAGCAAAAGATAAATAATGTAGTAGGTATTTGTTACCTAATTCAAGTTGAGATCACCTTTAGTCTTCCCTGTTCATTATTTGATAGGCAATAAGGAGAACATCCATCAACAGGAAAGATTCTGTGATGTTCTTGTCTCTGAAACCTGGTCATGATAACTCTCCCATGCTGATGTATTTGTGACTGTCTTATGCTCTAGTCAGAAAGGCGATATTTTGGTTTTAAGTGAGTTAAATTTTTGATGCTGGAGAGCAACATGAACTAGGTAAGCCAAAATAAATGTCTAGCCATGAAAATCTGTAAGTGGCCCATCAGATCCTGTACATACGCTCTGTCCCATTTTGTAATTTCATCTTAAATCTACGTTTTGATGGGCATCTAGAATGAAAGAGCAATGAAGAAATGAATGAACTAGGATGAATACTGCACACCTGTTTGGACTAATAACTTTTATTTAAAGGAAAAAATTCAAAATTTCCTTTTATTAAAGGAAAAAATTCTGAGTTGCATACAATTAATGTTCTTAGAAGCTCTAACGTGTGCTGTAGAATCTAGGAAAAGGTTTGTAAGCTACTCATATTAGCAAAGTAATGGATTCCATTGATTAATACTGGTTCAGTCTGTTGGTATAGAACAAATAATTAAAAACAGATCAACAATAACAAAAAAACAACAACAACAAAAAAGGAAGGGAGAAGTTACAGTCAGTTTTGAGAAATATATGTTCTGGTATTTTCAATGTCAAGTTCTTATACTATCCACGTCTCAGTACCTTTCAAATTACTGTAGTTTCAGACTTATACTTTCTAGTGACACTAATGTTTATTATTCAACTGCACAACAAAACAATTTTCTCTAATTTCTTTTATTTCTGCAACAAATCACTGTGGAATGTTATTTTTAAAATTTAGAATATTTATATATATTTTCATTGCAGAACATAAACACACACCTCTCCCACCCCTCCAAGCCCTCTAAGTTTACAGTTTATCCACAGAAAATAGTATATCATTAAAGTAATTTTGCCCCAAATGGCACTTTTGCATGAAAAAAAAATCCAACTAAAGATTTTTAAACACTTCTGATTTATTGGCTAAGACCTGCAGTTAATTTCCCAAGAGAATTTCTGAATTCTTCATATGCATTTTGTTGGTTCAGACGCAAAGTATATGGGCACTTTTGCATTCTTCCCTCTACAGATGTCATTATGTCTCAAAACCTTTTTCAGAAAGCTCAAAGCGCAGCTGGTACAAATCCTTTTCCCTTTCAGAGTCTTTCAATGATAAGATGCACTGAAGTCTGTATCTGTGAAAGATCTGGGATCCTAGGGAGAACATCTACAATGTTTTCAGTTTCCTGTTTTCAGACAGGAAAACTGTTGATCTTGCACTGTCAGCCAGTATAATGGTCCGATAATGATATAATGCATCTGAAGAATTTCATATGGATTTTTTTCTCAAGTGATTGCTGAACTGATGTTGAAAACATTAGGCATTTTCTAAAATTCCATCTGTATGGTCGCAAATGCATACTTCCTTAGCTCCAAAATGCTGTATATATCATACTCATTCAAAACCACAGCTGAACATGTCCCACAGCTAAAGGTCCTATAGTCTTTCCCAATGCCTAGTCATGGGTTTTGGAATTTATTTTTGAAAGGAAAATGTTTCATCCTGACAGCTGGCTGCATGTGGAATTAGATGCAGGTTGTTTTTGTTAATATCGGTTTTCCAGCAAACACAACAGTGGGCCACAAGTCAAGAATCCAGTAAGGCCACTGTGATGCCTTCCTATCTCCATCTGTAGTTCAGACAGTGCTATGGTTTAGTCAAGGGGTGATAGTAAACTAAGCTAATTTTGCGGTCAGGACATGGATTCAGAAGTGGGAAGTAGGTGGAATTTGGAGCAACAATGAGAAGAAAGTATTTTTCTCCGTAAATTTACAGAAGTTGAGCCTTTGTGAATGAAGCTCTTTCAGAAATGTTAGCTGGATATAAACTATGCATAGAACCCAAGACGCCTCACCCTCCTCCTGTTTTCTCAGAATATAATTGATGGACCCCCATATCCACTTTAAGTCTGATAGTTTAAAACCTAGTATCAGAAAACAGAGATTGGGAGAATGTGTAGAAATTCATACAATCTCCGTTGCCGCATCTTTTTTGCAAATAGAGAACCTTGAAAGATATGCAAATTGTCTATAATTATACTTTTAGATGGTTGCTTAAATACCTGTCTTTTTCACACTACAGGCACAAAGTTAGTATACGTCAGATATGCTAATAAAAACAAATGTCTACAGTTTCTGGCAAAATAAAAGCTCCAGTAGTTTGCTATGTGTACTATATACAACTCTTAGGCGGTGTCACAGTGCCTAGTGAGATGAGCTTGGATAAAGTTGCTACAGTATAAAGATTAAGGCTATTTTATATTCTTTGATTTTTATTTTAATGCTCCCTGCATTTAAATTTCTGTATTACTAATTTTAGCTGATATATTAATACATGTATCTCAGCTAGTTATACATATGATATGAAACCCAAGTAAAATACCAAGCAGGATGTATGATTCTGTAACTCAGTAACATACAATTTCTTTTCTATATAGTAGATTTGTTCAGAGGAATCAATAGGATTTGCAAAGTATTTAACCTAAGAACTGACTTTAGACATATCTTTACAGAATCTCCTTAATTATAGGTGATAGTTAATGAGAGGCTAAAATTCTCTCATTTAATTTTGGATTTTGTCACTTAAATCTAAAGTGACCGCTACCCGTTACACATCCTTACTACTTTTAATATCATTACTGAGGAAACAGTTTCAACTCTCCATATATTAATGGTGACAGAATCTGACCCTCTGTAAATGAGAAATGAATTTTCATTAAAATTCATTGATGGTGAGGATGTGAGGTTTTCTGCCTTTTTACTAGCTGTTTTTGTAAAAATGCACAGGAAAATCATCCCTCTGATTTCAGGATATCCCAGCATCAATGTGTAAGGTACTTGGATCAAGTAGTGGATTACTGAATTCAGGACTGTAGATTGTCTGACCTGAAAAGTTTAAATCTGAGCTTTCAGTTTTGATCTAACTTGTAATTGACCCTCCAGAATATATAACTTACTTCCAGCACAATATACCTATATTTTGTCTTTAGTTATATTCTTATTCTTCTGAAAGTACTCTATTACATATTTTCTTCCTAATCAGACACTCATTTAGTATATTTCATCTGTGTCTCTCAAATCTCCACCTTCGTCAAATTAATCACAGATCAAATTAATTGTACTTGGTAACCTGACACTCTTTATCTTAATTATCTTATCATTAAACCTAGTGATCTGAAAGAAGGTTTACCACCAGGTTTTAAACCTTTCTTGTATGGTGAAGAATAATGTAGTCATCAAGGCTATCGTTACATTTTTAAGCATTTTAATAATATTTTTCTCAGTCTATTCAACTCTCAGATGAATATTATATCTTTTACCTCCCAGGCCTTGTGACCTTGGATAAAAAATATGGATAGAGATAGTGGGTAAAACTGAGCTATTTTATGGTCTATGGTCTTGATATGAAGCTGGGTTACTCTGCTATTGGTATGTAAGTACTTAGTGCTATTTGGCTATATCTCTTCTACTATTTACTTGGTTTTTCATATAGATATTTTTTAATAATTTTAAGGAGGAGATCAATGAGTCCCAAATAATTATTAAGTTTTTTTAAGAGTGAATGACAGCTCCTTGATAATAAACAGAAGTGTGAGTCCTCTTTAGATTCTCCTACATAGCACAAAGTCCCTTCCCTGTCCTCCCAATAGGATCTATGTATAAATCTAGGTTTTTTCCTCCTCATTCATGTTGGAAAGCAGGGAAAATATCTAAAGAAGCTCAGGCAAAATTTATACTGTAGAACTATCTATTCTGTATATTACTGTCCCTGAACTTATATTTACCCCAAAGTAAATTCCTACAGTTCTTCTGGAGCCCAGAAGAGAGAGAGATTACTACCAGCATGGAGAGACTTTCTGCCCACCCAAATTAGAATCTCATTTTGTAAAAGAAAGGAAAGATAAAGGACTTTTTAGAGGATGAATGTGTTTGGGTACTTCTGAGCAGAATATTTGATGTCTTCTTCATTATGTTCATCTTATCAGTTAGACTTACTCATACAAATTTAAGTTCTTGTTATTCATAAACTATAGTCTTGCTCTGCTCTTTTCACTGCAGCTCATTTTAGCAGTCCTGCTCATATCATACGAGAATCAAGCAATTCATTTTCTGTAGTAAGCACCAAAGAGTTCACATGATAGATGCACTGGTTAGCGTAGTGGTGAAATTAGAGCATATATCCGTGGGACCACAACATAAGTGTGGTCCCTCTCCCAGGCATGTTTGGTTTTTGGTGATGCTAAAACTTATCTAACTCTTGAGATTTCTGAACAGATAGATAGGTCTTTTCCAGGTGTTTTTCAGACAAAGTTACAATACCCTTAGGCATGTCCGAAGTGTTAACAGCATTTTAAAAAAAGGGGGAATCCATAAGCTCTGGACAGTCTAAGAGTGCAATAGGGAAGGCAATTTGGCAGGTGAGGCATTCTTTGGTAAAAGCATAGAATGCTGAACTGCAATAGTTAGATAGGTCTCTGTAGGCCATCAAGAACACATAAAGACTGCCAACATCTCTTACAGATCTTTTCACAGATCCTATTACAATTCACAGTAAAGTGATCCTCTACCTGTGTTTCCTGAGGGGTCCAATTAAGGTAAGGATTTATTCAAGACTCATACTGACCTGGGGCTTGCACAGTGCAAATCTGAGAGGAACATGATGGTTCTTTCCTTTTATCTCAAGAGCACTCCCCATGCAAGAGTTTGTGCCAGCAGATAATCTGAAAAAGGATTTTCTAGTTGGGAATTCTCCCATTCACTGCTTTATAACTTGTTATACTTCACATAATTATAGAGAGAGGGAAATGAACTTATTTCTTTCATCTCCTAATGGCTATCCAGATAAATGTCCTCAGAATCTGAAAAGGCATTTGAACCAGGATGCTTTGCATGTCAGATGAATATTCCAAATGCTGGTCTATCAGGAAGATGTGCTTTTTGTTGTCTCCCAAGAATAATTTATCCGGCTTTCCTTTCTGTATGCTAACGAGCCCAATTTTAGGCTATGAATTTCATGAGATGTCAAAGACCTTGTATTTACCCTAAATTAACCTTGTAAATATATATATACACATCTCATATTTACCTTAAATACGTCTATTTGTTCTTATGCATTGCTTGTTTATGATGGTTCCATAATTTTCTTGTGGAACTGTTGAGCTTCGTGGGAATTCCAGAATTCATAAACTATGAGAAATAGGTAGAAACTACAATCCCAACTGTAGCCGCACTATTTATGGATTGGAATAAGACTGTCTACTTGCACTTCTGCCTGAATCAGACTCTCGCCATTGCTGTCTGTATATGTTTCACATCTCTTTTCAGTCATTTGTAAAGATACATGCATGTGAAAGTTGCATGTGATACACTTGCACTGGTGTCACAGTGATTACTTATAGATTGTGCTTATTTGTAAATTGTATAATTAGTGAGCCTCAGAAAGCCAACAGAATATACCTGACTGGGCTACAGAAACACAAGAACAATTTACTGTGAGCAACCCCTCAGTCTGTAGGATGTATAAAATAGCAGTGCTATAGCAGTGAATCTAAGCACAGGTGGAGGTAGATGTTCATATCAGGACTGCTAGCACAATTTCCTGGGCTAAGCAAAAATGAGGCATGGAATTCTGGTCATGCAATTGTAGGAGCACAAAAGGCCCAGAGTTTGTCCCCAGTTAGGTATCATCAAGACTTCAAAAGCATTAGGGGCTATATATTACCTTGGTGGATGCTTGCTAGGAATGCAACACCGTTTTACTTTATTAATAATAGAATAGTAATGGAAGAGTGAGTAACATTGTAGTATAAACAAATACAGAGCGTACCAGGAGAAAGGGATAAACAAACCAGAATTGTTGTGATAAAAGGAATTTATTTCTCCGAGTTGAATATTCAACTAAAATGTAGAGTTTGCAGTTCGGGTTTATTTCTGTTAGTTAAATGCGAGTTTATTTAACTTTTCTTATAATACTTTAGTATTCATAGTTTTATTTTTATATTGCTAGATTTAAAGAATGAAGTGAGAGCTTTGCAATTTGCAATTAGTGATGTTTGGTTTTCTTAAAAATAAGTAGAGAGCCATACCTATAAAGAATAAACATTAAGATTAGGAAGAAAATAATTTGTCAAAATCCTTGCCTGTAAGTAGGCTGTGCTTGGAGGATTTATTGGCCATATTATCTTGGTGATTTAGGGGAAGACATATCTGCTCAAGGTAAACAGCTTGAAAGCATTTCTACCTGAAACTGAATCTGTTTATGTGCAGGTGTAGTTGGGGCCTGCCTTGGGCTTTCTGGGCTCATTGCAGAGCCTGAGGCAGTGTCTTATATAGGTGCAATGTTACTGAACCAACTTATTAGTTACTACTGCAAGAACATTAGGGTAAACATATACCACTGAGGTGACTTTAATAAGCTCCTACCTGTACCACGGATTTACTGAATACCAAGTTGTTCAGCAGGATTGAAAGACTTGAGCTTTCTTATACATTTTTTATTCCTGGAAATAAAAATTCAGGAAAAAATAAGGAATTACAAAATGCAAATACATAAAGCCTGTTAGACACCAGGTGACTGATCCTGGCAGCAGATGATCATTGGACTGAACTTTGCACCTACATCTGAGCCCCTATGAATCAAGGGAGTCCTGCAGGGGCATGGAAGGATATCATCACACAGTTACAGAGTG
Organism: Tringa tobata; assembly: GCA_033628505.1. NCBI lineage: Eukaryota > Metazoa > Chordata > Aves > Charadriiformes > Scolopacidae > Tringa > Tringa tobata. The sequence goes on along the minus strand of JAHREE010000118.1, from coordinate 16,665,820 downwards.
GTTGTCAGACATTAGATTTCATAGAATCCATTTTACACTGGAGTTATGGGTCACAACTGGGTCACTTAATTACTCTACTCTGTAGATATGACTTGATACCACTATGAACCTATGAATTTTTTAAAAAAGGCCGTGTTTGTTTTGCCAGTAGGCGGTATACCAAAGAAAAATAACCACGAAATCCATATTTTGGGTATACTTCGAGTCATAATTCAAACAAACAAATTAAAAAGGTGCAGCTTATGTCCTACATCTGGTTATATGCATTAATGGTACCACTGAATTAACACAACATCTCTCATAACCTGAATTAATCTTTAACATTTATCCTTTTGCTGATACTTAAATTCATGTAACAAGAATCTTGAAAGTCTATGGAAAAACAGGGCCAAAAGAAAAATTTATCATCTTATCTATCAATTGTGTCTATCAATACGTCAAGGCAATAATCTGAAAGAGCCAACAGAATGTCTGTGCATCTTTTAGATTCTTCTTGAATCTGATTTTTCTTCCTGTTTTAACAGAATAAATAATGCTTGCGTACACTGAGTATCTGCTCCGGCATCATGAGTGATATCAGAAAGATGATTCATAAGAATAGCTGTACAATTAAGAACAAATAATTTTTTTCAGAAAGTCATAGAAAGATGATCCTCTTTTAGATAAAAGTGTGGACTCATAAGAAACTTAGTGGGGATGTTAAGAGCATTAAGTAACCTAAAAGACTCCCCTGAAGTCCTATAAAATCTCATAATAAATGTAAAAGTAGTGAACACTTCTAGTAGAAAATAGCAGTGGAAATGCAGAAATATCAAAAGTGAATATTGCAGAAATAAAAAGTTTTACAAAAGAAAAACAATTTTAAATATCCCCATGAGAGCTATACTTAAATAAAAATTAAAAAAAGAAAAATGAAAAAGCACATGCTATCAAAAACAATGGAAATACTTGCATAGATTCAGAGGCTGGTTTTTAAATCTCAGTTCATTCTTCAGGTCCCTTTTTAAAGCTGTTCTTTGTCATGATGTCAGAAAAAATAATAACATTTTAAAATACTTAGATTATGCAGTTGCTTGAACACATGCTTCTCATGCTCACTTTTTGCTTCCTAGGACAGCCTTCCTTTCTCTATTTTAAGCTTTCCTTTCTCTATTTTCTGGGGAAACTTCCACTTTGATGGTGCAACCATAATAAATGAAATGCAATGGAATCCTTTTCCAAGCCTACAGTTCTTGAGTGTTATGACAAAACATATGCTAATAGAGTGTTAGAGCTTACTGGAAGTTCTTAAAAAATACCATCTGCTACAACTTTTGCAGCTGAAAGTTATATTCAACAGAGGCAAATTTTTATATGCTCAGTCTAGTGCATGGAAATATACTCCTGGAGTTAAAGTTTACCTAAACTATGCAAAACACTTTTTGCATGTAGTTACTTTTGAAGGTCTAACCTGAGATTTCAAAGATGAGACTGATACTAGAAAGGAAACTGATCTACATATGCAAGTCCAATCTTAAAGTAATGCATGGTTCAAAAAAAGGCCTCGTTTTCACTTGAATGCTTGGGAATGGTCTTTAAATAAGCAAACTAAATGAAGAGAAACACTATATTTCACATCTGACTACTCAGTGAATCTGTGTTCCTCATCTGTAACAGGTAGCATTAATGCTTAAAAACAGCATGGCTGCTAAAACCCACCTCCACAAAAAGTATTTATGATTTAAAGTAATAGCACATGATAAAAAAAATGACAGCTTTCTCATAATCCAAATCAGTTTTTAGGTGTAAATTTGTCAATAGATCTTTTGAGGACACCAAAAAAATTAGTGTAATTTGTCAATAAAAACCAGAAATAAATTAGCTCTGCAACTAATTTACTGAAAGAGAAAGACTTATCTATTATTTCTTTTTAACAAACTTTGACCACACTCAGTCTAGGGAGCTCCATACAAAAGATATACAGGACTGGAAAAAAATAACTGATTAAATTTTAACCAGCTGCTGGGCAGATAGTTTGCCTGAGGCACTTTTGTCAGTTTCAAAGGGTCCTTTTATTAATTTTGCATTTTGTATTTTGTTAGTGGAAAGAGCTAGCTCTGTTGGGACTGCCAAAAGCTATAGGCAGTGAATCTTACAGCAGCAAAGAGGAAGCTGTAGAGCATGCCAAGTAGATTTAGCACACTGAGCACTCTAAATTACATTTGTTTTATCAGTCCTAAAAATATATTAACTTCAGGTGTAAGTTCTTTGAATAAAGCCTTAAAGCTAGTACGTCCAGTCCCTCCTCTGTTTATATAAGGCTTTTACTTTGTCTATAAAAATAAACCACTGTAATCTTTGCCAAATATCTACCCATGTAATTTAAATCTTTTCTTCTTATGATTCTTGACGCGTTCTTTGTTGGTCTGTTTTCTTACTCATGTTGATATTATGTTCTTACTGGATATTGGAAGTATTATCTAGATCCTTCCACTCTCCAAGACATTCAGGTATAGCTTTTATGGTCAAAAATATTGATGTCTAAGTGGAAACAATATTTAAATAAACATGTTCCACTTTCATTTGAATGGAGCCCAACATCCATATCAGCATGTGGAAAATGCTGCATTGCTCAGACAATTTATGAGCAGAAGTTAGAACTCAGGGGTTAAATGGAAAATACAAACCTCTCTTGTGATGCTGGGAATTTCACAAGTTCCACTCAGGCAGCTTCAAACAGCATTAAACACAAAGGAAAAAAAGTATACCCTCAGGCTAGAATTTGCAGAAGACTTACCTGCAGTAGAATGGAGCTAAAATTAAGCCCGAAGACAAAGCATTTGGGCTTACGTTTAGAAAACTGAATGGCAAAGTACATATTTTTAGAGCATATCATACTCCTTTTCTAGTTTCATTGCATTTTTTAAGACAGGTCTTCTTTTCCCAAGCAAATTTCTTTATCCCAAATCAATATATGATGGTGTTACTACTGCATTATTTAATGTGTTCAACAACTATTTTTGTGTGCAGTCATGTGTTGGCTAACCTCATTGGTATCACTTATACATAAAGGAGCATGTTCTTGCTGCCACTGAAGTTATCAGTAAATCTAATAGCAAAATTAACTTCATGGTAGAAGACTGAGCTCAAAGTAATTAAAAAAAAAAATCAATTATATCCATGTCTTTTTCTACATAATATTTAGTCAGGTTTTGTGTAGTATTTTAAGAAAATTGTAGTTTATGCTCTGGATTATCTCCTAGGTTTATCTACCATGTATGAGTGAAAAAATAAAAATTAAAAAAAAAAGGAAATCTTTAAATTGTACCAGTTCCTCAATCTGTAGCTAAATGAAGTTCTACTCAGGAAAGTAGCAAGTAAGAAAAAAAAGAGACTATTTACTGGGACAACTGAGACTCTGAACTCAACCGTGTTGTGTGAAAACATTGAAATTAATTATCTTCCAAGATTCTGTCTGAGGGTCTAGCTGTGGCTTGGCAAATGCATAAATAAATGCTTAGCTTATGAAATATAATATTTCTGTGAAGTTCTTGGCTCTTGCTGAAGTATTTTATGGAACCGGGGGCAGATACCTGCACATTTACATTGTGTTCATAACGTGGAGTGATGCTAGATTCTTCAGTGCTGGCTGGAAACACCAAGGTGAGCTTGAATTCTGGAAGGCATGTAGCTACACTAATAGAGCGACCTGTTCCAACTCTCCTATAAAATTAAGCAGTGAAGTGGCTACTAGCCACAAGAACTTGCTCTGCAATCAGAATAGGTTCTTTATTTGACATTACTGTAATTCAGTACTTTAACAGAAAATTTTAGCAAAGAGATAATCTGAAAAAAACAGAAGTTCTTTCTTTCATAACTGCATGTGCTCCATATTGCTTACCACAAGTGACAGTTGCTGATGAGAAGAGCTAATTCTGTAGTCACTGCGGAGCATTGGGAATGCCCAGGAATGCAGTATATTGGCTTTTGAGTAAGCAGAAATTTATATACTATGCTTAACTTTATGTTTTAGCTAAGTCATGCATACATCTTGGAGGTTCAGTGACATAATTTCTGCCACAGTGTAAACCCAGTGGACTCTTTCAGTTCCACTGAGGTTATACCTTTTAAAATCATGAGGGGATCATTCCCCATTTGTAACTGAGCAAGTCAGTAGAATTCCAGACTGCGGCAATGTTGGAAATCAAGTTTTTTTTTCATAGTTCCTGTCCTTCCTCTTTCTTGACTTTAGAGAAGTAGTTGTTTGATATTAGTACAGAATTTGTGATTTCAGTTGAGTGAAATGCTTTATTTCTATGTTGATTAATTCTTTGAGGGAAGTGTTATATTTTGGAGCAATGTTAATGTTATGGATGTAAAAACAATTCTGTAAATTTTCAGTCATATGTTAGCTTCTAATTTTCTCTCTATGGTATATTATTTACTAATGGATGCCAGATCATGGTCAAACTTAGGCCAATTAAAATTCACCACAAACGGCCAGTTTCATAAACTTGGAGCCATTATTACTGAAAGTTATTAGTGAGTTTGGACCTCTCATTTTGTGTGTCTCAATTTACATGAGGCTGATGTATGACGTAGCCTCTGGCAACAAAAGGACATATATTCAAAATTTCACATAAGACTGATGCTGCTCGTCAGCCATCCTCCCTACCTTTCTGAAAGTATCTGAAAAGATGCTTGACCAGATTGCAAGTACTTTCCACTCTGCATTGTTTTGAGCTGCCCATATTATCTCTCATTGACAGCCGTAGCTGTCACTGAATCTGACACTTAGATTGCAAAGAACCTAAGGTACTCTGCATAAATGAAAGTTTCACAAACAGAAAGCAGTAGTAGGAAGTGGCACATAATTTTAAGAATGGAAATGGAGGCTAATATGAAACTCTACCACTTGTGGCCCATGTATTTCTTGCCTTAGAAATTCTTCTAAGTTTGCCTACCCTTCAAAATATTAATTGGGTGCAGGGTTCAAGATTCTCTCATTTTGTTCTCATGAAATGATGAGATTCATTGTCTTACTGCTGTGAAGTCAGATTTTGGCATGATTCTTTCAATTTAATTCTATGTTGGTTTATTAGCAAGGATTTTTTCCTCCCTTAAGTTTCCTTTCATGTACAGTGACGTGCAGGTACACAAGTATTCAAGACTCTTAACATTTTTCTGTGATGTCCCATTTAAATTAGGTAAAAACACTCTAATGATTAAGGGAAGGGAACACAAAAGCAGCATGAGCTTATCTGAAATGAATTCTTCTTTAGGTTTTGGTGAATACCTGCTGAAAAGTTGTTACAGTGTTTTATCTGACTCTACATGCAGAATAACATGGCTCATTGATATTTTATCACAGAAGAAATGTGTGCCTCCTATTGTGCGTCAAGAATAAGCATGCAGTTGGTTATGCCTACTCTTTTCATCCCACTTTTGAATATGAACCATGCTGTAGTGCTCAAAATGCTTTCACTGTACTAGTGTGATGCTGAAAAACGGTAGTCTTAGGTGTCTTAGGTTACATCATCTTACAGTGCATTAGCTGACATTAGGAAACCCAAAGTTTCAGGTCAGACAAAAGCTAAGATTTAACTAATTTTGCATTATTCCCCTCAGTGTGGCCAGTGTAGAGGATTATACAGTAGCCAGACAACCCATGGTGTTTATATTCTCCTTTGGCAGAACACTGTGATCCTTTCACATCATTTTTCAGTTGCTCCTGATAAACACACTGCTTTTTGTCGAATAGCCTCTTTGCTGTCACGCAATGGATCCAGGCATCTAAAAGACTAATGAAGTACAGCATGATTTTTCAGTGCTAAAGCTACATTCTGCACAATTTTGCAGGTTGTAATATCCATATATTTAATACTGACAATTTAATCTAAATAATGTTAAATTGAAAGCTCAAGGTTAAACTTTTAGAAAAGAAATAATTATCTTGCACACACAGTAGTCAAATCATTCCCTCCCTAATCCTGAGTACCAGATTTACTTTGAACTAGGGATGGAGAACTCATTATGGAAAATTTTGAACTAGCTAGCAATTTGTGGGTTCGAAAGTATCTCTAAAGTAGCCTGATGAATGAGATCATCAGAAGATAAGAGGTATGTAAGAGACATTGATTTCTTTATGGTAGGCTGCAGAACATAAGGAATATTCACAGCTCTCTGCCTCAGAAGGTAGAAAGGCTCATTCCAATAATTTTGATAAACAGTTGCGGGAGGATGGCAGCTGAACATCTTCTTTGACCTCTTAATTGTCAATCTCTGTGCCAAAAAGTAAATTTCAGATGTACGCTGGTCAATTCAGTAGAAAGATTTTCTTTCATGTAACAGTAAAACCATAAAAACTGTGGGGTTAATTTTAGTGGCACCTAGCAAAGCATGATTACAATTTACAAGTTTGTTTTACCTTTGCTTCCCTCTTCTTTATGTCTAATATGGGATCAGACCTGGGGTTTGATATTATAACTTGCAGTACTGCTGCTATTGAGTTCATACGGATAGTTTGTTTTGAAATAAATTGCAATGAACAGTATGAATTCCCTGACTTAAATATATTTAATATACAGGATAAAGAGTAAAAAGCATTGTCAGTAGTTCCATTCTGTAGCTAGGCATAGCATGTTTCTTGTAACTCTCACCCCTACATTACAGTCAATCTACCTTTTCAATATTTAGAGAATTTGTATTAATTTTGATAACTGGCATCTATAGCACAGCTTTCAGGCAATTGCTTCAAATTCACTTGTGCTTCTCAAAGTAATTACAATCACTCAGCCAAGTTCTGCACTTCTTTGACTAGTCCTTATGAATTAAATGGACCTTTTACGTATGTTGTGCTGGTAATTTAAAACAAAAGTAATGACCGGGGGTATTTCTAAGAAGAAATCTAGTAACCATTCTTTAATAAGTATTTTGTTGTAAAATGGGTTGTTTTTCTTTGATACTAGTGGCCAACTAGAGCTAATCAGTGTGAAATTTTAAATAGGTATAGTATTTGTGGCGCTTTCATTTTCAACATAGCTTGGGAATTTGTTTAAAATTCTTTTTTTTTAAACAAGGTATTTAATAGTATGAGCTTGAAGTTTTTCCCTGCTGAGACTTTCCTTTGGCAGCTCAACTTTTGAGTGTTGGCTATTTTGTCAATCTGCATGATCTTTGTGTGGGCTGAACTGCTTCTTACTGGTATGCTTTGTTTTTTTGGTTATTGTTAGCTTTGTTTTCTATTATTTTTTGATTAGCTCTTTTCTTTGTTTGTAGTGAAAGAGAGAAAAAAATTACAGGGAGTGATCATAATAAAACTTTGGAAATAAAGGTTCAAAACATCAGAACACAACACTGAGGACTTTTCCTTCCTTGAAGTTCTTGGATGAGGTTTTTTTGTTTTGTAATTTTAGAAGTTGTCGTAAAGAGGAAAATACTGGAAACTGCAATTGCATCTTAATTTGTATGTTGTAGTCACCTTGCCTACTGGTGTATTATTGCAGTTTCTCTGATATCCTTATGGGTATACTAAGGAATTTCTGTTAAAATAAAAACAAACTACAGGCTCACAAAATTATAATAAAAAGCCAAGAGCAGTCATTTCCCACTGAAGACTTGTTGCCTAGTGCAATGTTACGTATAATTAAAAAAAATTGCCTCCTTAAGTGCTACACCAGCGTGACATTGGCCATACTATTGACAGTGCTGTGGTACGGACAGACAAATTGTGTTAAGAACTGAATTTGATAGTTGTAGGTTTTGGTGTGGGGGATTTTTTTTGTGGTTTTTTTTTTTTTTTAATAAGGGAAAATATTTTAAAAACCTTAAAAATAACAAATGTAGAAGTATAAAATCTTTAGTTTGTGGGCTACATAACATCCTGTCAGCACCAGAGGTTTGCTTTTCTTAAATGGCAAGAATAAAATCAGTGCAAAGACTATGAGAGGTAAAAAAGGCAGTTTGGATCCAGGTGAATGAAGTATATGCAGTGGAAAAAATAATAGGACCAAACTCAAGGTAACAAAAAGGCTAGGGTTAGGTGAAAAAAAGCCAAGATGTAAAAAGACGTTATTAAGGTAATATTGGAACGGGAATGTTAGACATAAAGTTTAAATATATATCAAATAACAGATTAGCCTGACCTTTCACTTGGGCATTTGGGGCCTAGTCAGTATGGAATTAAAAAATGATAGATTTTAACTAACATTAAGCAAGGTGGTACAGTATGTATGGCTCCTAATGTAAGTATTATGGCACAATATTCTCAAAATTCTGAAAAGCACATTAATCCTGCTTTTGTTTGTTTGTTTGAAGTTCAGAAAGTCTTAAATAGATTCACTCTGTTTAATACATTCATAAATTGCAAGGTTGGAATCATCATTGTTTGAAGTTGTTTCCTGTGGGGAAAGGTGAATCACCATTTCTTGGTTTGTATCAGTAGAGTGGAAAAAAAATCCTTGTGAAGTTCGCAGCTGAATGAAATGGAATATTAAATCATAGCACAGATAAATCTCTTTTACAAACTAGTCTGAGTATTCTTCCTAAGCAGGTTCATTTGGTCTATGTGTGTTTAACACAGCTGAACACAAGGTCTTATGTCTAGGAATTCAGGTATGTTAGTTGTACTTACAAAACTGGTGACCTTATTATAAGGTAATAATATTGCCTAAAGTAATAATATTGCACTTTAGGGCAGTGATTGCCCAAAATTTGGGCAATTCAATTCATTTAGTATTTTTATAAATAATCTTTTATTAGGATTTAAATATTTCCAGCAGTCCAATAGAAAAGGATACTGCAAATCTGATCAGCACTCAGAAAACTAGAACTCTGTGGGTGGGACAGGTAGCAAATACAGACTTCAAATGTTACTCCACAACAAACTACTCCTACTCAATATCTTTTTACTGTGGCCTCAATTGACCACTGTGGGTCACAGTTTCAAAGTTTAGTAACACTGTTGAATGGTGTCAACACCTAAAATTCAAATCTTGGCTATTAGTTTGGTTTTGTGTAAGCATATAAAACACAGTACATACAGACTCCAAGTACACATGCTGACTTTGGAAGCTAGACTGTTTTAATTAAAGCTTTAATGTGCCACTTTCTGTTGCTGCTTGCAATTCCTGCAAGAGGAAAAGGCCAAAAATCTATGTTGTCATGCATTTCAGATATACATTCTCATATGCACTTGCCCTGTATGTGAAGATTTCCATGTAAACAAAGATGGAAGTGTGTGAATGTCATATAAATGTTTTGGGAGTTTGTTCTTTTTTTTATGAAATCAGTATGAAAGATTAAAATTAAAGAGTTGCAAAACCAAACATCTTACAACACTAAATTTAGTTCAGGTTAATCTTGTATTTTCTACTTTTTCAAAAAGGTTAATTTTAAATTGTCCATAATCAATTAATGATTTTCACCTTTTGTGGCTAAAAGTGTCCTGATACGATATATTAATCTTCTTTAAATACAGAGGTGTTTTGTCTGTACTTATGTTCATTTTTCAGATTTCAAATAGAATTTTCATGTCATGGTGAGCCTGGGACAAAATCTCATGCAAGTTGGATCAAATTTGGGAGAGTGATGGGTGGAAAGGGTTTTACAAAGAAAGGTGTACCTGCACAGGTCATTACTACCAAGTCATTTGTTGAAGTGGATTATCAAAATGTCTTTTTCTTAGAGAGGGAAGAACAATGATTTCAGATAGTGCAGGGAAAGAGGGTGGGAGTAAGGAATGGCGGCCAAGAAAAAAAATAAAAAAAGTTTCCTTCAAAATTAGTTACGAGTTAAGTTGCAGTGTTTGAATAAGAATCAATCGCACCTCATCTTGGTGCTTGAATGACTGGTGAAGTCTGATTTCTATGACTAAAATAGTGTTGTAAATCCCAAACATTAAAGAAAATAACCACTGGGAAAGCAGCAACCAGCCAGATGTCTAAACCTAACATAACAACAAAACCAAAAGAAAAAAAGTAATGGTTCTTCACAAAATTGAGCAATTGAATAAGTTGAGGAATGGAGTTACGGACTTTTTAGTTTTATTTTTGTATTTCACAAAGAAACTCACCCATAATGAATAGCACTGATTTAATGAAAGTTAACGAGTGGAGTGGATAAAAGCTAGAGATGTCTGTTTTGTAATGCAAAACATTTTAACATTTTTTGCTGGTTTGGAGAAAAACCAAATTAAACACATAATATTTCAGAACTTTTAATTACATGAGGATATCATCTAGAAAAAAGGCTGCATTTTTTTTTTAAATAAAATTTTACCCTCTGTGTATTTTTCTATTGTGCCTAACTTTTATTATGCCTACAATATTTTATGGCACATAGCAAGAATAAAAATACTAAATTAATTACTATATTTATACAGATCTCATTTAAGGACAGCTACTTTCCATTAAATGCTATTTGAAATGTCTTACTATTTAGATTTGTGTATCTTGTTTTACACTGGAAAATTTTTATGCTGATTAATATATGTGGGTGAAAATTTTTCAAGATAAGTGAAAAAAGTTTTACATGGTAGCATATGCTTACATATTTCAGACCAAAACTTTCTAAATATTGAAAATTATTATATTTTAATAAATATAATATATATATTTTTAATAAAATGTTTCCCTTGGAAAAAAACCACAAAAATATTTTGTAAATAATTATAAGTTAAAATCTGTAAAAAAAATATCGGGGGAGAAAAGCTTTAGTTGGCATCAGTGGAATTTCCTGACTGAAATTTTCAGTATGTATTTAGGACTAAAGTAATTTATATTTGGATGCCTATGGTATCAATAGTGTTCTCTTTGGAATGTTCTCTATGTAGAAGAATGTTTAAAATGTTCACATAAACTAAGAAAAATGGTTCCTTATAGCTCAGTGGAAAAGTTACAGTCCTGGTGTAACCCTCAGTTACTAAAATAACATTTTTACATTACTCACTAAAGTGATAAGTTCCAGTTTTAAAAGGTACCATCATTTCAACCTCTGTGTAGACAGCAAAAGCTAATCACATGATTTAAAAGTATTGGAAAATGAATATCTGGTTGCACAAATCATAAATATCTTGACATCATAAGTTTAATGTTTTCCATAATCAATCCAATGGCTTAGATTATTTACCTTATGAGTCCCTCAAGGAAAAGAAAGCTGAAATACCTGTATCATAATATTTCTTATTAAGTGATTAATGTTTGGTTTGGGAATTACATGGTGTTCAGTATATTTATTTTTTGCTACTTCTAATGCTAGGTAGAACTTTCCGTAAAAGATAAATGTACTCTTGGTCCCTTAAGTAATACAGAAGGAGTAGCTAATATGTGTATGTTACAATAGTGTATAGTCATCCAGATGTATGCTATGTTTTCTGTTTTCCAAATGAGTTTTCAGAGTCAATTGGGTTAACAGGAGAACTAATATTTCAAGAAGAGTTTAAACAAATTGTTTTGTTAATTTTTCCCTGGGGATCAAAAGCGGGAAATAGGGAAATGGCTAATAAGAGCAACCTAGAGCTAGTGATATTGTGCTGATAGAAGGAACTGAATTAACTTAAATGTGTCACATTGATTTAAGATTCTGTGATGTATTATAAAATGTGTTCTTGGCCCTGAATATACCATTGGAAAACAAACCATGTGTTTTATTAATGTGGTATCTTAAGACCTTGGTAAAAACTTAGCCAAGGCAAACTTATCTTTGCTGTCTTGTGTGTGTTTGCTTTAAGATGAAAAGACGTGAATATATAAAAGAAATTGTAGGAAATGGGTAAAATACATAAATAGCTGCCCTGATTCTTTCTGATCTATAGAACCTCCAGTGTTTTCCAATGCTCCCTTGTGCATTGTTTTCTGAATGAGGGCAATGTTTGAAAAAGAGACTCAGGGGACCACTGTTTCCTTCTGATCCCCTCAGGAGGAAAAAGAATAAGTACATGGGCAGAGAAAGGTCCGCACGTGCTTCACCTCCTCCCTGGGACATGGTGCACTATAAAGTTCCTTTGCACTACAGGTTGGATGCAGCTACAGAGAACCCACACCATGTTGCTTCTAAGCCCATGGATAGCCTCCTTTGCACTCTGGTAACATGTCCCAGAGAGTCCAAAATATGGGTGGTTGTGACTCAGCAAGAATAAGGTTAATGGGCATAGGATTGTGACTAAACACAGAGGAAAACATCAGGAGAAAGAAAAAATTCCATAGTACGCTTTTCTTCTAGTCCAGTTATAAAGCAATTACCTGATCTGCCATTTAATTATAGATGTTACTGTCACCAATATACATACTAAATGTATGAGTAAAATTTTGCTAAACCATGATTTAAACCCCTTATTTCTGTTTGCAATAGCTGAAGATTAGGAAAGCAAAGTTAAGTAGCCGTGTTAACCCTCTCTTCTTCCCCTACCTTACACTTTTTTAGAACCTTGTTTTTAAAAGTCACATTGTCTGTGACTTATTTACTATTTTTATAATTGTCCTTTACAGTCCTTTGACAGTGAGGGTTGTGTTCATTTAGAAAAGATTAAAAAAATGGCAGCAAATCTAGACTACTTTCTTCTCAGCTACTCCTGTTATAAACTCATTGTTACTTACCAAGGAAGAAGGACTAGCCAGTAACTTATCTCAAGTTATTTGATGTACCCAGGATGAATGTGCAAGTTGCAGAAATGATGGCCAATTTTGTATGGCAGGACCTACAACAGGCATGAAAAGATTTGCAGCATAAATCTTTCAAAAATAATTTCGGGTACCATTGATACTCAGCAAGAAGGCAAGAAGGAGGGCCTAAGAGAGTCATTGTTGGGCACTGCAAAATAGTGTCCTATTTGGATGTCCTGCAAATCACATATAATATTTTTAAACAATAGCATCTGAGAGTCTCCTACACTATTCCTTTCCCTCCTCTTAGGAGCAAAGGCTGATAGAGCTAACATACGAAAATGGGGAAACTTACTGCTGCCATAGTTGTACTGTCTGGCTTGTGGTGATCAACAGAGCAAGAGTTTAAATGCTTTCTTCAATGCATTCAGCTGAATGCTCCATTCCTCAAAGCTGTGAGTGAATTAATCAGCTCATCTCTACAGTCGCAAGGCTATTGTTCCCTATTTGGTCATTGTCATGTTTATATTTCTGCTCAGAAATATAAACAGATCAGACTGTTGGTTTGTTTTAAATCCCATGATCATTCATAAATGTTACAGTACTCACATTTAGACATCAGAGAAAGCAAAGTAAGCATTGTTTCACTTAAAGCAAATCAAAAGTACCCAAGGGGAAAATTAATATGTTCTATGGACTTGGAAAGGTTATGTCCCATGTTTTGACAAAGACAGAAAAAACTGTAAGTCAAGATTGAGTAGGACAGGCCAGAGTGAATATGGCATCAAAACTGGTATTTAAAAAGACTTAGATTTTTTTTTCTCTTTAATACCATTTGCCTCTTTTCTACTTTTATTTTATATGTGTTATCCCTTCAGCATGCAGTTAAAATCTACTGAACATAATACTTGCCTACTGCTGCTATAGGCTGCCACCTGCCACAAGGCTAAAGATCTTTTCAAATGCTAGTTTAAAACTGAATATATTAGATTGATCTAAATATAGTATAATATCTGAAAAAGAAGACTATTTTTCACTGAGTCATTTTATATGTGCACCTCTTCTCATTACTTCAGCTTCTCTTTTCCTTTAGCTTTTATCATGCCTACATAAGCACAGGAACTTCAAATACAGAAAGCAAATTCAAATACCTCTTCCACCTTGGAATTAGGTACGGTGTTTGCCACAAGATTTGCATTCTGCTGTGTTGTACCCTTTTTCTTAACTGTAAATTGGTCTTACCCATTGGGACTTTAGGCTTTTTCACACAGAGTCATTTTGGTTCTTTCTGTTAGTTGAGTCTAGGTTTTGGGATTACCATTTAGTCTGTAGTATTGCATTGCCATAGTAAGAAAAATTGCAATAGGGGACAAATTATTCCCCCTTTGGTTTTGTCTCTGGTTAAGAGTTTAGCTGTGTATTATATTGCAATAGTTGTGATGCTGTTACTTCATTTATACCTTTGTCTCATTGTCATTTTGGTGAAATTAACTGGAGAAAAAGCCAGAAACTTTCTTTGACTCCTTTATTTGGACCTGTATGCTGAAAGCAGGATGAGGATTATAATAGTGCATTCTATAGCATTTGCAAAGCTCTTGTTGGACATTGGAAGGAATCTTTTCCATACATGCTTAATAACACACCTAGTTAAAATACTCATTTCACTTATATTCAGTGAATTTTTCTGATACTTTTAATCCTTTGGGGAATTTCTTAACAAAAGTTTTGCAAGTAGGTTTGAAACAAATACCTTTCCTAGTATTAACATCCGTGCCTTCAAGGCCCTTAGAAGTTATTTACATCAACCAATGATATGGGCTTCTCTGTATAGCCTGAAAAAACAAAATAACTGTAACAGTATCCCATGCAGAATCTTGCCTCTTTTACATCTCACCACCTGGCTTACAAGGTTGTATATCTTTCAGCTGAATCATTTATGACAAGAGAAGCTGTTAAAGTTTTTTTGGCAGATTGTTTAGATGTAGCTGCCAATGAAAAGACATTAATAAGTTAGCTATTGCAGCTGTGCTTGGATGTACCCAAGGCAGTTTCAATTTTACTATTATTCAAAAAATCTGGCAATCCATATTGTTCCCCCTTTGTGCTCTTGAGCTGGGCTCTTCAGGTTCATCTGGTTCCAGAGTTAGCTTTATTTTCAGCTTGTTTTAGGGACAGCCTTTTGTAGAGTGTGATGGTGTGCTGTTTATGCTGTGGTGTTAAGCGAGAGGCTCATCAGATGACAAGCTGTAACAGCGCAGGGTTCTCAGAGTGAGAGCAATACTTTGCAAGCCAGACTTACGCTACCCAGATATGGCCTTGTGCCTTGGATTTTCTGCTGTATTTCTAACAGCGTGTTTTTCTTTCATGCCCAGCTGAAGAAGGTGAGAGTGCTTTGTGTATGTATGGTGAAGAACGCAGGTTAAGCCTATCCATTAGGTCATATTTCAGTGACAGAAAGACAGGGTTGTCTCTCTGAAGTTAGTGTAATGTTTATATACAGAAGTTAACTACTTTTGTCTGAGTTACCTAAGTGCCACTTGAATAATTTTTTTTGTAACCAAGTATTGCTTTGGATGTCCTGCTACGGAATGCAGAGATCCCATGAAGTGAAAAGTTGGCACTGGTCAGCATTGTTTTGTCAAGAATGTTTGTGAGAGCCTTTGTGTTGTCTGTCAGAATGAAACATTATTAAGAGATGTATTAATCACCTATATCTGGTGATACATTTGGATAAATGTAACAAAAGCAGAAAAATATGAGAAATATGTCAGCATGATTTATCTGCAGATGAGGAAACAGTTCAGTGAAGCTTTTAAATACATGCACTGAAAACTTCTCTAGAAAGGATGTACTGCTTGTTCATAATCATTCGACTAGAAAAAGGTAAGATACCATTCACATGATAGTCTTGGAAAGCTGTTTCTTTGTCATCCTTTTCCCTGGCAAGGTTGTATCCTATGAGTTATATTCCTGCACTCTGTCCAATTTAATTCTGCCACTTTGATGACTGCTGGAAAATGCATTGCAACGCTGACTTACCCAGAATGGCAGTTAGTACCAAGCAAATACAGTGAGCAATATTAGCTCAATTTCTAGTAGTCGGTATGGGACAATATCATCTCACCAACCTCATTTTGCCCAGTTTAATGATTTTTTAGTATCTTCCTTTATCCTACATTCCTTCTTTCTCCTAGCTGCTCTGCTGCATCTGCTTCTAGTCTCACTTGCTGAGGCAAAAACAAAGTTATGGAATGGAAAGAAAGAAACAAGATTCCTAGAATCATCCAGCCTTCGTAGAAACAGACATAGCTCTTTCATGTTTACAAAAACCTCCCCATACTTTTCATGCTATAAGGAGTTAAATTTCAGATCTAATAAATGCACATAGTAAGCACAAAGTTTGAGCATCAGTACATGCACTGTAGAAGTTCATGATTTACTTAAAATGTGGTAATGACCTGATACTAGCTTTTTGAGTAATTCCGTTTCAGAAGGATGCAGGGTTTTCTACTGCAAAAACCAGACTTTATTATTAGGTGTATTTTACTTTCCAGTTTAGGCTGTAAGAAATACTTATAATAAAATCTAAAGCCCTAAAATTTTAATTATACACTGAAAAATCAGGTTAAGTGCAAGTAAATACTTACAAAGATTCACAGTTTTCTTTGTTTCTAATCCTATTTAAGATGAAGCACTGAAACATTTGCATCTTGCTATCAGATCAAACCACTGACACAGTAAATTGATTAACTGCAGAAGTTCAGGGGACAAGTCATGTCATACTGGCTGGACTCACGTCAGGTTGAAGTTGTGCTGTTTGGCTCCTGGCAAATGACACCAAGCTCTACAGATCATTGTATGTAGCTGGGTGCAGGGTTTCTCCCTGGTAAGAATCACTGTTGTCACTTCTTATTGTGCAGTACTGTTACTGTACCTATGAAGAATTTTTTCTGGGATTTTACAGTTAAAAGTTCCAGGCATACCTCATATTTCTTAAAACTGCTTTCAAAGGTTAATAAAAAACACTGGGAAGTTTTCTTTAGTTGGATCTGGTTTTTAGTTGAATATTTTGTTGTTTTTCAATATATTTTCTTTATGTTACCCTGAATGGTATCATTTTTCTTTTAAAGAATTCTCAGCACAATATTTGATAGTTTTATCTTATTAATTTCAAGGAGAATGCTAAAATAAGACAGGACAAAACACGAATGTTCTATTCTGCCTCAGAAATAAAAGTAATAAAGGTCTAAGGGCACTCTACTAATATTCTGATAACATAGATTGAAGTCTTATTAATATTGACTTCATCTGTGGTTATACAGCATTTGACACAATTATCTTGACAAATTACTATTAAATGGAACAGTCTTCTGTACAGATGTTTCTATGCCAGCCTGTCTATTAGCCTGGCTATTTATACATTCTGCTGTGCATCTTTGTGATGGATTTCAAAAGAGCTAAATTGAATATTTTTGCCTAACTACAGTAGATTCTAGGAAATTTTATCCCATGACTACTTGTTCTCAGTGTGTGACAGATGATACAAATCACCACAGTATGCCCTCCATTAACTTGAAACGTTTGCCCTGATGTCCTCTGGAAAGACTTGGTGCATCAGAAAATTAATGTATAAAGATTGTACCTGTTGCAAAGTTTTTTCTTCATGTAGAAGTCTTTATAGGTCAGAAGAAAATAGATTTAAATGCTCCCTACTCAACTATAGTACTTTAAGTACTACATAGACAACCACTGGTGGGTGCCTTTTACACCCTCCTGAGAGTCTTTCTTAAACTGATCTAATATGGACTCTCTTTGAAATTTTTTCATGTCATCGTAGTTGGGAGTAGCAGACTGCAGTCATTGCTGGCATTTTGTGTTTAAAACTACCTGCAAAAAAGTATTCAGAAAGTAGTATTTTTACAGAAAATATAAGTGGGTTGAACACAATTATCTGCGAAAGTTCACAAGGTATGATTGCTGAATGCAAGTATTTGATAAGACACTTAAGAGAATAGGTAAATATCTAAAAATAAGTTCAAAGAAGTAAAGAATCAGAAGAAAGTATGAAATATTAATTGAGATTTTTACACAAATGGAATGAAAAATATTAATCAACATAGATCATCCCAAAAGAAATACTCAAAAATGTTTGCAAGGAGATAATTTGTGACAAAAATCAGACAGCTGATACAAAAAAATTCCTGTTTGTTTTTAGTCAAAGGCACTGTGCCTGGAACCATCTAATTACTTGAAGCAACTGAAGCACAGCACATTTGAACATTATTTTCCTCCATCTTTTTTTTTTCCAAAAGTATAAAACCTTCTTGATGTGCTCACGTTCTTTTCTGTTGCCTCATTGTTTCTATCTTCAAACAAAGATCATAGTTCTTTTGTATTAGGTTGTATACAGATGTGAAAAATGAATGTAGTATCTCTGCAAAGATGTTGAAATTTTATCAAATAATGAGAAAAAGAATAAAAGAAAATTTTGGAGATAAATAGATAATATTGAGGAGTTCCACTGGGAACTGTGGAAGAAATATAGGAACTGTAGAAGATAAACTAGAAGTAAAAATTAGGTAGTTAATCTTATGTGCACATACTTAAGATAGTAATTGCAATATACAAACCATCTAGCTAGTGTAAGTATATTGTTACTCACCATACAGTAGATAAAATAATAGGCTGAGAATAAAAACCTGGTCCTAGTATAGCATATGAACCATTGTTGACTGTCTTGAAGATGAATCTCACAAAAAGAACAGAAAAATTTGAAGGAACACTATTACAACTGAAGAAAAAAAAAATTAATGAAGATTGGTTTTTGGAGTCCCAAGTTGAGAGTTGCTGCTGCCAAATCATAGAATCAGCCATGTTTTCACTTGTAAACCGAGCAAATTTGAGCTGTAAGAGACACATGTATAACCCCATGATGGTATTTGAAAGAGAATAGTTTCATTTTAATGGGATCTAGTTGATACAGCTATGAGAAAATATCCTTATCAGTATTTCAAATGTAGGACCTAGAGAGAGTACTCTGTCTCATGGTAAGAGTTAATGTTCTTTATTTTCTTACTCTGTTCATTTTGATATTCTGGAGTTTGGCTAACTTTATATATACATTCATGTGGACACACACACATATATATAATAATAAATACATGTCAAATTTCATTAGCCTTTCAAAGAAAAGCAGAGCAGGAATACCGTCTTAAGTTGACTTTGGTAGGAAACAGGATATTTAAGTTCAAAGTCCTTAATTAACCTTGTTTTTTTAGGCAGTACTTACTTCTGAATTGATGACAGTCCTGCTCAACGCAGATTCAAAACTTCTTTCCTTCCTGGGACTGATGTGATGAGAGAATTCAGGTCACTGTGATACAACAACAGGTTCAATCCCATACATGCTTTTGTGAACTTGTTAGTTCATTTCTAACTCCCCGCCTAAGGGAGACAGGACAGAGTAAAAATTCCTCCCATCCTTTTTTTATCAGCTTTTAAAACACTTTTGGTAACAGGCCACTTCAGACATTTTCCTCCAGAACAGAATTAACATAACTTCCTGCCCAGATCCCATCTAGTCTCATCACAGAACTGTCATTCCTTATTGCAGTCATTTTAGGAAAATTAATTCTGCTTCACCCCTGTTGCCCATGTCAGAGGAGAAATTGAGAAGATAAATCCACGGTGGAAAGAAAAGCTTATAGCTTGAGCGAGAAGTGTGTAGACTAAAAAAGGAACTGAGAGTTTTTCCAGGTGCATATGCCTGTGCACAATTGCAGTATGTTTGTTTAAAGCACAAAGATAATTTTATAGCAGTCTTTAAAATAAGAAGTCATCCCATGTAAAGGCAGTTGTCTATACCGACCAGTAATATACAGCACAGCCATAATTTGGCTCTTCAGTACTGTATCAAAAAGTCTCCATAATTGCTACAATATGCATTTTGCACAATTTCAATGTGTTGAATTTTTGTCATTTATTCTTAAACTAATCCTCCTTTAAATGTTCCCTTTCTGCTGATGTGAATTGAAGAATTCTTTAGTTAACACCATTAACTTTTCATGGTATCTAAATCTCTTCTGCCATGAGCATCAATACTACAGTGCTGCTGTCTCCAAGCAGTTCTGCATCAGTGCTTTTAGATGGAACATGACAGATACAGTAATGTTCTCCACGTAAATTGCTCTCTACATATAGGCAACAAGCAAAACAACATGGAACATTCATTGCCCTGTGACTGCAAAAATTACAACTGTATTCATTGTATGCTGGCTCAAATGCCCGAGCCAATCATAATATACAGCAGTCTTACTGAATTTTAAAAGCTGCATTCTAAGCAACAATGCACTATCTTGCTCCCATGGGGTTCCTGGAAAAAAGGGTTTCAGTTGTAGACAAATTTGTTCCTCTTTTTTTCTAATAGCATGGAATTGAAAACTAGCTAAATAACTTTGGATTACAAACTGGTTTTTAAGCTGATGGTCTTGATTGTTACCAATGGCTATAATATACAATAAGTATACAGACTTAACTATTCTGCTTAGTTTCATGCATATATCCAAATCTAGATAAGGAAATGTAATTCAATGAAATACATAATCTTATTGCAAAACTAAGTGTTACACTCTTTGTAGAGTAGCAGTCATTCACTCGAGCTTTCTGGCTTATAAATCAGTGAAAGCTGATAATGTTGTCATTTGCCACTTAAACTTAATCCTTTCCTTGTTGGAAGCAATGGGTATTTTTACTACTTATGTTAATGACAATATAATTCTCACCTTTTCCTTTTTTTTGTTTGTTTGCTGATGGGGTGTTTTTGCTTGTTTGGTGGGAGTTTTCTTTCTTTGTTTGTTTTGTTTTTTAATGATGCAATGGCATCTGCTATTCCTTCCTAAATTCTAATTAAAATCTGTAAAGAATACCTTATTCTATAGTAAAGGATGTGTGTTTAAAGACATTGTCTTTTTTTTAAAAAAAAAAAAAGCAAAAGCTGTGTTATATATTAATTGTACAATTAGTGGGATATTCTTGGTGTGGTTGTATGGTGTGTATCTTTAATTCCTTGTACAGATTTCTTTTTGTAACACACCAGTGTATCAGAAAAACGCAATTGAAGCTGCTGTTATGTTCAAGAAAATTAAGACAGTTATAGAACATATAATGAACATTACTGAGCAGAACAGAGCATTTAATAAGAACTTAATGAAACTCAGGTAAGCATAGAATCATACAGCGGTTCAGGTTGCAAGGGACATTAAAGATGATCTAGTTCCAGCCCCCTTCCATGGGCAGGGACACCTCCCACCAGACTAGGTTCCTCAAAGCCCCATCCAGCCTGGCCTTGAACACTTCCAGGGAGGGGGCATCCACAGCTTCTCTGGACAACCTGTTCCTGTGCCTCACTGCCCTCACAGTAAAGAATTTCTTCCTAATATCTAATCTAAATCTTCCCTCTTTCAGTTTAAAACCATTACCCCTTGCCCTATTGCTACACTCCCTGATAGAGTCCCTCCCCATCTCTCCTGTAGGCCCCCTTCAGATATTGGAAGGTTGCTATAAGGTCTCCCCAGAGCCTTTTCTTCTCCAGGCTGAACAATCCCAACTCTCTCAGCCTGTCTTCACAGAATGTAAGATTACTTAGCAGACTGTGTGTAATTTAAGTTACTGCCAACTAATAATCAAGCAAATTTCTGAGAATCTCTATCTACAAACAAGTTTGTAAAAGAAAAGACCTGCTTCCGTTTTCAGAAAATTTGACAGCGCAACTTTGTGATATCCCTTTCTGAAGTGACATCGCTTGTCTTTATGAAACTGTATCCTTGTCTGATCAGTTCTAACAAGAAGCTTTGCCAGTGATCGATCAAGGTTTTTTGTGGGAACATTGGACTACTGGCCCAGAGCCACGCAGGAATTGTACCTACTTGGCTCCAGAATATTTATTTTCTAGATGCAGGGATATGGTGGGATCTGAAAAGGAAGGAAAGAGTGCTTATTTGTAGATTTTTTAAAGATTGCATTAATGAAGGGTGCATTTCTAACCCTGTCAATTACTTTTCCGCCTTTCTTCCTCCCTATCTTCTTCAGATGATTACTCTTTGGTTCCTCATTTTCTTTCAAAAATTTTCATATGATTCCACTGTGCTCTGATTGTCAGTCTGCCTGCTACTCCCATTCTTTTAAAACATGCTCTGTTTTCCTGAATAACTGATTTCCCCTTTGACAGTACTCTAGCTGATAATTTTCAACCTGGATTCTCTTTTTCAAGAGTGTGCTCCTTTGACCCAGATTATTAATGTCCTTTCATAATTTAGCGTGTTAGTGCCCTCACTGTCTTGGTTCTCTTTTACTCTTCATCTCTGTCCATCAGCTTTCATGAATTTCTCCTTTCTTCATTCTTGTACTTTATCAGCTTTACTAGCAGCTGTTACTTCTGAAAATGTTTATAATGTTTGTAACTTTGAAATCTTTTATTTTGTTTATTGATGTTCTTCAAGTTTCAGAATGAAGATCTCTTCTTTTTTCTTTCTCTGTATGACATTTTGATCCTAAAATTTTGGCTGCCTCTGTAACATAGAGTTCCCAGTCACATAGCAGACATTTTTGCTGCTCAAATCTTCCAGAGCGAGTCATTTTGCAAATATATTCTCTGGAATATCTGCCTGCATTTCAGATGAGCACTCTAGAAATGACTGTCAATGTTTAAAGTGTTGCTGCTGCTCTAATCCAGAAAAGGATAAAGATACTTTGAAGATTTAAATGATGGGAGAGAGCAACAGAATAGTCAGCCTTGTAGTCAATCAGAGATGGCAACAGTGTAAGTCTTTGTGAATATGAAAATAAATAGCTCCTCTTTGACATAGAAGAGAAGAGCAAATTGGTAGCGAGATGCAAGATGATGGAGATGATCTAATTTAAGCATATATACTAGCATAACATTTGTAGCTGCTTCTTGAACTGGTGCAGGAGGGCAAGTTTTTTGTTTAAGGCTAGATAAAAGTGTAGCTGTCAAATCATGTGGAAGTCATATCCTAGCCATCAAGACCAGTGACAGAAATAGTTTTACCTGAGTGGATGTATTAGAGATTACTTTCTTCGTGCTGTTGTAGAAAAAGAATGTGGAATATATAGCCATTACTTGTATAGGTGGACCAACAAAAAGGTGAAACTGGAGATCTGTCCTGGCTGTAGGCTGGAGTGATAGGGAGGATGTCATAGTGATCCATAGAGGACATACTGCAAAGTGTTTGTGGGGAGGATTAAGAGCCCTCTTGGGTGTGCTGAGCTTTTTCTAATGGCTGAAATGTTGCATGAAAGCAGTAAAAATCCTGAAACAGAATTGTGGTTAAAAGCTACTTATTCTGCATTTGTGATGTCTGTAGGATATCGATTTCTATAGTTCTGTTGCTCAAAGTAAGGCATAGAGATACCAGAGAAGGTCTGACAAGTCAAAGATGGGATGAATTTTAACTATGGAAAGGTCGCCAGAGACATTGATAAGAACAGGTTAAACAAGATGATCAGGCTAGAACTGGGGCAGGGGAACTTTTAGGTACTGTGAACTGGTCATTTGATGAAAGCAAAGTCAGACAGGAGAAGGAAACATGGCAGTAGTTACAGAAATCTAAGCTTATTTTTAAAGAGGACAGGTCCCTCATTTTTATCATGGTTAGAAGGGAAGGATGGGGTTTTTGTTGGGAGGCTTTATTTTCTAAATGCAACTTAAATTGCAATCTAAATCTAAAGTTTGCTAGTGCACAGTAACTTTTAAAAATATTTCTGCTCCAGTCAAAAGCATGCTAATGGTTTATGCAATCGCAGAATGCATTTACATTATGTGTTAAGCCTTGTTTTAGTAAGCTGTCAACAGGCTATGTGTCAGGCACAAACAGTAGGTGGAAGATACCTATCTAACCTCTGTATTGTAACATGTTGCCTTTTAGGATCTTCAGAAATGTGCATTCATGCTAACAGACTGAATGGAACAAACGTCTTCTCCTTCTGACTTCTGTTCCTTGGAGGTAAGCACAACTAGCAGAAGCGGAAGGAAAACGAAGAGCCAAACCCCAGATGTCTGGTGTCATCTAAGCTGTTTGTACAAGTGTATTTCCTCTTTGATGTTCTTGGCAATGGCAACTAACCAGCTGGGATGTGTGTCAGCTTTTTTCTGGGGAATGGAGGGGAGGAGGAACATTGATACACATAGACTCTTGTCTCTGGTCTCTTTTGGGAAGCAGCAATTAACAGCTGAGAGGTTATTAAAAATTTCTTCCTAAATTACACGTTATATGTGGCTTGCTCCTTTGTAAACTGTATAACAAACCTTAATGAGTGGCAAGGCTCATTTTAAGACCATAAGACTAGAGGCAACAATTTCATGAGGAAACAAATTAAATAATAATCCTGAACCTCTGGCCTAGGCCATGTAGGGCTAGCTTTAAACATGGGCTAGCTGATTCAGACAGCAAACACCATGAAACCATGGTAGCAACTACCATGGGTTTAACCACCTGAATAATCATTCAGCTTTATGATTTCTGGCTGCTCTTAGCAGCTACATGTTATCAGTTACCCAAATAAGCTTTACCGCTAGCATAGCTGCTACGTTTATCCAAGAAGAAGTCACATCTCAATGGCAGCATAAATATGACTTTTGACTGAGGTAATGATTTTTTTAAATTATTATTATTATTTTAATTAAAAAGAAGAGACTGTAGCTGTAAACCTCTAAGACTTGAGCACTTCACTGAGACTTGTGTTGATGTGCTGCTTTTCATGTCACGCTGTTTAGAAGCTCATAAGTTTATGGCTCTTAATTTTTTATTTCCTATCTTAGTAATATAAGTTTTATGACTTTATGTAGTTCTGAGAAATTCAGAATGGCAATAACTTTCCCAGTGAATAGTTCTGCGCAAGGCCATATAGGCCTATTTGTCAAGGCCATATAGGAATGTTCAGTAGCAGTCACTTGACACATCTCCTGTTATTTCCAAGAAATAAACATTACCAATCAAGTAAACAAAATGTTTTTCTTTCCTTTCATCTTTTGAATATAGAAACAGAAAATAAAATGTAGGATTGCATGAAATAGGAGATACTATAATCAATCTATTTGTACTTCTCCTCTCCTTCTCTCATGTCTTAAACACTAGTAAAGTTGTACCATTGCATCTTATTCCTCAGTTGTGGTATACCTTCTAATCTATCAAATTAATCAGGCATCCTAAAGTTTTTTGTCAATTTATCTATCATGTCAGACAAGAAGCATTGGCCTAGCATACACATCACACGGTGCACTAAAAATCAATGGAAAGTAACCCTGTTTACTGCAGCATTTTACACTGAGTGTAGTTAACATACTGTCGTTCAGTAAACAAAGTACTTTGTAACATAGAATATATTAATTTGCTATAAGGTATTTCAAAATAAGGTGACATATTTCAACACTTTTCTTAGTGCCAACATTACAAGTATGAAGAGAGTGTTTTTTGATAGATTGAACAGCACATAGCAAATCAGAAGTTACTTTTGGTGGTTGCTCCTTTAATGAGATGTATCACACAGCTTGGATAAATTATCTGCTGTGTGAAGCAACTTATCATGCCAGAATATACAGTATATTGTCATGGGCTTTTTTTCTTCTTTTTTTTTTCTTTTTTTTTTTTTTCTTTTTGATTCTCTGGTATTCTGATGAATTATTTGCAGCATTTCCCTTTCACTGCTGCTAGAATAATCAAGTTATGTTTCTTGAACATCAGTCTATCACTTTCATTGACTTCCTCCGTTGTCAAAGACAGGGAGGAGGAAAAAACCCCACTGCTTAATTTCACAAGACATTCTATTTCCTTTGCTCCTTTGTTTCTTTGCTTCCTCCGCTTTCTTTGTTACAGCTTTTAACTTAGAGAAGACTTTTAAGTTTCCCCACTTCAGTGTAAGCTAATGAAGTCTCATAATTTATTTATTTTTTAAATGAACTGTAGTTTCACCACCATGGTCCTCTGAGCTTTAGATGCTTTCTCATCCATAGCATCAATTGATCATCTTCAGGATTGTATTTTTCTCTACTTAAAGAATATGCTTAAGAATTTTTGTGGTTTTTTTCTTCTTCCTCTTTTTTGTTTTTTAAGCTTTTGGCAACCAGAAGGCAACTGTTAAATTCTCATGTTACCGTATTTAGCAGGACTTCAGGCATAACTACTGGAGAGCGCATGACCTATTTCAGCCTCAGTTTCCTAGTTTAACACAATGGTAAAATTACATATTTATAACTAGATGCAGTTGGAAGTTTGAACAATTATGGTCATGATGCATATGCAAAAATGTATTTATTTTTACAAAATAACATAGCAAATTTACAAAGATCAACCTTGTTTCCTTACAATACAGTATTTTTTAAGTGTTTCTTGCTGGTATCATAGAATCACAGAATTTTAGGGGTTGGAAGGAAGCTTTGGAGAGCATCCATTTGTTTAGATCTACTTAAGAATCTATATTTGTACAGCATAAATCATTGGTTTGGCTTTAGTCTTTGTAAAAAGCACTACAATGATGTACAGAGGGAAGTCTCATTATCTGACAGACTGTGGAGTTAGCCAACTATTTTTTTGAGCTAATAGAAAAATATATATTCCCCCCAAAACTCTAATTACAATATAATCTGTAAATATGCTTTTAATGAGCAAATCACAAATCGCACTTAATGATTTTTGATACACAAGCACCTTTTGGTGATAGAAGAGACAAAAATTTTACAAATTTGAGCCAGCCAAAAATATTTTTATTAGTGACTCAAAATATATTCATAAGGCAGCTAGAATTAAAATATAGTTCACAATTAAAAAGCAGAAAACCACTTTTAATATATATTCAAAATGATAAAATAATTGCTAAATTATGCAAATTTCATGATAGACCAGAAAAACAAGTAGATTTTTATTTAATTGCCACCTTTTGCTGATTCAAGTATGTTAATCGCAGGGAGTCCTAATAGTTCTATCGGGCTTTACTAATGTATTCAAGTAAAATGAACAAAATAATTAAATGTCTAAATATTGAATTAAAGTGCTCCAAGTATTAATGAAGTTTTGCTCTGTGCTTAACATGGCTTAAACTGTGGTTTGGATACCTTCATCCTTTTGGGTTGATTCTTGAGACTGAGAAAACAGGATCTAAAAATGATGCTTGGCACTTTCTTCACCCATTGTAGAGAAAATGTATCCTCATTGGCGTGGTTCTTACAAGATTATTATTACTTCTGTTTCCTGATAATCGGTGTAGGATGATGGACTATAATTTCCAAAAGCTTCTACTTCTACGATGGGTGTTACATTTCGAAAAGGTTGGCACACATATGCTGTTCACCAAGGTGGTGATGACTGGAAAATGAGGTTCATGTTTTTCAGCCTTCAACACTTGGATGTGTCTCCAGGCAAAAGGTAAGGAATGAGACTGCTATTCCACCCTGACAGAGAAAGACCAGACACAGGAATGATTTGCCTTTGCATGACTGGGATTAGGGAAGCTCTGCTACCTTCCATCTTAGCTCTGTGAACAAAATTCAGCTTTTTATTGTTGGAATTTAGTAGTATGAAACCATTGGAGACTGTTATGGAGGAGCGCTGTTAAGAGCAAGAACTCTTAAATTCTTTCTGTCCCTCCCAGTTCATTTGACTTCGTGTTATGTACAACACCTGCTCTGTGATGTCCTATCTCCAATTCCAGTATGTGACAGTGTCCTTGTCATTTTTTACTGCCTTTACTACTGTGTTAAAATGATTCCTCTGCTATTTATGTAGGAAAGGTTTTCATTGTGGTGCCATTTTTGGCAATCAAGTTAGAGAATCTGTTGTCTGGACACTGTGGCACTTAGATGCTTAGGAAGCAGTAGCCCCAGTGTCACGCCTTCTTGAGATAGCAAGAATTGGGGGAATGTTGATGCTTCTTATAGGCTATTCCCATGTGGCCCCATCCCAATGCAAATGTTCTGCCTTTAGTGCAAGAATACCCTCATGCTATACTGCGATATCTCTACTACCACCTGATGTCCAAGCTCATGTTATCTCTACAACCAATGAGAGGAACCAGGTTTTCATTGAGATGCAGTAGTATGAAAGAAGTATTCCAATCTTATATTATAGTGATAACTAAATACTAAAATATATATACCAAAGGTCATGCATTGTGCTGTCACCTTTGACACACAGGCATTTATGCTGCAGCAGAATCTTACACATCTACATTTCTACTTAGGTTGAACACAAGACTTCTTCCAAGCTAGATAATTTTTTATGAAGGTTATGAAGGCTGAGGTTTTTTGTCTGCCTCGCAGTGGAGAATGAATCTTGTTTTGTCTCTCCTTGAGGAATCAAGGATTAGTAATTGTGAATCCAGGGGTGTTCCAAACTCTTTGTATAACTTACAACCCCAGCAGAAAAAGAAAAAAATACACTCAGTGCCACCTCAGTCGTTAGCACTTAATGGTCTGTGCCTTGATCATGGCAAGGTAGGCACCGATTCAGGAAAGCATTAACTCATGTCCTAGACGTTATGTGCACCCATTACTAAGCAAAATGTTGGTGCATGCAATTAGATGGTCAGATAGGCATTCCATAACTAAATGTGCACATATGTGTGCTTGAATGAGTATAAATAAATTCTGCAAGTGCAATACTGTCATTTTTGGATGTTCATTCTTGATTTTATGAAGTTTATTGTTCAGAGGTGAAGAGCACTCAGTCCTTCACCAGTGGAATTGTAATGTTAGTATTTTTAAAAACACAATCAAAAAGTCTGACTCTGGACCTTTCTAGAAACACTAGCTATTTAGGAAATTTGGAATTTATATTAAAATATGAATTATTTTCATTCACACTTGTATCTCTGTTTCCTTCAAACTCTAGATGAAAACAGTGAAGAATTTTTTTTTTCTTCATGAAGCTGGAAAAAAATGAAGCACAAATACCTCTGGCTAATGTTATTATAGCAATTCTTTTTCATCACTTGTCCCTGTGTTATATTTTTGTTTCTTTCACATTGTAACAATTCCTGAAAAATGAGACTGATTGAGGTCCATTTGGGCTGCTATTTTTCTTTTATTATTATTTTTATTGAATTAATGCCTACAAGAGGCAACTGTAGGTTGTGGTAATCATTTGGAAAGATGCTGTATGGAAACAAAAAAAAGCATGACTTCACCTTTAAACACTTAAAATAGTGGTAGTAATGAGCAGTATTAGTAACAAATAGTAGTTATTAAGGTAGTAACTAATAACTGAAACATTTTTCAGTTGAATCTGCATAGCTAATACATGAGGGCCCACTTAATAAGATTCAGGGGATTATCTTATAATTTTATCATAGTGTGAATTAGAGAGACAAAACCAAAGTAGACCGAAAGCTATAGGAGAGACATTGAACAACCTGGTCTAGTGGAAGGTCCCTACCCATGGCCATGGCAGGGGAGTTGGAACTAGATGATCTCTAAGGTTCCTTCCAATCTGAACTATTCTATGATCTATGATTAACAGTAACCTTTAAAGAGAAGGAGAAAGGAAGTCCAGAGTGCCAGCAAGCACAAAATACAAACTCGTTATAGACATAATTTTGGTGGAGGAAGGATCGTTACCTCTCTACCCCGAGCTTCACACTGGTCCAAGATGTTATGATCAAAACAGACACTAACATTTAGTATTTGCTACATTAGTTTTCAAGTACGCATGGTTCTAGGTTCTAGGTAGAGCTGCTATTAGATAAATGTCATCATTTCAGTTTTATAAACAAACAGGTTATTATAGAGTCCTATGTTTTCCAACTTCCACTACACAATGTTCTTTTGTATGCCTCAGACAATAAGCTGACAGCTCCATGGAAATCACAACATTCAGTAGTCAAAAGTGTTATAGAGTTCACTAGAAGTAGAAGAATGCATAATGCATTGAAGCAATGTTTTAGGCATTTGTATTAGACTTTTAATGGAAAAATTAAAAAGTAATGCTGCTTTGCATTGCTGTAACTGTACATCAACAGTATGTCTTTATTTCTGGCACATGAAGGGTAGTTTCCATAGCAGCAGCATCTGTAGCACTGAGCGACAGGGAAATTGGATTTTTTCTCTTGTATTTCACAGATTAAAAGGGTAAAATATATGGAAATAGGGGAAAGTAGATACTACGTAAATGCAATCTTTAAAACCTGCTTTTTCTTTCTAGAATTCTGAAATTGTAATGGAATAAACAATTCTTGCACTTCATTCCTGCTTGTTTAAGCCTCATATATGGCTTAATAAATGCGTATAACAGCTATTTTTGTTTTTAACTGATAGAACTAGAAAATGGCAGAAATACCTCAGTCTACCTCCTGGTATGGCATTATTTATTAGCTGGCAACTCCTTTACTATTGACCAAAAGTGAGTAATAATTAAGGCCTATATTGCACCAAGACTGTATTTTTATATTTCATTCATTTCTGTACTGATAGCACTTGAGGGATGCTACAGGTAAGAAATACTATATATGAAAAATGTGTGCTATTTAGTCAAATTGATGATCATTTTTCTATCAAATTCTTAAAGCAGGGGGATACTTTAATTTTGTTACATGTACAAAACATTTAAAATCGCACTACATATTCTAAAGTACGCATTCTTTAATTCTCCTAGACACAGAAACATAATATCATCAGAATAGAAATAAAAAGACTGAAAGGTATTGCAGAGCTAATCCACTTTCTTGTAAGAAAGCTTCAATCAGAATCAGAACAAAAAAAATCTTGGTCTTAGAGTTGCTTCTCTCTAATTTAGCAGGAAGCAGCTCAGTAATTATTTTTCTTAATATGTAACAGTGAGATGTTTATTTACATTCTTATATTGTTTTTAAAGGCAGTGAAATGGTCACAGTTGCATAAAACACTTCTGAAGCTCTTCCTAGGTAAAGAACATGAAAGAACTTTATACAAACTATGTATTGAAAATATTATTTAAAGCATGTATTGTAAGACAAACTTACTTACTAAACATTTTACCATAAATTGAAGAAGTAGCTGTAGAGTATTGAGGACTGCTATGATAGGAAAAGTATACAATTCACCAGTGAGCAATTATTTTCAGAATACTTTTGATTTTCCTGCTTGGGCCAAATGCCTTGTGCAGACACTTCTCTGTGATGGTTATTATTTCAGTAGGGAATAGCAATTTAGAAAATTTTGGGGGGTATTTAGTTCCCAACTCCTTTGAGCACTCTGAAAAGTACTTTTAGTCACACTTTTAAATTTTCTTTTGGATTTTGCAGTCCTTCCTACTGACTTGCTCTAGATGTTTAAGCAGCATCAAATCTATAACCACCTTTTAACAGCATTACCTTGCAGTGTTTAGAGATTTTAAGAAATAGCACACCTCCTCCAGGATTAATTCATAAAGAATAGCTATTGGCTATATAAAGAATAAATATTCTTTATTTGTTCCATGCAGAATAAGTACGTTTCTTAAACCACATCTTCAGCTCTTTGTCTTGCAAAGAAAATTTCGAGGAGCATCCAACAGATGGATAAATAAAGAGAGAGTTTATAAGGACAGTGTGCTCTGTAGGAACCTGTTTGGATCTGCGAGGTAAAGGACTTCTAGAAGTTTTTCCTTCCTTGCCTTTAAACTTTCATTACTGCATTACTCCTAATCACACAACTTTATTTTCTTGAACATTCCTGAGACATTATATTCACATTCAAAATATAATAAAATAAGCACCACGTTTTGGTGCATCGATGCAAATGGCAGAATTTCATCTTTGCTTTTAAATTCAACAGGTTTCCTGCAGTCTTATGCCTTCATTATCTGAGCAAGGAAGTTTGTTGGGATGCATAATGTCAAGAAAACAACATAAGTTTCCAACACCACGTAGCCCTGATATTTTTTCTCTATTTAGTTTATTATAAACTTTCTACTTTTATATTTATATTATTATTTCCGTTACAGGAATTCATGGGGGAAGAGGAGAGAATGAATTATAAGTCCATTTTTGCCTGTTTCGAATGATTGTACTACTTCAAATCAAACAAGTCTAGTAATTCTGACCTTGGTGGTCACTTGTACCAGGTGCTTTAATGAAATGCTGTAAGGACAGAGAAAGTGAATAGTGATAACTCCCCACTCTTTCCCTCCCAGCTTCTGGCAATCTGCAGTGGAGCTTGGTATTATAGCTGTATCTTTTTGTTTAAAACTCTTTAATAAATGTTTCTTTCATTAATTTGCCTAATAGCTTTTCAAAACCATTTATACCTTCCAATTCCACAATATCCTTTGGTGATGAGTTTCATAGTTTAATTACATTTTAGATAAAAAAGTGCTAAGTTGTGTTTGTTTAAAATTTTCAGCTGAACATTCCACGGGATACTTCTCACTTCTTACATTGAGTGATAATTTCCAGTTCCCTTCTGCATATCATTCATGGTTAAATGTATCTCTATGGTATTTCCTCTTAGACATTTCCTTGCAGGCTAGTCCATTTAATTTATTTTCAAATGGAAATAATTTTTGATCTCTGATCATTCTCCTTCTTACATCTTCTTTACTTCTACTGTATCCTTCTTGAGATGGGGTGACCAGAATTTCAGGAATGCCATGGATTTCTTTAATAGCAATAAAGTTTCTTTCCTAATCTCTTAATGGTTTCTGAATAATTCCTAATGTTCTATTTGTCTTTTTAGCTGCTGTACCATTGCAAGATCTCCAATGACTTCTTCCTGACTGGTTATAGCTAAATTAGCATCCATCACAAGGTAGGCACAGTTAGGCTTTTTTCTTTTTAGTTCTCTGTACGTATCACTTTGAATTTACCAAATTAAATTCTATCAAGCAGTTTATCATGCAGTCACTTTATATTGTGAGATATTTGTGCAACTCTTTGCTATCACTTTTTTATTTCTTCTTTTTCTTTTTGTTATTATATTTTGAGTAATTTTTTACTATCAGAAAACATCTAACTTCTCAGCTCCTTTCCAGATCTTTCAGGATTCCTATACATTGAGAAGAATCACCGTAGAATTCCACTGGTACCTCCTGTACATTGTGAAAACCAACTACCGAGTTCTGTGTTTCACACTCTCTGAAAAGTACAGATAAATAGATACCAACTTTCCACTTATTAATGCTTTCCTTTTAAAAAACGCCTTCAAGAAAGAGCCGTTGGTGAGGACCTTTGTCATAAAGTTGTTAGAAATTCAGATGTATAGTATATATCAACTTGATTACTCCTATCAACATGCTTATTGACTCCTTCAAAAAACTAATAGATTTGTGAGACTTGGCTTTCATCTACAAAGATGTCTTGACTGTTGCCTACTATATCTTATTTACCTACTTGTCCTCCTTTTCTACTTTATATTATGTTTCCACCAATATATCTGTTGTAGAAATCAGATTTACTGCTCTGTAGCTCCCTAAAATTTCTTGGAAGTTTTATGGAGAATTTGCTTCACATTTATTAGCTTTCATTTCTTTGTTATCTAGGCTGATTTATGTTAACCACCAAAACATATGAAATTCGTACTTGCAATTCTTTAGAACTTGTGGATGAATTCTGTCTGTTCAGGACAATTTGCTATTGTTCATTTCATGATTTTTTCCTATTACCTCTTCTACTGGCTTTTCAGTTTTAGACAAATCCTCTGATACATTCTTCGTGAAAAAAGCTCCTTTAGTGAAATCTCTCCAGCTCCTTCCTTTTGCATTTTGGTGCAAATAGTTACTATGACTTTTCTGCTCTTGCCTAATGTTTGTTAACTGTTCTTATAACACTTCTCATGTATAAGTCCTAAAGGATATTTAATAATATTTTGTTTGAAATTATTCTAATAACAATTCTAGCAGCTTACATCTAGTAGCTTACATGCATTTTTTCCTATTTTTGTCTCTTTGACCATTCTAGGAGTTTCTGTAGATGTCAGACTGATGAATTTCCTTTTTTCTTTTAAAGCTCTATGCTGATGTTGCCTAAATAAATAGTCTCCCTGATATCCTTAAAATTCTCCCTGCTCGTTCTAATAAGGAGATTTCCTTTAAACAAACTTCACTTTTACACATCTTTTTTCTGAAACGAGTAACTGCTGCAACAGAATTTTTTGTTTGGATGTTTTGCTGTTCCTTTAGATCAGAAAAACTTTCCCTTTCACAGCCTTCTAGGCAACACATAGGAGACCAAACTAATGCAGATTCAGTCTCACAATAATGTATAAAGAATATTCATAGTGATTCCCTTTGGAATATGTCATGACTTCTGAAGTATCTGCCAACTTCTGATTCTGAATCTCCACTGTATTGCAAGTTTTTTTATATCCTTAAAAATGAATACATAACAGTAGCAATTTATTTGACAACATTTAAGGCTCATTTGCCATGTATAAAATGAGACAACATAAGGTGGTAGACAGCATAGAAAGAAAAGCCCTAAATTTATTTTTAAAAATATTTAATATGACTGGAAATGTGTTACATTAATGAAAAATACTTAAATGACTGGCACTATCACTGTTCAGTTTATGTCTTGCAAAGAACCATTGCTGAATAACAGTCTATCCTGGTCCTGTATATTATTGTTATCTCTTGCAAGGGTAAAAATATAACCACATTCCATTCTGTTAGAATGTCTGTTTTATGAAATCTTGGACTTATCTAGAATATAATAAAAAATTATTTTTTTGATAGAAAAGTACTTAATTTCTCATTCTTTTTGTACATAAGTATATGTCTTTCTGGAGGGGTGGAATTTTATGGATCACATTCTGTTGTTTTGTTGGTATTTTTCTTATATAAGCTTCACATAAAGTTATACTTTATAGTTGTGTATTTACTTATTCCATCTGAAGATCTAATGTGCTATCTTCTTTCTGTCTTTAATTGTATTTATTCTGTGGGCTATTTATTTGATCTTTGCATTTCAGATAAAGGAATAGTACTAGTATTAAAGATTTTATGTTATATAATTTTCTGTCATGATTTCAGAGAAGAAAAACCCTAAACTGCCTAGAATGAAAAGGAACAGAAACATAGACAGCTGTATTAACGACAAATGTTTTGGAAGCCTCTCAAAACATACCTGTAATATTTGCAAGTTCTTTTTGCAAATTTTTTCAAGGGAGTTTAATACATTTAGAAAATGTCAAACAGATTTGTGAATATAATTGTT
This sequence comes from Tringa tobata, assembly GCA_033628505.1. Classification (NCBI taxonomy): domain Eukaryota; kingdom Metazoa; phylum Chordata; class Aves; order Charadriiformes; family Scolopacidae; genus Tringa; species Tringa tobata. The sequence continues at coordinate 16,631,069 of JAHREE010000118.1, read as the reverse complement.
TGTATTTTTTCCTCTCTCCTGATTTAGAGGCAGGTTTTACCATATGCGTGTAGGTATATGATTCACTGAATTTCCTTCATGCACCCCTCTCATCTCCTTTCTTTTCCCTTCTTTTATGGAGGTGAGAAAAGTGGGTGTTGGATCAGAGAAATTATGAACTTGCCAAATAAAAAGACTTACTGGATGGAGAGAGGACTGATTAATTTATTCAGGAAAGATTGTTGACATGATCAGGGAAAACAAATGAGTCATATGAACAGTAGGGGCAGGCAAAGATAGCATCTGAATGGTGGTCTTGAGTGCGGAGTGCTGAATAAGCAAATGAGTATTTGACTAATCCAAGAGTTAGGCATTGTGTATCAATAAGCATGTAGTTCTGTGACTCTGCCACTTTTGCCTTCTTTTTTTTTTTTTGGCTAATGTTGATATGGACATGCGTGCACAAAAATGTGCATGCTCACACGTGTATTTGCAATGAAGCAGATGAAAAAGGGTGAAGGGATGTGTTAGCAAGTTTGTTACTGTGTCCCCATTCAAGAGATCCAGAAGTGCTGAGGCAGTGTTTATGTGATTACAGGTGCACATACTGTGGCTGTTAGTGTTCATGGAAAGATGGGCTACCAGGCACTTTTCTGAGCTGATAAACTTTCTTGAAAATTCTGAAATGTTAACAGGCATTTTGAATTCTTAGTCAAATTTAAAGAAGATTTAATGGAAAGCATTATTTTAAAGCATTTTCTAAAGGCAACCCCCTCAAATAACCCCTAAGTATCACATTTTTATTTTTATCCCTACCTAATGTGACACTTCTTAATTTCCTTTTGGCAAGCGAGTTGTAATCTTTAGCTGGTAACTAATTTGGTCATAAAATACTGACCCAGTTTTTTCTGGATAATTAACAAGTCGGGCAAATCAGCAGAAGCAGGTGTAGTATATTTTCAGTACCAGTGGAGAAAAGCAGTTAGCTGATGTTTTAATTCTCATTTCCAGTAATGAACTATATAACATTCTGGCTGGCTAACGCAATTAGCATTGTCTCCTCCTCCCCTTACTTCCTCACTTTAAAAAAAAAAAAAGGAAACTCAAACCAGGAATTTATACAAGGCCAAGAATTACTGACCCTTTTTGCACTCTTATTACAATCATGTTATTAACCTCCTAGATTGAGCCTTTTGTAGAACAGTAATAAAAAATTTATATAAATATGTATCATATTACAAGCTGAGACAGAAAACAATGTTTCCATTCTTCAAGCAATTAATTATTGTGATTAATGTATTCCCCCTTCTCTAAGCACAATTCTGCCAGACAGAGTCAGCCCATTGACATATTGTAGAATTATAATGCATATCTAATTAAAGGTGACCTGAAAAGGCAGGGTGTTTAGCCTTCCCTGTCAGGACCAAGAAACTGTTAATCAGAAAGTGCTTGCTTTCCACACCAACCACCCCTCCCTTTTTTTATTTTTGTGCTAATTTCAAATCTTCTCCCTGCATCAGTGAGCAGATGAGATCTTCAGCCAGCTTTCATCTTTCAGAAAAATGAATAGTGCAGAAAGAACATTATCAAATGAGCTGTTGAAGAAGTCAGTGAATATGTCATTGAGTGTGACTGCTTCCAGAATGAATTTAGATTTATCTCTGTTATCTCCCCTCTCCCGGCTCACTCTCCACACTCTGTTTGCACTCAGTCCACATGTCAAGCAGGGTGGGTCATAATGAATCATGAGGGACAGTTACTTGTAGTATAGTGACAGGTCCAATTGTGATACAACTTGTTCTGGAATTAAGTTTGTTAACATTATAAATTGTCTCATTTGACCAGAGGTTTAAACACCTAGAAGCTTTTATGCATGCAATTTCTTAAAGTATTTCATTTCCATTAGGCAGCTGCTGCTTTACAGTATTCCACAAATGAAATTGTTTCATCACATCAATAGCTGCACAAAACAACTGTGACAACAAGACGACTGGTTTTGCCCCCATCTTACAAACAAGTATCATTCAAATCAATAAACTTTGGCAACTGGGTAACACCAAGAGAAGATATTATTTAAATTCCATTTTTAAGCATATCTCCAAAAGCTTATGCTGATGCAAAATTCTGATACAAGCCAAGGAATTTTAATATTGTACAGTTCAGTTTCTGTAGAAATAGCCCACTGAGTTAGCAACATCTTAAGTAGAAAAGCAATAGATATGTTCATTTTTCTTTTCAAAGCCAGTAGTTACAGTTTTTTCTATGTGTGATGCAAAATTGTTGTCATAATGAAGATTATTTTTTGCATGACGGAAAATGGTATCATTGAATTGCGATATTTTACCCACAGGGAGTAAAAGAAAGACTAATATTTTTCTTTTCTTTTTATATGTTGTCAGTATTGCCATGCAACAGAATGTGATATCAAAAAACCTGCAAAGTCAGCATACCTTCTGAAATATTTGTTGTATGCTGTAAACCCTTTGGGTATTTGACTAATTACTTCATACTTGTGATCATACTTTACTAGGTTAGTCCTACACAACAAATTTGTCTTGGATGCTTTTCAGTTAAACAAAATTAATAAGTAGTATCACTGAAGTTTAGAAATATATTTTACAGTTAATTTGTCAAAATCACCAGAATTGGTGCATCTGATTTTTATTTCTTTTTTACTCATAAGCTTCTTTAATGTTCAGAAGTCAGGGGAATTTCTGCAAAGTTGTTTTCTTGTTGATTTTTCCATGGGTTTGGTATTTGGCAGGGGAGATTGGCACTGTTAAATGTATATTTTTCCTCAGATGTCTCTGAGGGCCTGAGTGTACATATGCACATATACGTACATGTGCTCTTATCTTTTTTTTTTTTTTTTTTTATACACACACAGAGTCCAGATGTCCCCTGGAAAAACCTGATCAGTTGTGACATGGCCATTTATGCTTATATATACACCTTGGACTGGGGGTGTTGGGATAGTAGTTGGTCAGAGAAATAAGCAGAAGTCCTGAAGAAGTATTTAAGTGTGAAATACTCACACCTTGGTGTTTGCTTCCCTCATCAGCCTTTGAAATAACTAAAGGAGACTAGTTGTTTGCTATGAAAAAGCCTATGAAAAATCATGTACTAGTCCCACTGGGTGCCAGAATAGGAATTTTTTGGTTCAGTTGGTTGTCTGTGTCTTGCATAACCTGTAAAGCTATTTGTCATTGTATTTCATGCTCTAAAGTTAAGTACTAAAAATATGGTGATCCAGTAGGGATCGCTATTGGTCCTGTCAGTTGTCTTCAACTGACATCAATCAGAGCTGCAGAACTGTCTATGGATAGTGTTGTGGTAGAGATAAGGACTTGCAAAGCAGAATTTGGGTACTCACACTAGCTGGAGATGGGAATGTTATGATGTAACCTACTGATCAACCCCAGTTTATCCTGCAACTCTGATAGCAAGCATATGTTGCCTGAAAAGAATTATTGAAAAACAATTCACCTTTTTTTTTTTAGTTTTGAAAATGTTTTTTTGTTACTATGTCTGGGTCCCAATGCTTACATATTGGTATTATTGATTAAAGGATTACAGGTATATAAAAAGGTAGTGAAAATCAAATGCTAAACTGTGAATTGAAGAAGGGTAGCAAACAAAACCCATCTTAAAGCCAGGGCAAGTTTTGGTTCTAAAATCTGTCATTGCAATGAGAAAGCTACAAAGAAACACAAGTGAAAACGCTGTCATTGTGCTCACTAACAATAAGATGTATTTACAGTTCTTTATATTATTAGCAGTTCCAAATGACATTGCTGCAATTTTTTTATTCAGGGCTGTAGTTGCAAAAATTATTTACAGCCTCTAAGCCATTAAAATATTAAAAGTTTGCTTAGAATTTGCTATTTTGCAGAAGAGAAACTGAGGCCTGGGTCAACTAAGCAATTGTCTAAAAGACGCAGGGTAAATCCATGTCAGAACCGAGAGCTGAAATTCTTCCTCAACCTTATCCATTGCTTTTATTAAAAAGTAATCTTTCCCTTCTATCTGACTCTATCCCATGCTCCTAAAACTGTTAATAACTAAGGAACATAGCAAAATCAGTAAGCTAAATGTACTGGATACTGTTTGTCATAGTATCCCCAACCACTGGACACAAGCAACTGCCACTTGTGCATTCTTCTGAAGCATTTATAGCTATGTAAGAAGCTCCTGACACGCGTGAATTTCTGAACAGATTATCTTCAAGCATTAGAAATTCTAATCTGGGTTATTTCTAGACTCAGAAAAGCTGATTTCCAAGTTAGAGCATACAACGAAAAATGTATGTTTTCTTTACTCTTCAAAATGATCAGAAGGTAGTTCAAACTTTAAGCCATCCACAAGGAACATGTCTCATCATCTTGGTCACAGTGTTAAACGTGACCATACAAGTACTTTGTTTTAGACTAAACATATGTGTGTGCATATATACATACATGTATATATATGTACATACATTGTTAACTGTCTTACTTTTAAACTTTCCCCTGCAAAATACTTCTAACTGATGAACAAGAACCATTTCCTACCATATATTGCTGCCTGATTTTTTGCTTGCTCTTCATTTGCCTACGCCAGGTAACTATTTCCCTTGAGGTTTTGAGGATCTCTTTATTTATTTCTGTCTTTTAATAATCTTTTGCCCTCAAATAAATTCAAATATTCTTTTGAGGGACTAAGTTTTCTGATGTAAAAAGCAGTGTATAACCCTTCAGTCCNATTCTTTTGAGGGACTAAGTTTTCTGATGTAAAAAGCAGTGTATAACCCTTCAGTCCTCACTGAGCTTCTGTGCAAGTAAGATTCCTATTAATTTCAGTGGGATTTTCGCTTGATTAAGGACTAAAGGTTTCAGGATTCCATCCCCCCAGACTCAGAAAACATCAAGTAACATGTTTATTGCAATTATGCTAGAAATAAAGCCTGCAGGTAATAAACTATCATGCGCACTGATAAATCACAGAACTAGAGTAAAGCATTTGAATAGATCACGAGACACTTAAATAAGAATTAGATGTTGTTTGTATGAGCCCTGGAGTCACCAGCAGTATTTTCCTTTCGTCAGATAGTGCTACAATTGATTGTTTTGAAGGTCTTCTAGCTTTATAGTACAAATGAGAAATTTTACGCAAACAATTTGGCCTAAATTTAAGAGACACAGGATATGAAAATTTGACAGTGATGAATGGTAACATTTCTGTTGCTTGTAAAATATCTTACATGCATAATTATTGATATGACACAGATAATAAAGACATTTCCAAGGTAGGTTATACCCCTGTTAAAGCATAAAACCCAAGTTTTGTTAATTAATCCAGAATTCTATTACAGAACACAGTTAGTTCCAAATACTAGAGGTTAAATCGCAGAAGATATTTAAAAAATATTTGTAATTTTCTTTCTTGTGTGATGGGGAAATCTTCAAAATACTGACACAAAACCAAGGCAATGCTGAAATTTTGCCTTGTGTTTTAAATTTCTGCTATGGGGGAAATAAATATCAAGAAAATTTTTGCTTTACTCTTCCAACGTGTACATTCTCCAGACACCAACTGTTTTCTCTGAATTCTTATGCCCCTATTAGTTCTGAGTAGAAACTTGTTACCCAAATGATGGAACTATTCAGGACAAGGAGTGATTTCATGGAACATGCAACTTGTACAACTTGGCCTATGTAATGCTGATTGAATCTGGGTTGGAGTCTCATTTCTTCATGTAATGTGTACTACTTTCATCTATCATCAGATACCTTAAATCAGCATGGAATTAATGCAATAAAGTACCTTAGGCAAAGACTAAGCTTTCCCAACGCTTTAAGCTTAGGAATCATCCATTTGAATACTGCATGCCAGTTCAGCTTGTATATAAGACAATGACTGATCATAGCCTGAAGTAGCACTCAGCTTCAGTAAGGGCTGCAGAATCAGGTCCTCTGTTACTGGCAACAAAAACTGGAAAAAGAGGAGTGGGTTTTGATTTCAGTTATGTGCATAGAAATCTCAGTAATTCTATTTAATTTAGAGAAGTCACTCCAGATTTACACCAGTGCTACTGAAAATCAAAATCTGGCCCATTGTCTTAGCAAAATACACCAAGTCAATATCAGTTCATTACAGAGAGGGAGAGAGAAAGGGAATGAGAGAGAAAACAAGGATTTCGTTAGCAATGCATTCTGTAGTATAAAAGATAAAAAGGAATATCCAATTAACACACCACTATAATTGCTTGCAGACATTCTTTTTTATTTAAAGATGAAATAGCTAAGAGTTCTCATCAAAACTAGGGTCACAGCCTACATATTAAATGAAAGAAATTGATTGGGCTTTATTACACCCTGACTACTGCAAATGTGCCTCAATCACTGATTGCTATAAATTTATTCTTATAAACTACTAATTGCCCAAGTCATAATGGTAACAATGGTATAATGAAATTATCTTGATCAAGCTGATGCACAAATTTTGCTTGACAACATGAGCAGTGTGAGAAAAAAGGAAAGAAGACATGCATACAAATACATAATGTTTCATTAAAATTAAAACCAATGTTAAAACAACTGTTCTCTGAAGTATACAAAGTTCTGTATTAGAAGTGCTTCCTTTAGAAAAATCATTTAAGAAGACAGGCATTTACATTTATAATAAAATGGTCTTGCATTTTTTATTTGTCTTGAAAATTAATGACTTACTTAATCACATTTGATCAAAGGAGATAAGTTGATGTAGTCATGTGTTTCTGATTGCATTAAGCCTGATCCGGAGTGGCATGATGGATATTTAATAGTCTTGCTGTCCCTCTATATCTTGTCACCATTTCTTGATATGCATGGATACTGTAGAGTACACCACAGCACAAAACTGTATTTTTAATAGAACAGACTAAGTTTAGAAAAAAGGAAATTCTGTTGAAACTTACGTGGTGGAGCTTTTAGAAGTAGGTTATCCATCATGAAAATATTTTTCTTTAAAAGACAAAAACCTTACTTAGCTCTCTACATAGCTTGAATAATTTTCTCCTTTTAAAAACACGTTTTGCTTCTATGCTGCCTATATTAAAAGATACTGCTGTAATAGATTTCAAGGACGAAGTAGAGAGAAAGTATATAGAAACAAAGATAGCCATCCAGAAAATGTAGGAAATTTCTAGAAGCTGGAATGCAGAGCATTGCGTAAAATGCAAAAATTGGTGCTATTTATATTCAGCTAATAGCTGTTTCTACAAGTGTCAGCTGAGCCATTCAGAGGGAATGTTGGTATGTATGAGAAATTGTTTCTGAGTAGTTCAAATGTAGTCCCAACTGTTTCAGAATTATCTCACAAAAATTATTTAAATTCATGCTTAATTCTTTTTCACTGGAGCATTTCATCAGGATGAAAACTGCCCTTTTTTCATGAGCATGTCTTGCTTTACTCTCTCAAAACATAGGTCCAAACTTTTATACAAGGGTACAATATTTTCATTCTTGAAAATAAATTGCTCCTAAAGTTGGTATAGTTGACACAGTCCTTTAGGAAAGTTAAAAACTTAGAGAAAACCAAGCTGGAAGGGTTTCAGGAGGCCCTTTGGCTTAGCCAGCCATCCCCACCCAACTTGGGCAGTGCATTAGACAGACTGCTCCACATTTTAAGTTTGTAACTATTGCAGTGTCCCTTTGTCCTGTTTCCAGAAAGCTTTTTGCTAATGGCTAACCTAAATACCTTTTGCTGCAATTTATACTTGGTGGCACTTATCCCACGTATAAAGACCATGGAAACCAGTTTACTTCTTTACAGTATCTTTTACATATGGGGAGTCTGTGGCTCTGCCTCTCCCCTCTTTACACGTTCCGCTCTTCCTTGATAATTGGTTTTTAAGCCCTCAAAGGATGAGAGCTGTTTTAAATATACATCTATAGGGGCAACCTGCGGAAGTTTAAGACAGAAAAATCAAAACCATCAGCCTCGTAGGATTAAGCTATCTCGTGGGGAGCACACCTGCAGCTCCTGGCACGGCAGGGGTGGAGGGGGGACGC
>JAHREE010000118.1:16084205-16622734 GCA_033628505.1 Tringa tobata | reverse complement strand
TTTTTTTTTAAGAAAAACTAACCTCTCAGTTTAGCATACAAAGTCTCTACTTTTCTTGGCTGCTCAGTAAAGACCTCAAGGGTTATAGAACAGGGAAACTTAAAATTATTTTCTGTCATTAAATATGGTTTCATATCGGTGAGACTCCCTGTAGGTAACTCTCTAGGTTACACATGCCATGTGTGTATGCAATGCCAACATACATTTTTTTAATGTTCTTATAAGACCAGATTTTGTGTTTTCCAACACAAGCATCCTCCAGTTACATGAACAGTGGATGCCAAATAATGTAAGTGTTGTGAATATTGAAAATTACTCTGGTTTTCTTTTATTATTATTTTGCTTTAGATTGCTTTGTTATTATTTAGTCTGAGCGGATGAAATTTCTTTAGCTTTTTCTTAAACAGTGTTAGATGGGACTTCCTGAAAAAATATGTTTTCACACCTGGAAGCCAATTTTTTAATTGCTTTTGTCCGTTCTGTTGGCTTTTTCCTTATCACTGTGTTGCTTTTAATTGCTGGTTTTGGGTTGACTTGTCCTATAACCAGCTAGCATTTTGAAAGGCATGTGGGTATGTTTGTAGATTCAGACTATACATGAGAGAGAAGCTGGCCTGCATAGGACATAGCTGGCCTAAAAATGACAAATCTCAGAGCTGATGTCAGAGAACAAGAAACAATGTAACAATTCTTACAAGAGAGTGGTGGGGTTGTTTTTGAAGTGTTAAAATCGGTATTTTAATCTGTTGTCTATTGCGATGGATGAGAAAGTTCCTTAATATTACGAGTACAGTCAGTGAATGATACCTGGAATGCTGTGCTGCACGATATTGCGTTATTTCTGGAATTTGTAGAACAAGTGTACAGAAGTTGGGTTTTCAAAATGGCCTTTTCATATAATGCTGTAACACTTGTTTGCTGTCTTGCTCATCCATTCCTTTATCCATCCATCTCTGTATCTATCATGAAATGACAATCCTAACTTACTTTAAACTCTCAAAAGGTATATTCTTAAATTTTAATGTTGGAAAAGCTTCATGATGACTAGTACTTTGGCTTAATATGGTATAGCTTCTGACAGCTGCCGCTGTAAGAAAAGCAAAGGATGACTGCATTACTGTCAGTTTCTGTCAGATTCTGGTTGCCAAACTCTTGCAGGGATGATGACAGTGAACCAAACAAGAGTGACAAAAGGAGTCAAAGCTGTGATTTTGAATAAGGAAGAGTGGACACTTGAATTGCATTTTGTTGTTGTTGGTCATTCTGTTCTACATGTGGATTTTTGTGTGGCATGATGCTTGCTCCCGCTTCTTTAATTATTTGCTCTTCAGGACTTGTACCTGCTTTTGGTGCACTCAAAAATATTAAAAAAATAATTGTTGACAAGCACAGAATATGTCAGAGTATTAACAGAAGAATAGCTGTAAGTGTGGAATGTACTTGAAGGGGAAAGCATTCTCAGAAGTGTGACCCCCAAATACCCTGAAAGCTGTCTGGATAGCAGCTTGCAGTTGTAGATGCGATGAAAATGTGACCTTATTTTCAAGCCAAATAGAAGTGGGAGTTGTATAGTAAATTAATAAACTATCTCCTCATGAAACACCATATAATTTTCTTTTCCAAACTAATTTCTGTATCTTCATTTATTCAAAGTTTGCTTCCTGGATGAGATTCTGAATAAAAGAGCTGGAATACTTCTGTGTGTTAGAACAATAGCTGCAAGTACCATTTAAACATGAGACCATTGTCTGTCTTGTTTGATTTGTTTCTGAGATTTCCCACTCTTTGATGACTAAGTAGCAGAGCAGGGAATAGAAACAACTTGTTTTTACATATTATTACTTTTCTGTTGTGAAGTATAATATTGTGACATTGCCTCAGTTTGCAGCTAACTGCAAATTTGTCTAAGTGAGTACCAGTGGTTGCCAAGATTAAGGGTGAAGCTGAGATAGTTGCCTGGATCCTGGTAACAGAAGTCCAAAGGATGCAGTGAACTTTTCTTGCCTGATTGTATTTCCCTGCTTTCCCCAGTGTCTTCTACTTCCTGTCCTTTCCATCTACTCTGGACCCTAGAGCTGTAATGAATGCGGGATAATGATGTGTATATATACTGTTGACTTGGGACCTAAACAGCTTTTGCTGTGCTTACTTGCTATGTGAGGTTTCTGCAATGGTTGGTGAGTTTCTGCAATTGACAGAAATGCAGTTAAGCTACAAAAAAAAGCTCTATGCATAGTGTTAACCATTTTATGGGTAGATAAGCCAGGAGAGAGTAAGTGGAATGAATACATCAGCAGGCAAGTACTGTGACTGGTAATAGGAAACGTACTCTTTCGATTGTTATGGCCCACATTGTCCATGCTAAGATAATGCTACTAGTTTAGTACTCTATCAAATGCTATTGAGAGTTGGTACGGAATTTCACTGATTTTTTTGGGAGTTGGAAGGGACCATAGAGATCATCTAGTCCAACTCCCCTGCCGAAGCAGGATTGCCCAGAGCTAGAGCATGTTACTCAGGACTGCATCCAGGCGGGTCTTGAAAATCTCCAAAGAAGGGGACTCCACGACCTCCCTGGGCAGCCTGTTCCAGGGCTCTGTCACCCTCACTGTGAAGAAGTTTTTTCTCATGTTTGAGTGGAACCTCCTATGTTCCAACTTATGCCCGTACCTGAGGGTTATTTTTTAAATTTATACGAGAATATTACTAGACTAAATCCACTAAATGTATTTTATGTCATTTGATTTCAAAGCTGGGATTCACTATTTCCTACATGTTTTCTGGTATTGTCAGCTGAAACGTGTGCTGTAGCAGTCACAGGAGAGAATACTGTGACAGACTGCAAACCAGCGTTGTTTATGTTTCAAGTTCCATTAGGCATGAGCTGTTTTAAAAATTATATCAACTGCGGTTTTTAAAATTCTGGGAAGTGTTTTTCAAAGAGCCTTGTACTGGCAGATAATAAAAGATTTGTTTAGTTTGCTTAGTAAGTTTGCTCAGTTTTGAACTAGAGAGAATTTTGTAATGCTTGAAGTGGAGCCTCTAGGTGAACCACAAGTCCAATCCAGCTGGATGATGTCTGTGTTCCTAGTTCTAGAGCAGCATTCAAATATCTTTAGAAATAGGGATTTACTGAGAATATTTTTTCTTATTTATTCTAGGAAAACCAAAACTATTGTTTTTCCTAGGATGTACTGTTTTGGAGCGATGTCATTTCAAGGGGGTTGTTTTGTATTCCTAGGAAGCATACGTGTAGTACTGGCCAAGTTCCATGGAAACCTTGCCCATGTTCAACTCTTTTTTTTTCTTTTTTTTTTTTTTTTTTTCCTTAGACCAAAATTTGCAATCATACACACTGACTGCATACAACACAAAGATTACCCTTCTACAGTCTTCCTTAACCATGATATCTACCCTTAGGCTTCTCTCTAGCAACAAAAGCCTAAGTGTGATGAGTGGTTAGTTTGTTTTATCTTACTCTCTTTGATTATTATTGTCACAGAATAGCTGGTCAGAAGAGCCGTGCTTTAATCTCATGTAGATTTTTTAATATGATCTCAGTGTCTTATAAATGAATTATGTGCTTGTATGTTAGAGCTATGATAAAGCTTTGTGATGCGATTTTAAAAATGTAGGGTACTATATGAGTATAAAGCATGCTATGGTTATTATTTCAAAGGCATATACTCTCATTTTTAAACTTTCTTCAAGCTTAAAATAGGTGCTTCTAGTCCTAAAATGAGCATGATAGAAGGTCACATAGTAATTAACTCTTGGACACAACTCATTGGAATTAGAAGGGTATTCTTCTGTTGTTCTGTGATGCAGAACAAATGCTTCATTAATCAGAAACATATGAACCTGAGACTGAAAGCTAATAAAATCAAACATTGCTCGACATTGCTGGGGACACCACTTAATACATATGTTTCTTCATGCAATTTTCAGCATAAATATCTGCATTTTTTTCATAAATGTGAGCAGTTTAGAAGACTTTTTTAATAACTCAAGACTTGTGCGACGATAGAAAAAGATGAAAGCTGTCTTCAAAAACAGGAGAAGAAGGGACGAGGATTTTCCTATAAAACATCCAGACTTTTCATTTCTCGCACAAATTGTTTCTGTTATAGTCTCTTCAATACTGTGGGGAAAAAATAAAGGCAGTTATAAAAGGCCATAATGAGCTACATGGATGTTGGTTACATTTTTTTACTTTAGTGAAAATTCTTCATGTATACCAGTTCTGAATAGTTTGTTATGTTTTTGTCTGAAAGGAAGGATTTAAAAAATGAAACTGAGACATACCTCTCTTCCTCTTAGTGGGGTAGATTTTGAGGAGTGGATCACTTAAAGTCAACTCCTTGGTTACCTTACTTTTAGCCCTGGGCTGAGCAGGCATGGTTTAGAGTGTGATGAATCATCTTTTTTTCTTTTTTATCCTTACTTTGATGCCTGAGTTTTTTCTTAGGCGGATAATTTCATTCACTGCATTATGTGATTTCACAGCGTTTTGTAATTATGGCGTGCATCACAGTTTTGAGAAAAAAAAAAAGAAAGAGTATAGCTAGAAAGGGGAAGAGTCTACGAAGTCTTCATTTGGAAAATTCTTAACACTGCTTATTTTATCTCTCCGTATCAAACACGCTAACATATCTGGACCTGAAGTACTATTTAAATGCTTTTTTGTTGCCTTTTTTTAAGAAATTGTTGATAATTAAGCCACTTTAGTGCTGCAGCTGAGAAAATTCTACTTTTAGTGTTGGAAATAAAAAACAGACTGAACAAAAAGTCATAAGACCAACTATCATAAATGAATGTTGGCCCAGAGCACTACAAAATCACATTACGTTGTTTTATGTTTTGTTGGTTGCCACTTTGATGACTATCTTTTGAATATGTTACCATTCAAATTTATCACCACAGCGCAAACCATCATTTGTGACCTCCCTTGATGTTACCATTTGACTAATTTCTCTGTTCCTTTACTGTACTCTGTGTACTTTCAAAGAGCAGATTGTTATTGCTATCACTGTCACATTGTTTTCCATTTTTTCCTGGCTAGAACAGTGGCAGAAACAGATTAGGTATAATGTTTTATAAGCGAATGCATCGTTAAGATATCTTATAAAATAAATATTGCAGTGTTCCATCTGTTGCAACAATCTGAATGTTTCTTTTGATATGTTACCTGAATTTAAAAGATTTAAAACTCAAAAATATTGTCAGAAGCTTCTAGCAGTTTCTAATATTTACTTTTAAAAGCATATTTGACCTGGAAGGGAAAATATGGCAAACACAGGGCCAGTACTTTTCTTTGCAAACCTTCTTTGTAATGTACAGGCCAACTCTTGAATAATAATAAATGGTTGAAACCAGAGCCAACCTGAACTTCAAGGGTTGGTGGTTTGGTTTTTGGTTTGTTTTCTTTTAAATTCAATTCTGAACTTCAAGGAATGTGCTGAAATCTTAACATCAATTATCTTTCATTAAAAAAAAAATAAATCGCACAGGAATTAGTTCTTTTGGTTTTTTTTTTTTAAGTCTTCAAAAATTATTTAGGACAGAGCTTTGTGATAGTCCTTCTGAGCCTCAAACCCATTATATGTGGGTCTGGAAACTCAAGTTTTATGTATTTGAGAGCATGAGACTATGGGCTGCAAAACCTGACTTGGTCGGAGTTAATTTTATTTAAAATTTCAGCGAGCATCTTTCCAACTCAACTGGCTCTTGCCTTTCTCGGAAAGTATGAGATCACTCTCTTAAAAGGGATGCTTGAAGAAAACGTCATCTCAGGGGTTGGTGTGAAGCTTACCTTAAAGCTAGTTGTCAGACCTAAAATTTCAGTTGACTTGGAACTTAGAGATATATGACCTTTGCAGTCATTAGTTCAGTTATCTCTCTGCAAAACAGAATACTGAGCTTTATGAGGAGAGAGGAGCTTCTACTTCTTTGTGAAGGTTTTTTAAAAGTATTGAAGGAGTTATTTCTTTGGGCTTGATAGATAGGTCATCTAAAAATTTCCTTATGTAATAGATGGAATGGATCTTTCAGGTGAGATTTCAGACTTGTGATTTACTACTGAAAGGTAAAGAGAACTCTGAAAATCTAGACCAAGTTGCTGTAAAATTTAAAAGAAAGGGTATGGGTTATAAAGGGTTGTGCTTCTTACAGAACCCCACTGCAGGGAAGTTACAAAAAGTAGTGGAGTAAGAAGTACATGACAAACACTAGAAAGATGTTTTTATTTGTACCATATAGTGATAGGATACTTTTTTTTTTTTTTTAATGTGAGGGAGGAGAGAATATAAAAAGACATTAAAAAAAATTAAGGGGAGAAAGCCTCCTTGAAATGGAATGGTCAAAAAGCAAGATTGTTTGATTTTGTTGGTGTATAATGCAAATTGTAACAGAGCATTGATGATATGATTACTCACGATCATGTTTCTTTTTTGCTATCACAGTGTCTATTCTAGCAGCTGCAGTACTAACACCATCTCTGATTCCTAAATGACAAATAAATTCATTTCAGTTCAGCAGCACAAAGTTCTAGGATGAAATTGGACTTATTTAACTCAATTCTTGGAGAGTCCTGGGCTTGATTTTTGTGTCCAGCACTTATAAGTCTGGACTCTGATCTGCTCCCACTACCTTAAGAATCTGTAAAGACTTTCTACCAGCTCAAATGTCCAGGGGGAATATCTGTTACATCCTTTGTTTTACATAGTCATGCCTTTGTACAGAGAACCTCACAAGCAAGCAGTTTTGTTCTTTATACTGTGATCTGTTCCTCCATCCTCTTAATCTCTCTCTGTGCTGAACATAGTCATCGTGTGCTTTAATAGTTTTAACAGTCCATAAACTACAGACAATAACGTCTTGCATTTTCCCACCAACCAATTTGCCCCCTTTGTGTCCTTCATTGCCTTTATTTTCTGTTCTTTGCTTCCTTCTGCATAGACAACTGTGTCTCAGTGGGTTTTATTTCTGTTTTTCAGGCTTTGACTCTTCGGCGTGCAAATTTCACTAAGCTAAACCTCTGTAGAGCTGACTCGGCATTCAGTGTCATTTGTCAATTTCATTGATCATTCTCTCACCAACACATTGAAGGGAGACTTGCAGAGTCAGCAAATAGCAACTGGCCTTTTCTTGGTTTATACTGTAAGAACCTCCAAATTAAAAATAAAAAGCTTTCTGATTTCTCTGCAGTGGTACTTTCAAAATGAATTAGAAAAAGTCTCTCAACCCTCTTGCTTCATTCAACTGTAATTTTTCTTATTAATTCCTTCTCATTTTCCAAAAGATGTCTCTCTTGTGGAAAAGGAAATTGTGCTTTACACATTTGAATAATTTCACATTTTATTCTATTTCTTGTTAAAACTCTACATCCATATAAGTCAAACAAGAAAGTGCTTCACATACTAGAGTATGTCCCTGCTCCAGTTTTCAGAGGGCCATGATCTAAGTTTAAAGTTGCATTTTCACGTCTCTCTCCCCCTTCCGTCTCTGCATCTCACCCTCTGGTTGCCTTTTACTTGCATCATGTCTGTAATCCATATAGGAGAGTGCGTGTTTGAGAGAGAGAAGAAATGGCTGAGTTGGGGATAAATATGGTTCCTTCTTAACCATCTTACAAAGAAACTATTTTATTTCAATTGAAGAAAAACTTTATAGAATTTTGACTGCTACAAATTCTTCCTAGACTGAAGCTATTTTCTTAGAGATTCCAATTTTTTTGAAGAATACAGTATTTCCTAAATAGCTCTTCAATGAGTATTTCCATGGGAGCTGGATTGAACAGTCCTTTTCCCACCTCTCTGTCCTTTCTTTCTCTCCCTGTATATATGCTTTAGACTTTTCTTTTTGTCAGGAAGCAGATCTGCAGATTCTCCATGAAAGCATCATCATTTTGTGACAGACAGAGTAGCTAAAGATTTGCACAATGGAGAGTCACCTATCTGTATCTTTTATTTTCAATTCCTGAATACTACTGCACCAACAATTCTATGTGAAGCAAATGCAATTGTTTGTAGACAGGATATAGACCTTGTGCATTCCCTTCTCCTTCCCATTGGTCTTTCTTTTCTCTTTTGCTAATTTATGGGTCTCATATGCTAAAAGGGATGGAGTTAAGATCTGGGATTTTGTGAGTGTTATTTGTATGCCTAATTTTGTAGTAATTTATCACTAATGTAGTGATAAATCTACCATTGGCATCCGTGGCAATGATAATTTAAATTATTTAAATGCTCACTTAGAGAGTGATTTCCAGTATTGTTCTCTCTGAAGACACCATAAGCCTTAAGCCTGCAATCCTTTGTTCAGGGTCATGAATGTAAACATAGTTGTTTTCACTACTGAATTAAACAGTCATGAAGATTCCATGCTTTGTGGATGATCAGAATACCTTATTGGTCTCCTTCCTTTTCTTCATATAATACAGAACTCTTAGAGGATTATCCTGGCAAAGTTTAACTTATGCTCACTTACCAGGCTCATGATCGATCCGGGGAGACCTTATAGCAGCCTACTCATATCTGAAGGGAGCCTACAGGAGAGCTGGCGAGGGACTATTTGTCAGGAAGTGTAGTGACAGGATAAGGGGTAACGGTTTTAAATTGGAAGAGGGGAGATTTAGATTAGATACCAGAAAGAAATTCTTTACTGTGAGGGTGGTGAGTCACTGGAACAGGTTGTCCAGGGAAGTTATGGATGCCCCATCCCTGGAAGTGTTTAAGACCAGGCTGGATGGAGCTTTGAGCAACCTGGTCTAGGGGGAGGTGTCCCTGCCCATGGCACGGGGGTTGGAACATGATGATCTTTAAGGTCCCTTCCATCTCTAACCATTCTATGATAAAGTGGTGATAGTGCTGCTGTTTTGGAAGATGACTTAATTGAAGTGGTTGTTCTAGTAACAAATGAGTAAAGGATTCATATATGGTGTAGCATCTTATCGAATTTGCTGACTGAAATCTAAACTCCTTTCCTTCAAAATTGAATTGTAGCTTGCAGTATAAAAAAAGAAAAATTAATTTTGGTTTAAAGATGACAAAAACTGCCTTTCATCTATAATGTTGATCGTCGGTATTTGCAAAGAAAAGGAACACAGGAATAGGAAAATGTTACCATGTTATTCCATGTTATTTAATTTTTATACAAAACTTCAGACAGTGGCTCTTTTAGCGTGGTTTTGGAAAGTCGGTTGTGGTGTTTGTTTTTTTAATATAGTTTGTCTGCTATGATCTTTACCTGACCAATAATATGCAAACATGTAGGCTACCAAGGTGCCTACACCTCAACAAGATTTAAATACTATTTAATCTACATTTTAAAGGTTTGTAAATCCCCTTTTGTCATTGTGCTTCTACATATGAAGAAAATAGAAATGTAACAACAATAATACTAATTATATAATTGCACTTTTCCAAATGGCAAGGGAAACCAGTTATTAAAAGTTGCTATATAATTTTTTTAAAATAAAAATTACTTAGTTTTTCTCTGTTTTTTTCTTGGCAGACTTTGGAAGGAAGGATAGAGAAAAAGCAAAACTAAATGTGTATTGTAATCAGGATATCTGTCAGGATCCTGAACTCCAAGTCTAAAGTTCATATACAGGATCTAGCTCCTATAAAACAGTTTGTTTACCTCAAGTCAGTACTCAATAAAATGGAACCTAGCACCTTTGGGAAGCTGAGGTCACAGAGGAAATTTGAAGGGAGTTATGGTGCTTGGTCTGTATGAAAATGATTCCATATACTAGTCTAAGCTGAATGTGAGATCGCTTTGTTTTTGTTGGTTATAAGTAATACTTGCTAAAGTTCCAAATTGAGCCACAGATTTTCTTTTTTACTAGTGAAAAAAAGAGTCCTCTTGAATCCATGGAAAAACAAACCAGATATTTGAAATGTGAATCTGTGAGTCCTGTAATTTTTTCCCCAAACTTAGCTTCTTTGTGAGAGACGTTATAGCTACTTGTTTCCCAGGTGAATTCTACAATATTTTATTCAGGCTATTGAAGGTTTTCATGTACTTAGTTTGTCGTTTGCTGTATATTCCTGTGACAATATTTCTTTCATAGGTAAGGAAACTTACCTTAGTTTAAGAAGGAGATTCGATTTCTTTTTCGTAGAGCTTTGTCTTGTGTGCTATGCATATTGTACACCCATGCCTTACTCTCTTAGGCATTGAACTGGACAGGCTAGAAAGTTGGGCAGTGAGGAACCTGATGAAATGCAACAAGGGCAAATGTAGGGTCCTGCACCTGCGGAGGAATAATTCCATACACTGGTGTAGATCAAGGGCTGACCTGCTGGAAAGCAGCTCTGTAGAGAGAGACCTGGGAGTCCTGGTGGATAGCAAGTTGACGGTGAGGCAGCAATGTGCCCTTGTGGCCAAGAAGACTAGTGGTCTCCTGGGCTGCATTAAAGAGAGCATGGCCAGCAGGTCGAGGGAGGTCATATTCCCCCTCTACTCTGCCCTGGTGAGGCTGCGTCTGGAGTACTGTGTCCATTTCTGGGCTCCCCAGTTCAAGAAGGACAGGGAACTGCTGGAGAGGGTACAGTGGAGGGCTACAAAGATGATCAAGGGAATGGAATGCGTCTCTTATAAGGAAAGGTTGAGAGACCTGGGTCTGATTAGCCTGGAGGTGAGAAGGCTGAGAGGGAACCTCATCAGTGCTTATAAATATCTAAAGGGTGAGTGTCAAGAGGATGGGGTCAGGCTCTTCTCAGTGGTGCCTGGTGACAGGACAAGGGGCAACAGACACAAGCTGGAACACAGGAAGTTCTGTCTGAACATGTGGAGAAACTTCTGTACTTTGAGGGTGACCAAGCACTGGCACAGGCTGCCCAGAGAGGTTGTAGAGATATTCAAAACCCGCCTGGATGCATATGCGTTCCTGTCCAGTCTGCTCTAGGTGACCCTGCTTTGGCAGGGGGATTGGATTAGATGATTTCCGAAGGTCCCTTTTCAGCCCTACCTGTAAATTCAGGTTTTGCTAATGAAACTAAAAAACCTGTGACTAAAACTCTCATTAGATGTTGTGGCCTTTAGTTTTTTTCTTTACTTGTTTCTGTACAATTCTGATGTATTCAGGACTGAGATGAGTTTCTTTGCCATATTAGATACTCATTGCAACTGGGTGGATGGAAGAAGTATTGCTGAACTGTAGAAACTGGATGAGCTATGTGCCTTTTGTTGGTCCCTTGTCTATGCTGTCTTTGCACTTTTACTCTTCCTGCCTTTAGGAAATATGCCTCCTGTCATCTTTAGGAATTTTTGCACTTCTAGCAGTACATTGTCAGTTGCCTTTCTTGTTTTATGAATCTAATGTCCCAGCATACTAAAATCTCAGGGAAATGACACGTAATCTCTCAACCGTGTAGAGTATTCTTCCATCTGTGTGCTGTGATCTCAAAAGCAGTTCCTCCCTTACAAAAACCTTCAGAGAACAACTGTGATAAAACTCTTCCAAGAACACAAAAATGACATAATATACATGTTTTGTTCTATAAACATTTGCTTTAAGTTTTAATGTGTAATAAACCTTTGCTAGTTGCTTTTGTTTACAGTAAGTAAATTACTGTGCTTTTTCTTTTTTCAATTTTTCCAGAGTAATGTAATTAGCTATCAGAACTGAAAGCATGAAATGTTTGTGGTGCAAGGTTTGACTCATTTTTAAGTAATCAGACTGGATATTAGAACTAGTGTACTTTTGAATAACAAATATGAATCCAAAACAGACAAACAACTAAGTTATAGCAAGTGTTAAGGTTAGGAACTTCAGGTGAGCAGAAATTCATCTTGATTCCACACAGAGTTTAGTCCCCAACTTTGTCCCATTGAAATGAATGGCCAAGAGTCTACTGAGATCAGTCCCAGACAAATACCACGCAATCTGCGGTGTTACTACAATGCCCTCTTCTAACAATAAGTGGTAGGACTTTCAAAGCTTGATATGATATCCTGAGATACATGCAGAGAGGAAAATGGGGACTGCAAGGATGGTATAGTGCAGTAGTGGTAAGAAACGGTCAGTGAGAATAAGGAGAAAATACAGTTGGAAGGCATTGCACAACAATGTTGCCCTTAGTTGTTGCAGGCTTTACTGTGCTGAGTGGTTCATGTCTCATTTGCCATGACAGAGTAGTAGTTGCAAGAGATCTCTAAGGTCATTTTGGGCTCCAGATTCAAAGGCATAGTTCACCATTGTCTCAATCCAGACTCATTAAAGTATTAAACTGGAAGAATGTAGTGATAGCTAGAGCTGAAGCCTGCGGTACATGGTGAATGACTAGGTGAGAATCTTAAATACTAAGTTAACTGTAAGGGAACTTGCTAGGTTTTGGCTAAGCTATTTATGTCAAATGTTGCCATTTAATAATAATTGAACTCTGAAAAAGCTACTGAAGAAAGGTCTCTGACAAACTATTTCAAATAAGCAAGGAAAAAAAAAATCCACAAAATTCCATGGTCACAAAGATGAATATTTTTCTAAATGTCTGAAGCAAATTCGGGATTTTCAAAGCCACAGGCTTTTGACAGTTTGCTTGTTTTAATCCCATTAGAGCAGAGCTCAGCCCTGATAAAGAGTAAAGCAACAATAGAAAGGAGAGCCAGTGGCATTGTATTTTGCAGGTCAGATATTTTACTCGGAAGCAGTGAGCGAATTTAATAGTGGGAAATGGAAAGAGGAGTTATGTCTAATCATATCTGGACACTCTCTGGTTCTCCACTTGCTGTTTGAGTTAGATGTCTTCCTTAGCACTTGAATTTGAAAATGCCAGTCACTTTTTTGACATGACCAACACTTTTTGATGAACAGGACTTTCAAAGAGGAGACTTACAGTCCTATTACATGTTCTGTCTCATATGGACTATAAAAGAAATAAAGCCTAAATATGAGTATTTAAAACATGTCAGTTATTATCTTTGATTAATAGAGAAAGTTGTAGTCTTTTATGGACCTGTTGTTTTTTCTCAAAATCATTGAATATGCAATATAGTATTTTGTGGCAGTTTAGACTGTAAGAGTTTTCATTGATTTGAAGGCTCTGAAAGGATTGTCTTTCATGACAGCAAAATAAATGTGGAGTTCAAACAAAACTGTATAAGGTATTGGTTTTGGGGTTTTTTGTGGTGTTTGGCTCTTTTTTTTTTTTAATTATCTTTCTTGCCATGCATAAAACATGCAGGATTGAGACATAATTAATGTGCAAAATCTTCTTTTTCTCTTTCACGAGTTGCAGTGACAGAGACTGTGATGTCTGTGAGTGGGTAAAATAACTATCAATGTTACAAAGCCAAACCTATATATCTAAGTATGGATTTTCAGTTGATTTCTTAGTGCAAAGTAATTTCTTGATCTAAAGTCACTGCATTCCTTTAAATAATATTTAAATGATCTGTTAATATTATGAAGAGTTAAACAGAATTTGAAATGATGCTGATCTTACAAATTTAAATAATAATATTTTTAAAAATCTGCTGACACAAATGTGTTAGAAACAAACCTATATAAAGGAGCAGTTAACCCAGAACTATTGTGAGAGATATTATATATTGTTTGACATACTTTCATATGAGCAAGCAGAAGTACCCCATCCTTTAGACTGTGGTAATGTGCCTTATTGTTAAATTCAATAGGAAAAGCTATTCATACTGTAGTATGATTGAAAAGAAAATTGAATCCTTTTGATGTTATAAATGTGTCTATTACTGCATGTGCACACAAATTTTCCATGGAAATTATGGTGAAAGTAGTGATTCTCCTAGAAAAATGCATTAGTGTTGACATGTTCAATTTTAGCCACATCAGAATATAAATACCCTTTAACCATGGTCAAATTGTTGGGAATGTATATAGTGTATCTACATAAGTCAGTTGTCTGTCTAAAAATATATGTTCCTATAGTCCAGTTATGTTCTCTGTTTCAGCTGAAAGGGAAACAGTGACTCACACACATCACTGTTTTCTTACCATATTGTGTTTTAAAATATTTCAGTATTTCAGTTCATGATTACTTTTAATTTTGAAAAAACACAATATACTTAACAGGATTTTGGTTATGAAGTAAATTATATGTGAGAAGTTGACTATCCATTCACTTGCATAGCAATTGGTTCTTTGTATGAAGGGCTAAATTTTCACTGTAATGGAGAGAGTCTGTGTTCCTTTGCGTTGACAATTGAATAAAAAAAAAAAAAAAGTGTATCCAATGGCTAAAGATTTATGGTAGTCGCACTTTGAAAGTTTGCAGTTTGTCCAGGATCACAACTAGAAAAGGCAATTATTTTTTTTCTGTCCATGAAGCCTACTGTATGCCATCAGCTAAAATTACCCACTCTGTTTTAAAATGTGTAGCTAAATAAACTTTGTGTATTAAGGTACATTAAGTTATATGTCATAATGCAATAAGAACTAACCTGACATAAGCAGACATGAAAACAGTTTGTATACTGCACTGTAAATATATAAAAGCACCAATGTTTTTTAGGAGATAAAAATTCTTCAGGGCTCACTTGGTATAGCTGTGGCAATAATACTACTTGTTGTTTGAACCCAATGAAAAACACACAATATATGTTGCTTCCTTGTTTTTTTGGCTTGGTGGTGAGGGTTTTTTGGTGTTTGGTTTTTTTTCCAGGCTTAGAGGACTGAGATTTAGCTTGCCAAGTATTCTAGCTAATTTCATAAAATGATAGAAAAGTAAAAGGGACCTCAGAAGGGCTTGCAGTTCCATATTTATATGACATAATTTTATTTAATACCTGTATAGTTAGTATACTAGGTATAGGTATATTGTAATTGCAATTGCAAAAGAAGAGGGAAGAGAATGAAAATTACATTATTACATTGATTAGCTCCTTGAAATCCTTTGTTCTAAATCATCGCAGTGCTTTAGTTTAGCTGGAAAAATATTCTCTCTGTTCTACCTTCTTCTAAGAGCTAGGAACAATAGGATTTGCAAACATGTTTTAATGACTGGTGAGAGCAAATTCTTTTCATGTTTAATAAATTGTACACTCTTAAACACTCTAGGAGTTTTCCATGATCATATTCGTCTTTTTGTTTCTTTACAAATCTATCCGTCAGTTCCCTCAGTATCCATAAATCTCAACAATAGTGCATAGTCTTCGTAGCAGGTAACAAAGCCTTGCTAACCACAGATTGTGGTACTGACAATGATTTTAGCAATGCAGGTTTAAAAAGCCTCCTTGTCTTCCTCTTAAGACTTTATTGCAAGATAAGCCTAGATTATTTAAGTAAATAAATTATGATACAGTTTTCAAATTAAATTTCTGAACATACTTGAAAGGAAATTAATTTAACAGAAAATAAACCTTAAGAAACATTGTAAGCAATAAATAGTTAGGCTTTTTTCAAAGAAGGAGGTAAACGTATAACTTGAAATTAAAACCTTCAGCTTTGTGTATATAGTCTGAAAGAGGACCATATCTGGAGGAGCAGCCCATTGGGTATTTTGACATGTTTAAAAAGCAGAAGTCCAGATCTTCAACTAAGATACACATAGGCTATTCCAGAGTGAAAATTACTTTATATCCATCTAATTCCTCGTCATGCACTGAGTTTGTTAGGTGCTCAGTACAGTTGAAATACTCTGTAGCCATTTTGAAATACTATTAGCCCTCCAACGGAATGGTAATTTCAAAATCATCTTCATCTATAGTCAGTTATGTACTCCATAAATTTTCTGCTGTGGTACTGGAACAGCTTTCATGAAAATTAAATATAGGAATCTGGCTTTTAACCCTGCCAGCATGGATGAACTATAAAGTTAATATCATCATTTGAATATAAAATATCGGTGGGTGCATATTATATAAAGCTTGAAAGTGCTGATATTTTGCAAAATAGTTATGTACTTTTTGTCTTTGTTTCCATTCATTAAGTCCTCCCTTCCTCTCTTTCCCTCCTTTCTCTTTCCATACTCATTAGCTAAGTGTATCTTTTCTAAATTGTTCAGAATCCAAGTACGGTTAGTTATATTTACACAGAGTGAATTATGGCTGGATGCGCTCCTATGTCAACATGTGCCTTGTTGATTTCTTATAAAGTAGATCATTATTCTGTGTGGCATATATAGTATTATCAGACTGATACGATTAAAGCCAGAGTAATTAATTAGCATCTAATTAAAAGAGACTAATAATGTGTCCATGTACACCAGCTATTATGTTATATTTTCCTTTACAGAAAAAAGTGATTCAAGCTTGCATGATAATATGCAAGTTACATGTCTTTTCCTATATTATATAAAGGGGGGATGTGGGGTGTGAGTCCGAGTATAACCTGTCAATTTTGCTGGAAAGTTCTGTGTTATATTTGCAGAAATGAAACGCTAGGTTATAAGAAAAATATAGTTCAGCAAGGGATATCTAAAAATGCAAAAAGCATTTTTCTGAATACACTTAAAATAGATGTTTTATTGTTGCGTGACTGTACTAACACACATGAGCAATTTAACTGTTAATATACCTGGAATAGAAACACAGTCTTTTTGTGTTCCAAGTCATTTGTAAAGTAAATTCACTGTAGGGAAAGGGAAAAAACTGAGTGAGCACAATGAACCTGCTTAAGCCTAGACTGGTTCTTTACGTTTAACTTTTTACTGTCAGTTGATTATTAACAAATCATAATTATCTCATAGTGATGGCAATTCAGAAAAATATCATGTAGATGAATCAAAAAGCATGGAGACAGGGTTTAAGAAAATCCATAAAGTGTGGGTGAAATACGTGTACTAGGGCAGACTGAGTAATTCAGTTTGACAGGTTTGCTTGAACATGAATTCATTGCAGTTTTATAGAATTGCACGATACACATCGTTTCTTAATAAATAATTTGATTTTATCCCTCTGTTAAAAATGCATTATTACTATACATTTAAGACTGTATAAATATAACTGCAATCAGAATATTATTAGCATTGACAATTTCTTCTTTCAACTTCAAGACAATGCTTTCAACTTGGTTTTGTCCTTTGGGTTTGCAGCCCATACTTGACACTTACACCATAAAGGTCAGTGTGAAGACTGGAAGACTTTTTGCAAATACAGATTTCAGAAAAGTTCTAATAAATCATGATTTCTACCAGTTTTTGAACTCTAATAATGATGCATCAACAAAGTTTTGTGGGAAGGAATTTTTTCCCTGTTCAAAGAAGAATATAGGCTTATTTTGCATCACCATCCAAGTTTCCAAAATATCAGAATCTTGCCTACAGATTCATACGTGCAGAAAACAACATGTAAAAACTGAACAACTAATTCTTGGATGAAGTAAACTGTGTTAATTCCCATAATTTACACATTAAACCACTTCAGTGGTTATCTTTGCTCATCTTTGCCTAAAACACTTTTAAATGTTTTTTTCTGTCATTCTCTACTATGTCCATGTTTTCCCTTTCACATTATTAATGACTTCTAAAATTTCTGTGAACTCTGTAATTACTAATGTATTACTAATCTTAAACTATTACATTTTTTTTGTTTGCGGGTTCTCAAACTGATTCACAGGCATTAATTATTTAAGCTCATTAAATTTCTGTTATATCTAACATGGAATAAGTTTATCTATTATATTTTTCATGTTTATAATTTAAGCCCAAACTATGAAGACATTAAGTTTAAGCTCAGTCCAGTACTAGGTTTTAGGTCTTGCTCCCCTGTGTTTAACCTTCTGTTAAAGATTTAGGTTTTTTTATGTAATGCAAAAATTCCTACCAAAACCAAACCAACAATCGAAGTGAGATTCAAAATTTCAAGCACAAAGCAGAGAATTAGCAAGTCTTGAGATTTTGCTATTCCTTCAGGGCTTTGATACATCGGCTGCGGGGGGTGCCTACCTCCAAGAAAAAGTGCCTATGCTTTTTTCTTAGTTGTAGTGGATAAGACACACTTTCCTTTCAGGAGAAGAAAAATGAGGGGAGGCACTTGTCCTGGAAAGTGAGATAACAAAGTCAATTACTTTTTCAGACTGAGGGTCTTCAGTCTGTTAGGCCTGTGCCACACTAAACAGGCTCCAGGTATCTACTGGAACAGAAGAATTGCAAAAGAAAGCATGATCTTCTAGCTTAATGGTCCTAGAGCAGTTTTTATATTACCTATGAAAAAGTCTGTGTCGTCCCATATCTATCTGACCAGTCATCTACTTATATCAAAAAATGGGCACAACCACATCACTACTGTAAAAGAAAAGCAGTAAGAACAAATACATTTTCTAGGTATCCTGTCCAAGTTTCTAATAAACTCAGAGCAGGACACTTGCTCTGTTGTAATCTCCAGTTAGATGTAGTTTCTGTATCCATGCTCAAGCAAAGTATAGATGACAGAAGCAGTGTTCTAGTGTTTTAAAACCAGAGAAAAATGCATTTTTTTGAATTAAAGCATTCAGAGTTAAGCAGTTGTGAGGGCTGGTTTTGTTTGGGTTTCTTGTCCCCTAGGTGAACATTGCATGTAGGCAATTAAATTCTGCTTGTTCTATTGTTAGTGCCATAGCCTTTGACTGGACTTAATTCTAAATGACTTTAAAAAACAAGGCAAGGTGGTAGTGGCATACTGAGGAATAAAAAGTGGTACTGTCTTGGCCTCTTAAATCTCTTTCAAAGACCACTGTAGTGTTTCCATTCAAAGACCACACTTGTCTGTAATTACTAAACCATCCTAGTTCCTGTCTCAATAGAGATTCCTGATTGTGACGGCTGGGGTTGTGATCTTCCTCAGACATCAGTTAGACAGAATTGCCTAGATCATAGCTGTATACTTATGCCTTTCCCAAGAAAACAAGATTTCCATTATAGCTAGACTTGGAATACTTGTTCTTTGTGGTTCTGATTTGCTTGCTCTGAAACCTAGGAATTCGATAACTCTTCTGACTTCACATTCCAGTTTTCTAGCTTACCTGCCACAGCAACGTTTTCAATTTCTCATCTGAAAAATACTATTATTGTCCAAGTTAAGCTCTTCTGAGTTTCCAGAGACTGTGAAGATCCTAAAGATATTGATAAATGGGATGAAATCCAAACTTTGAGAAACTTGGTATTCAAGACTGTGTGTGTGGAAATCAGTGTTAGGGCTTGGAAAATCTGTAGCTGAACCACTAAGTGAAAGATTTGGCTGTGTCCAAATAAGCACATGCTTTAACTGAGCTGCAAAATGCATTGTTTTGGCTTCAGAAGAAAACTAGCTAAGTCTTCCAATAAGTGCATCTGGTGCAAAAAATACACTTACCATCCCAAAATGAGCATTCAAAATCAAATGGAAGCCATTGCTTGTTATAAATACTACCTTTTTCATACCAATTTTCACTTTGTAAACTAGCAAATTGAAAGTAACAATGAAGGGGGTAAAACACAAAACCAAAATTTGCACACTTCATATAGATGCAGTTGCCCACTTCTGGGATGCAATTCTTGGAAACAATAGCTTTAAAGTAGGTATGTATATACTTTCTTTTTAGGAAGGAAAAAAAAAAGTGACAATAGGGTTTTGGAGATGGATGCTGTCATGAAGAACACAGAAAGAAACCTATATTTCAAATATGTTATTTTAAAACTTGTTTCATCTATGCCTACAACGTAGTATGTTAGATTCTGTAACCTCTTTAGTTGTGACAGACGGGGAAGTTTCTGTGGACTAACACACATTAAGTATCCTAAGTTAATGCCCATGTGTATATCCTTGCCCACCGGCACCTTAGGTAGTAGATACACAATAGCTCTGCCTCTTTCACTGTAAGATTAAGTGGTTTGAATTACTTCACATTTATTGTGGAATGCACAGGACTGGAGAATGCTGGCTAAGGTGTGGAGCAGTTGTTGGCACTCTGTCTTGTTTGCACACAAAAGCTTGCCTTTGGTCCACATATTACCTTTTTCTAATGATCATACTCTTATTTAGTCTTACTAAGGGCACAAGAAATCACAGCATCATGGAATTGTCAGAGTTGGAAGGGACCTCTAGACTGAGGACAGTTGAAAGTAGCTCAGTGTGTACAAGTAGCATGCAGGAAAGTTGATATCTAAAATATTTATTAAATTTTTCTCAATTGTTGTATGAACAGGTTGAATAATAAACAAGAAATTAAAGCAGCTGCTCATGCTGTCATTTACCCCGGAGTAGAGCTAAGTCTGAAAGGCTCTAAAATAGGTTATGCTTGTTCACGGGCCTGTGTAAAACTGACATAAAAATTTAATTAGGCCCAAAGTATCAGTAGGGTGAGGAATATAAACTGGAATATACATTGCTTGTTGCTAACATGTAAGAAAATTAATTTCCTTAAGTGTCTTTTTACACTAGATTTGGGAAACAAATTATAGTTGATAAAATCAGTGATAAAATATACTCTAGGTTTTTCAAGATGCTAAGGAAAACTTGTTCAGGGAAATGTAGATTAATAACCATACAGATGCAGTTTTTTCCATTGAAATCCATGAAGCTGTGGGCACTCAGCATCTCATAAGGGACTGCACTGCCACCTCACAGCAGAGGGTGCCTAATTGCCTATCATTTCACTGAAGTTTTAAATAGAAGGTACAAATTACTTTGTTTCTCATCAGTCAGCAAGCTGTTTATTGCAGTAAATGAGTCATGCCCCTGTATTTCTGCCATACTAGTTCAGAGGTCTACAGGTGTGATACCAACAATCAGAGATCTTATTATAGCCTGTAGGTGTAAAATTATTTTTCTTTCTTTGCATTCCTGCATAGATTTCATTTGCATTTTTTCCAGTATGCTTTCATATCCATCATCAGAAGTTCTCAGTAGTGATTACCAGCTTTTGTTGTTGTATGTTGCTTTTCTGCTATTTGGTATGGTTTATTTTTAATACTGCTTCTGACTACTGCATGTGCAGGCTTGTCTCAGCAGTTCAGTCCTGAGTGTCAGGCATTCAATTAAACAGGGTATTTTATTTTATTCAAGGAGACAGCAGTGTGTCTAGCCCAGTAACTGTCTGAGTGAGTAAGAAGGAAGGCAGGCAAACATTTCTCTTGAAAATGGCATAACATCTGCAGCCAAATGTGAAAAGATCACAGGATTAGCTTTTCTTTAACACTATTATTTCCTTTCAATAGAGTGTAAAATTTTGAGGGATGAAGTTTAATACTGGGTGTTGTTGCAATAAGATTGGTTTTGCATGTGTGACATAACAGCAATAAATTTGTATATCAGTTTTGGATAGTACCACTTGGGTATATACATTTTAGGGGGTTTTATGACTTCTTAAACAAGACCATTTTAAGGCATGCATTTTCAGGTGTGTGTATATACTGATCTATGTGTAATATTTTGAAAGCTTTACATTTCAGGCAACTCTTTTTTCCCCTACATTTGAAGTTCTTGACTTTTGGACATTGAAATTTGAATGCAAAATCACACTATTTGGGTGTGATTAAGAAGAGTTTAAAATTCCATACGTTGTGTTACAAGTATGCTATTAACAAAATATGTGGACATGAATAGTTGTTACTTAAGCTGTAAACTTTTAAGAAGCACCCAGTGACTTAGTAGGCAGTGACCTGTTTTCAAAACCAACTTTATACATCTAAGGTCATAGCTATGTTTTCTTTTTAACTTTACTTAAAACATGTTTCTGAGGCTCATCATCTTGCCAGCATTACAACCCACTAAAGTAAAAATAAATTGGTATGTTTTAAATAGCTAAAATAATAAGGTTTTGCCAGCTTGACCATGTTGGCTGAAACTGGTTATTGGGTGTTCCCAAGAGTAAGTTACTGGTGGAGCAGAGGGGACAGAGCTTGCATGAGAGTGTGTTAAGTAGCTGAAGGCTCAAGTTTATACCCCTACACCTACCTCAGCTAAAGATGGAGGGTTGCATGTGCCCATGACACAAAATACCTTTGATTTACTAGTCGCCTAAAAACCTGTAAAGTCGCTATTGAAAACAGGATTTGAACTTACAGGGTTTTTTTCCCACAAGAAATAGTCTTGCTATATATTGTTATATATATGCAAATTTAAATTTTGAATGTAAAATATCAAATGGTCCAAGTAATAGTATAACTAATAGTTTACAGGTGATTAGAACATTGAGACCTGTTACTGTACATCTACATAACATACAGGGTGCTAACTACACCTATAATCTTAGTCTACATTACAGTTAATTGCCATTCAGTAGCAGTATTTTCCACTGAAATTTATTTGCAGGTCAAATGGAAGGACACTGATGATGTAAAGTTCATAGGTCCAAAAAATTTAAAAAGAACAAGACAAGCTTAATGTCTACATACAGGACTAGTCAGATGAACATTTCTTATATGAACTACCTAAGTGGAATTGACACTTCTGAGTATGATTTCATTAAATAATACAGCCCTACCTATATCCAGCTTTCAAATACAGAAATACAACAAGGCTAGATCTGTTAGTAAAGGCCATCCCTCATGATAAAACTCTTACTTCTCAAGCTGTACTGTATTTTTCAAACTTAATAGAAGAAGTCAAAAGGAATGACTTTTTCTCAACATCAGACTGCTGCCTTCTCTTTTCAGATAAGGATAATGCATTGTGAAGAGCTGCACTAGCTCCTGCTGGTGTATTAATTAATACCACCACCTGGATCTATCAACAGCAAGACAGCCAAATTCACACTAGGGGATAAAAAACAATCTGCACCTTGTCAGCCCTGCCACACTGGGAGTAGTCACAGGTCTGCAGCCCCCGGTAATTACTCACCCAGGTCTTCACACTGCCTGCATTTCCATTTTGATTGTTGACGTTGCACAGTACTGCCTCATCTGCCTAAAAAGGTGGGAAAAAGTGAACAAAGTATGTCAGGCCTGGTAATTACACCACTGTCACCTTTCACTCTCCCAGCTATTGGACCCCATCAGTAAAATGATAGTTGTCAGTCTCCTGTTAACTATTTTATTAAAAGGGAATGATTATGTTAAGTTGAGTGAATGAGTTGACACTAAGAATCAGCACATTCTGAGCAGCTGTGAAAACATTTAGAAAGGTTTTATGCACCAAGAGCCTAAGTGGAATGAGAAAGAAAGGAAAAACTACAGGTTGAACAAATTAGTAAAAAATGGGAAAAAATCTTAATTCAAATTGATTTTGTGTGGTTGGAAGAATGGGTTCAAATTCCTGAAAAGAAAAGAAATCTGTATTTTTAAGGGTCTGCCTATATTTAATAGAAAGCACCTTTAAAGTAATGAATTAAACTCTACTGAGAGGAATTATCTGTGTTGTGCCAGATTTACATTTCCAATATATTCAAGTTTTTTTTATATAGTGTTTGAGGTTTTCATCTGTTGTTATCAAACAGGCCATTTGTTTCAGGACAGGAGAAAGAAACTTATGCTTTCTGCACGAAACAGAAAAATTAGACTAAGAATATGTCAACAATTCTGACCCCTATTTAAGGATGGACAGTATAACCCACTGCATGCTTTGAGGATTCTACAGGATGAATCCACAGTGTTCATTAAAACTCGCTCATTTGGATTTGTTAATGGAGAAAGTATCATATCAAAACTGATGTACAGTATAGTTGACAAAATGATTAGGGACAATGTGCCAGTGATGTGATTAGAGAACTTCAGACATGCTTCTACTTAGTTTGCTGAATTCTTTTAAATCGAATAATACAGAAGGACCCTGTTTACAGTGTTGATACATGAAGTGATATGGAGAGATGGATGCTAAAGGGTATTATGTTTTAAGGCTATAAACATCTTCCTCACTTGTGGAATATTGGAGCAGGTAGGGGAGGAGGTCTTTAAGAGTAAGAAATCCAGGATAAGATTATTAAGCTTGTTGCTATTTATTTTCCATTTCTTAGCAGAATGAATTGTCAGGTGAAGATCAGCTATCAGTAGTTTAGATATATGTGGAAAATGCATCTTTGCATGCATCATAAAGATAATGATGGCTAAATACTACTTTATGAGTACTTAATGGTGTTTGCAATTCAAATTGATCACCTGCTGTAGCAAGAAGAAAAGAATTCCAAATTTATAGTCACTTTGAAGTCCAAGGTGTCTCCTACTCATACCAGTTATTGATAGGACTTGTGTATTTGTTATATTTTATCAAAGAAAAGGTAATGTAGATATTTATAGCCAGTTTAGAGGACAAAGATTGTCCCATGTTTCTACTAAAAAGAGCAACCACCTAACGAACCAACCAACCAGAAGGGCTACTGTGGGCTCCAGAACAAAATTTAGATCCCAGTAATGTCCATTTCTCATATGTGGCTTTATTATTATTATTGTTGTTGTTGTTGTTATGAAGCATCAATATTTAAAATTTCTGCAAGAAATATGCCTTTTGATGGTCAAAAATGCAAGTTTATTGTGAATCATATCATTTCAAAAAGGTTAAAAGTGAACACATAGCTTTGATGGAGGGGTAGCACTTTCTAGTGATTTCTTTTTCTGAATCATTGTTTGAGCAACACTTAGATTCCTATTTTGTGCCTTCATTCTCTCACTATTAGTTTATTATGTTTTTCTTGTACCTGGTGCCAGAGTAACTAGCTGTGTATTACTTTGTGTTTATGTAGTGCCAAACCAAGGAATTAATAAAAATCGCATAAGTAATAGTTAAACAAAACCTTTCAGCCAAAAATGATTAATGCAAAATAAATAAATATTGCATGGAGGTCAGCCTTCCTGAAATAAAATTTGAATTCACAAAAAATAATTCCTTTATGAAATAATTTTCAGAAAGATAATGTTTGTTTCTAATTGTATAAACTGCAGCTAATGTAGGTAAAGAACATACATTAGCCTACCCGTGTTTCTATTGTAAATAAATGTTTTGTTTGTGTATCTATTCCTTTTTTTAAAGCAGCAAAATAAATAGGCTGATTAAAAAATAATTCCCTGACAGCAGTTGTGTGACCAAAGGTGCTACTCATTCGAGCTCAGTTTTCTGTTAATTCTTCCATTCAACTTCTTTCATCATCTTCAGCCACTTAAGTATTGTTTAGTATGAGATATGCAGTAGTAATGTGTACTTCACATCCTCCTTTTCTTTCACCTTATGTTTTTGTGTGATTGAGATGAAATAGATTTTGAAATAATTTTGGAATGATGCTTGTGAACCAGATACAGTAAAGTGCCAGAAACAGTAAAATTACTGCATCACAATACTGGCAAATAATTTTAAAAACCGAGACATGACTTTCAATTTTATTTTGATTTGAAACCTATTAAGGTTAACTAGCGAGGTCTTCTCTCATCTTGTAATTGCTGTGTCAGGTCACAAACCCTTTTATATAAAGTCCTATAATAGTAATAGAAAAAGCTCTCAGCTTGAGCCAAATGAGTCAGTAGCTCTACTGTTGCAGAGTGTGGGAGCTATTTTTTTTAACTGATGTGTAATAATATATCCGTATGCTCAGGAAAAAAGGAAAGCATCATTTTCATCAATTATAATTCATTAGTAACCATAAACCAGTCCACAAATTGATGCATCCTGGTCATCTTCGTCTCTGCTTGTTCTCTTCTCCCATCAGAGGTTCTGGGAGTCCAGAAATCTGGGAATACAATGTTGTTCCCCGTCCATTACAGTGGGGATTATGGACAAAAACTAATGAACATTCAAAGGGACTGCTCTACTATGTTGAGCTATCATGATACTTACTATTTTTGAGGAGGGTTTGTTTCCATTTGAAAAACAGAATTGTTGCAAGAAGCCATTCTCTTGGTATATTCTTTCGAGTTACAAACTTATTCTGTACGGTTCTTTGTCTTATGTTTGTTTTGTTATGATAAAATTTTCATTGATCAAGCATCTTCTCCTGCACATTTTCTCTGTCTTTTTTACTTGTAATCTATTATTAAAGTACTTACTCGAACAGTAAAGACAGAAACTGTTTTACTCTGTTAAAAGTTTCTGAATATATGGGCAGATATGTACCCAGTAGAACTACAGAGCTGAAGAATATGCACCTAGGAACACATAGCAATTAGATATAGAGAGAATTCTAGAAGTTATATTTTGCTAATTCTTGCATTCTTCTAATATAGTTTATCCATGTAAACAATTGTAGCTCAAAAAAGTTATCAAAATTTTAAACTTGTATATATGCATAAACTCTGCTGATGCTGGTAATGCCTTATCTTTTGGAGTTCTTCCTCAAAATGTCAGTTTTCTGCTAAGGCAAGCAGCCCATAAGTGAAAGCCCAGTATATGTTTAAATCAAGAACAATTACCATTTGTTGACTTGTATTCTGAAGATTCCCACGTTACACATATTTTGTTAGTTAGCTATTTTAGACGTTATATGTTCAAACGCTTAGAAGAATTTTAAAAACCCTTCTAAGCTTTAGGTAGATATTTTATTTTACATTCCCCTGATATAATCAACAGCATAAGCAATAAATATAAACATTGTGTATAATAAAGACAAAATTCTGGTTTTGATAGGTTAATTAGAACCGGAATTCTGATTTTTTCCCTCTCACTGACACATTTTTCTCCCAGAAGTAAAAAAAATATTCAGTCCCTGTTTCTTATAATTTTTGATGTCTCTCTGATTTATTCTGTAATGTTTGTTTTGTGCATTCTTTTTCCAAAGTATGCACACTGTATATTTTTATGAGCAAGAGAAGATGCCCATTTGATTTATCTCTGAACAGGGGAGATTCAGAAGGAAGAGCCTGAAACTACATTCCTTCTGCAAAATGTATTGTTCAGGGTCCAGTGATTATTTTTTTTTTCCATAGAGCTACATTAGATAAGTGTAGGAAAAGATGTGGTTTTAAAACTAATTATTCTTGAACATTTTGATTTTCAGAAAGGGTCATAAAGTTCTTGGAGGGATATTTCTTCTCCATCTTCCCCTGTTCTCCCCTCCCCATCCACCCCTGCCCTCAGGATATAGTAAAAAAAAAAAAACAAATCTCCTGATACTTGAAAGACTTTACTAAAAATTGTTGAGATGAAATATGACAACCTGAAAGGAATTCCTTTTTTAGAAAATTACAAGGGGATGGAAATACACATTTAGAAGGAACAAGCTTCAACAAGAAGTAGTTATGATATAGTTCTGGCAGACAAAACAAGATGTCTTCAGCTCAAATTTATCTAGATCTGAGGGACTAAATCCCTGGTTCAAAATGTTCTTAAAATGTTGGACCACATTCTGCAGTCTCCAGGCACGGAACTGCTATATGTCCAGTTCCATGGACATCTTAAATATAGAGAAATTAGAATGCATTGGAATTAAGCCTTAAGGTATAAAATTGTAGAGAGAGATATTCTCTGATCAGATTTGTCACACACATATCTAGATCTTGCGGAATTGAATCTTGCTATAAGTATTGATGTTTTTCAACTTCTTCTCTAGCATAGAGAATAATAATACTAGCATCTTGGTCTTACGTGGCCCTCAGAGTGGGAGATGTTGAGAAACTGCTATGGTAGTGTCTCAGTAAATACACAAACTTTACTACAGTGCATTTTTAAAAGCAATGTTAGTCTATGTGTATTTGTTTGATTAGTTTAATCTATGCTAGACGATTGTAGTCAAAGATAACTCTAGAGTTTTTAAGGTACATCACATGGAGTATTTTGGCTTTTCCCTTCATGAGTCAAATCAAATATTGCTTAACATCAGCCATATGTAAAATTCTCATCATTCCTTAGATTACAAGACCTAGATGATGATACCTGTTTGGCACCACATATCTAGCAATATGCTGCTGTGTTATCGGTGTCTTGCAATTATGGATGGATTCATTTTGAGCAGCCAAAATCATTATGCTAGTAACATAGGACATTTTGGGATTTTGGGTTCTTTCGACATCTGTAAATAAAGCAAAGTTTTTGGTGCTCTTCTTAAATAAACATATTATGTATGACCTTCCATATACTTCTTACTCTTTCTTCTTCACTAGCAGATTCCAGAGTTGGAAATGTGTAAACATAGCATGACCAGGTAGCAAGGTGCTAACAAACTATAAAATATTTATTTTAGCGTATTTTTTCTCACTAAATGATATATTTCACTATCTTCATATGGAAAGATAGTGAGCTACATAAGTGACTTGCACATCAATAGAGAAAATTAACATGTCTGTTTTTAGAGATACTGTTTTTTAAGCAAATATATCGGACATACAATATGTAGCATAAGCTGCATGTATGTAAGTGGGTTTCTACAGAGTGACAATATATTAATTTCTTTGAATGATATTAATTTCCACCTTTCCAATTCCCAGTTGTTTTCTTTTCTTGAGGTCTTCCGTCCAGCCATGTAAAGTCCATTTGTGCATTGTATAGTAAAAAGGAGGCTCCCTTGTGTGAGAAGAGCTCGTTTCATCATAGTGCCCGTGGAGGATTGAAAATGAAGTGAGAGAATTGCTTCATGGTGTCACAATGCCAGTGATTTTTAAATTTTTTTTTAAGGGCCAACTGATGAGTTACAACAAGGTTGCTCTTTCACTGTTAATTGCAGGGATTTCCATGACCTGTTTTGCTGCATTTAAGAAGCAAAACTTGAAAAACCTTCCAACACTAATCAAAACCAAGTCAGGACAATTGAACTAGTACTGAAACTCTTAGAAAATGCAGTTTCTTTGCTGCACACCATAGATGTGTATTCTGTTTTTATTCCCCTCCAGACTTCTTAAAATCACATTGTTATCTTAGTCTTTGAAATGTAAAAATGCTGGGACATCAAAGAAATATTGTGATGGTCAAAGAAATTTAGCAGGAGAGTGTATATAATGAATACTTAACACTGGAGGTTTACTTCATTTTTTTGTGAAGATATCCATTGTAGCAACTTAGAGCTGGAAAATGAGGCATGAAATTGTTTGTAGAAGGTTCAGTAAATTGAATGTTAAGCATTTGTGTGTTTCCTGCAAAGCTAAGTTTTCAGTTTTAGTCATAGCATGGGTATTTTTGCATTTGTTCTGTAGCTTGTTAACAAAAAGCAAATAATAAAACCTTACATCAGCTGAGAAAAATATTTTGAAGAATATAAGAAGAATATAAAGATAAGCTCTTCAGGAGATAGACGAGGACAGCCTCCTTGATTACAGTGGTGGTTTATTCTAGGTGAGGATCTGAGGATCTAGCTGAGGATTCACCAAGGGGAAATCATGCTTGAACAATGTGATAGCCTTCTACGATAAGTTGACTGGCTGAGTGGATGAGGGGAGAGCAGTGGATGTTGTCTGCCTTGACTTCAGCAAGGCATTTGACACTGTCTCCCATAACATCCTCATAGGTAAGTTAAGGAAGTGTGGGTTACGTGATGGGACAGTTAGGTGAATTGAGAACTGGCTGAGTGGCAGAGCTCAGAGAGTTGTGGTCAGCAGTGCAGAGTCCAGTTGGAGGGCTGTAACTAGTGGTGTTCCCCAGGGGTCAGTACTTGGTCCGGTCTTGTTCAGTATGTTCATCAGCAACATGGGTGAGGGAACAGAGTGTACCCTCAGCAAGTTTGTTGATTATACAAAACTCAGAGGAGTGGCTTGCACACCAAAAGGGTCTGCTGTGGCAGTGAGGAACTTGATGAAATGCAACAAGGGCAAATGTAGGGTCCTGCACCTGCGGAGGAATAATTCCATACACTGGTGTAGATCAAGGGCTGACCTGCTGGAAAGCAGCTCTGTAGAGAGAGACCTGGGAGTCCTGGTGGATAGCAAGTTGACGGTGAGGCAGCAATGTGCCCTTGTGGCCAAGAAGACTAGTGGTCTCCTGGGCTGCATTAAAGAGAGCATGGCCAGCAGGTCGAGGGAGGTCATATTCCCCCTCTACTCTGCCCTGGTGAGGCTGCGTCTGGAGTACTGTGTCCATTTCTGGGCTCCCCAGTTCAAGAAGGACAGGGAACTGCTGGAGAGGGTACAGTGGAGGGCTACAAAGATGATCAAGGGAATGGAATGCGTCTCTTATAAGGAAAGGTTGAGAGACCTGGGTCTGATTAGCCTGGAGGAGAGAAGGCTGAGAGGGAACCTCATCAGTGCTTATAAATATCTAAAAGGTGAGTGTCAAGAGGATGGGGTCAGGCTCTTCTCAGTGGTGCCTGGTGACAGGACAAGGGGCAACAGACACAAGCTGGAACACAGGAAGTTCTGTCTGAACATGTGGAGAAACTTCTGTACTTTGAGGGTGACCAAGCACTGGCACAGGCTGCCCAGAGAGGTTGTAGAGTCTCCTCCTCTGGAGATATTCAAAACCCGCCTGGATGCATATGTGTTCCTGTCCAGTCTGCTCTAGGTGACCCTGCTTTGGCAGGGGGATTGGATTAGATGATTTCCGAAGGTCCCTTTTCAGCCCTACAATTCTGTGATCTGAGAAGCACAGTGAATTAACCTTCTTAAAACTGCTGCAATGGGATTCAAACACACCAAATGATCTAGAGCCAGATGGACTGCTATTACACTGCACAGCACTGCTCGTATCTTCTGCTACTATGCTTATACAGATTGTAGTACTTGAGGTTGCTTGTTTAAAGTTTGCTTCACTGCCTTTGCCAGTGTTCTGCGTTCCCACAGTACTTGCTCTTTAGGAATGGTCTGTTTGTAGAAGTCTGAAATCTCCCTTTTGAGTTTGTTGCCTTCAGTGAAAATTGCCTGTCGTATAAACTTTTCACTAAATTAGTAGTAAGTCGCATCATGTGATGGGTGATTGTGTTCTCCCATGACCGAGGATGTCATATGACCTACCATATGACGAGTTCTGTGCACTTGGCGGTTAATACGATGAATGGCATTTTTGAAATGAGAAGGAGGCACCAGGGAGTGGCCTATTAAAACTATTTATAGCTCCTGTGTTTTTTGCGTTCTAACCCAAGAAGCCTCTGGAACAGAGAACAGCTTAATGAAATGAATGTTTTGCTAGCCTGGGATTGTCCATGTACTGTATGTAGAGTATGCATCACCGTTTTCCGTCCTTTTTCTCCACATCATATTTCAAGTAACAATAGTACTTTCAAACTTGCAAGTTTGAAACAAGCCGACAAAATTGCCCAGAAATTATTCCTTATTTTCTCTTTACTCTCCCACAGCCTTCTGAAAAGATTTAAATAATTTTCTCATTACATGTGGTGAAAGTCATGTGTTTCAGCCTCTAGAGTCACCACAGGCTGAGGAAAAGATTTGTAGTATTACTAAATTGCATGGATGTACAGCAAGGTTATAGATCAAATCCCAGGTTTTAGCTGTGCACTAGTTGCCATGCAGTGTAGTGAAACTGAAAGTCTGATTGTAGTGGTCCTTCTGGTAGTAAAAATATTTCAAGGTGTCCTGTTTTGAGGTGGAAGAGAAACCAGGACACAGGGGATAGGTGTCATGGGTAGATGCAATTCTGTGCTTTCTGTATTATGTGATCTTCATATAGTTATGTCTTTCTTGAGTCATTTATACGCAGATTGATTCTAGTCTTCCTTACTCAATTCTGTAGACTTAACTGGAGGGTTTTTTATCATTCTCAAGCTGCAAGGACATTGATGAAACTGTTTTGAACACATTGTAGAACTAGGGAACGTGGTAATTAGTTGTGCCTGTATTGTGTGAGTATTCACAACCATACTGACTGACTTCTGAAGACTGTAGTACATTGAGGTTTTGCATTGCTATTAGATAGTAGATATTTTTTCAACTATTTCTTCTTTATTGTTTTAGATCCTTCAAAAAGTCCTGAGAAAAATTCATCCTCTAGGAGGCAAGTGCCTTGAACTCATTAAATGAGATCTTTACAAACCCAAGTTAGTGAGCACATTTGTCAGTTTCAGGCAAATGTTCACTCATTTCTGTGGTTGCAGCTTTTGTTGCCATTAGATGCATTCTGAACCAATTAGAGAAACCCCATTGAATTTCAGATTTGCAAATTTTAAATCTGCAGCTTTATTTGTTGCTGTCTTCACTGGCATTATATTAGTGCCACTAAATTAATACAAAGCAGTGAGTGAGTATGTCAGTGTGAGACTGCTAAAATGAAGTGGATGATCAAGTTCCAGTGATTTTAACTGTCAGACTTGTTTGGACATGGAATCCATGGATTCTGGTCCAACTCAGGTGGGTCCTTTTGTTTGTTTGGTTGGGTTTTTTTGTTGTTCGTTTAGATGTTCTATGTAACTTTCTGTTTAACTCAGAAAACAGCTGAAATTCATGCACCCTTGATAGATTGTGCTAAAACTTTGTCCTCTGCAGTATCTGAACAGATATTTGGATCTAGCTTCTAAACTTATAAACCCTAAGTGGTATAAGACATTCAGCAGGTCTTAGTCTCTACTATCTGGTATGTTAACAACTTGCATCTGTATTGGGATTATTTGAGAGATCTATCCTTTTTGAAGGTTGTTTTATTTTTCATAAATTATGTTCTGTGAATTGATACAAGTTGTCATGGCTGCAAAGGTACATTTGCTTACATGGACAATGTTGTGTTATATTGTTTTGTCTTTTGTTAAGGCAATTACTACTACATTACATGTCTCATCCAGTCACAAGCTTCTACAGAGACTCCTGTTATTGCAGACTGACAGTTAGAAATCTTTTTGACTAGTTATTGTATTGCACCATTTTTCTTTTTCTTTCCTTGGCATTTTTAGATTATTTTTGACATCTGAGGAAAAATACAAATTCAGACAATCAGAATATTACAGCCTGATCTCTGCTCTAGTCAAGCACAAGACAGCTAATAAAGCACTAGAGGAAGAGGAAATTAAAAGGCAGTGATACATGATCTCTTCTCTGTGCTGCTTATTGAAAGATCATGTTATCTAGAAAATGCTTTTACCTTTCTTGCTTGACTTTTGATCATGAGGTGTTCATACCCCTACGTTTAACATTGACTGTTCTCCACGGTAGCTGAGGTCAATTTGGGCAATTGACCATTGTGTTTTAGTTTCCACTGTTGTCAGCATCAGTGAAAATACTCTGTGGCTTTGTACAATGCTTGAAAGACAGATAGACTTTTCCAAAGGCATTATTTTTGCCTTTTCCTAACAAGAAAGCACGAATGCCAAGAGTTACTATAGTTACCTAAAGTTATCACAGGTAGCTATGAAGAGGGTAGAAAAATTTTCGGTTAGTTTTCTGTTGAGCATTCTGTCAATACTAAGATTCTGATACATCCGCGCTTGATTTTAATTTTATTATATAGACATCAGTCCATCACAATACATTGTAACAGGCAATCTGTTTACAGGACACGTGACAAATATGAAACATAGTCTTCTCCTTTAAAAAACAATGTGAAAGCTAAGTTAGGAATAGGCCCAAGCAAAAATAAGATGAAAAAAATAATATATTGGTTTTCAGTGTCACTCTTCTGTTTGCTTGCTTACTTGTTTCACTTTGCACTCTGTGCTGCTGTTTGACCTAAGCTTTCCATTTTCTGTGCACTTCTGCAACTACTGAAT
The DNA here is from genome assembly GCA_033628505.1 of Tringa tobata. Classification (NCBI taxonomy): domain Eukaryota; kingdom Metazoa; phylum Chordata; class Aves; order Charadriiformes; family Scolopacidae; genus Tringa; species Tringa tobata. The sequence continues at coordinate 16,589,367 of JAHREE010000118.1, read as the reverse complement.
TTCAAGGTGTTCAAACTTAAAATATCTTTTACAAATTCACATTGTTTTTCATTTGGGGGATAGGTTTGTAGAGGAATACTAGTTGAACTAGTAACACTCTCAGATTAGTAGAAATCATTAAAACTAGAATACTTTACACATACAGAATCACCATCTCCAAGATATTTCTAATGAGTCTATATGTTCCTAATTTTGGGATTAAAAGAAAGACAAAGATGATGCTTTATCTGAAAGAGAATATATGATATGCAGCATGTCTTTTCTTTAGGCTACATCTGCTTTCTAAATATTTGTGCTTATATTGTACTTAATTTTATATCTTTCCTGTTCATTTTAATTAACATAGAGAAAAATAGGTTGGCTGCGTCTACGTTTTCAGTAATTACTTACACTAAGAGAAACCTGGGTGCTGCATGTGGGGACTAGCTCAGTATGTGCTATTGCATCCAGTCAGGCTCAGTGCAGTTTGGGCCCCCATTTACGCCAGGACATCTTAAAGCAGAGTCCTTCTGTGGTATCATAACTGAGGAAAATTGAGAATATTGAGAAACCTGTAAATTTACAACCCATTTAGTCAGCATATTTTCTCAAAGTTGTGATCCAAAATAAAATATCAGTGCAGCCAGGATTTTACTTCCAGGTGGTTTGAAAAATTCTGCTAATGGATTGGGGTGGACAGGAATACTCAGTACATCAAAAGAAACCTGATAACCTTGCCTACACATACTTTTTTTTTTTTCTTTTTAGTTTAAGGCTGATATCCTATAGATATTTTTGATTCAGAATGCAGGGTTGATATACAATGATAACAGTTTATTTTGCTTGTTTAGTCTTTTGTAGAAAATGCATATATTTGTTCAAAAATGAAAATTCTTCTGCTGTGCATGAATTGCTTCAGATGCCCTCCTCAGCTGTACTTTACCTGCCTGAATTAGGAGTAGAAGAGATCTGATGTGTCATTGTTTGTTCAATGGTCATAATTCAGAAACCAGCTTTATGTGAAGTTTAATAATGTTATGAACCAGATATCAAAGAGGCGTGTATAGCTATATACATATAATTCTCTCATATCATCTCTCTGTAGGCAGATTTCTTAGGACATTAAGTACATACTTTAAAGACTCAGTGTTATTTTCAGTCTTCAATACAATACTTGAGAGGGCAGTTAAAGAATATCTTTTATCCCTTCCTCCCTCAGGAAAGATAAGAAGTGTGGGAAATTGGTTCCTCTTGCCAAATTACACTTTATCCTCTAGGGGTGGTTAGAGAACTTCCATTCTTATATCATATATTGCACATTCTGACTTTCTTCATTCATGGAAAAGATACTGGTTTGCACAGAATGAAAGAACAGGGAAGGTAATGTCCAATCAGTTCCCCTCTCATTTGCATGGACATTGATATATTATAATGCAAGTTAATTTTATCCTCAGTTTCATTCAGTTCAGCGTATGAAGTGAGTCTGGGCTTCAGTGGCTGGACTAGAATGTAATTGTTTTCTTTGATCTCAAGGGGGTATACACCAAAGACACATATTTGGCCTATGTGAATGCATGACATTTGTTTCTTTACACCATTTAGATGCTATCAGTTTCAGAAGCTTCAGAGTTTGAGGACAGAATGACATACTCTATATGAACAATCAGAAAATGTAAAGTTGTTATTTTTTTTCTATGATTCTGACTCATGTATTATGTTCTGTAATTTTTAATTCTGTATAACTTATAATTTAAATCTGTGCAACAAAATTCATGGAAGTATTACTCCTTCTAATTTGCTATCCCTTTTTATTCACTGTGCAATGATGAGAGATCTAATCATGGGGAATCTCACCCAAGGTATTCATTCCCATCCATTCATATTTACATCAAATAAAGAGTAATATTTTCTGTAGATTTATGACTGCCCTCATCCCTAACGTGGGACCTAAGAATGTGGCTGGATTTTCTGTTTTGATACTTGAAGATACAAGACTTCCACACATACAAAGGTTTAAAATAAACAAAAATAAAGGGGGAGGAAATCTAGGTAAATCAAGCCCATGGTAGATTTTACATTTATCAAAGCATATAAAGCGAGACGAGTGACTGTGTAAGACACCGTAAGTCCAGGCAGTGAGCAAACTTATCTACATTGGTCCTGTTTTGAGTCAGCAATGTGCCCTTGTGGCCCAGAAGGTTAATGGTATCCTGGGCTGCGTTGGAAAGAGTGTTGCCAGCAGGCCAATGGAGGTGATTTCTGCCCCTTTACTCAGCACTTGTAAGGTTGCACCTGGATAAGTGTCTAGGAAGATCTGAGAGATGGGATGGTTCAGCCTGGAGAAGATAAGGCTTATATACTTATCAACATATATAAATACCTGAAGGTATAAAGAAGATCAAGCCAGGCTCTTTTCAGTCATGCCTAGTGACAGGACAAGAGGCAAGGGGCACAAGGAGGTTCTGTCTGAACACCAGGAAAATTTTTTCTACTGTGAGGGTGACTGAACACTGATCCAGGTTTCCGATAAATTTTTGTGCAATCTCCATCCTTGGAGACAGTAAAAAACATCTGGATATGGTCCTAGGCAGCCTGCTCTAGGTGGGCCTGCTGAAGCAGGGGTGCTGGACAAGATGACGTCCAGAGGTCCCTTCCGACCTCAACCATTCTGTGATTCTGTGAAGACTGAAGATAAGATAAATTAAACTTCAAGGGCAACCCCATTTTTTGTTCTCCAGGGGAAAATACAGGCTACAGCTATTCCAATTATAGAGAATCTTGCTTACCAGTATAAGCAATGCTTTACTATCCTTATAGGTACTTATTTCTTACTCAGTAATTTAGTTTGAGCTCCTATTTCTGTCAGCAACACTTGGGGCTGAACCTAAGATCAATAGTTTTGGGGTGCTGAAAGAAAGAAAAAAAATCTTTTAAACACTGAATTATAGACATCTAAATTTATGTACTTCATTAACTCATTTAAACATAGGTTAATTCTTATAAAGAAAGATAACAGAAGTTTCTCTCTTAGGATTTGCTTGCTTTGTAAATGTACCACTCCTGTATTTCCTGTACTCGTGGGGAAAAAAAAAAACTTCAAAGAACTTTGCTATTTGAGTCTAAGAAATATACAATCTCTTAGCCTGTCTGCCTCCACAAGCAGAGGAGGTCCCTCCTTTATTTGTGAATGTGAGGCTTGGCTGTTTTTGCCATCCAATGATTTTGCCTCTGTTGTCTGTTTCTCTTTTTAGTATTAACATGCCAATTGCACTTAAGTCTCAGTCATGAGTAGGTCCCTGCTGTGCTAAGTGCTTTATGGACATGTGCTTCAAACAGCTTAGAAAAAGAGGAAAAGAAACAGTCATTCAGAAAAAGTCAGTGGTAGGACTGAAAACCAGGCCTATATTTTTGACTAATACTGTGTATATGGGAGGATGCTGGATGCCTCTGTGTTCTTCTTCCCAGTCTGTCTCCCATAAACATAGAGTATCTAGTCCAACTCTGTAAAGCAGGAGAAAACAGCAAAAACTATATTCATTTTATCCTTTCAAAAACTCAGGGAAGCTAATACTGTCTGAAGTTACATAATTTGTGCCTCTTGCAGTAACTTTGGAGAAGCAGCCATGGGAAGCCATGTACCATGCTTTGTGGAGACCTGTCAGGAAAATAAATCCTGGAGAATACAGGAGATAAGACTGTGGAGTCTTCTGCTAGAATGAGTAGAACTCTGACTCAGATTTTGTTTGCTGCTTGTAGCATGTGCATGTACAGAGAAAAGGATTTTACATGTTTATTCAGCACTGATGGTTTGTTCAGCACTGGTGAGGCCACACCTGGAGTATTGTGTCCAGTTTTGGGCTCCTCAATACAAGAGAGATATCGAGGTGCTGGAGCGAGTGCAGAGGAGGGCAACAAAACTGGTGAAGGGGCTGGAAAATAAATCATATGAGGAGAGGCTGAAGGAGCTGGGACTGTTTAGTATGAAGAAGAGGAGACTGAGGGGAGACCTCATCACTCTCTACAACTACTTGAAAGGACACTGTAGAGAGGTTGGTGCTGGTCTCTTCTCACAGGTAGTTAATGATAGAACGAGAGGAAATGGCTTCAAGCTCCAACAGGGTAGGTTTAGACTGAATATTAGGAAAGAATTCTTCACAGAAAGAGTGGTCGGGCATTGGAATAGGCTGCCCAGGGAGGTGGTTGAGTCACCATCCCTGGATGTGTTTAAGAGACAATTAGATGTGGTGCTGAGGGATATGGTGTAGGGGAGGACTTTGTAGAGTAGGGTAGACGGTTGGACTCAATGATCCCAAGGGTCTCTTCCAACCTAGATGATTCTATGATTCTGTAAATCTTCAGACAAATCCCACAGAAGAAATGTAGTAGGATTAATATTCATTATATAATTTTAGTTTAAAGAAGGATTAATTAATGTCAAAAAAACCTCTACAGCTTATGTGATGTAAATTAGTGATATTTCTGAATTTAAAATATTTTCTTCTCCTAACATGTCTTTGTTTTAAACAATATGAAAGAAGCATTAGCAAAAGACCTATTGTAATATAAAATCAAGAGACACAGGAAGACACTTAGTCTTCTATATTTCATGGTACAGCTCAGTTTGATGCAGAATTTGTTTTAAAGTAATTTGGGTTTTCTGCTGGGCTATTTTAGGGTCCATTTGTGAAGCTTTTGTGTTCACTCATGAGCCCTTGTCTTGAGAAATTACACAGTGAAATGACTCCTGTGAGTAACTGTTGAACAACAACAAGAGGTTGCTTCAGAACCCAGCCTATAACTTGAGTAGATAGGGGGTGGTATTACCTCTTTGAGATGGTCCATTCATTTTTTTGATTTTTATATTAAAAATATTTAAATACTTTGTTAACAATTTTCCTGTTTTTCAATGTTTGGCTTTTGATTTCTTGAAAAATCCTACCTTTAAGCCTTATCGCAAGCTTGAAATCTAAAGATTCTAGTCCCAAATTGCCAAAATAATGATTGGGATATTTTGATCTTATAAGACTACACAGCTCTGTTAAAGGTTACATTATTTGTTCTTTTTCTCTGGACTGAGCTGTTCATACTTACCAGCTGTTATCCATCACTTTATATAGAAATGGAGAAAAAATAAATGTCTTTGTGATCATACTGTGTAGGTATGAATTGATGAATTATTTAAAAGAGTAGTACCTTCTTATTTACTGACAAATAAATCTAATATGAAGGTGGGTTTTTTTTCTTCTTTGTTTTAAACAGAGAGTATTAATTCTGTGTTACTCAAGGCAATTATATTTCTACAATTAGAAATCAGTCATATTTCATATTATATGGATACCTTTCAGCTCTATAGGATAGAAAACTAATATCAATAATTTCTTGTTGGCTCCTGGATACTTTCCATCTGTATTTTAAGTGAGCTTTTGTTGTTCCTGTGAACAATAACAAAGACCTCATCTGGATTTTCAACTAGTTAGTAACAATGGCCCAATTTTCATCCTCATATCCTTTATTTTCGAAATTGCTTGTGCAGGTGGTTGCTATACAGCTCTTTTCCTTTTACATGACTATAATGCATCTGATTCATTATTGTTCTGGCCACTTGCAAGTATTGCACTAGCAGAGGTCTTTGATGATTGCTTGCTTGCTGACCACTGTTAGCATCCCACAGGAGCATTCTTGGTGCCTATTGTAGTAGGTCCGACTGCCCCTTTGATGCAGTTGAAGTCTGTTTGCAGCTTTCTTGGCATCAATATTCAAATACATTATTTTTTTTTAAGCCTGAAGCAAGTCATTGTCCAAATGAAATTGCAGGACATTACCTCCCAATTTGAAAAAAACTTTGTTCCCCAATAGACCTATGTCTTGTGTGTTCCCTTTCTCCTAACTTTTCTATGTTCTTCCTCCCCTTCTAGTGTCTTTCAGATGTATGGCTAAAGAACGATCATCCAAAGATCTCACATTCCAAAGCACTATATCCAACTGAATTTTTTCATGACCACCCTGTTACTGTCAGGAAAAGGACAGGAAAAATGTAATGTTTCTGGTTGGGAAATTACATTCTACTTTCAAGATAAGGGAGCAAAATTATGTCAGTATCCTCTCTTAATGTTTTGACATGTATATTTCTACCTAAGTCATTACAGCTATTAGCAATGAAATAGAAAGCCCTCCAGATTTTTCTTAGCAGTACACTCCAATCCTGACCCAGAAAACAAGCTAAATCAGCATGGTGTTTTCTGATCTCATTGTATTCTCTCATGAACCCACAATGTGAATATGGTTTTTAAAATATAAACACAGTACTATTTCCAGGAGATGGAGATCAGACACTCACTTCACAAAGTATATGTCAGTTAATAGATGATAACTATGTGGGCTAGACACAAACTTCCAAGGGAAAGTTATTTAACTAATTGAACTTTTTGAACTAACCCTGTATCAGAGTCGCTTTTCCTAGGCACTTTTTCACAGGAATGCCATCTTCGTGTGAAGTCAAAATTACTCTCATCATGTTGTTTGCTTGCATCATATTTGAGAATTCATCTTTGTTTTAAATCCCTTTGATAACAGTGCTTGTAGGTGTGCTGAGCTGCCTTTCTTGTAATACTGTTAAGAGGAAGTAATCAAACAGCATCCATGTGCACTGGAAAGGGAAAGAGGAAATAAAGGGAGGACACATCTACACTGTAGCAATATGACTAAAATTAATTCTTTTTTCCCAAACCATATTTTGGATTGAGCCAGGACATTGAGACAGGAGTTTTGAATTAGTAGCACCTACTCATGGCAAAGCTGAATTCGTGTCTGATGTTTTTAGTTTTCCCTTTGTTTTTAATGGGATTTCAGTTATGAACTGGTTTATATTTACATTTACATTCTTAAGTGGAAATGTGCAAACTGGTCTGCTTCACAGAATAGTCTTGAAGTGTCATAACTGAGCTCCCAAAGAGTAAAGTGCACACAGTCGTTAGCTGTTTTGGAAAACTTTAACTTTACACATTAGTTTATTTGGCAGAGGTGGGGTTTTTTTTGAGGGAGGGGAGGGGGAATGGGGTTTGAGCATGACAGCGAACAAGGAAGAAGAGCATTTTCCTGCAAACCTGTTCCATTTCTATTTGGCAAAGACCTTCCCCTCCTTTTTTTTTTTTTTAAATGGAAGTTGAAAACATAAAGTACTGGACTTTTTTAATATTAAGAAGTTGAACAAAGCTACTGTCTCCTAGGATCCAGTAGGTATACAGAAATGACATGTTTGTCAGCCATCTCTTTCAGAACAGGCCTCCTATTTAGGTAGTGATTAAAAGTCATCAAATGGATAGCACTAGAAAAGATTATTCTTATCATAAGGAATTCAGGCATATAACCTCTAGTAGAGGGCGGTGATACTTGAAAGTACAAGCCTAAATTCTTTGGGAATAATGTTACAAACAGGAGATAGAGGATAAGCATGGCAACAAATCTTTTCTCCCACCCTACAAAACCAAAAATGAATGTTGTCATATTTATAACTATGTTTTCACCTATGTGTGTTGTTTATCTCCCTGGAAACTGGAGATATATTTTTTTTCCAACCAAGTGTAGAAATGGTAACTGGCTCTAGGGTCATTAAATAGAAGTGGCTCTGTATATAATTAAATCAACCTGTCTTAATGATAATTTTTCTGATTCTAAGTAAGGATTATAGGATCTGAGCACAAAAGTTGTATACTCCTAACAGAAAAAGAAGCATGTCATTAGGAGATGGCTAGCTGATCACATAGTGTGACAGAGCTGGCTAGTGACAAAATTGAAATCTTGAGTCTTGGTTTCACTCTCCAGCCAGTAAGTGTTCCTCCATTCCCCTAGCGTACAGTTCTTCAAAATGTTGAGTCCTGTTTGCAGACCTCTCATAAAACTGTGGTGACAGTCAGTGGGAAGAAATAACTCAATGCAATAGGTATTTTTGAAGATGCTTATGGTGCTTGATGATGCCAATTCAGTCTATTGTACCCAAGCAATCTTTTCTCTAAAAGAGCAGGGGAAGGAAAGGTCCATCAGGATGATATTAGTGATTAACATACTTTTTTTTTTTTTTTGGTGTCTACAAAAGATCTGGGGATATTTTCTGTAGGAATGTGTTCAGTTTTATAGCCTTGTTTCTTTATGCAAGTAAGTGACTGTGTGATCTAGCAACCTGAGTTGAATAGCCAGTCCTGTAGGTCTTTCACAGGCTATGAATACAGTAAGAGCACTCAACCCTTCTGAAGATATGCAAATGTAGGCATTTAAAAGATTTACATTCATCTTTCACAGGCCTCAGAAATATAAATATGAAATATCCAGAACCTTGTCACTTCAGTAATAATTAAGCTGATGGCCTATTATGTTCGATTGCAAATCAATATAGTATCTTTTGGTGCCACTTGAGTTCTTGAGGGTTGGCTTGAGGCCAGCACTAGTTATACAATTGAAGAGCTGCAGCTGCATCGAAAACTTCTCTGCCATTTCCATTCAGAAAGAATAGACTGGTAACAATGGTGGCCAGCCTCTTCACAGTAATTGTGTGCAAGTACACATTTTGAAATAGTGTTTTTGTTCAGCAGGTGCTGTTATTTTAGTTTAATTTGAATTTTGAAATATGGAGGAGAGAAGGGGCCTAATCTTAACAGCATCTAACCTACAGCTGTTCAGAACGGGACAGCAAACAGCATATGTTGCTTAGATGAAAGTCATAATTGCTTATTCTTCCTGGCATATTAGCAGACCAGTGCTGAGCCTATGAAATTATGTAGCATTTTCAGGCTTTTAGTTTACAAAGTGATCTACAATACTCTGGAAGACCAACTCTAGAGCGTCTGACTGTAAGTTTTCCCAGAGGCAGCTACTTGGTTTTACATCAGAAAATACAGAATGGATAGATAATTCACCACAGCAGTGTGAGAAACACTGACCTCTTGAAATACCATTAAAGCAATGCAAAGTCTATGTTATTTCAGTCCACTGCAAAAGCTGAAGAAGCAGCTTGTAAAATGGTGATTTCTTGGGGACTTTGCTTGTTTGTTTGCCTCTCCTCCATTCAAAGCAAAGAAAGTCCATGGCATTTGAAGAGGTCACAAATTTTTGGAGCATATACATTAGTCAAAAATATTTACTGTCCAGTAAATATTTTTTGTCCAGTTTTCTTTTTTCCTATGACCTATTGTTTGGTCATTTAAAATCTGAGATTAATTACTTGTATTTCTTGAAAAAATTCTCTGTATAGGTGTTAGAACACAGGATATATAGGAAAGGCAAAATGAGAAAGACAAAGGAAAGGTGTAATTAGAGTCAGAGTTCAATACTTTAAATTCCTATTATCATAAGTCGGTTTCAAAAATCTGATTAAAAGCCTGTGATTAAAAAGGTGCTGACAATGACACTTACCTTGAAAAGGAATGGGCATGAATTTTAAGCATTCCAGATCATCTGACAAAACTTGCATGGTTTAAACTAAGGTACAGTATTTCACTCTTTGCAAGATGGGGCTTAAATGAGAATTTCATGTGGATGAACATCTTTGGAATTGGAACATTGCTATTTAAATACCTTAAACCTGATCCTTTTCCTCATGGGTGCCTGCTTACGCCTGGATCTTCTTAGGCATATTGCAGGATGAAGGCCATGTAACTTAAGTCACATAACAGTTTGGCTTAAGAAAATTCATTCCATACATATAATACTATTTACTCATTTCTGCTTTGGGATTTGTAAAAACAATACACGCAACTTTTCACAATATCCTGTCAATTTCATCAAATAATTTCTAGCTGCAATTTTATTTAGATAAAGATCCTGAGGGAAGGGAGAGACATACATATATATTACTGTGTTGCTTGTCAGCCCCACTGAAGATGCTGGTTTTGAACTAGCCTCTGAGGGAAACATAAAATAATACAGTTGCAATTCAACATGCAAATAAAAACAAAGAATAAGGTTTTTTCCCATGAAATATTTCCCCAGGAACCCAGAGGTTTATATTGTTGAAAATGTTAAAAAAAAAAGTATGATACATGAAACAAGCACTGTCTGTGTTTGACAAAATAACTTCTTTTAAAAATGAGATGCTTTTTTCTTAAAACTTTCCAAAGGAAGACAAAGTCAAAAGTACTGAATAATGTACAAGACTTTTTTTTTTTTTTTTCCTATTTTAATACATCTTCGGGGAAGGCTGACTAGGTGAGATGCTCTGCTGGGTCTGCTACTCATGAATTAAGAACTAGTTGAGATGACAGTCAATTGCAGACTTTGCTGCAGGGACCAGGAAATGGTGGAATTTAAGATGTGGAGGGAAGTGATACATGTAAGCAGAATAAAACCTTTGTTTTTCACAGTGCTTCAGCTTATTTGGCAGGTTGTCTGCAAAGCTGACTGGCTGAGGCAGGTATGGTGTGAAGAATGCTATGTGGACTGTAGCTGGGTCATTTGGTGTGAACACAGGGGGAACTTGTTTTGTGGAAAAGAATTGTTAAGATCTGTAACTTGTCCTTAGGCTGTTCAATGAGCAGGAAGTGCTTCTATAGACTCCCATCGTCTGAGGCTGGAGAGGGGTTTTTTGGTGACTAGATCCTGTCAGTCTGTCTAAATAGAAATTGGGCCATGAAAAATCTTACTCAGATTGTCTAGAGGAACATATACAAGTAAGAAATAATATTATGATAATTACTTTAACCGTCCCCATCCCAGTCCTGGATATTCTTGTATCCCTTCTGTAGTTCATTCGAACTGTCCAGACAGTGTAGTAATATATCTCTAATGTCTGCTGTTCATGTTGTGAACCTGAATGTCATTGCAATTTTCATTTCTTCTCTCCACTGCTGTTAAGGATTACATTGAAAAAGTTTACCAATATTTCCACATTTAGTATTTCAAAGCCTTTTCTGAAATCTTATGGCCCATTAATTGGATAGTTTACTAGAAATTTTGATGGGTAAATATCCTTTGATAGCAGTTATAGTTCTTCAGAGAGTAGGGATGTATTGTCAAGAGAAGCGGAAATTTTGAAAGAAAGTCATGCCATGCATCAACCTTAAAAATAAATAATAAAAAAAAATCCATCAATTCTTCTAGGACAATGAAACAAATCAGTTATGAATTATTTCAGCCAGCAATTTAGAAGCAGCAGACTGAAGGTAGCCAGCAGATTTCAGCATCAATGGGATTGCTTGTTGATGATAGTATTTTTTTTTCCTACAAATGAGATCATTTTACAGAATCCTTTTCCCTAGTAAAATGATTCTACTCCTCACTTCCTCTTTTTCACTAGCAAGTCTCCAGCTGGCCTGGGAGGCTTATCACCTCTGTCTGGTTATTAACAGTCCATTTGCTTAAGTACCTATCATAATTACTTTGTTTGGTTCCTCTGAGATGCTTAATTTAAGAAACTCTAGGAAAAGTTCTGGTCTGACTGCCGACCACACAGTCACGTATCTGCCACCTGTTAGCATCTCTTAGGCCAAAATAAATTTGTGGGAGAGAGATCCTGCACTCATCTATATATTAAAGATTTTATTTCCTAGCTCTTTCTTCATGTTTCCTACTCCCTTTTTAAACTGCCTTTTTTCCAGCTTTAGCTTTTTATGTAGTATCAGCACTTTGTTCTAATACTACTGGCTCATCCAAATTTTGTAGGTAGGATACTGTGCAACACACATAAATCAGAGGGATTGCATAAACTGAATTTAGCAGAATTTGGATCAGAACAGTCAGAAGAATGCTGTGAGTAAAGGTCCACAAAGCCTCCTGAGGGCAAAACATCACAAAATATCTGTGAACACAAATCTGCAGAATGATGTAAGATGTAGTCCTGATTGTTGATGGGGTATTTTTGCAGAAGCTGTTCCTTTACAGGAAGCACAGATGTCTTGCTTCACCTTGGCATGTTCACATAACTGCATTGTCTCTTCCTGACTCTTGCAACTCCATAGTCTATAGTATAATCTTTAAAGTTATTCTGTAGAATAACTAGAGGTTATAGTAAAACATAATCTTTAGCATGTAATTTTAGTGATCTTTATTTCCTGGTTGTTTATTTTAATTTCATTCTCTGTAGTTTCACAGCCCCTATTTTCTTTAACCTTTACCTGAAATATTGAAGTGAAGCGAAATAACGAATTCTTTTATTATTCAATTTAAGCATACAGTGCCACACCTTTCAAAGGCCTTGAATCAAAGCCCTGAATCAACTTCTTTGATAAAGTTAGGAACAGGTTAACTCGGCCTTTATACATTCTTTTCACAGATTTGTACTGAGTTTGGGGCTTATAATAGACCTTGAGCTATAAATGAGCCAGAATACCTGTCTGTGCCCAAACACAAGTATTCCTTAATGTTCCTATAATGTTGTCCAGGATTTCAGGCTTTTTAGGCTCAAATGAGTACAACAGAAGGGATGAGACTGAAGACTGGATTTGAGAATGTAAATATGATTATAAAGAATGGCAGGTGCTGTTTCCATTTTTGAAGAAGTTATAGTGGTTAAATCATTTGTCTCTCACAAGTCTCTTCCTGAGTGAAAGTGTCATCCTAAGCCTATTAAAGACAATGGAAAGACTCAGTGGATTTGGATACTAATACTGTGTTACAGACTTTGTGTTTCCTTTTTTGTGGCTGTGTTCCTAAAAATAATCAGGAGAAAAATATAAATAAAAGCAAACCAACCAAACAACAAAAAACCCCACAAAACCGCAAACCAACACCTCACTGCTATATTGCATTAGGTTTAATAGATTCACTCAAAGATTTCTGAATGTTACTCAACTTCCTTTTTCTATAGGAGAACAGCAATAGGGTATTTATCCACCAGATGTGACTGTAATGACTATAGCCATTAAAAAAAAGGCAAAACTATCATTATGCTTAGGTTAGCCAACACAAAAGATGATGAACACTCTTGTTCAGTCATTTTAATGCACCACAGTGTAAGGACAGTAGACTTCAGTCTTGTGGCCAGCAGAGCTTTACCTTCTCCTTTATACCTTAAATATATCAGTCAAATAAGTATAGCACATTGAAAACAAATTTTGGACCCATGGATGAGGCAATAGTACACCTGTCAGACAGGTGCCATAAAAATGGCCTTCAGCAGGACATTATAAAATTTGTACTTCTTTTGTAAGCCTTTTCTTGATAGTTCTAGAAATAGGAGTTTACACTGAAGACTGACAGAAGTTGAACTGGAGAGGTGTGAACAACTTTACTATAGCAACACTAAATGTTGGGTATGTGAAGAGGCAGGTGAGACCCCTGTGGATCATCAAATGCCAACCTGGCTATTATAATGAATAGTAATTGGTTAAATTATTAAGCATTCTATTGCTTATCCCACAGTAACTAAATGGCCTTGCTGTTGCTATATAATTACTGAATGACTGATGGTCTGTTTTTTCCTCGTGATTTTTGTAGTCTTGTCTGTCACGATAACAAGAGAGTCTAAAGCTTTCTTATCAATCATAGTTGCTGAATGCCTTTGATTCATTGATTTTATAATGAAGATAGCATGTTGAATTTCTTTAAGGATTGGTCATCAGGGTACTTTAAAACAGTATTGCTGCCACAGGAAACTGGCCTTTTGGTTAAGGGACTGATCTGAGATTTAAGCTTTGCTTACGTTCTCTGCTAAATCCAACAGAGAGCTGGGTTTGTACTCTAATTTGTCCTATATTCAGATTATTAAAGTTCTTATTACAGTTTTTACCTGCATAGGTTCCGTGGTGAGTGGTAAGTTTGTCCACTTCATTCAGCTATGTTCTACTCTCAACAGCTGCTGCGTTGCAGCCAAGTATGATATTTGAGAGGTACTTTTAATTGCCTCTGAGCCATTAGGTGCCACTTCTCTGCTGAACTCAAAGCCAAGTGCACATATCTTCTTTTCTTCATTGCTGAAGTGGCAAATTTGCATCTCATCTGGGAAAAAGATGCTGTTAGCCATTGCCTCCCATAGGCATAAGGGAGAAGTGTGGTCCTGTGTCCATGCTCGGTTTTGGTTATGAAATTGCAGCTAAAGGCTACAACTTTCCCTTTGAGACTGGATCCATAGTTTACCTCCTCCCCTCCATTACAGTGAAGTAAACACCAGTATGAGGTGAGGAGTATTTTCTTAACTCTCACTGCTCAATGCTATCAGAATTTGGCTCTCAATAAAGGGAAAGAGAATGAGAACTTGGCACTCTTAACTCCAGGTTCCCTTGTTAGCAACTGCCTCAGTCAGTCTACAGACACCCAAGTCTGACTTTGAACTCAAAAGGGCAATAGATTTGTTAGGTTAAATCTTCTGGATCAGAGTAGATTTCATCTCTGCTATAAATATAGACTAAAGATAGATGGATTCGCTTTCAGGTTAGGCCACTAACTTGCTACATGAACTTGAATAATTCTTTTTCTGTTTTCTTCCACACTCCATCTGTAAATCTTGCATAATGCTTTCTTTTGTCATCCTTTGTCTAGCTAGTCTGTTTAAACTTAAGGATGTCAATGGGGTGTTGGTTTTGTTGTGTATTTTTGCCAGACTTGGCTCATTAGATTCTCATTTGGGGTTGCCCAAGTAGTATCGTAACATGTTGAATTTTTGATATCAGAACACAAAGCTCATTCTGGTAGTCTGCTTTATACTGTGTTTGAACCTCTTTACACTTGGCTATAGGAACTGCACCGTAGGAAGTGGTTGGACAGATCTATATGATACAAGAACTGTCAGACATGCCAATTAATTGAAACAGCTTTAGAACTAGTTATGAAAAGCAATTATGAGTTTTCTACTGGGCAAACTCATAGTCTTTTGGCAAAAAGGACTTAAAAATCCTGAGTTCTCTAGCCAAATGTAAACTGTCAAACATACTTGAAGAAACTGATAAAAGGGCTTGAGAAACAAAGAGGTAAGGGCGTAAACACGCCTTTAAAAATAATAAAAGTCAGTGTCTTCCTTTCTAATGGTGCTTCTGACCCTCTAGGACTCACCATCTCCTGAATACATGTCAAAGATAGCCCCCTCTCATGCCTTCATGGTTGAGGATGGAATTTGGTGTTGTATTTTAGAGGATCTGGCAAGTTACGCTGATGGTGATAGGAGTGAGTTTGAATGTCTAATTAAAAAGAGGGATACACCTACTATATCTTTAAGTACTGCAGCTGGGAGTAAGGATTAGGGTTAAGAAAGCTTGGAGCTGCAGAACATGGACTCATTACTCACTTCAGCAGTGCCTGAATGCTACTGTGTACAGATAGCAAGATTCAAATAACTTATTTTAACATTTTGGGTAGCCTGGACCACTATTTTTATAGAAGCTTAGGCCAAGTTTTTAGAATGGAATCTGTGTTTATTAGTGGAAGGATCACAGAGCTGAATTACTGCAGTAATTTGATGAGTTCTGTGATGTAAATAGAGGCCTTGATTTTAACAGATATGCACGTCTGACTCTAAATTACTATGCAGTGATGAATTCCTAGCTTTACAGTGTGGGGAAAAAAAAGTTAGGGTTTGAGGAGTCAGGGATGTAGAGGTGCATATTTGTGAATTTTTGAAAGCAAACTGAGGTAGTTGCATCAACTGATGCAACTTTTCTCCTTAATTTTTCGAATGTTAGAGCATTTCTTTAGTCATGGTATTGAAGCTCAGTAAGATTGTTGCCACTGTGCATTTATTGTTGATGAGTTCAGCACCATCCAGAGTCATAAAGCATGAGTGGTTATCAATTAGTATGAAAATCTGTTTCTTAAATTGGAGGCATCATGGAGTTCACAGTCTCGAGGGAAAGTTAGGATTAAGGAGGGAAAGGATGCAGAACCAAAGTAATCCTTGTAGTTTGGCAGTTCTGATCAAGAAAACCGAGAGGAGTTATCAATAGATGTGAACATTGTCTTTTGCCTTTTTGGGGTGTGGTGAATGTCAACTTTTATACTGCAGACTAGGGCTAAAGTTAAGCAAACGCAGGGTTACAAAGCACAGCTTGTTGTTGATTTCAGGCAAAAACACTCAGGCAAGTTTGGAGTGGCAAATAGGATTGCTAGACAGAATTAATTCTCTTGGGATATGCTAAGGTTCCAGAAGGCTAACTCTAATCTCATTACCCTAAGAGTCTTCCAGTTGCAACTGTAGTTGAATTTTGGAAGCCACTGTGGCGTAAGCGATACCGTGCATTACTTCTGTTTATTTTTCAGGCGTTCATGGGTGCCTATTTTGTACTCAAATAACATCTTTCAGTTAGGATTAGGATCTTGGACAAGGAGAGAAAGGGCACAGAACTGGGATACTTAGTGAAAGTCAGGAGGTCCTGTAAGAGAAGCCAGAACTTTTTCTAGGAGCAATGGATTAAGTTTAAACTTTAGGATTAGAGTATAGGCTAAGGTATTGCAAGCTGAGGTTGAGAGACGTGGACTGGCGCCTATTTTATGGTGAGCAAGCAGACTGAAATAAAGCCCATAGCAAGTTTCAAAATTCAGTTCTTGTATTCACTCTAGTCTTGTGTTCCACATTTCGGGAATTACTGTTGGGGGACAGGGTAAGAGCTGACAATAGGGCTGCTTCAAACAAAGCCCTATGTAGTTTCCTGAAGGTCTAAATACCTTTATCGCTATACTTGAAGCAGCAAGGCTCCTGTTCCTTGGAGGTGGCTAGGGTTAGAGTATGGTTCTTTAGAATGATGGGTCTTTTTTTTTTTTTGTGGAGAAACTAATAAGGTTAAACCAAGGTCAAGAGTCAAAAAATGCTGCTACTTAATGTATAGACCCACACTTCTAAAATCAAGCCCAAGGTTCACAAGCTTATACCTGAGGATCGTGGATTTTAGCTGATTTCAGTTAGGACATCTGGCATAAACTAAGGCTAGGTATCAGTAATTTTGAGTGGTTTAGTCTTTTAATTGCACATAGGAGTGTGTTCTTCATCTTTGAAGATGAAGATGTCTGACAGACAAGCACTAAGAACATCTATCATGAATCTGAAATATCATGTTTATGATTATAAGTATGTATAAAGAAGTATATATTTTCAAGTGGCCTTGTCTGTTTTGGTTTTAGAAATTTTGAACTTTCAGAGTATGATTTCTCCCGATTTCTGTCAGATCTGCAGATTTTATCTGAGATGGATGTAACTCAGTTCAGCTTTTTTTATCAGTTTTATTTTATTTATCAGTGGTTTCCTAAAGGTTCTCCTTTTATGGATGGGTTAGGATTTTAGAGAGAAAGGATTATAAGAGATGGCATTATTTCTGCTTTTTTCCCTAGTCCAGCACTAATAGATACGAATATCTCATTTTTAATTTTGTGGAGCATTTAGTTAGACAGGCATTAACAACACAAGATGTATGTGATGCAGTGGTGCATATACTTCTTCCTGATGGATTTTGGCTCCACCACTCTGTGTGAGAGTTCTAAGTATCAGCTTATAAGGCACGAATATGTTCTGTTCCCATGAAATAAATATTCATTGGACTGAAAAGATAAACAAGAAGGAACTTCATGATCCAGTGGTTAGGCTGTTAGTATGGAGACAGGTGGATGAATCTCTACCTGCTGCTTCCATAATATTTAATATAAAATATTCAGACGTTCTGGGGAGCAGGAACTGGAACCCTGTACTTCCTCTGCCTTCCAGTATTACTTTCCAAACCAGCAGACCGTGGAATGTTCTTTCTTTTACCTATTGTTTCACGCAAACTTGAATAAGAAACTGAAGTAATCATGTCATGTAAACTATATCTTTTTTAGACTATTTTAGAGCCTTAGTGGTAGAATTTTAGGGACCTTTGACCCTGCAGATTTGGCAGTAGTTTGGCTGGTGTTTCAAACTGCTTAGAGTTTGTTTCTTAAAGAAAAAAAATCAAAACAAACCCCATTAAAAAGTAAGAACCACTATTTAGCTTGTATTTACTGGGGAAAAAAAAACCTAACATAAGCAGATGTAACTAAAGAATTGTCATATGTTTTTATGTTAAACCTGTTTCAGCCTCCAGTTGATCTAACAAACATGCTTTTAATAAAACCAGGAGATTTGAGACAGCTAATGCATGTTATTTAGGGGGTGCCAGTAAAGAACCCCAGTATCAACATTTTTAGCTTCTATACTGTTAAGCTAATTATGAAGATGTCTTGAAACTGTAATTACACATTGAAAAGATGAGTCAAATTAGCAAACAAGTTAAAAAGGCACAGCAAAGAGATACACCAAACCTGTTCCCTTAATTTCAACCTCAGTTTCTGGACATCTGTTTGATGTGTTGAATAAGAAATATGTTTTCTACTTCCTGTACTGGTTAAATGCAAATATAAGAAAGATATTTCTAGTGCTTCACGCCCATCTATCATGATATCATTTGGCGTGCTATCAATGGAAGAAAAAAATACCAAATGACTGAAGTATTACAAGGCAAAATATATATGCTCACAATGGGCCTTGTTTATAGAAAGAAGTGGAGCATTTGAATTAAATTCTTGATGTAGAGATGTTTCTGAAAAAAGCGTACTCTGAAATACCAGAAAGCATCTCCTGATCTATTTGAAGTCAGAGACTACAATTTGACATCTATTAGTAAACACAAGAGAATATCCTGGAGTTAAACTCTATAATAATAAATTAAAATATGTATAATAGAATCCTTCTGTCTTCAACATGAAAGTGCAATGCTAATGAACAAATGAAGCTGAAGTTTCCAAAAAATATCTGGTTTATGCATTTATATAAATCAAGATTTCTCAAACGGTTTAAAAAATATTTTCATATTTATTTATCATTAACAGTCAGGACTTATATTTTGCAGATTTCTCTAAAGACATAGAACTGTGAAAAGTTGATGTCGTTTACTGTCAGAAGTTGAAAATACATTCCTTTCTAAGGAAGTGTCCATCTAAAAAATAAGAGATCAAGTATTTCATATCTTCTAACGTGTAGGCAAAACCTCCAAAGGAACTCTGCAAAATGTTGTTTGTTTTTGGTGTTGGGTTTTTTTAAGCAAATATATTTATGGTATGGAGATGGTGAAGGTTTTGCTCACAGATTTGTAATTTTAAAAAAGAAGCCATCTTTTTCTGACTGTCAATATTGTGCATTGCAGACTGTGAAAATCAAAAGATCCGATTTTCCAGAGCGATTCAATTGACATTTTCTTTCCACACTCTAGACTTCCAAAATGTTAAGAGTATTGATTAAACATCTGGTATTTTGGTAGGTTTCCCATATCTTTAAAAGAACAGCTCTCAAATGGTTTGAAGACTCCAAAGGCTCAAAAGAGGAGCATGCTGTTTCTCATTTTAGTGTAATTGAACAGATTTTGGTGGGGAGAGAAACTTACAAAAAGTTTTCTATATATGTTGTGTTCTATAGATGTATGTATATAAATGAAATAAATACTCCAAGTGGCATCTCCCTTCATTTTAGATTGCCATCCTTTTACTAATTTTTTATAACTAAGAGGGGAAGACTTTGTCAACTATTTGAGGAAATGGCAACAATAATTAAAAATATGTCCATAATCTGCTGTCATTATCTAAGAAATCCTTGCATAACCATTCTTCTGTCTTTAAGCATGGCCAACAGTAGATGCCTACAAAAAATTTTAAAAAAAGGGCCAATGTAGAGTCATCCTTCATCCTTCATTATTATATCCTCTTAGCTTGCAGCAGTCAGTGATACAGGAATGCCCTGAGCCAGAAGTACTGTCTGACTTATTAATGGAGTTGTACTCCATGAACTTGTTTAATCTATTTTTGCATGTATTCCATGAGTCCGGTGGCAATGAGTTTCACAGTATGATTATGTACTGTATGGAAATGCATTCTGACATTTTAAATCTGCTACCTTTTATTTTCTGGGCTGTTCCTTCATTCTTGTGTTTGTGAAATAGGAAATAGTTGTTTCCTCTTCACTTTCTCAAATCAAAATTTTCTGGAATTCTATGCTGTGAGTGGGATGAATTATGTTGCTATTGCAGTGAAATTCTTTTTCCAGTTAAAATAATGGCATGTTTCAAATTGGCTTCACTGGGGCCAGACCTCACTCTGGGAAATATAGAAAACATTTCAGTTTCTACCATTGCAAGTCAGTTGAGTAAAATTTGGGGGAATGTTTAAGTTGCTGATGTGCTACTGTAGCCATTTTGTCATCACTCAGATTTATCTGTTGTATCTCATGGTTTGGACTGTAGATACTTTTTCAAATTAGATGATGCAATTTAAACAAAATGAAAATTTGAATTTTCTGTTTGATTTTATTGTTAAAGGAGAAGAGTTCTCATCACAATAAAAAACTTTGGGGTTTAGATTATGCTGTAATAAATTCTAATCTTATTACCAGAATCTTGTGTTCTCTGGAAGAGAGGTGAAAGATTCCCCTTCATAAAAATTCCTTCTCCCCTTGAATGTTTAGCGTTCCCTTACCACGCTTTCTCAGCTGTTAAATGTGTAACTTTATTTATGGATTAAAGCCACCACTGCAGTGTTCTTCAGCTACTCTTAAAGTCTGAGGGCTGAACGAATTTCAAAACTGATACATCTCATGTATAAGTGCCAAGTCTCAATTTTTAACTCAAGATTCATTTCTCAACAAGCCTTTACCCACTCAACAGTCAGCAGTCTGTTTTCTGTCTCAGCATACAGGTCAGGAATTAGTAAAAGGACAGGTCAGATATACGAGCTGTGTTGCTCCAGATACAAACTTGTCTCTCTCTTCTTTTCACCAGTGTAGCTGAATAGCCAGTAATGGAAACCGCTTTCGAGATGGGCAACAAAGGCATGAAACTCACACTGAGACTTAGTTACTCAATAGGATTTTTTCACTGTCTTTCCAGGTCAAAATTTGAGACAGGGAGCAAACAGAAACTCAAAGAAATTTGGTCACAATTGCTATATTATTAAGGATCTCAGTGTTGCTTATGGGATTAGGAAGACCAGCTATATTACTAAAAACTAGTTAAAATTATTTACTGTGATATTTTTCCACCCAAAATTATATTTCTGTTGAAATCAAAATGTTGTTTCTGAAACAGAAATATCTCAATTTTGCCAATATTTGTAGTATGAAAAGTCAAAGTTAATAATTTTAGCTTTTTTTCCTAATGAAAATACATCTTTTTGATTATACACCTTGAATTTTATCTCATTGTGCATATATTTTTGAATTTATGTCCATAAAATTATGCCATTTTGTCCATTACCATTGTAACTATTTAATAAATGAACTGTAGTTGCAACTGCAGTGGCAACATTACACCATGGATAAAGGTGTCTTTCTGGGTTCATGAAGAATGGATGTTCCAACACACAAAAAGGATTCTCAGAAGGAAAGTGTATCTTTTTAAAGTCTATGTTTTTAGTCCTTATTTGTTAAAATTTACATAATTTTTAATTCTGCTGAGAGAAAGCGAATCCAGTAGGATTTTATCACTAGGAGCATACATGCACCTTATGTTCTAATGTGGCTACGCATATTTCTGGAATTCTGCATATAGCTCACTGCAAAGCTCAAAGATAACCTGTAGCTAAAACAAACATAAAGTCAAAGTTTGAAACATTTCGAAGAAGATGTTGGTAAAACGTTAGTAATTTATGCAGGGTAAAATGAGCATCTATTTTAAAGAAGGATAAATTGTTTCTGACAGAATTTAGCAGTGATAGCATTGCTGAAATCGTTCAGGTTGAGTAATCATTTTGGATTTTTTCAGGGTTGATGCCAAACCTTGTTAATTTTTTGCAATTGTATCCAAGGAGTTTTGGATTGAGTTCTTACTGAAAAGAGACTGAAAACGAGTTCTGGGATAGCAAAGAACTTTCAGCAGAACTCATTTGTTCTCTTCTAGATCCTGAATTCTGGAAAAGGTAAGAGAAAACTACCATGACTCAGCTTAATAGGGAAAGTGAGAGTGGTTGAGGCAGTTAAAAGAATTGTGGAGTGTTATTACTACCAGTGGACTATTCTCTTGTTCTTTCAATTTCACTCCAAGAACTAAATGGATCCTTCAAAATCTGGCTAGCTACCAAGGACACAGTCAAACATCTGTGCACCACATGCATAAAGCATTATATCCAGCTGTGTTACTGCAGCTACATCTGCAAAACACTGCATATGTCAACTGCCATGGCCAGCAGGCTTTGGGAATACTATCTGTAGGAATTAAAGCTTGCAGCAGAAAGAAAAGTTGGGTATTTTGCTTTCAACATTTTATGTCTTCTTTTACCTCTCTACATTTCTTAACTGACTTGCTTGTAAGTTTGAATTAATGGAGGGAAATAGCATGTGATTTTTCACCTGTGGAGATCTGATTTCAAGTTGTGATAAATAAATAGAAAATTAGTTTCCTCTTATTCTGTATTTTCATTGAAAAGTTACACTTTTCTCTTAGAAAACGCTAATAATGAAAGTATTCAGAAAAATAGCCTTTTCTTCCTTTGGAGCTGGTATGTTAGAAAGGAAAACTGAGCAGAGCATTTCTTCCAGAGGCCACTAGAGCAAACTTCCAGAAGAATTTGAGAATTTCTGTTTGACTTGCTGAAGCAATGAGTTTATATCAGTAGGATATATTGTAGGTTTCCCTACCAAATACTGAGAAGCATGTTCAGGTTGTCTTGCTACCTAAAATAGCAAAGCTCTGTTATTTGTTGCAATATTTATTTCACGTTTTTCCTTCCTTTCCTTTTCCATTCCCCTCAGGAATCCATTGCAATTGTCATAAAAGCAGGGGAAAACATATTGTTGTAGATCTTCTGCTTCTCCTTCTAAATAGTATAACTCTGCCTTGATACGGAAAACATTAACAAGCTAGCAAAAGGAAATGAAAACATTTTTTTGCTCAAAAAGGAGTGGAAGCAGCACTTGGTGGATGTAGATTAGTAACAGTGGCTACTCTTTTGAGCTGACAGTATTCCTTGTGCTTTTTAGGCAGGTCTTTTTCAATTATATTTATAATTCTCACAAACAATACAAAGTGCTAATTTCACACTACTGAATGCATAGACCATTTTTCATACTGGTATGTTTGCATGCCTAAACTTAGCTGGTGTATTTTTAATTTAAAACTTCTTTTATGATTTCAAGGGTTGAGCTACCTCAACAGTTCCCAATTTAGAATTTTTTTTTTCACAAGAAAAAAGTGCTGTAGTAAGAAAATTAAAAAATTACTGATTTTTTTCAGTTTTGTGTCGCTGAATCATTCTTTTCAAAGCTCTTTATCTTGAGAAAATATTTAAGTTATATCAACTGTGTTCAAACTTGTGATTTTATTGAACACAATAATACATCTTCAAAATTTGACCACATGCAAGTATATATTGCTCTTGCAAAATCAAAAGAATTATTATTTGGGGAGAAAATGCATTCAAACAGGTTTAATCAAAGCCATGTAAAACAATGCCACTGTTATGAAAAAAGAGCAGAGATTTGCAAGGGAAAACATAAACACAAAATGTTTCACTATGTTAATGTCTACTAGTACCAGACCATTTATACAGCTGCAAATACTAATTATTGACTACATCTTACCTAAAATTCCCTTTAGCTTTGATTCGGTGTTGTCTCTGTTTATTTTTGATCCTTATTCCTCTCTGTACCCTGCTCTTCCAGTAATAATAGCTGGATTTTAGGCATGTCTTGCCCTGCATATTTGCCTTTTCTGACACTGTCAAGAACACAAGAGTGTTATGGTAGCAGGAGACATAAACAAGATAAAGTACATTTATTTTCTCTAACTTAAATCATAGGCAGTGTTATCTAGACTCTGAACCTAGTTTGTATCCAGATAATAATGGGAAGCAAGATGAAACATTTTTGTTTTCATTCCAGGCCTTTTAATAGCAAATATTTCTCCTTGGAATAAATGTTTTTCTAACTTATTGGACATTTTCTCTCTAAAAATAGTATTTCCACTCTGTTAGTAAATAACTCATATTAAAGCTACTAGTTGCTTTTCTTCTGGTCTGTACACTAACCTATCTGGAACCAGAACATAGGATATAAATTGGGATTTACAGCATGGGTCTGCTGATGTGATTAAAGTGACTCATACATTAAGGAGATAGCAAAATCAACTCCATTGATATGATCTAGAATAAAATTAAATAGTTGTGTGATGTTCTTGGTTAAATGGTTTGGAGTTGTTAAGGTAACTTTTAATTTAAGGGAGAAGAGGAGCTGATACTGCTAGACTATCATGATGTTTAATAATATGCAATAGTAATACGGTATATTTTACAGTAATGAAAATTTTATTTTTGTGTTTTATTTTAAATGATACTCAAGAAACAAATAATACTCCACTGATTAAAACATGCCCACATCTTATGCAAAACACATCTGAGATAAAATTGTTCTAGTCAGAATTTTATTCCAACATTACAGTGTTCTCACTAAAGTTCCAAGCTACCTATACATGTCAAGAATGTTGCTGTATTGCTTTAAAATTTTACCACTGTATTGTTAAAGTCATTCTTAGCAGTCACAGTTGTCTTTTATTTCAGGTGGGTTTTTTTCTTCTCTATCCATTGCCTTTGACTTCTCCAAGAAAAAGATAGTAGAATTGCGTGAAAGTTTTCCTTTATAGTTGACAAATGCTGTTCCTTTGATATGACAAATGTCTAGGACCTGTATGCTACTATGCTGTAAGTGAAAATGTATTTGTAAAACTCTGGAATTAATGACCACCGTCAGATGTGAAGTAGTGCTCGAGACAGAGTTACTATTGAAAGAATAGGCGGACAGATTTGAATAAACAGAGAAAATAAGGATGAGATGGAAGGTTACAAAAAACAAATAATATCGAAGTCCTGATATTCTGAAAAGAAAAGTAGTATCTTTCCAGAAAATGTGGAAAAGCACCTGGAAAGAATAGGGAGAAAAAATACCACTGACAGCTGCAGTAAATATTGGAGATCATAAGGAGCATTAGTAATGCTAGGAACAGCAGGAGAGACACAAAACCAAGATAGCTTAAGAAGCACTTTTCATGGATTGTAAAGTAGACAAAAGGATGCCTGAAATGGTTAACTGTTCACAGGTGGTTGTGTTCGTGGTATTATTGTTCTCTATATTAAAAACTATTCTCACCTAATCCTTTGGAAAAAAAAATCTTGCTTATTTGGAACTTTAATGGATCTAATATTTATTTGAAAGTATTTAATAGATGTTAGGCATTTTTGTGTGTGATTGTAATTGCTATCATAAATAAAAAGTACCTTGGAAGCACAGCCGAACTCCTGTAAATAATTTTGATTAATTCATGTTAAGATAGTCAGGAATGATAAATCTTAAGGTCTGTAATTTACAGCCTTTCCTGGAATTTCAGGTTGGTGATATTTTGTTACTGTTGTATTCTCATCAAATAGGTCACCCAGAACTGTATTGATAGGCAAAGGTGAATATGAAAGGTGTCTTCAAGTCTTTGAGCACAGTCCCGGAAGTACCTCTCATAAGCTAGCCTTCTATTAATATTTTTCTTAATTCTGTTCATATATGTTAGGCAAATCTGAACCTTTTTAGAGAAATAGGTAAAATTTTCATTAAAGTTGCCTTATTTAGTGATAAGCAGCAAATGGGAAGAGGACAGGCTTTCATATCAGTCACCTGTCCTGTCCACTCCTCCCCACAGATGTGAATCCTCTACATTTTTCTGTTTCCGACCCTTTAAGGGGCAAATAACGAAAATTGGCTGACCTTGGTTGTGTTATAGCATTAAGTATAAACAAGGGCCTGTCTGCATACCATTCCTTGGCATGTAGTGCAAACATTGGCCTTATCACTCTGAGAACAAGCAGTTTTCTCCACAATATGCCATTAATGTCAGAGAGTTAGAGGAGGCCCAGCTAAAATGTAAAATTACAGAACACAAAATTGGTTCGGTTTTACTTCAAACTGGGACAAGCAGTAATACCATGGAGAGCGAATAAAGTGCATGTGAAGCCAATGAGTTAAGCAATCAGTACGTGTGTAGGTCTGGCTTTGTTCCTGTCATTGTTCACAGAACTTGTTTCCAGACATGACTCCAAGTCCTCCTGTTGCAGATTACTTATTTTTCTGGCTTCCATTGTTCTACACAATGTAAATTGACTTCCCTTTCAAAGTAATTCAACATAAATTGAATTCCTGGAAGATCCTTCCTTTTATCACTTTATGTTGTAGAAGTAGGGTTTTATTCCCACCCCTTCTGAAACCTGGGAGTGGTCTACACTTAGTAAAAGTACTTAGGAGCTGCTAAAAGTATTCAGTGATGCATGATGTGCTAACCAGTTTCCTACAAGGAATTGTTATGAGATCTACTGTGATCTTACACTAAGAGAGAAGGCAGGGGTTTAGGAAGGCATCATTAACTGCCTTGCAGAACAATTGGGATCAGTTCCAGAAAATGTGTTTGCATTTTTATGCAGAAGCTTTGTCTGGCCACCTAGAACACCTGTAGCTGCTTTTTTCCCCCCACTTTACCTACTTTCCTCCTGGAATACTGATGTGGCCAAGTTTAAACCAACAAGCTATTTTTTACCTTCCTTGAAAGATTCTAAAACAATGACTTTTCTCAATTCAGTACTCTCTCACAACTTGGCTAATGGTTATAGTGGTAAAATTTTCTAATCCAAACTACTTAGAGATAGAATCTAAATATTTTTCAGAATTTTATACTGGTTTTAAATTATTTATTGTATAGGTGCTGCCATTTGTAAAGTGAAGTCCAAGACACGCTTCCTTTGAAGGGAGATAGAAATTTTTAAAAATCATAGTAAGAGATGAGAAGGAATCTCGCCTAGAAGATTTCTATTAAGATATTACAACAATTTTGCAGTGAGTTTGGATGATTAGGAATTTTCATCCAAGAATCTTACTTAGCTGTTCCTTATAAGAGTTGTTGTATAGAAAGTTAACTTAACTTGTGGTTCTGTAAATTCTCTGTGTTTTCTGTATCCATGGATGTTCCGTACTATATTTTCTTCTCCTTCAGATTTGTAGTCATCTTAATCATCTTGTCAAGACTGGAACGTGATTCTTGGTGTTTCACTTAATTTTCATTCTTCCTGTTCACATTAAAATATCCACGTCTAGGGAAGAAGTCATAAATCTGGTATGTAGACAGGGTTTTTTTTCAGAGCTAGGAAACGTCTAGCTCATTGAAGTTCAACACTTTATACTGAACCCTTGTTTTTCATAATTAGGACTGGTACACCGTTGTCATTTGCCTATTATTTTTTCTGGTAGAATTGCTGAAAGATGCTGTGCTAGCTTCAGGTGTGAAGTTATGGAATTTGAACCCAAAGACCATAATGCTTTCATTTTCTGACCTTTTGCTTTCCTAAGGCCTTTTGTCACCATATTGTTTGCTTTTTTTTTTTTAATGGCAACAAGTTTTATGATATTTCCATTTTATTTTGAAAGGTAAGTTTCATGTGACTGAGTGCAGAATTTGTTTATTCATCACTTGTAGAAGTGGTTATAGTATACCTCTTCCAAAATAAAGCCTATCTTAAAAATTAATAAAAATACTACAATCATATATTTCTCATTATTGCACTTTTCCAGCTGAAGATCTATTAGTCAGGCTGCTAAGTCATGAATTAGGCTTCTCAGTTTTTTCCTACTTGTAAGTTGTTCACAGTATGATGAACATATTTAATTTAATTTTCTTCGGTTCCTGTTCTGGCAATCTGAGCCCTGCAAACATAATAAATAGAGATTTATTGTAGCCAGGAGGGCCAGCGGAATCCTGGGTTGCATAGGGAAGAGTGTGGCCAGCAGGTCAAGGGATGTCATTCTCCCCCTCTACTCTGCGCTGGTGAGGCCACAACTGGAATACTGTGTCCAGTTCTGGGCTCCCCAGTTCAAGAGGGATAGGGAACTACTGGAAAGAGTCCAGCGTAGGGCAACAAAGATGATTCGAGGACTGGAGCATCTCCCTTATGAGGAGAGGCTGAGAGAGCTGGGACTCTTTAGTCTGGAGAAGAGAAGGCTGAGGGGAGACCTTATTAATGCCTATAAGTATCTCAAGGGCGGACTGAAGGAGGAGGGAACCAGACTCTTTTCAGTAGTTGCCAGTGAGAGGACAAGGGGTAATGGGCACAAGTTGGAACATAAGACGTTCCACTTGAATATGAGGAGGAACTTTTTCACAGTGAGGGTGACGGAGCCCTGGAACAGGCTGCCCAGGGAGGTCGTGGAGTCCCCTTCTTTGGAGATTTTCAAGACCCGCCTGGATGCCGTCCTGAGTAGCATGATCTGACATGCTCTGGGTGGTCCTGCTTTGGCAGGAGAGTTGGACTAGATGATCTCTATGGTCCCTTCCAACTCTAAAATTCAGTGAAATTCAGTGAAATTCAGTGAAATTCTGTGTGTAATATGCCAGCGTCAAAGGACAGTGTAAGCAATGCATGGTGCTATTACTATAATCCTGGCTATGGGACACACAACTGAATGTAGTGGGATTGTGCAAATAATGCAAGCTATACGTGTTCTTTCTGAACTGTTTTTAAAGGTAGACATTCTGCCAAAGATTTTTAAAATGTGGGGTTTTTTCATATTAAGCAACTCTCTTTTCTAACAGTCTGTATACAATGTTTTATATAATAACTGTTTGAAGTCGATTACCAGAAGTTCTTTATGTCTAACACATTAGCATCATCCTACTGAAGCATGGGAGTTCTATTTTAAATTGTGGTACATGTTTCTCCTTGTCTTTGCTGCTTTTATTTTTGGCTATGCCATAGCACTGTGATCTGCTATGATTAACATCATGCCCTTGTAATCCAACATTCTCGCTATGTGTATGATATTTTCCTTTAACACATTTCATAGAAGGGCAAGTTCTACTTTGTAGAGAACATCACTTATTCAGACCTGGAAAAATTAATTTATTTGGTCAAAGGTTCCAAGGTCTTCAATCAAGAGCAGATAATTTCTTAGCATCTGAATGTTTTTGTTGCAAAGATTTCAAGCCAGGGTTTATTGTTAGGCTTTGTTCTATTTTATTGATGTATTTATTTTTATTCTGGTTTTCGTAAAAATGAGCAGAAAGTAAATAAAATATTACATGTTATAGGAATAAAGATTAAACTCAACGTATGCTGTCATCCTAAAGCTATTGCAAATTGTTCCCTTGCAGCCTAGCAGAGACTGAATGTCATTGCTGTCTAATGAAAGCTAGACACACTCGCCAGTGTGAACTGTGTTGATTGCTTCAGTGCAGTTCTTGACAGATTTAAAAAGAGAAAGCCACAATGATAGTCATAGTGGATCCGTGGGACAATCTTTTGGTTTAAGCAGTTCCTCTTCAGTTACTTCAGTACTTTTTCTTCCTTTTCTAGTCTAGGTTCCCTGATCCACCTCAAAGCAATCAAAAAAAAAAGAGTTTTAACACCAGAGCTCAGAAGTGGATCATTGTATAAAAACTATTGTGCGTAGGACCCATTTCAGCTGTTCTTGCTATCATCAGCTTTACATTGTCAAACCATGTCCTCAGCTGCGAAGACTATATGAGTAAATATGAAATTAATTTAATAGATTGGAAATGAGAGAAACATAGGACTGATTTTTCAGGAAATCAAGAAATATTGCCTTTTGGATACAGATCAAGTGTAGTTTTAAAGTAAGTTAAATAAATTAGGGTTTTTTTCTTAATCTTACATCATTGTTCCAGTGCTATTTGAATGGGCTTTCTAATGTTAACAACATACATTATTCTAACAATAATTCAAAATTAAACTTGTAACTAATGCTCAAGACAGAAGCATATGTGGTCTGGAAAACAGCAATACTTATTAAGCAAAATGACTGGGTCCTCTGGTGAAAAATGCAGTACCACTGCAACTAGCAAGGCATAGGAATTGGAGTCTGAGAAAATTCCAACTTTTGTCTTCTCTTTTAGCTATGTCTTTGGATAAAAATGCAAAAAAAAGTGTTCCAGAATTGCAAAGTGTTTTGGTTGAGTAATATCTACATATTTTATTTCACTGTTACTGTTTCAGTTTATGCTACTATACTAAATCAACATAGCGTTAACATCCAGTTTTATTTCTCTTGGGCCTATAATTCAATTAAGATATCAAAGATTTTATGTCTATTACTAGATCAACTTTTGTGAATCGCATCATATAAATATTTGTCTTCTAAGTCCTGCCTCAATGTGAATGATCTGAGAGAGGAATCACACTTTCCCAAGCACTGTTGCACAAATGAAAATTTGCCATCTTGATAGTTCTGCAAAACTGATTGAATTCTGACGTTGAACAAAATATTACAGACCAAAATGCTGCCTTCTTCAACTCTTTGATTAACACGCATTTTGAAAAATATGGTTTGAAATTGATCTAATTTATTTTCTTCTTCAGGATAAGTAATATATATAAACATCAATTATTTGCAGCATTATAAATATCAGGATCCTTTTTGACAATTGCTCTTCAGTTTTCTACCTCATTAGAGTCTAGTCAGCTAGGAATAATATTTGTGATTTCTCTATGGAACACAAGTCTCTCATACACATAGGCTTTGAAAAAAGTTTTGCCTGTGAAACAAAGAAACTGGTCTTTACTGCTTAATAGTCACATTGGCTATTTCCTTTATTGCAGCGCTGGGGTCGCACAGGGTTTTTTCTTCAAAGTGCTCCTACCCACTGAGGAGCATTTCTTAAGATTAGTTAAGTAAGTACAGTTTGTGAGACTGTGCTATCACTAGCCCCCCCCCATCACCTGTATTTTCAGTTGCTGTCTAGGTCTCTTCTGTAGCTGCTATCCAGATTGTTGCAAATCCTTGTTATGAATTAGAATTTTGTTACAGCTCTCAGCATAATGTTTCTGATCCACCATAGCATGGATTAGGTCTTCTGGACTAGTTTACTACATGCTGATCACTTCTCCCAACAGACTTCTTCGGGTTAATACTCATTTTCTTTCTATAATTTGTTTTTCTACCTGACACAAACTGTCCAATGAACTAGTCCTGTCCCCTAATGCTTTCTCAGATGTCAGACTAGATGTTTCATGGTTCTAAGAACATACTATTTCACTGTAGGACTGGAGAAAGTTAGAGTTCTCTGCCAAATCTGTTTAAAGTTTTCTAAATGAAGTCCTTTTTACTTGCCATTTTGACCTTTTTCCCTTCTCTTACAAAACTAGCTCTGCAATTTGGCATTATCAAAATTTCAGCAGAACTGGTAAAAATGCCATTATAAAATACTGATGGTGATCTTGTTACTTGTTTTTGTCATAAGAGCTGTGTGGCAGTGGTGGGATTTTTAATCTTAGGGTTATTTTGTTCTTTTTTCTTTGGGCTTTTTCATTTGCTCTTCTCAGAGTGCTCTTGTGTTTGCTTTGTGCTAAGGACTGGTCTTAAGGAATCTTGATGTTGCATGATTATTTGCGGCTTGGCTTTCTCTCTATAGGCTTGTGTTCCATTCAAGCCACTAAACTAACTGGCAGCTAGCTTCTCTCTGGGTTTTCACATACTGCTGGGAGGCAGAAAAACCAGTTTTATCCAGACAGCACTGTGAGGGTGAGTTGCATGAAATTACTTACCCAATCTGCTTAAAAAAATTTACATTGCTTGTAAACATATGCACTGTCTATTAAAGCCATTTCTAGGACTTAAAAATACTATACTGTTTGAGAGAATAGTTTGCTATATGGCATGACAAACAGTAGATCTATTCAAAAAAGTCAGTTTTGAGTAGGTTATCATTTTATATACATACTTAAATGGATGAAGTAGCATGTATCTTACTACAGGAAGTAAGAATAAATAGGTTAAATTGAGCAGCCGTAGTCATCTAGAAATGGAAAGTAAAATCTTTTCTATAGATACTCTTCCGAGTCTTCATATAGATATATTATTTTTTTTACTTCACACTAAATCTCGTTAAGCTACTAGTAGCTGCAAATCTTGTATGTGAGAACACAAGATAACTGCTTTTCCCCATCAGTGAAGGCATGTTTGCATTTTTGTTTAATAATAACTTTGATCCTTCTACTGTTGGCAATGGTCATTGAGAAATCCTGACATAAAGAAGGTATCTGCAAGATAAAGTTCTGCAAGGGATGATTAGCAGCACTTAAGTTTTCTCTTTGTTGAAAGGAAGAATCCCTGATTGAACAGTGCATTGAATGATATGACAAGCAAGTACTTGATCCCTGTCCAGCTGGAAAGGAATTGTATTCATCAGCAGCTTTTTAGCTAAGGATGTCTTTATATTTTCACTCTTTGTTTGAGTCTCTCCAGATCCTCCCTTTACTTCATGTCAGCACTATATAGTAGGTATGCCAAGTGGTTTTGAAATTTAAATTACAGTCTCTTTTTCAGATGTTATTGGAAAGAACATGTAATTTATAACCACGTGTTAGGAGTACAGGATGTTCATGGTTCACTGCCAATTCTTCTTTTGTAAAGTTAATAAAACTTTCATAAAACACTTATACACTTGTATATTTCATGGTAAAGATTTTTTTTATCTCATAGGCTAATGTAAAGATTTATTAAAAACATTTTTTTGTTAAGAGGAGTGTCAATAGTTTGCAGCTGAGTGTAATTTTGAATTCCCAGTAGATGACAGTCTGACTGAAAATGACACTAGCAGCTTTGTTGATATAGCACTAAAAATAAAGGATTCTTTCAAATGATATAAAGCTCTAATACCCTGAGTGTGCTGAAATACACTTGAGACCCTTAAGTAGAGTTTCAGCGAAATGTTCGCCAGCACTATGGATTCCGGTGAACAAGCGTTAGCATGCTTGCTGGCACTGACTCATTGGGCTCCTACATAAAAATTAATGTGAAGGATTGGGATACTGCACTAACAAGAGAATCTGATATGTCTAAATATGGGAACCATCACAACTTTGGATAATGTAATGGAATAGACTTCTAGTAAGACCTTGTGACATCATTGTGACTAAGTTTTTATTTTATATTTTTTCCCCCTCAAAAATTGAGCATTTGAAATATTCAGTTCGGTAGCAACCCAAAACTACTACCATCTGATAGCTATGAAGAGGTATGTGAAAAGAGTTGATGGTTTTTTGCCAGCTTCTGCAGGATGGTTGTTCACTCTCTTTTTGTGATGTGATAATTGATAGCTTTGCTGGCGATCTTGGCAAAGCAGCTGAGGATTAAATAGCCCAAGAGATGGAACTTTCCTAGTCTCCTAAGTGAGAAACAGACATGTTGGGCAGGCAGCATGGAAGAGTCTGCAGTGCTCCTGCTGTACTATACATAAATACTGCAAAAAGGTTTTACTCCATCTTTGAATGTTTTTTATTCAAACTTAGAGTATATAGTACTATACACTGTGCATCTTTGTCTGTCTGATTTTAAACCTGTTTGTCACTTGTATTCAGGAGTAGATGAGGTAATTTAGTGACAAAAATATTTTCCACAACTTTACAGCCACTTGCCCTAAGCATCTGCGTTAATGTAAGAGAGGTACGAAGCTCTATACTTCTATAAATAATTGCACAAAATAAAGTGAGGATGAGACTCTGGTATAGACATAACGTCAGAGTTGGTAACAAGTGAGAAAGAACACCCATAAATTTGTTACTTGTAGGATCCGATTTTTTACCCTCTCTGTTTTCATGTGAAATCTATAAAGGTACTACCTCTCTCAGCCTGCTAGCTACTACTTAAAAAAAAAAAAATTAAAAAAAAAAATCACTATTTACTCTAAGCCTGCCAACATTTGATATTTCATCCGTATGTTGTGACTACTGCAGTACATTTTTGCTGTCTCTAGTGTTTTTCTTAAAACAATTCAATCCTGATCCACAAGTTGCTAAACTTGGGGAACAGAAGGGCTACATGGAGTAACGTTTGCAAGATTAATACCTATAAATGGTAGTAATAATAGTATCTGTAAATGATATTTCCAGATGTGAAAACAGTAGCACCAAATACTGTAGAAAGCAGAGAGCGAGCTAGGAAAAAACTACGGATTTGTTGTATTTTTCCATTTTATCTTGCCTATGTCATAAAATAGAAATGTAGTTCCTTAGAGAATCAATTAGTGTGCATAGAAATAAGGAGGAGGTAATTATAAAGAGGGAGTTAAAGACAAAATGGTTGAAAACTGAATGTGTTTATGAGAAAATGTTGAGCGGCTGCTGATTCTTGACCTGGATTGTAGGGTGGTCACAAATTTGATTTAAATAAAGTCAGATTTTTAAGGCATATTAAACACAGTTAATATAATGGAACAGCTTTTGATTCAGATTGACTTCCAAACACAGCATGTAGGATGTGTATACACAAACTATGCGGACATAAGCTGCATTTCTGAATATAGATTGGCAAAGTGATTGTATTGTGCTTTTCGTTCTGCAAGCATAGCTTTCCAGATTCAGAAAAAATGGAGAGGATCTTCTCAGTTGTTACAAGAATATTACCTATCCTTACAAACTTTGCATCACTAAGCAAAAAGCATCCTGAAACAATTTTAGTCCTATGTAAATATAGCATAATAAACTCAAAATTCTGAGGTTTTGAAAAGCAGTGAGGTTGCCTGATCAAGAAAAGTGTTGCTATTCTCTGCAAAGAGCTCTGTTGTGCTGTGTTCTCATACTGAAGTAATCCTGCCCATTTTGAATGTCAAATGAATAGCATAGTGTGGTTCAGGGTATTCCTCCTTAAGCAATGATTGGAGTCCAAGGCTTGTTTGGCACCCTTTGCTTAGTGAGGCTTTTAGGAAAAGATAATACCCTTTATTAAATTAGCTGATAAAGCCTGAAAAAAGAAAGCAGCTTTTAGACATGGTGAGCTTTTCAAAAGGATTATTTTAAATCCTGAATCATTCTGGGTCTGACTGTGAGCGGAACACCGCATTTTTCCTTCACAGTAAATTCTTTCCTTCTAAACTTCCAATAGACTAAATGTGTCTGGGGTATCTTTTGAATATTTGAAGCAATCCCCATTAGCTTTTCAGAAACACATTTGCTAGGGAAGTTTTCTGTATTATATAAACATGAATCTGCAGAGAAAATAGAATGATGCTGGCACCATTACTATTAATCTCTCTTAATATAATTAGAAAGTAATCAAAACCTGTGTTAACCAACAACTTGGGAAAGGTGCAAAATGTCTGTGGTAGTCATTAACACCTCCTAATTGGAGAGAAATAATTCTTATTTTTATCTACAGTTACTTTGTTCTATGTTAAACTTAGGAACATTTAAACTGTTTTACCATAATTCTTGAAATACAAAAATCTATTAATTAATTAAATTAATTAATTAAAATTAATCTATTAGTAACTATTATTAATATCTTTGTCTTGGATTATTCTTCTTCTGTAGATAAGAGCAAAAGTGAAAACAAAAAAGGATATGGTTATAAACTAGTGATTAGAACTGAGTGTAAAAAACAAGTGTCATTTGCATTTCCTTCTGTTTCTCATTCTACTATAATCATAAAAGCTTAAAAGATGAAAAAATTTGTATCAGCTGGTCTGTGCGTGGGATAGATCTGCTTCAATAGAGTGTCTTGTGAATAATGAAGTATAAGCTATTATAGCTGAAATCTCATGACTACATTATTAAACTCTATAGAAAAGTGGGCCTGAGAGTGACAAGGACAGGCTATACACAAACATTTTCCCTTTTGACATAAACAGACGAATTGCCCATGCACACTGTGATAAGTCTGCACTTGTGAAAAAGACTGCTGCTTTCTGAAGTGGTGGTTTCACTGTTCCTAAGTGGCCAAGTAACCCAAGTGCTACCCTCCTTTAATCTTCAGTGAAGACTTCCCAGTCTTTATCTCATTCCATCTTTCTTGATTGCTGGAATTCTTTGGAAAGAGGTCTGCCGTTTTCAGAGCGTTGATGCTTCTCTTCCCTGACACTATCTTTTGCAACAGCACCTCAAACTTAGCCTTGGAGAAGGCTGTGTGCTGTATTATTTTAATGCAGTGGTAGCCTCTTCACAACTGACATCTGTTCTCTGGATGAATACTAGACCATTGTCTGCTAACAAAACAGTAGGACTCTATAAAAATTAAAGGATAATGCAAACACATTAGGCATAATACTTTCAATGATGTAAACTTGTTTGTGCTAGTACAGTCTTAGCTAAATATTCACCAAAAATATCTTAAGGTGTTTTGAATTTTTTTTCACTATAAAATATATGTTAGAAGATTAAAGCATGTACAGAACATTCCTCCCTCTCATTCATGTCAAAATGAAATTGATAATTGCCAGTTTTTAAGCAGCTCAAAAGATGTTTTCACAGCCTTCCCTTTGCAGGGATTACTTATTGTTGCCTTTGATGTTGACATTATTTAATAGAGATCTTTTTTTTCTTTATGTATTGTTTCAACTTGCTCATGCTGTCTTCTATTTAATGAAGCTTTTGAGAAGGAGACTGTAAACAAATGAGATAGGATGGTTTAGGAAGAATGTGAATTGTGTTCTTGAGCAAAAATTGTTTATGATGATGGTTTGATAATATGTAAAACATATGGACCACCAGAAATCTAGATGCCAGATTCATGTAATTCCCATTTTTTATTCCCATTTCTTTTTTTTTTCCCTCCTCCCTCTTTCTTTTTAATATTTCTCTGTTTGTAGAAATAGTATAGATCTGAGCAAGATATATTCCTGTTACAGGACTGTACTGTTCATTGAAACACATCAAAAACGCTGGAAGCAAGCTACCAAATGTCATGATTTTATAGCTTACCAGGGATCTGAGAGTGTTACAGTTGAAAGAGACAACAGAATTTATTTAGCTTTTCTTGTGATCTCATTTAACAAATTTATTAGTAGGTTCATCCACAATACAGTTTTCCTGAGTCTATTTATAGTGCTTATTTATACTTGCATAATATTTATAAAAGCTGGTTTCTCACCCAAAAGACTTTCAGGGCAACCAGATTTTATTGGAAGCTAACCAGAACCAAATCACTTTTCAATATTATGTCTTAGCTACCAAAACAATAAATCCAGTTTTCTGCATTTTAATTATGAGTGCACAAATGTCCAAAAATTGGTAGAGACTATGTAACTATGAAGTGACTTCTTACCGCCATCTACATTTAACCTTCATGCTTTGCATTCTGAGTAGAGAAAAGCAGTATACAACCAGTGCAAACTGCAGTCATGTTGTATGAAGCCTATTTTAATAATGCCAACACAAAATAGTGAGATTCTTAAGATGGAATTTGCACCATGTCCCTTTGTCTCTGAGAGCTTGATTTCTCCTGAGTTTACCTGAATTTTAGTGTTCTTGGAAAACTAAAATGTGTTGCTTAGTTTGCTCTACACCTGTAATATTTTGCTAATTAGCTACACAAATTCAGATCAAGTGTTGACTAGCACAACTTAATTTGCTGCCCATCAAGGAAAAAAAAAATGCTAGTGCAGAATTGTCATCAGGGAAAATGGGAAAGGAAAAAAGTTGAGTAATCTTTGATCCTGCTTTCAGCAAACCTCTGCTGTACAAGTGAATGGGAGATCAAACATGAAAAGATTTATGTGCTGTACTATAGGAATCCAATACTCCAAGAATCATATGTAAGTGAAAATAGGAAATCTGCCAAGAACATCATAATTACATAGAAGTTATAACTGAGAAATGTAAAAATGTGGTTTGCCTATTTTCCTGGACTGCCGGACTTCAACTGAAGACAGTGTTTAGCTGTTGTCAGTCAAAATTCCATCTATCCAGCACATAAGACTTTTGAG
The DNA here is from genome assembly GCA_033628505.1 of Tringa tobata. Taxonomy (NCBI): domain Eukaryota; kingdom Metazoa; phylum Chordata; class Aves; order Charadriiformes; family Scolopacidae; genus Tringa; species Tringa tobata. Next base: position 16,551,748 of record JAHREE010000118.1, on the reverse strand, counting down.
GCATATGGTATCCAGGTAGAGTATTGCTAATATTCCATAATACTGTATTTTTCTGGGTTTATGAAATTTATTTCTTCTTGAGTATGTTAGAACCATTGTCATCATTGGCCACTCTAGAGCTGTGTTTTGACTTTTTATTATGAAATTCTATTTTAGAAGATTTCTGTAAACAGATCAGTTAGGATGGCATTGTTGTCCTCCTTTGTTATTCTTCAGCGTAATTCTTTCCTCATTTTTAACTAACCTTTTCCGGAAAATGAAATTTTGTTGGATTAAGATACTTATCTTCATATATATAACTTCATGTGGCCTAAAGTGTTCTGTATACATTGTATTCTGATATAGCTGGGTAGGGTTACAGTAGGATTGTTTGGGTTTTTTTTTTTAGTGATACTAATTGAAATAATTCATACTTGTGAATGTAGTTATACCACTTACATAGGTGTTTTTGTTCCCATGTGGCATGAAGCTAGACTGATATATCTACATGTGTACAGAAGAAGTATGTCTGTGTGTTGAGGAAGAGAAGGTTTGCACCATTTTATTACATCAGAATCATTAGGCAATACAAGTTGTGTGTGTGAAGATAGCCTTAGAGAAATAAAGAGGTTCAAGGCATACTGTCTTAAAGTGGATCGCTGATAAATGAAAGATAAAACTGAAGTCAGAAGGAGGATATTTTAGCTAAAACCGTGGAGTAGATTAAACCGTAATGCTGCCTTTTTCTTTTTTTTTTTAATTTTGCTTTTATATCGTTTTGAGTGAAATTGCTGGCAAATGAATTGGGATTTTTGTTCCCCAACACAGTTAACTTGCTCACAAAGCAAGTAAGGTCCTTCTGTACGTTTTGGAATGACATCTGTGACTGCAGCTTTTTACAGTATCCTCTGTGTGTTTGTATGCTATGCTATGTGTTCATGTATGTATGTTAGTTGCCAGTTGATTGGGAGCAGCAGTTTCAGTAAAAAGGAACAAAGACTAAAAATCTGTTTCTGGTGGCATCTGTACAAGTGCTGCTTCTACACCTTCTGCTCTGACTTACATCTCTGTCCTTCAATAAAAATGACACTTTCTTTAAAAACATTCTACACCTTTGAAAAAATTTAAATATTGAAGCATCTGGATGTGACCTATTTAGGGACCTAGTCAGCTCCCTTCATCATTGTCACTCCACCCTTCTTATGCTAGCCAACCAGTCTTAATTCTGTTCTTTCATTTGTTTCATACTGCAAGTATGGTTTTTGATGCCTCCTATGACTTTGTATTGTGCATTAAATACATGTTGAAGAGCTTTCAAAGAAATATTTTCCTCTGGTATTTTAAGTTACAAATTTGTGAGAGTTTTGTTTCTTTTTTTTTTTTTTCCACAAAGCACTATGTTGCTGAAACAGAAGGCTGGTTTTGTATGTAAAACCAAAATCTGTAGTCTCATTGATATTAAGAAATGTGTTGATAAGATGCTACAGCAGATTTCTTAAATAATAGCAAAATTATTTTTAACTCAAACCAGGACTCTTGATTTCCTTTCTCTAGGTATCTACCTATGTTGGTCTTCTAGACTATTGCTCTTCAATGTTATTTTTCCAGTATTATCTCTTTAATCTCTGTTCTCTCTCCTGTGACAATTAGTTCCCTTCTCTCTGACTCAGCCCATTAGGCAGCAGTGCAGCCTAGATCACTGCTAGGTCAGTTAATAATAATAACTGTGAGTGTTGTGCATACTCGAGAAAACAGGCATGTGCAAGTGGCTCTGGCTGGTTGTGGGGTAACAAGAGAACGGAAAGCGAGCTTTCAGCAGTGACTATAGAGTAGCTTTTGTTCTTGCATAATAGCCTAGGTAATGTCAATTCATAAAAACCAGTTACATCAGGACTGGGAAGTTTACATATGCTGTATTTGAAGTGTCTCATATGGTAGTAGGAGAATAAAATTTGTAGAAGGCCCTGCTGCCTGTCAAGAAAGATAAAGCAGGCTATTACAGCTTAGTTCTCATTCCTGCAGCCCGTGCTGACTAAGTCTGATCTCCAGTGCTCTGAGCCATCATGTTAGACAGACCATCATATGTCATATTGTAGTAAGAAAAATGCAAAATATTTCTCATTCTTAACAATGATGGCAGTGCTTTCCAACATTTTTACAGTGGTTCAACATAATAGAATCATTTCAGGATATGAACGATCCATTCCAGCCACACAGTTGCAGCTGAATTAGATACCTTCTCATAATACTCAGGCTCTCACAATGTCCTGCTTTGTTTTTGTGGGTCAAAGTCTTTCAGTGCTCTTTTGCAACTGTGCTTTGGTATATCTTAGTGTGAACCTTGGCATATGAAAATCTCCTTGTGGCTTTAAATGCTATGAAGTTGGTTTCTTCAGCACCAATGACCAAGGGGAAAAGTAATTATATGTGGCTTGGATTTATTTCTATTCAGAAATAAACATATGATTACGAGATAATTACGGCTGTGAAATAATTTGATATAAGGGAGATGTAAATATGGATTTTGGATAACTGTCGATACATTAAAAATCTTATTTACCTGTGGTTTTGTTCAGATTTTTAAAAATCTGACAGTTTGGGGCTTTTGATAAGAGAAATTAACCAGTACAGAGCTATCCTTCCTGATGGTTTACAACTTGTTAATTATGTGCTAATGTTTCAATGACAGATCTTTTTATTCTGCCCTTGTTGCCATAATGTCCAGATGACATTTTCCCGAGACAGGAGCAATGCTATCAGTCCTCCATACCATCAGAAACCACTGGAAAAGTGCTTAAGTCTACTAGCCATAGGTATCGACATTAGTATCAAAGAAATACATATGCTGCTTCCTGGAGCTGTTAGAAAGAAATGTCAGGTACACCTTCCTGAGAAACAAGGCCTTTCAAGCTGCTAGGGATGATTGCCAGAACTGAATAGCTGGTGTTTCTGTATAATTGGCACTTGGTTCAGAGCTGCATGGGTAAACCCCTCTAGTTAGACAGTATCCCACTTTCTGAGTTGTTCTTGCCTCTGCCAACTCCTGAAGTAAAGGGACTGGTCAATCTTATGCCTCTACTGAAGATATGAGACACCTTGCTGTCAACTGATTTCAGTTTCTTTGACAATCTTAAGCTTTCTGTTGCTACTGTCTCATGTTTAACTGTCCGTGTCTGTCTTTTTTGCCACACCTGTAGGAAAGTTCTTTCAGAACTGAACTTGGTGCCTGGTACTATCAAGCTAATTTCAGAAAATGTGATTTAAGGAGAAGATATTTTGTACGCTACCTCTTACTGCCAAAGTACTTGTGTAGCTGTCAGACCCTAAGTTCACTACAGCAATGCAAGCATTTGTGATATGAAGTCCTTTAGCTCTTAAATAGTTCAAAACAGTGGATATAAAGAAAGGTCAGTGGCCTTGAAATGCAAATGGTGTGCTCTATATAATTCAGTGCCTCTGTACTTTATTTCAGCTAAGCCAAATCAAATGAGACGGATAATATTGATATAAGACAGTGTTGGAAATTTTGTACTAAGTATACAACTTTCAGGGAAATACCGTTGTGGCAAATGTGCTAGGAAAGCTGAAAGACTGGTTCAGAAAACCAATCAAAGTTTACTACCAACCAACACCTTACTTTCCAGTTATAGAGAGATTGATATCCTTGGTAAAACCATAGAAAATAAGAACAGTAAGAAAGGCAAGGATAGAGCTCCAAACTCATTGTTGTGGCCATTATGTATTGTTATATATATATATATAGTATATGTTTTGACATGCTTACAGACACACCTTGATCTTGCCAGACTGGAGCCTATTTCAGCATAAATAATTGTAGTTCTTAAGCTCTCTTGGGCTGTGAAAATTCCACTTCTAGAAAGTAAAAGAGCATATTCACCTGCAAAATATTTTTGCTAGTGGGTAAAATCTTGTGAGCTTTCATAATGTCAATGGATTATTTAATCTCCTTTATGAACTTGGGAGGAAAAAGGAGTAATCCAACTTCTACCAATTTCATTTTATCTGGAAAAGGTTGTGTGGTTTTTTTGGTGTGGGGTTGTGGGTGTTTGTTTTTTTATTTCTCATAGCACTACTCTTTTTTTGGTGTGTGTGCATGCCAGGATTTATGACTGAATAAACCAAATATAGAACAGACCACTTACATAATATTTAACATATGTTATAATGTCAGATGTGAGTTAATTTTAGAAAGAGTAATGGAGAGAACCAGACAAAATGGATCATCACTCTTCCCTGAATGTGATTAAGCAAAGAGGAAGGATTCTATCCCACCCCACCCATATATTCGGTATAAATTTCCTGCAAGTCCTATAGCAGAGGAATATAAAACTGACTTCCAAGTGAATGTAGACAGATGTTGGGTGGTCCTATTTTGCACATGATTACTCAGTGCTCTCATACAGGAACACACTGGTTCCCATCCAAGTAAAAAGCCTAAAAATTGATTTTTCATCACATTGTCCAATCTAAACGTAATATATTCTGTTAAGGAATAAAATTCAGCTAAAAGATGCCTCAGCCATTAATGAAACATTAAAAAATAGATTAAAACTCATTTGTTGCAGAATTCTGAAGTAGCGTAGGTGTTGTACTGCAAACTATTAAGACTTTTATTTTGCATGCGTAATATGTGTTATGGAAAAGTCTTTAAATCACTATTCATGCTGAAGAAAATTTGTTTTGAAAATATATTAAATTAATGTCTGTAAAGAAGTAACCAAGAGTCAGAATCTGATCCATCAACTTCCTACATACATGACTGATGACGGATGTTTGCAGTCTCACAATGCTCAACATTGCATGTAATGTGTCTGGGCCTAAAATGCCAAGGCCAGTGTTGGGCAGTTTAGATTAAATCTGAAACATGCTATCCTGTGCAAAATGGTGAGATAACGAGAACACTTTACAAAGCCATGTTGACTGTTCTCCTTTGTTTTGCAAAGTGTAGACTGGTTACACTTCAGAGTATCTGATAAATTCTGATTAAAGATGCGTGGAAAGTAAGATTTTATGGATGTGATCCTGTTGGACCCTAAGGAATTTACTGTGGCACCAGATTGTTTCTACTGGATTGTGATAAGTCTCTTTAAGGAGATAAATATGCGGGTTCCTCTTGTTTAGGAAACACAATTGAGAAGCACCCAGTTAGGTTTGGGGAAGAAGTGGAAAGCCCAGAAGTTCCTAGCTGTTCCACTTAATTTTTTTCTTGCTCATGTATTAACCTTTTTTACTGGTTATTTCATGTTGCTTATTCACCTCATGCTAATTCTCACAACATCTGCTACTTCTTCCCTTAAAATACTTGTAGACCAATAATTTGTCCCGTACCTGTTCATTTTAAGCCAAATCATCTTAGATTCAACTTGTGTAAATTTCTGTTCAATGAGACAGTTAATACAGGAAGATCTTGAGAGATTAGTTATAGAAAGAATAAGACATAACTTCAGTTATGATATAACTTTAGTTTGGAAGGTCTGTAGAAAGCAATTTTACTTAAGATAAAGCAGCGTAATAGAAGTCTGTTGGAGCAATTCAAATGTTTAAATATGCTTCAGGTAATTACCAGAGCCCTGGTTCAACTTGTTCAGGTTTTTGTCTGGTTGTTATTTGTCAATTTAGTGACAAAACTTAAAATTCGTAAATGTATTTTAGATCAATATAGAAACCCAAGGATTCTTTTTTCACTTTAGTTTCCTTCTTTTTAAAACAAAACAAACAAAACCCTTAAAACTTCAAAGAACTTTGGGAATTCACTTATGAAGGATCAAGAGACCATTCCTTTTAGTTCTCTGACACCTAAGCTTACCAAGAATTCTGGCCCGCAGATACATCAGAAATTATATTTTGAAAGATGTTTCTAGAATTTCAGCTTTCTTCTCTTCCACTCATGCTTTACTGGAAGCATTATACAAGTTGAATTTCTTTGTAGTGCAACATTCATCAGGAAAAGTATGCACAGGGTTCAAAGGTCACCAGTTGTTCTACATTCTCACAACTGTAATGTTACAGTATGTTTAGAAGAGCACTCCTTAATCATACATTATAGGAAATTAAGCTCCTCCTTTTGTAAAACCATTTAAACTACGTTTGATGACAGGATATATCAAATGTCCATCCTGTGCGCAGGTTTCAGAAAAAGTGTCAGAAGTGAAAACCAGTGTTAACAGCTGTACGAAAACAGCATTTTTCTCCCACAAGGAAGCTGGGGGCTGTGGATGTTGAGCTTCTAGAATGTTTGTGGCCAGCATTCACCATGACCTAACTCTGTGGTGGGCCGAGTCCTGTGTAAAGGCTGTAGAACCCTGACGGAAATGCTGGTTTGTTGTAACGTAGTTTATTTTGGTTGAATGAGGTTGCAGACTAAAAGCTTGATTTTAGGTTATCCCAATGGAAAAATTATATGTCGCAAACCAAAGGGAGAAGTTTTGTTTGACCTTTCATAATAAAAGATTGGGGAGTGAAGGGAGATGTGCAAGGGGGTATATGTTAACTGGAAAACACAGTTGGAAGCAATTTTGTCTTCTAACTTCTGTCTGATTCCACGTTGCAAACAATAAAAAAACCCCAAATGAAACAAAACAGAAACCAACAACTCTCCTCCCCCCCTCCTCTCCTTTTTAGGGTAAATTTAGACTAGAAGGCCATCTGGGCACAGATCTGAGGAAGCAGATAATAGTATTGTATTACAGGGTCTAGTTTCTCAACCAAATAACCTCACTTGATTAATGAATTTGGTATATTCAGAATCTCATATTTTTGCTATATTGCTGCTAATGAATTAAAGTTACCAAAAAACCCCTAGCTTACGTTTAACTTACAGTCACAGTATCTGGAAAACAGCACAACTGTAGTCAGTACCATAGCACATATAGCTGAACAGGTAAACAAAAGAAAACTCAACTGAAATTTTGTGATAAAGCACATAATGGATAAATAAATTCCCTGCACGCGAACACAGTTATCTGCTCATTCATTCATTCTTTCATTCATTCATTCATTCATCAGTCTGCTTTGGGTTTTTTAGCAGTAATTTTCTAGGAAGTCAAAAATAAGCTCAAATTCTGAGAATAAACTCAACAGAAACTCTAGTATATGCCTCATCCTGTTATCCTGTACTGAGTAGTAGCTGACTCATTGATTCAAGATCAAGCTTTGAGTGCAGAGATTGCTCTTACTTAATTGTATTAAAACTCTGACCACTTCACACTATTAAAACAAAAATAATTGAAGCCTTGCTTTAGTTGTATTCAGATTCATTGACAATAGTTTAAAATTAATTAGGGAGAGAGTCCATTGCAGATTATCACTACAATATTAATGCAAAGTTTGAAGGTAAAATTCTTCTTTTATTGTGATTATGTCATAGATTTAAAAGTCTGAACATAGACAGAGCATCCTGACTGGCTGTCAATGATGTCATGGCCTTGTCAATAATGCTCTTTAAGTGCAGGAGTTTGACTCTCTCTTTCTCTTTTTTGATTTATAAATTCTGTTTCATAATAGCAAAAAGACACTTAAAGGAAAGTCTTCAGCTTCTTGCCTTATTGCACCACCAAAGGTATATAATAATCCTCTGAAAATGTACTACCTGTCATGTCTTATTGCTTAAATATAGGCCATAAATCTGCCTTACTAGACAGGATGGTGTAAGTGCTACATTGAAATGGACTCTGAAGGCGGGGAAAAGTCCAACTATATCTTCAACTTCCATGCCAGCAGAATCCAGCATAGCTCCAATTAGGGTTCAGACACATAGATGCAGGGAAGGAACAGTCTCTCTTTCCTAAGGTTAATCAAATCACATAAATAGCATTAGCCCTGGGATAGGCTGATGTAGCAGCAAAGCAGATGCTTTGAGGAAGCACATTCAGGTCAGACTGTTGCACCGTTCCATTGTTTAAATAAATCCTTTGGAGTCTATTGGAAACAAAAATGCACTAGATCAACACGTTATGTAGATTCCTTGGAAATCTTTCTGTTTATAACTTTGGTTTTAATTTTTGACACTGTCCTGCATCACATCCTGGTCTCTGAATTTGAAAGGCATGGATTTGATGGATGGACCACTCGGTGGATAAGGAATTGGCTGGATGGCCGCACTCAAAGGGTTGTGGTCAATGACTCAGTGTCCAAGTGGAAACCAGTGATGAGTGGTGTTCCTCAGGAGTCAGGACTGGGACCAGTGCCGTTTAACATCTTTGTCGAAGACATGGACAGTGGGGTTGAGTGCACTCTCATCAAGTTTGTCTGTGACACCAAGCTGTGTGCATGGTCACCACACTGGAGGGAAGGGATGCCATCCAGAGGAACCTGGACAGGCTTGCAAAGTGGGCCTGTGCACAAATATAAGTTGGGCAGAGAATGGATTGAGAGCAGCCCTGAGGAGATGGACTTGGGGGTGTTGGTGGATGAGAAGCTCAACATGACCTGGCAATGCACGCTCCCAGGCCAGAAAGCCAACTGCATCCTGGGCTGCATCAAGAGAAGCGAGGCCAGCAGGTTGAGGGAGGTGATTCTGCCCCTCTGCTCCTCACTGCTCTGGTGAGACCCCACCTGGAGTATTGCGTCCAGCTTTGGAGTCCTCAACATAGGAAGGACACAGACCTGTTGTACCGGGTCCAGTGGAGGGCCGCAAAGATGATCAAAGACCTTCTCTCCTATGAAGACAGGCTGAGAGAGTTGGGGTTGTTCAGCCTGGAGAAGAGAAAGCTCTGGGGAGACGTTATAGCAGCCTTCCAGTACCTGAAGGGGGCCTACAGGAAGGGTGAGGAGGGACTCTTTGTGACGGAGTAGAGTGACAGGATGAGGGGTAGTGGTTTTAAACTGAGAGAGGGGAGATATAAGCTAGATATTAGGGAGAAATTCTTTACTGTGAGTGTGGTGAGGCACTGGAATGGATTGCCCAGAGAAGTTGTGGATGCCCCATCCCTGGAGGTTTTCAAGACCAGGTTGTATGGGACTTTGAGCAACCTGGTCTAGTGGGAGGTGTCTCTGGCCATGGCAGGGGGGTTGGAACTAGATGATCCTTAAGGTGCCTTTCAACGTAAACCATTCTATGATAACTGAAATGTATCTGTGTTTTAAAGATTAGTATCCAAGGGATGCTTCCAAGGGATTCACTTCATATGTTGATGGGGTGAAGAGGGGGAAGAAGGAGGGAATACAGGGTGAGAGTATGTTCAGGCAAAGGACCTGACCAGAAGAGTAGCCCTTCAGATGTGTTGCTTTTCCCCCCTCCATAGTATCCTTACCTGTGATGGAGATGCATGTGAAATGACACTGTTTGGAGTTGCGGCTGAAGAGAGGGCAGACTGTTACGAAGTAGATTTGCTGTTGAAGGGCCTCCAGAGTTACATGGTTTTAATTGGCTCTGGATCAGTTTAGCAGAACTGATTGTAGTTGATGTCTAGGGCTGCAGAGAGCTTTGATTTGGAATGCGTTCTTGCAAATGCTATAGGAGAAAAGAAGTGTTTGGGCCAAATTTTCCTGTAGCGAGCTATCATTAAGAACCCCATCCCTACCTTGTTGATTTGTCAATTATTATTTTAGTTGGTTAGTTAATAAAAAAACCTTGTATTGAAATAAATAGCTAAACCAAGGGAGAAGTGGGCGTCTTTTATTTTCTTCTAGGAGGCCATATTGCTTATTTCAAGCAAAGCTGGTAGCATTCCAATGTTCTTTTGATAAGCGTATTAAACAAGACCAAAGACCATGGGAACAAAAAGAAAATGGCATTGTGGGTTATGCAAGTAAGCATTTTTGTTTTCATTTCTGTGTAAGATGAGTGGTATTCCAGGATGATACAGACCAGAACTCATTGTTAATGCTTTTCTGCTAGGAAGTTCTCAGAAGACATTGGGTCTCTGGAAACTAAGCTTTCAGACAAGGTCAAGGGTAACAAAATGCTTCTGGACACAATTCTTCAGGCTAGCAGTCTAGTCTATGTTTTTCTCATACACTGGGTGGAAATACTAAAAATAACAGTTTAATTACCTCAGTTGAAATTTACTGCAATATGCAAAGCATACTGTCAACTTTGTTAAAGGAACTTGCAGGTACTTTCTCTGCCCTTTAGTCTGTTTGCTAAGTTTTGCTGATTTATGGTAATTTTTCTATTTAAAAAAAAAGTCTTCTGTCATTGTTACTTTTTGAAAGCTCTACCAAAAGATGAGAAATGGAGAGCACAGTTGTGCTCTGCTACACAGAAACTATCTAGTGAAATTAATTTAAACCAAACAGCTGTCAAGTATACAAAGTAAACAAAATACATACACTGTGGTTTCCACTAAAACCTTTAATGTATATTTATAAAAACGCTGCTTAGGACAACAGATAAAACAATCTATTATATTTCTATGTACAAACTGTTCTAAGTTGATCATATTCCTTTAATTAAGGCATTTACGAGCTCATCCATTTTCATCATAACAAATCTTATGTCCTTTTGTTGCTCAGAAACTTTTGAAAGATAGGAGAACCTAAGAAGAATGGAAGCTATTAAGACTAATATATTCATATTTAACAAATAGGTCTTTTTACATAAGCAATAAATAACCCAGAATACATCACAACACGTTATTTCCAGCAAATAGTACTAAGAAGTAGACCATTTCTTTTTGTGCCTCCTTTAATAGGACTACCTTCAGCTGCATCTTGGAAGTCCTACTCACTGTTCCCTTAGCAGTGAGCTGTTTTTATCATGTAAAGACAAAACTCTGCTTTCTTAGCTATGAAGAAGCATATTTACAACAAAGTTACAATGTTGACTTCCTGATTATAGAACAATTGATTTGCAGTGTAAAATTTATAGGATTCACTACTACAAATTAATTTAAAAATTGATTCTTTTGTTCTATGTTTTATACCTTTTTGTTGTGTTCTCAGTAAATTAGTGTTGTGGTCAGTTCAAAATTTTCCTTTAAAGTAAATTTTTTTCATATCTTAAATGTGAAAACAAAAGCACCTCCTCCCTCTGAAATATATAATAGTTGCTCCTCTTTGTACTTGGGCGTTTTTTTTCCCAACGGATGCCAATAAGTTTTGTTCTCCTGACAGATATTTTTGTGTTTAACTGTCCTTTTTTGAAGTTGTTGCCAGTTACTTTTAATTAAAAGCAAAATTTCTGTAGCAACGATGCTCTCTTGCATTTTTTTCAAGTAAATCCCCAGTCAGTTGTCAAAGAATTGGTGATTTCTGATGGCTCAGAAATGCTTATTCCACTTACTATTGACTCTCAGGGAAAAAAGAAACAAAGAAAAGGGGATACATACTTAAACTCATCTGAACATTTGGCTGCAAATATGCATGGATCTTTCCTGTATGACTATTTCATACAGAAACTGTAGAGAAGAATTAAATAGATTTCTGGCAGTGTCTAATATAACAGTTTTGTAAGTCTACCACAATCATCTTCATCAGAGGTGTATAACTACTTCACTTTCAGATCACTACCTTGAGGATTCATTGCATATTGTATCATGCTCTTGGAATACTGTTTCTTTCAGTCTTTCATGCCAGAATACACTTTCTTATGTGGTACCTTCTGGAGACAGCCCCCATTACAGATTATCTTCCATGATAATTCAAATCATAATTAGAGTAACATACACAGTTGTGTCTGTTTTGGCTGGGCTGAGACACTGTTCCTGGGAATGAGCTTGAAAACCGTGTCTCAAAGGTTGCTTCTTGAATCACTAGTGTGCAATATAATCCTATTCTTATTCTACATACTGCCCTTCTTCACCCCCCACCTTCTGACGAAAACTCAAAGGGGTGCATTTTGTTTAAAAGCTTAGGTCTGAGAGGGTCCTCTCTTTTAGCTATTCCTCACAAAAATTGTTGCCTGTATGGAAAAACAGCTTCCTCAAAAGAGCCGGTCAAATATGAGTTCTTGGAATAGGAGACATGGTACCTATAACATTTAAGAGTGCTTAGCAGAGTTTTTTTACCTCTGCTGTCAGAAACTTATAGTGCTGGTTGAATATTTGTGTCCTCCTGCTTCTAGTGGACTTGCTAAGAAAATTCCTAATGTTCTTTATGCTGTTCATTCTATGCCATCCCTTTTTGCTCTCTTCCCTCATGTTGTCCTGGGGTTGGCTGAAGTTATTCAGAGAAGGCTGCAGGGACACCTTACAGCGGCTTTTGGTATCTGAAGGGGGCCTCCAAGAAAGCTGGGGAGGGACTGTTTGCAAGGGCCTGTAGCAATAGGATGAAGGGCAATGGTTTTAAAGTAGGGCAGGAAAGGTTTAGATTAGACATTAGGAAGAAGTTCTTTACAATGAGAGTGGTGAGACAGTGGAACAAGTTGCCCAAGAGATGGTGGATGCCATATCCCTAGAGACATTTAAGGGCAGACTTGATGAGGCTCTGAGCAATCTGATCTAGTTAAAGATGTCCCTGCTTACTGCAGGGGAGTTGGACTAGATGACCTTTAAAAGTCCCTTCCAACCCAACACATTCTATGAGTCTATGATTCTGTTCTTTTCCTCCTCCTTTGAGAGGGCAGCAGGAGAAGGAAAAGCCTAGACCTTGTAGCTTCTGTGGAAAGAATATGGTGCAACGGTTGCTTACTGAAGTAGATGGCATGCTTTGTTTGTGTGTGTGGCAATGCTTGCTCTCAGACTTGTGCTTCCTGAGGTATAGTCCACCATTATCTTCCCATTTATTCAGGTTGACACTGTATGAAATGGCAGCAGCCATGTTGTGTGTGTCAGTCTCTGAACTAAAGGTTCATTGGGATTTGAGGATACTACTATGAAGCTTGGATTTGGGTCTGATACTGAATTTGCTTCCCATTTCCTGTCTTTTGCAGAAAGTCAGAGTGCATAACTTGTCAGCCTTAATTAAAAAACCAAACAAAACCAAACAAATGAGAAACCCAAACCAAAACAAAAAAAACCCAGCACCACCAACAAAAAAAAAAATCTGGGGAAAAAAGACAGAGGGAGAGAATTGTTTTTTCAAGTTTTATGAAATGTTCACAGCACAGCTCCCTGAGTTGTCGACACAATGAGGCTGGTAGCAAATTTTGCCAAGACCCAGGAAAAAAACCCAAAGGTTTTAAAGCAGCATAGCTTAAGAACTCCCTGTGTCATCAAACCATATCAATCGTAATACGCTTTTCAGAGAGAAGGCTACGCTATGTTAACATCTCTATCAATTTAACTTTGTGTGGATCATGCTTCTGCTGAAAGACCTATGAAATCTGGTTCTGAATATTTCTTGTATCTGTGTCTTCTCTTGTTCGCAAAGATGGCAGCTCTTTTTCAAAATACCAGCCATCATTTTTGCTCAAGAAAGCTACTTGAATATGAATCTTAGTGATTCAGAAATGGTGTGGTTATGGGCACTGCCTCAAGCAGTTTCCCTTGCTAAAAAATTCAGGAAGTCATGCAGTAAAAGTTAACACAGCATATGAATTTTGGTTAGCAGCAATATACCCCTAACTTTTCTTCCTTTAAACTGCCAACAGTTGAAAAAAATAATAATTAAAAAAATATATATATTTGCATGTAATCATGAACATGTTTGTTTTAAATTGCCACTTAGAAGGACTCAGGGAAGAAATCATGGGTAGATCTGACCAAAGGATGAAAATCTAATTTTGTGGCAATGTCTGAAGTTTCAGAATTTATCATCTTCAATGTAGTGAAAACAAATCTCCTGAAAGCTTTTTGAAAAAAAAAAAAAATGGAACTGAGTTTAAATAGGAAGGTGCTTGAGTAGGTTGGGATGTCTGAAGACAAGAAAGAACACTTTCATCACTTGTTGCCACATAAAGCTTTCTTGTCAAACCAACTGCATCTCTGCATTCTAGCTTTGATCAAACAGCCTTTTCAAAATCTGTTCTTTCTCTGAATTTGAAAATGTTTTAACTACTTCTAGTAATAAGACACAATGAAGTACCCATGAGTAATTCTTGCATTTAAGGCTATAATTTATTGTTGTTTTCATTGCAGCTAAAATGCAAAAAGTTTTGGGTTTGTTCCTGTAAGCTTTCACATCACATTCTAGTTTGCAGATGTCATATGTATATAGCATATATACATAGCAATATGCATGTGCTCCACATAATGTTTGGTTCCATGACCTGATGTAGGACAGAACGCCTACAATAGCGTCATTGTTGCTATTTCTATACGTCATGTTCATTCATAGACAAATATAGACTGAACGATTCCCTGGATTAAGTCTTTTTTTTTTTTCCTTTCCTATTTTTTTTTGTAAAAAATAGGAATGAGAATGCTAATCATAAAGTGAGGAACAGATTAAATTGCTTCATGGTGATTCACTGTTTTTAACACAATGGATGGTATACTTCTGTATATTGGGATGTAATATGGTTTTATTAGATTAAGATATTGAGTAGAGACAGCTCTAAGTACACACACAAAAAATGTAGAAGTGGAGCTGATGATGTGTTCTGAATCTGTCCTGTCGCTTTATATTAAGAACGTTATGTTGATCTTTTAATACAAGAAATTATTTTGAAGATGTGGAATAACTTGTGGAAACATAAGTTATAGTGGCATTTTATAATTAAGGAGAAACTATTAGGCCTATTCTCTTTGGCCGAATTTCAGGACAGTTGCATCCATCTGATATGCCTATGTTTTCTATGATTGTTCTTTTTTCAAAGTAAAATTATTTGACTAGTAAAATTATATGCTTTTTCCAGGAATTCTTGTCCTGTCCTCTGCTACAAAATAGCTACTGATGTCCACCCCTGAGGTGACTACAGTTTGGAGACTGTGAAGACTTTCTGGCTCACAGAACCTATAAATAGCCTTTGTTATACTGCCTCCTTGGAAGGTGCCATATAATTTTAAATTTTCATTTCTCTTCAGTTAGCACCTGATTACGTTTGATGAGCTACAATATTGTTTCCCCTGTGCGGATTATGAGTCAACACAGTCAATGAGCTGTTAAATCTTCCCATGCACAGAAACAATAGGACATGATTAAAGTGGGGCCAATCTGGTCATTACAAAGGAACTTTCCTTATCATTAGAAAGTAAGAAGAACGAATAGCTTGGTATTACCCATAGCCATGCCCAGGCTAAATAGACAGTACAGGTAAAAAACACCACCTAAGAGCAGTCACTTTCCTGAAAAGAAATACTGAATGCTGACAAGGAATCTAATGCAGGAGGTTGATAAGAGGTCATTTAACCTCTATTGATAAGAGATCATTTTAGTCTCCCTTTTAATCAGTAACATT
This sequence comes from Tringa tobata, assembly GCA_033628505.1. Taxonomy (NCBI): domain Eukaryota; kingdom Metazoa; phylum Chordata; class Aves; order Charadriiformes; family Scolopacidae; genus Tringa; species Tringa tobata. Next base: position 16,536,528 of record JAHREE010000118.1, on the reverse strand, counting down.
CATTCCACCTCTAAATATGAATGTTTCATGTATGTATGTATGTATGTATGTAATGTTGTACAAATATTGAAATGGGAAAATAGCATTTAAAGGATCTGAATTTGTGTCTGAAAGGGCTTTTGTCTTGGTAGTATAGACTTACCCTTGTAATTAACTTAAATGGCGAGAATTCCTTCTCCATCATGAAAACACCTCGGTAACATATTGTGTAGGCAAATAGGTTCTGCTGTGAGCAGATGATTAGTATCACCTAACTAAATCTTCTTCTGTCTTGAGAAGGAGGATTTCCTTGTAGTTTAGGAACAGGCCAGAGCTTGAGGCTTCAGATTTCCTGTCTCAGAGCATGATACTGCTAGGTGATGACCCTTTCTTAGCCTCTTGGCTTGACTGCAAGGACAGTAACACTTTATTTCATTGACTGTCATCTTAGGGAAATCTGGTGTCAGAGCCCATACACGCGGAAACAGGTACCAAGAAAGGAAGACTAATGCAATATTTTTATCCCTTTGTCTTTCAGAGAGATAAAAGGCAGGCCAGCTGTATTTTCAGATGGAAAAATAAATGGTTGCTCTTAAGTGTCCTGGGGTTATGATGTTGCTATGGTTATTTTATTTTTTTTATTAATTTCTTAGATTTCAAATTACCTAGTTTTCCAATTAATAAGCCAAATATGAGAGATGGAAAGGAGATGGTTTTGCAGTTCAAGTCCTCTTGAGTCATAGTCTCCGGTTTAGGGAAAGTGAAGGTCCTTGTTTTGCTTTGAAATTATGAAATGTGTGGTGGAAAATATAGTATCATGGCGAGCAATCCGTCACTGTGAGGTGGGCAATATGACATCATTTCCCTCCTATTCTGGACAGTAAAAACTGTCTATGCAGCACTGTATGTTCAGCAGCATATGGCTGGACTGGGATGGGTGTGGCTAAAGGACAACTCTTGCATTCTGCAACAGTCCCTCCCTTTTATCATCCAGTAAAACTTCATACAGTGAGCTCTCCTCAACATTTTCAGTTCCACTTGCAGCCACCATACTTTATAGTCCTCTAGCCATAATTTTCCTGCTCTTAATGACATATATTTGGGGAAAGATGAGCAGCTATTAAAGAAAAGCAGCACTGACTTAGATGGGATGATTCCACTTCAGGAAACATACTTATTTCATGTGCTCATCTTAAGATAGCTAGGCAGATAGTAGTGATGGGAGAACACAATAAGGAAAAAATTTATTTCAGATAACCAAGAAGCCTGTTGTATAAAATTATGTGTGTCTCCTGGGCCAGCAAAATGCCTGTCTGTTTTCATGAAAAATATGTTCAGATACAGTTGGAGATTTGTGTTCTTCATTAGTATCCATTTCCACTTACCTCAGTGCTTACATAGGATCTTAACCCCATCACAATGTATCTTTAGAGGTTGGCTATACTGCTTAGGATGGAGTGAAAATATGCTTAAAATTAAGCACATGCTTAATAATCTGTGACCTAAGATTTTGCTGAACATTTTTGTATGACCTTTGTTTCTAAGTTTAAATTCCAAAGCTCTGGTTTTGAGGTTTTTTAAATTAAAGTTTAGCATGAGACAGTTCCTCCATCTGCTGTTGTGTTTCCAAGAACTCTGATATGGAAAAAATCCTATAGAGAGGCCACTCGCTGTTAGTGTATTTAATAGAAATTATAGATTAAAAGTGTATCTTCAGTCATCAAGTCCATGCTTCTACTAGTACATGCTTGCCCTTGGTTTGCATACATTTTCTTTCTCATAGAAAGCAAGTTTGCAAGTTAAATAACAAGTACTTTTTTCTTTCTTTTTTTTTTTTTTTAAGAGCAGCCTAACACATCTAATTTCTGCAATTTCTACCTATGGTTTTCCTCTTAAAGGTAATTTGTTTCCTTTCAAGTAATTACAAATAGTACATTTCCAGTCACATTATGCCAACGTCAAGACTGATAACTAACTAGTTTGATTCCACTCTTATCAACATTTTATGAAAATTAGAAGTGAAAACATCACACTGGGACCTTTAGAGTTGCTTTAAGTTGTTTTGAATAAATAACAGACTCTCTTATAGCTGTAATGATTACAACAGCTAAAAAGATTCTACTACAACGTGCAATACATCTCTTTTTATGCTTTATAAGAAACCTGGGAACTTGTTTATCCTGTTTATTTTACTTATGCTGCATAGTGTCATTCTTAGAGATCTGCGTGAATACTATTTTAGATTCTTACATAGTTTAAGCTTTACTGGGTTAGAATAGCCTTTCTCTTATTAGTATTTTCAATCTATTTGGGGAGAAACATTTCAGTTTGATTTGGCAAATATGGTCCATTCACAGTTATAATTAAGTAAAATAGTTGTTATTGTCTTTTTTTCTCCATATGACTTTGACCTTTAGTAGTAAAATGAGCACGTTTTATAGGTTATGCTTTTTTCTTTTTTTTTTTTTTTTTAAGAAAGTGAGAATCCTTGGTATCTCTTTATCAGAAACTCATAGATTAATTTGAGCTTACTTTTATATTGTGTGAAGACTCATAGATCTCTTTGCTCAAAAACAATTTCTAAGATGATGGCTGAAGCAACCAAAATTTCAAATTTCTGGCTTGGCAGAGGGAGAAAATGGAGGAAGCACCGGTCAAGGTTTTAAGCATGTTTTGAAATTTAAAAAGCCCAACAAACCAATACAAAAAAACAACAGCAACTTGTATTTTTCACTCAGATTGGTACTAGTTATCTTTTATAACATCTCTCTTCTACAGGTTGAAAAGCACATTCTAAATTGCTAGTCTCACAGTATTCACCTTCTCTTTTGCCTGATATTAGGCCAATAAAATTCCAGAAGAAACCCAAGATACAATCGCAGATCTATGATTTCCTGAGAACCAGACTATACAGTTCCCTGTTCTAACTATAATAAGCTTCTTCTACACATCTCTTCTAAGGTTTTCTCAAAGCACTTACTAAACTGTACAGAAATAAGTGCAAGTGCTGTCTTCAGCAAGACTAGGATTTTATTTCTTTTCTTGGGACATAAATCCAGAAATCTAGCACCCATACTGCAAGCTTTCCTGTATTCCTAGGAACTTCAGTGGGCCTCAGTGAATTGTCCATTATTTCAAGATAACTAACTGTCTAGAGCAGGAAAAAAAAGTGTTTGATTCTTAGCTTTGTTCCTAAAAACAATGCAAGTGTTTCCTCCAGTATCATACCTTTGCTTGGATAGTCACTAAATAGTTTTTATATATCTTTGGTGGCATGCAGTTTTGGTATATATATACACAAATAGGGCAAACATAGCAATAAGTTAATTAGAATTAACAGATAAAAGAGAGGCTGAGAGAGATGCACAAATGTAGTGTCTTTGCCAATAAATCACCAACGAGAATGATTAAGCAAGAAAATACAGTGTATACCTATTTTCCAGTTCTCTGATAAGCAATATGGTGGGAATAATTCTTTGGCTCTCAAGTTACATTCCGTGTTAGCGGTTAGTAATGGGTCACACATGACTGATTTAACAGAATAAAGGCTAAGATTAGATTACTCTTTTAATAAAGTGAGCATGCTTTAGATGAGAACGTTTTGTCTATTCATCAAAATTATGCATGTGGTGCCAGGCATCCTCTTCTTTTAAATGTACCTCATTGAAAATACAGCGAGTTAAACGCACGCCAACTAAGCATGTGGAAGCAGATTGTAGCTACTGTGTTTTTTATATATGTCATAAAGGAAACAGAGGTGCTGCATATGAAGCTGGCTTCTAGATACCAGTTTCAAATCCCAAACTAGTGCCTACAATATTTTCTTATGTATATAAATAAAAAAATGGAATACACAATATTTATATGCAAATAGTCAGTAGAAGGGAAAAAAAACTTGTTCCCAAGCAAAATCAATGAAGTTTTGAGGTTGAAACATATAGCTAGATGTCAGAAAATGTGATCTCTGATTTTGTGTGTGAATTTTTGTTTGCTTGGGTTTTTTTAATCAGTCAAATTACTTCCAGCTAGTTGCTAGTTATAACTGAAGATTCTCAAGCAGTTGCCAATTTACTCCATTATCTGTACAAAGGGTTAATTATTCTTCAGGACATCTAACTGGTATGAGAATGTGTGAATTTTGAGTTTCTCATATGCTAGGGAAAGCCCTGCTTAAGCAAGGTCATCTAGGGCAGGCTACAAAGGACCACATCCGGATGACTTTTGGATATCCCCAAGGATGGAGACTCCACAAACTCTCTGGGTAACCAGTGCTAGTGCTCATTCACCCTCACAGGAAAAAAGTGTTTTCTGATATGCAGACAGAACCTCCTGTGTTCTAGTTTGTGCTCATTGCCTCTTGTCCTGTCACAGGGCACTAGTAGAAATAGCTTGAACAGCTGCAAACACTTCTTACTGTGAAGGGTGACTGAACACTAGAACAAGTTGCCAATAGAGGTTGTGAAGTCTCCATCCTTGCAGATCCTAGAAAGCCATCTGGACATGGTCCTGGGCAGTCTGCTGTAAGTGAGCCTGCTTGCGCAGGAATGTTGGGCAAGATGACCTCCAGAAGCCCCTTCCAACCTTCCATTCTGTGATTCTGTGAATTTTATTTTCATTTAACATTTTACATACCCAGTTTAAGAAGGGAATAAACACTAAGAGAAAGGTTTTCCACTAAGAATTATTCATGGAACCACAAAACCAGAGGAATACCTTTCAGGACTGGTTTAGATAAGGAATAGATGACTTGTTTTCCATGATCAATTGGTTCCACATTGTAAAGGTCTGTCAGCTAGATGAGAATAGCTGCAGTGGAGCTTTGGCCATTCTTCTGTCCTGAACTCAGCATGTCTCCTAATTTAGTCCCTCAGACATCCTCTGTCCAAGGAGCACTGACAGACAATGAAGGGAAGGCTATAATCACTTTGTATAGAAGCTCACAGAGAAACTAAGCTATTTTCTAGTGACCATTTGCAAACTGAAATCTAAAAGTGTTCTTTGAAATCTATAGGTAAAGGAGTTTTGATCTCACTAACATTGGGAAACCATTTTTATTTCTTCTATTGCTTTCTTCATCCTGAAGATAATGAATCACTGAGAGACCTTACTTAGAGAAAAGATATTTAAGAATTGAATGCTGGGGCTGAAGTCAGCTCTTTACTGTTACAGGTCTTCTTACTGCTCATCAGTGACCGTTATCTTCAAGTCAAAGCAGAACTGCCTCTTACACCTTTTTATGACCTGTTGCATATAGAGTGTTGTTTGCAGCCTTCCATAAAGTCTAGGGAAAAAAAAAAGCCTGACTCCTTGATAATATTGATCAATTCCAATGGTTTGGAAGTTCTGTCTACCTTTCTAAAAGCCACAAATGGCTAGACCAGCAGGTTAGGTTCAAAATATGGCAGCTTAACAGGTAGCACCCTTGAGGTGCCATAAGGGTAAATAGAAGGAGAAGACAATGGGGCTCTAGCAACAGCTGGAATTAGTCTGGAAGAAGGGAAAGTTGACAGCAACCTTCAAATTAGGTTGGAACAATCAATGAAAGAATGATGACCTGCTCTGTATGACATATTGGTGGGTACTGTTGCCAGATGAGTTAATAAAGCCACAGCCTAATTAAACCACATCCTTTGCATCATGTCTTCCTGCACAGTCAAGCTGTGTGCTTTCTGGCTTGTATAGTATCATCAATAATACGGATTCGACAACTAGATCATCTGTTGGTGGTGCAGGAGTTAAAATAGAATACAGCTCACTTCCTCTTAGCTGTATTTGGCTGTACAGAACTAACAGGAGTAAAAAATGGTGACAATTTATTTTTATCACTTAAGTGATTACATTTGGACTAACTACATCTGGAGAACAGATTGACTGAATAAGACTTTTGCTTAGTAACTTTTTCTGACTGTAGCCACATTTAATAATTGTGGTTGAAATGCTGGCTTTACATTTAAAAAAATGTTGACAGAGTATCTTTCACAAATGGGAACATGCTCACATGATTCTAAACATATGCTACGGTCCTTTCCCACATCTACATCTGTTTCTTTAATTGATATTGTATTTTAATTATTTTAGCTTATAAATACACACTAGGGCTGATAAACACGTTTTCTATCAGATGTTTCTGGAAGGAAAACTGTCTCCACGGTTGCTTTTTTCTTAAACTGTTTGTTTCCTATGGCATTTTTTAAAGCCTTCAAAACTTTGTAATGGAATTACTTCTGTTAGCTCCTGCTAGATAAAAATTGGGCAATGTGCAGAGTGTTCAACTCTAAATAGTGAGGTAATCCCCTGAGTAAAAAAGAAAGATCATAATAGGAGAGTATGTGCTACTGGGCAGTGCATTCATTTTTGCTCAGAGAGAAGGAAGTGCTGGTATAATAAAAAAGGTAAACCACAAGTTAATTCCAGTGAATTTCAAAAGTAACACAGCAGCAACGACATGTGCCATAGTGTTCTAGCACGTCTTTATCTCAAGACATAATTGAAACAATCTACGATCAGAGAAAGCAGTCACTAAACATACTAAATTAGCCCATGCCAGTAATGACAGGAAAGCGCCTCTATCTGAAGATCTCTATTTGACAAGGGTATTTGTTTGCATAGTACCCAGTTCCTTTCCTTTCTCAATTGAATTCATGGTAGATGGATGAGAGCTTAATTTTTCAGAGGGAAAGGATTAGCTGTTATGCCAAACAGGGATCAGAATTGTAAGTGATGTTCCACCCAGTCTGGTGCTGATATTCCTAAAGGATTCCTTTAGTGATGGCCTTATCAGTCAACTCTTCAATTTTATTTACTTTACCAGCTGCTTTAAAAAGTCATTCCAACATCTGACTAAAATCAAGAGAGAGGAGTAAATATATCTGCTCTATCTCATTAGTTAACAGAGACGTACAATGATTTGATATCAGTTTATGTCAGACAACATTCTATAATTAAGCACAGACCATCATCAGTTCTCTACCAGAGTGACCTGGGAGGTTGAAAGTGTTTTTGTGTTTATGGAAACATAATTCAATTAAGATGAACATTTTGGACCAAATTTTTTTCTCGTGTCTTGAGTCATGGCTCCCCCAGAATCAGTGGACTCTCACAGCAGCAGCAAATTTCCCTATTTATACAGATGCCTTTTATATTTTAATTACAGAAGCTGCTACTTGTTTACCCTCAATTTCTGTTTTAGTATTAGTAGTGAAAGCGATGGAATATTTTTTTAACTTATTTAATGACTGAGTGGTGTTGGCATCTTGAAGGAAATAAAATACACTGACTTTGACAAAAGTCAGAAATACGTCTTGAGAATAGCAGGCAGCCTCTATTCCCACACTGAGTGAGAAAGGCTGGCATATCATGATTGAAATGCATGGATAAAGAAACAGCTAATGTTATAAATTATATCTCATGGATTAAGAAACAACTAATGTTGTAAATTATAATTATTGAATCTAAGTGTGAAATGTCAAATAAAATGTATTTTTTTAGGCCCCAAGTCGGGTTTACAGCCGATGTCAGTTCCCTTGGGATCATAGACTTTATCTTTGCTGGAAATAGGTGTCTCCAGGCATTCTTTCAGTGAGTTTATCTGATCTTACTCTTTCCTTTTAAAGTGAATGCAGTGATGCTGATGTTGTCCTCTTTTTTATCGCAGTACTTAGTGTTTGGAATACTTGCTCAGAAGGTAACCTACACTCATTGTCTTTTCAAACAGAACCTCTTTGAGCTTTCATCTCCTGCTTCTTATGCTAGGGCAATTTGGGTATGGCAGCATTTTCCTTTCCTTTTGAACACGAATCACATTGTAGAAATGAACTCCAAGTTCAATAGGAAAGAGAGGTAGCACATGAAGGGTCAAGGCTCAGGGATTAGTGCACTTGTTGAGAGAAAGGAGCCTGGAATTTCAGCCTTCTGTCTGTAAATTGCTTCTGGAATTTATGTTGAATAGTTACTGTATTTAAGAAAAATAACACAGCAATTCTTAGGAAACTAAGCCAACCCTCTTTTTACCTAGGGGAGTAATCTAAATCCCAGGTTATTTCTGAAAATGAACATCAGTCTTCAAGTGTGATGATGAAGTCTTACAAAGTAGCGAAGGTTAAGGAAAAGCTCTCCATGTGTTTTTTTCCTGTTGGATAGCTCCAGTCACTCATCTATCTACATTTTATGTCTATGTGCCTAAATTTTGCTGGGCATTTAATGGAAAGACTAGATTCTGAAAGGGGTTTCTGTGTCCAGCCCAGTAAGTCCTTACCTATGTCTAGAGGTTATAGGTAGTTTGCACTCTAAATGGCATAATAACATACATAGTGTATGTTACATATTTAAGCAAGCACTTCTTGATACAGTGGGAATATTTGTCTAGCTGTGGGCTATCATCTCTTGCCTTGTTGAGACAGTTTTCAGCAAGGCCTAGTATGTCTCACAGAGAAACACTGTAGACGTTGCCCAGATCATTGAAATGCTTTTGGAAATTTTACTCATTGTGGCTTTGTCTCACCTACCAGTTTGATTGCTTGTTGCACTACTGTTAGGGGAATGACGGCAGCATCCTCTGAAAGCATTAATGCTAACACAACTGGATTAGTAGTTATGAGAGAAAAGGAATTCTTTGGACCCCATGTGAAGTCAAATTAATTGAGCTGAATTAATAATGGAATATTTCTACAGGCAACCTCACAGTGTATTGGAAAGGCAAGACTGAACTTTGCTTAGCTGTACTGTGGTGTAAAATTGTGTATTAATGCATCTGTACTGTAGTCATCAATAGTGAGTTGGGATCTTTCTGAATGCAAGAAAAGATTCAAGTAACAACCCAATGGAGAGCCTCCCTGACTTACTACAGTGAAAATACAGTGTTTTAAATTTCTAAGAAGAAAAATTCGGATTCCTTTATTTTTCCTAATATGAAATATGACAGGAACCTTCAATAATGTCATCTGACACAAATGCACTACCGTCTCAGCTTTGTCTCTCTTCATAATATGTCTACTAGTAACCTGCATTCCTTATTATCACGGAAGTGCTTAAGCATCAGTTTCTTAGAATATCTATACATTTAATATTCCCTTAAACTTTGTTTAATGATGTGAATGATAGCAGGAAGTTTTGACAAACACTAGGTATTCCATTCTCTGCAGTAGTCGGGGTATCTAGTATCTAGAGGTATCTAGTTTGTATATCTAGCTACATATTCAGCAAAAATGTAGGTGTCCCCATGAAATGGTATGGTACTTTTCCAGCCAGATGTGTGAGCCTTTTTCTGGGCTGGTAAAATATCTTGACAGGACAGGGCTTCCTTACCAAGTGTTACCAATGCCTCCCTGACAAGGCAATAGTAGATTCAAGTTAAGGTCTGAGGTATCAGAGCTGTATTGAGCCTGTCATGTAACTGAGATTCTGATACTGAAATATCAGGGCTATCTCTTGCAGAATACGGGTGAGATTAGATACGTTTTGAATAGCAGATTGCAATTTATTTCAAGCAGTTGAATTAAAAAGGTGAATTTATTTAAAAAACATATTGTAGTGGTACTTTTTCATAGAGATAGCAGTCCTAAGCGCAGCCATGATTCTGTAATTTTTCCAGGCACTGACAGGACTGTAATTACCAGGATCTTCCTTCTTAACCTTCTTGAAAATTGGGACAACATTCGCCGTCTTCCAGTCAACTGGAACCTCCCAGTATCCAAAGGGGGTTACAGTAGTCCAAAGGGAAATAATTCATACCATAATGACTATGAAAGTGCATCAATGAATAAGTTTAGGAGTTAACAAATAACTATTATATAAAACCGCTCCTGACAAGTGGCCTTGCTAGTGATCACATCTAGTGTCAAAAGGAACTTGTTAAAAAATAGTTACTTCAGAATTTTCTTTATTATTTGACTTACTGGAAGGTTTTATGCTCACTTAATTTACTTCCCTAGTTTTAGTCATTATTTTTACGTTATTTTCTCATTTTGGTAAAAAACACAAAATATGAAAAATACTGTCTTTACTGAGTATCATAAATGCCTATTAGAGTAGATTTTAAACACAAGTTAATGAGATCAATGTCAGAAAAAATAAGGACAATTCAAAGTATAACTTTTATATCATTTCAAGATGCTGCTTTCACATGCAAGGGTAATAGTACTTTGGCCAGAATTTACCTAAGCAGTCTCTACAGAAAATAATTCCTTCTCTGTGTTAACATTCAGCGAACCTCATATTCACTTAATGTGAGCACAATGGGATCAGCTGTCTTGTCAAGTTAATCTATAACATTAATGCAGTGTTTTATCCCTCTTTCTTAGGCTCCACACACATAAAACTTTAATATATATAGTTTTCAGCGAATGTTCTTGTGTCCGTCAGTTACAAATGCATGTTTTTATCCCTGGACCAGTAAAGTGCCTCCATACCTTCGTGTTACTGTATATGGTTGATTCCTAAGTCTTTTACAAAAGAGCCTGCAAATTAAAATGTCTCCTATATGTATTCTAAAATCAGTGTCTAGAAAGTGCTTCAGTACATATTGTTACTTATGCTGTATTTCTGGTTGGTTCTTAAACTAGTTTGATAGAAAATAAAATCCTTTTGGAAAGGCCTTTTCTGAAACTTGTAACAAAGGAACTGATACTTTGGTTTGTAGAGGGAGACCATTACTACTTGTAATCCACTGAGAAAGCATACTTTTCATATACTGTTGTAATGCTACTGTTACTTGTGGACAAATCTGTAAAGAGGTACAATGACCACATAGAAGGGGCGTTAGACTGGAAGTCTTACTTCTGGCTCTTCTGTTGATTTACTGTGTGATCATTAGTGAGTTATTGCCCCTTGTGAATGATTGTTTATAAAGACTGTGAGTTACTTGTTATGGTACCTGCATGTACAACACCCCATAGCCTGGGTATCATTTATCACCTCCAGCTCCTGCTGTAGTGCCAGCAGTGAAAGTGTTTGTTTACATTTCTCCTTCTCCTCCTCCTCCTCCTTCTTCTTCATCGTCATCATCTTCATCATCATTTAGGAACTTGCATATATATTTGAAAGTGAAAGTGACAGCTGAATGAACAGATTAGAAAATAGGCTGCTAGGTTCACATATCTAGATACCCAGATAAGTGAATGATTAACACAGGAAAAGAAAAAAAAAAGGCAGTAAACTTGATATTTCTCTGTTGTAAAAGTTCTGTAAAGCAACATCTCAAATTACTCATTTGATCAGCCATTTTGTCTTAGAAAATAAGTTTTGTTTCGTATTTACTCAGTGAAAAAGAATTTGTCCTTAAGTGCAAGAAGCACAAGGAATGATTGGTTTGCCCTACAAAAGGGACTGCTGTTGCACTATTTGGCTTTACAAATGTGTAGTCACATTGTTCAGGGATCAAGCACTATATGATGTGTTGTATAGTTCTTTTTCAGGCCCTCTGTACAGGGCTTGAATTTCATCTTTAATCAACAGCCAGCTGTTAGGGCTGCCACTGATCCTGACCTGTAATTATCCCAGAACCTCATCCTGCTGGCTGGCTTCTCAGTCTCATGATATGCATGCTACAAGGTTGAAAGTGGCAAGAAATCCTTTGCAAAGGTACCAAGAGATTTGTACCTTTGCACTACAAATCAATCCAAACACTGAATGCACTAAGCCTGTTCTCCTCCCGCCCCCCCCCACTTTCTCCCTTAAATTGTCTCCTGCATTTTGAGTTGTAATTAGGACTAACAATGTGAAATCAAGCAAATTTGCTTGAACCTGCCTTTAGAAAAAGATCAACTGGCAAACTAAATGCACAATATCCTTGCTGATGAGATCCCTGATTTTTGCTGGACTGGGTGGTTATGTGTTTTAGTAGAACCTGTGTAAGGTTTCTAATGCAATGCATTTATTTCAGTAAGTTGCAGCCACACTTTATAAGTATTATAGAGTTTAGTTGTCAGGAAACGTTTACTTCATTGTCAGCTCTGTCTACTGTATTCTTGAATTTTGAACTACATAGTACTGCCAACCAGGAAACACACACTTTTATATTCCAGGATGAATGATGATTACAAGCCATGAATTGATTTCAATTCTCTATCCCTTTCATCTGAGAAGCTTGCTTTTTAAAAATATGCCGTGTCCCTCACATGTGTGTTTTAGTAAACACATGTTCATAGGAAGGTCTGGAACAATTACAAGTTTTCATTGCTGTTAGTACTAATTATATAGATAGCTCCTTTTAGAGCTGACCACGATAACTGGCTAAATCTAGATTTACATCTAGATTTATCCTTCTTTTGCTGGGGGAAATACTCTCACATCTGTTAAAAGATTATCACCTGATTAAAACATCTGAGATCAGAAATACTTTACATCGAGTTTAGCTCTCAGCAATGCGTGCACTCTGGATTACTGTCACAGTACATGCAGCGAGAATGCTCACGTGAAGGGGCTCATACATTCTGAATACCTACATTTTAAGTACTTGGTGAAGAGGTGACTAGGGTTGTGGATTGCAGGAGAGGCAGGAGATGTTGGAGTTAAAAAAAAAGGATTATTTCTGTGCATATATGTGTTTCTGTTCATCGGAGAGTGAAAAGCAGATCCAAGAGTTTTTAGAAATTTTCTGATTTTCTTCAACTAAGTTACAGGTTTATGCCGATTCAATGGCTCTGATCTATTTTGCCAAGCAGCTACATTCAACTTAACGTTTACTTGCTGAGAGATGTTAGTGGGAATAAATTGTTGCTAGGCTATCATGAAATGCATCTTTCAGTATTTCCATAGTCAATGGGTTTGCTTTTATCTGATAAACTCAAGTATTGCACAAGGAGAAAAGTAAACTGTATTTTTAACATGGGCTGTTGAGAACAATTCTCTTTAAAATGAACAGAACTCCAGGATGTACTATTAAGTATTTTTGTAGAAAATTACATTAAGTCTAAAAGGATATTCAGCTCAGATCCACAGAAGCATGGCAGAGACTAAGATGAAGTCAAACTCCGATCCAATTTAGGGTTTTTGTGGTTTGCTTTGTATTTTTTAGTTTTTAATGGCTCTTACTTACCTTTCATGGTCATATTAATTGCCCCTTTCTATTCTTGTTTCCACTCTGTATCTGAAATTCAATTACACACTGTACAAACAACTTATGTGTAACAATTTTCTCTTCACTGATTAAAACAAAGACACATATTTTTTCCCTATAGAGATACCATATAGAAAACTTTCTACACTGGTAGAAAAAGGCAATAAGCAGTAGAAACAAAGGTTCTGCTTTATAGGTCCTGAGAAATATTTCTCCATAGAAGAAAGGCCAGGCTGTAACTGAATGCTATAAATACTTGCACCTTGACTCAGAATTGTGTCTTGATATTTTCCCAACGCTTGTTGCTTAGGAGGTTAGTTCAGTCTAGAACAAGAGGTTCTGTTTCAGCTCAAGAATCCAATTGCAAATCTCTATAGGTATCTAAGGTATTTGTTGTCTCTTTTGCAAATAAATTGATATAACAGTTTTAAGGTTATTTTGCGTGGAATATGATATAAATGGTTATATACTTTAAGTTCTTTATCATGTTGTTTATATCCATTAAGAAAATCACCTTTTTTTTAAAGTCAGTTTATGAAAATACTGTGTTTGAACATCTGTCAAGGGTTGAAGATTAGCTGAATAGACATAGGATGCCAGTATATTTTATTTTCTGTTATCCTGTATACTGTAATTATCTTGATCCTCAAACAACTCTGACAGTTACAAACACTTTTGTAGACTTGTTACTGCAAATTCAAAATTTATTTCATCTGAATCTAAACTAGTATGTAACAAGACTTTTTCTTTTAAAAAAAAAATCTCTGTAGATGATTAAAAAGCAGTAAAGCACAAACAGATTCAAATTTTATTTAAAACACAAAATCAGAAAAATCATTCAATTTTGAAGCAGTATAGAAATCTTTTCCAAAAGGAAATTTGTTTGAAAAAATGGATAAACTAAGTAGCCAAACTGGGGAGAAATGGATGTCCCAGATAGTAGGTGTGCCTGGAAGTGAGAAGTGTATCTAAATCATAGAATCATAGAATGGTTTGCATTGGAAGGGACCTCAAAATCATCTAGTTCCAGTCCCCCTTCCATGGGCAGGGTCACCTTCCACTACACCAGATTGCTTAAAGTCCCATACAACCTGATCTTGAACACCTCCAGAAAGGGGGCATCCACATCTTCTCTGGGCAACCTGTTGCAGTGCCTCAGCACCCTCACAGTGAAGAATTTCTTGCTAATGTCTAATTTAAATCTCCTGTCTTTCAGTTTAAAACCATTACCCTTTGTCCTGTTGCTATACTCACTCATAAAGAGTCCCTCCCCACCTCTCCTTTAGGCCCCCTTTAGGTATTTGGAGGCTGCTATAAGATCTCTCTGAAGCCTTCTTTTCTCCAGCCTGAACAATCCCAACTCTCTCAGCGTTTTCTCATAGGGGAGATGCTCCAGTGCCCTGATCATCTTCATGACTCCCCTCTGGACCTGCGTGAGCAGTTCCATGTTCTTATTCTCTTGGGGGCTGCAGAGCTGAACATGGTCTTAGCTTCTGGGTTGAGAGAAGCATCTGAGGGAATGGGAAGGTGTGAAGAGAGAATAAGCAGGAAGTCAGTCTTGAGTTCTGGCATTCTGGTCACATTTCACGAAAAGAGCAATAGAATAACAATAGGATAATAGTATGGAGCGTATAACCTTTTACTATTGGTACTTCTCATGGCAAATGTGTGAAGCTGAGTATGGTGGTCATGTATTTTGGCATTACATTCATATGTTGCTTCACAAGAAGTGTTGTGAAAACTACAATAAATTCATAGTAGAAAATATAAAGTAAGGCTATTTTGATGCATCCAGTAAAAACAAAATAACCCAGCTTCATGCAATGTCCTTAGAGTTTTCTGATGTGTTAAGCACAAAAATGTATAGTTACCACATGTATTCAGCAGACATACTGCTTTGTGCAAAGTCCAATGGGAAAGCTAAGGTATAGGGGTTAATTTTGACAAAAGGCCAAATCCTGATTTCTTTGATGTTAAGAGGAAAGTTTTCACTGAGATTTAGTCCTAGGAAGTAACTCAACTGATGAAAAGATAGGGATGAAGCAGTTGTACAAGCCCTCTGTCTCAGCTGAAGTAGTTTCACGTTTGCAATTGCATATTAGAGATCAAATGCGTTAAACCCTAAAGAAGCACAGAAAGGGTGACTACTTCAAAGGATTTTTAAATTGAAAAAATAAACACAAACCAAAATCCAATAATTTATACAAATGCTTTAGAACTAGTACAACTAATTATGTATAGAAAAAAGTGTTCAGAGAAACAATTTAGCTTTTAGATTTACGCTAACATTGCTTAACCGTTTGTTATTCTAACCATTCTACTCAGCTCAGTTCTAACATAGTCCATAATGCATATAGATCACTGCCTATATCTGCATAGATGAGACACTAAGCATTTAAGTTTATATTTACAATTCAATTTCAGAGTTTCTTGAAAGTAGGTCTATTTGCATTGCTCCTAATTCTGCAGTAGGTGGCAGTGGGTAGTGGAGAATATACAAGAATATACAGTTTAGATGTCATTACATTTTTAAGGGAACTTAAAAATGGCCAAGTATTTTCTGCTTTTGAGTTATGTGTATATCAAAGAGAAAGGAGCTGTCAAACAGAATTTCTAAATTGTATTAGTTAAATAGTAGCTTTTACAAAGTATTATAAAAATAAATTAAACTGATAATAGAGTCAAATGAAGACACAAATGCAGTTCACATTTCTCTAAATAAGTGTGAATCTGAGTCCATACAAAAAAACTAAACTGAAGGCTTAAACTCAAGAGAAGATTCTGCAGGGTAGCTTTGTACGTTAGGAGAATGTGGTGAACACAGTTTACAAATAGGAAAAAAAAAAAAGCATAATTTCAGTTTTATCTGTATTTCTTTGGAAATAGTGTGTATTAATTTTCAATGTGCTGGTTTTTGAAAATAGCACTGTAATTGATGAAATGGAAAATAGTGGGATGGAAGAGGCTTTAGGCATGATGGCGGCAGTGTGGAATATTAACAGTTTTGATAGGTTGAATGTGTGGGAGGATAAATTGGGAAGATTACAAAAGAGCTCTGATTTTGCATTCCTTGCACACCTGAAATATGGGAGCTTGAGGGTATACAGAATGTGAAATTGGATGAAAAAGTCTGTCAAAGAAGAACATTCTAAGTCTCGTTTATTATTGATTCCTGTTTCTTGCTTATCTGAAAACCTGGCTTGGTAGATTTATATAGAAAGTGCTCAGTCAGCACTGCCGATTATTCTCACGTTTTCACCAGTGTATTTTGAGCTCTAAGTAGAGGGACTGAGAGTTTTGGAAGTGCAAGGCATCCACTAGCTTACATCTCAAATACTTTGAACTGATCAGTAATTAGGAGTTCTTGCTTTGTTTTGTTTCCTGTTTTAATCTCCAGCTTTTAAAAGTATGCAGCTGGAAGCTATTGAGCGCATAGTGTTTTGAAAAGCCTGGTCATGCATACTGCTGGACCTGGACTTTGGGGCTAGCCAAGGTAAAACACTTTCTTCGTTTGTGATTCTGTGGCCAAACTCTGTCTCCAAAGATTTCTCATAGTTAAGTACTAAGAAAACGTTAAGTTAAACAATATAGCTGTGCTTAATGTTAAATCTGTAATTATAAAAGTTATCCAGTGATTATAGATATTATATTTTGTATGAATGAGTAGTTTATACTACAAATAGGTGTAAGCAAATCAGCAGGAACAGAGGCAAAAAGCTGACTCACCTAAAGTCGGTTGGAGTTTTGCTTTTGATTCAGTAGTAAGAAGATTATTGTAATCTCATCATGTTAGTTACTTATCATCTAGTTATCTGGAAAATTCAAAATAAGAGTAGCGTTTTGATAAAATTGATAATTATGAATTACTTACAATGTGTTTTCAAAAAAAAGAAAAATACAGTACATATGCAAGAAATAACGGTCACCTCTTGCAAGAAATAGGCACGCTTTATTGTGTTTTCAGTTGAAGGAAGGCCTCCAAAGTTGGACCCCAAAGTAACAGTACTTTCTTTAAAAACTGCCCATTTTATGTTCAAACTAAAGGAAAATCATTGACACTGGTATGGTTGAATACTTTCTTAATTTACTTCTGTATTATCTAGTTTTATGCTGGTAAATTGAATGTTCTCAATGAAATTGTGCTAGTTTAAGTTTGAAATCATGCATTCATAATTTTGATTGTATTTGTGTGTGTTGTGTCTTATTCTTCGATATTCTTTTGTGCTGAATAAGACGCATCAAATATTGCTTTGTTCTCTTGCTAACTGAATGGAAGACAACTCTGTGTTAAAACTTCAATCATGCTGAACAGTAGCTACCAAGACATGTCAAAGTTCTCTTTGAAATGTATCCAGATTTTCCGTTTTCTATGTTGTTGCTTATGGCTTTTCTTATACTTTTAGAAATATTGAATTCCTGTTGTCTGATTAAATTTGGTTTTCTTCTTTTTCCTGGAAGTAAGAGGTTACCTTTCAGTGCTGTACATTTAATTTCTATTAATGTGATTTTACCATCAATGTTTCTGCATTATAAATCTTTCAATGACTATTCTTGCTGTGAATAATTGTAATTGTTTAGCAATTTTTTAAATCAGAAAGTTGCTATTTTTAGGCATCTAAGAGTTCCTAGTTAGGAGGGGGTTGACCTTAGGGGGGTTGGACTAGAGGATCTCCAGAGATGCTTTCCAACCCCATATAATTCTGTGATTCTGTGATTTCATCATTCTTTCTTGGACAATGCCACAAACGTCTCCAAATTTTTCTAAGTAATGTAGGGGAAAAAATAAAAGGCATAATATGGCATTCACTGTTAACTACAAATTTTGACATTCACAAATAGCTTTTAAAATAGACCCAACTGAAGCACTGCTTCCTGTGTGTGAAGTGTTGGGATTTGGGTTTGGGGCTTTTTTTTTGGTCATGTTGATCACTTTGTAAAATTTTCTAAAATTAGTATTAAAAAATTCCACTCCTCCTTAGCTCATTGAAGAAGTCCTATAAAATACCCTGGTGCTGAATTGAGCTGTAAGTCAAAGAATCAAGTATGAAATTAAGATATGTAAAAAATAAAAGAAAAATGGAAGAAAAAAAGCAATGCTCTCTAACAAGATGTAGTTTAGTTCTTTCAGGAAAACTGTTGTAATTGATTATATATGATTTTAGTAGATTAATTTAAATAAATTAAACTAGGGAAATGGTAATTTTTGCTCTATTTATTGCTAACCTGCCAACATCTTTATGCACATACAGAAGAGTACAGATAAAAACTCTTCAGGACACATGAATTGTGCTTGCTGTGTCAATGAACGTTAGCTGAACATCTGGTCCAGATTGGACTTGAAGGCAAGGTATGACTTAATTTGCCTGTGCACAACCAAACAAGCAGAAAGAGTTAAAGCCTGAGAACATCCTATTAATGGTAAGGGAATGCCTAGAGGCTAAAAGTTCTAAACTGGCCTCCTGCAAGTCGCAAATGTTTTACACCTTTCATGCTTTGAAGTTCTTCTGCTCTGACATGTGTAGAATTCTCTGTGGAATTTTGAGTACCCAGATATCTCTCTCAGTGCCTCTCTGCTTTGCTTTTTTGGTCTGCCAGAGATAAGACACCATGTGTCAGGTTCCCTGGTGTGATAAAATGAGACCAGAGCTGAATTGGGCCTAATCGCTGTCTCCATGAAATGGCCATTAGTGTGACTCGCAGTAGTGAAATAAGTCAGTTTTAGAAGATGAGTTGCCATCACCAGTTTAGCAGATGCTAAACGATAGTTATCCAGATTAACAGCATGGTATTGACAGAGAAGTGCTCTGACTGCCACGGACATAGAGATCTGCAGATGAAAATATCTAGGAAAATTATTAACGGTGAGAACAGCTTCATTTTTGCAAACATGCGATAAGCTTAGAGCTGGGCATGATGAATGATGTAGGAAATGTGAGTAGGAGGTGACATGTTCTCGAACAGAAGGTTCTCCAGCATACTTCCCTACCTCCCTACACGATCTGAGTTTTTAAATGTGTATATGAATACATGGCTATTTGTCTGGTAGTGGAAAGACATTTGTGGCTTAATGTTAGACCAATTTTCCATTTCTCCAAAAAGTTCCCAAAGGATAAGATTGGGGTGGAATATTCTTTTTCTCCTCCCTCCCTGCCCTCTCCTCCCTCCTCCCCCCCCCGCCCCCGAATGAGACAAACTACCATGAAGATTAATGAGGACTCGCCTTATTATAAAGGAATCATGGAATAGTTTGACATAATGTAAACAGTAGCATAAATTTTTGAAACACTAAACAGAGGTATAAGGATGCTGTTTCCTTTGAAAAACACACAGTATTAAAATGTTAAGCTTGGGAGAAAACATACTGTTAAGACAAAGAAAAGAAGGTGACTTCTGTTAATGCAATTATTTTCTCTATGCATTGTTCTAGTTTTGCATAAAGTATCTCCAACTACCCTTTCTGAATCTAAATTATTTAGAGAATTATGTAAAAAAGAATTTTCTAGAAAATAGAAACTATCCACAGTTGCCTTCCTAGCTGCCATCACATCTCTGGCTTGTTCATTCCTAAAACAGATACAACTGATGAGTAATTGTTTCTCTTTTCCTTCCTTTCCATTTGTAATTGTTCCTCGATCCAGTCCTAGTATATATGCTTGATGTTTAACTGTTAAAAAAAAAAAAAAGAAAAAAGATTTTGAATGTCCAAAGGAAAGAGATTCACAAAGATAAACTGTTACATGCATAAAAGAGACAGGATGGAAAATAGTGTTAACATATGGTATGAAAATTTAACTCCAGCTAGTGAAAGTTTTTAATTTCCTTCTAAAATCAAAGACCTGAATGAGGTCTGTAAACTGCTCTGAAGTCTCATATGTCCAGTCCAATACTTAAAGCACCTAGGAAGCAAGCTGCCTAATCCAGTGCAGTGAATTAAGAACAACAAGTTGAGCAAGCCTAATAAAATTAAAAAAAACTATCTATAGTTCCAAGGCTCAGTATGTCTTAGTAAATTAATGATTTGAGATAAAACTGTGCATTGATTTCTCGTAATATGACAGAGGTCTATGGCTTATTCTTTTGTCTTTCTTCATAGCTTCCAGTTATCTTCTTGAATGATATTATAGAGGTTTATATATCGGCTAGTCCTAACCTCTTAACATGTTTTTAATAGCTGCCAGAGGTAGCATGTCTCTTCCACTACTTGTCACTTCTTATTGCTACTTACTGTAGTTGCCAATTTCCAGCTGACAGAATGGCTAAGAGGAGAATTTGCTCCACTTGATTATTTTGTTTCTTTTTTCTAACTTTCTTACTCATTGCTTTTTAAGCATTTTTGCTTTAGAATAGGGCTATTTTTAATTGTTGAAGAAATATTCACTCAGTAAACACTCTGACCAGCAATCCATGAACCATTTTGGTTCCATATTCTAATTCAAAAGATGATCTGTCAGAATTAATTGAGAATGCCTTAATGTAATCAAGTCCAGTTCATTAGGCAAACACTTAAATTATTAATTTAAATACTGAGTAGTTCAACAGCATTTATGACAGTAACAAATACCAACGTATTATAATTTTTAAATTCCTCCTATGTACAGAAGTACGTCTTGCTATAGCTACTGCTGTTAGACATAAATAGTTTTCACCTTGCTAATGTTTTACCTTTTTGAGTCTGTTAAAGTATTCTGTTCAAAAACGTTTTATGAAATAAAAATGTAGCTCTTTAAGCCCAGGGTGCTTAAAGTTAATCAAGCATAGAGTGTCATTTTCATTCTTGTAACTCTGTTTTGGATCACGTAGAGTTACACCAGAGATGAACTTGAACCAGGAAGTTTAGTGTCACACCATTTCATCAATTTGTAGAACACTGTAGATTAATGTACAATTATTTAAGCATAAATCTAGTGCTTTAGTATCTTAGCCATTCCCATTGCTTTAGTGATGAGAAAAATAATCTCTTTGTAAAATCAACCAATTCCACTACCATTTTTCATTACCTTCTACCTCTGTAGTCTAGGACACAGGGGTTCCCTGAAAAAGAAAGAAAAGGAGCTGGGAGAGAAGAAGGAGCGGGGCGAGAAATAAAAGATGAGGGAAATTGGTTAAGGGTACAGGAGAAACAGTAAAGTGAATAGAGGTGGCTGTGAGCTGAAGACATTGCATGTCTTCAAAAGTCTGCATGCATTCAACCCATTTCTGTTGCTATAAACACATCGGCTGGTGTCTTTCAGCTGAAACTGAGACAGCTAGTTGGAAGAAGTCAGAAGAAGTTTAAACAGGTGAGGGAATTGTAAGCAAAGGCTCCACCTCTATGATCAGGGACTAAACATCTCCTTTTGCACCAGTAGTTCTTTGCAGAAAACACTGGTGAAAAATAATCAGGGCAAAAAAATGTCAGATCAATTCAGTTTTTCTCATTTTGATTATGTGCAACGCGTGAAGCATACATGCTATCACTCAAATATTCATGTAAAGGGACAAGGAATTCCCAAGGCACTTTTCTTCTTGCGTCTGAACCTAATTCTTTGGACTATTTATAGTGACCATAGTGACTGTAGATTCTCTGGGGCTGATATATCTACTTGTGAAAACACAGGTAAGATAAGTAACCGAGTGACAAGTGTCTTTGGCTGGTATTCCAGGGACGTGTGCTATAGCAGGTTCATGTCTAGCAAAGGGTATTCTATTCACATAAAACAAGTGGAAGCTGGGAGGCATGCTGCAGTAATTTCTAAAGTATGATGGACTTAAAGGACCTGTTGTAAAGCTGTAGTCTTGCCATATGTCACCTTTACTGCAGGAGTTTAATACACACTTTTTCTTTTTTAAAAAATTACTATTATTGCAAGAAGCTAACTTTGTGTTCATTTGTAGTTCTTTACACTCAGTTTCACTTAGCCTTTAAATAAATTTACATTGTATGTCCAGTTTCTTGTCTTCATTTTACTAATTTGAAATCCTCTTAAGTTATCTTGGTCAAGTATGGCACAGAGTATTGTTAGCATGCTTAATAATTGAGTGTGGCTTGCATTTTTTCTTTAATCATGTTCTCTGGAATATTGAAGTACTTGTTTGTAGTAATTATTTTCCATTTTTTAAATTGTAGCTTGTGTAGGTTAAGTTTGTAGAAGTATTCTCTTAGAAGAAATTGGGTCTTCGCACTCCTTTTTTTCTGTGTTATTGGAAGGAAGATAGCTGAAAGTATCTGAAAAGAGGAAGCTTAACTTAATAAACGGTATTTACAGAGTTGACAATAAGAGCATTCAAGCTGAGTCTTGCATTTTGATCTAGGTAAGGGTCAATAAGCAATACTGAAGAAGTGGATTTTAAAAATCCTTCCAAAGACGAAGTGTATGGCATCGGAGAAGCCACAGAAACTGAAATTATTTTCACATACAGAGCAGAAAGTACTCGACGAAGGTACAGAAATGTGTGAGCATCATCTTTAGAAAAGTCAAATCAACTGGGCAAGAGTGATTAGCACCAGCTCAGCATTTAGCTGACAAACAGGTATACCAAGTCCCATCCTTTTAGTATGAGTTGCTCAGTTGGTCTTCTGGCTTGCAGTCCTCCCTTTGGTACCAATCACACATACACTGCCTGAACAACTTGCTGAGTTTTGCATATCTGCTGAATCCATGTTTTAGCACTAGTCAGGAGCACGTGACGTGAGGCCCAGCAGTAGGACATGGGTGCTGGTGCTTTGCTACTCTGGGAGATGTCACTCTTAGCTGGCTGCACACAGAACAAAGCTTGGCAAGAAGTATGTTCCCCAATAGCCTTACAAAAGTCCTCTCCTGTCACTTGATCTAGCACACACATTAAACACATGCACATGTGTACGCACACACATGCATGCAAGCACCCTTGACCATGTGGCTTAGCCCATGCATATGCTCACCTATTATATGACCTGCCAAGGATGCCATTTTTGTCTTTCATCATATATCCGAGCAGGTATCGTTTTGTGTCAGTACTTTCAGCAGTTGAGAGGCCAGGCTGTAGAGAAAAACTGTATGTATAATAGTGCCTGGCTTGTGAGTAACTGAGTTTATGAGTCACATATTTAGATTAAAAATTTCCAATACTGTATTTTATCTGGTAAAAATAATTAAGGGGGAAAAATTGACCAAGAAAATATGGTGAGATTAAATTTTTGTTTTTCAATTAACTGATTTACCTGATTCTGTTATTGGAAATGGGATGTAAAACTACTGTAGAAGCCTTCCTAGATGATATGTTTTTATTTAGCCTTATATTACTGGTATAATAATGCCATGTTTTATATGCCTACTTAATACTTTTTACACCTCTCTGATAAGATTTCTGCCAAAAAATTATAAATATCTTTCTTTTATCACCTTCTATTCTGTATGGCAAAAGCAGTCCATAGCTACATCTGAGTAATTTCTGTTCTCTTTTTCCTTTCTTGAAAGTTTAGTGTTTAATGGGGAGAGAGCTAAAGAAACTTTATTTCCTATCTTTCCCCCGCTAGCCCTATATTCCATTCCCTTTTGTCAGTGGTGCTATTTGACCTCCAAATCTAATATGTTGTCCCTTCAAAATTTGAATGGTGTCAAAGAGAGGGGAAAACCAAGACAAAGTTAATGAGGTGGCAGAAGGAGCTTAAGCATCTTTCCCAAATGTGTCATACTTGTGAACAAAGAGAAGAAATTCGGCTCCATAACTTCAGCGCCTCTTAAAAAACATTAACGCTAACCAGCAAATAGATTAAACAAACCTCTTGTGGACAATTGATGGTTCAGATGTTATTTGTGCTGTTCTGGCTATGTGGTCACACCTCTGTATTTGAGTGGAAAAAGCGCACAGAAAGTATGACAAAACCAACTCATTAAAAGAAACATTGTTTTTAATTATTTCTGTTTCAAACAACTTCCCGAGGAAGATTTTCCCACACAGTCAAACGAAGTAAAGAGAATCGATTGTATTAGAATTTATGTATTCCTCCTAAATCCTGTTGCTGTTTGAAAAAATCTAGCATTTAATAATGTTTTTATTTTTTATTTTAAAAAGAAAAGTAACACAGGGTTTTGTTTTTCTCATAATGTTAATTCAGTTCTATTACAAATTCTGACAGTTACAGGATCTAGGATTTCAGTGGTGAGATTTGTCCATTTGAATATCCTAATCTGAATTTACACTTTTCATCTTCCCCTTCGGTCTGTTTAGAGCATACAACAGCATAAGTGGATTATCAGATTATCACAGTGACTTTATCTCACAGCAACACAAAAATATTAGATAACCGTCATAAGAAATGTGTAAGCAAGTTGTTGTTATGTATTATTAGACAGCTTTCCAGTTGAGTAAATGCGGGCATGGGAAGGGAGTTAAATTGCTTTGCCATGTTTACACAGAAAGTCAGTGTCAGTCTCAGGAACAGAACTGAAGGGTCCTTGGTCTTAAGCACATTACCTACAACTTTCTTCGTAAAAAAGGTAGCTGTTGATGGACTACTGTGCAAGTTATTACTACTTTATATCACTTCAGTTCTGAGTGTGTCCAATGTACTGAATAATGAAGTAAGGGCTTTGTGAAGGATGGCTGAACCCAAAGTGTCCCTTGGGCTGAGATTACTTTTAATAGGGATCTTTTTGCAGGGGGCGGGAGAAAAAGGAAAAAACTCTTCTTTTTCTAGAAAGTAATTTTCTGCAGTAGATCGAAGGTCATCCTTTGCCTCCTCCCTCTTCTCCCCCTCCCATTTACCAGTACTTTTCTTGTGTGATTGAAAAGGCCTTAGCTTTGCTTAGGGGAAAAATCTCATGCTGAGAAGTAAGGGATCCCAGTTGTACACTTAATCAAATTGGCATGCTCCACACTTTGTTTCTGAGTAATTTCCGTAGCAAACTCATGTGATCTGTTTGTTTCACTTTCCAAGTGCAAAGTTTGAAACTGACTCAGTTGTAACTCCTGCTGACAGGCAAAGGAAAAGGTTTTGTAGGGGGAGACAGGGAAATAGGGTTCAACTTAATTCGGGTTGCTGAAAGGAAATGAATAAGATGATTTAAAAATCACAAATACTGGCGTGAAAGATTACAGATATAGAACAATAACTGTCCACAATAAATTGTTGATTGGAGTATCTGTATGAGGTGATGTTTGTAGTCTCAACGTGTAGGATGATGGAAAACACAGATTATGGCAGTGAAAGTAGAACAACAATGGAGTCTGATTCTTTGTTTCCAGTTTTCAAAGGCTTTTTTCCCCTTTTTTCCTTTTTTTTTTTTTTTTGATAAGGCCCAGGAAATTGTTAGTGACATGCTGGTGGGAACCTATGGAAAAGAATACACACTATATCAATGGTGCAGTTTTATCCCAAGAGCTGTGTTGGTGGGTGTGGGAATAGCGTGCTCTCAATGTGAGCTGTTGCAATGAGATAGCATTGAGAAACCAGGGCAGAGAACAGCACAGATTTAGTCTAGGGAACTAAGGGCTTTATCCAGCCGTAATGTGTGTAAGGACAGACAATGTAACACTATACTTGGTTTAACAACAAAGAACTGTAAAAGGATTTGATAGTAAGGGATTGGCAGAAAAGCTGAATGTATCTGCAGAGTGCAGTAAATATTTTTTTTTAAAGAGGTATTTAAGTGATATTCTTACAACTTAAAAAGACAGATTTAAAGTTAACTGTAATAGATACTGTTTTAGGGCAGCGTCTTTTAACAACAGTGAAGGCTTATTAAGTAAAGGACTCAAGAGAGCTAATATTTTGTTGCAATATTGGAATAAGGAGGAAGAAGAGGCACATGTGGAAAAGCAGGACTGACAGGTCTTTTTTTATAAAGGTCTGTTTTCATTACTGCATTTGATTTCTGGATACATTTATGGCCAACATCAGTGGAAAATCACTGAAAAATATTAATCTCTATCTCCCATTCTGTGTATGCTTATTTTGATTTGATATTTAAATGGCAGCAAGTTTTGGCTGCAACTTCAGCAAGACACCACGTATTCATTGGAGGTACTTGGGCTTAAATTGACCAAATGTCTTTATGAAATCTATATGGTAACAGGGTAAATATTGCTACAGTGTATGCATGGTGGTTGTTCTTCAGAAGAAAATAGCATTTCTGTTGTCTGTGTAGCAGCTGTCAAGACCACTGAAACTTAAAATAAGCTTTGTAAATCCACAGTATGCCACTACTGGCATATTTGGCCAAAGGTGTGAGTGATCAAATGATCCTATGTGTCAGTAGCAGTTCAGCTGTGGGAGAGATTACAGACTAGGAAATTCAGTATGGATTGTCTTTTGCCCTTGTGTCTGGAGACATGTCCCCCTTTTCTAGCACAGGAAAATATTCTGGCAAGACAGATAAAAATCAGTCAGGAATGTGGGCAACTTTGAATGTTTAATATTTGGTACTTGCTGGACAGAACTTTTTGAAGATTACAGCAAAGGCATCTCTGACTAAAAAAGATCATACAAATGGATGCTTAGGTTAGAAGTATGTAGATTGCTGTTGCATAGTTGGTGAAAATTTCTACTGAATTGAGAAAGTTGTGTAGCTAACCTCCTTTTCACTGGGTGGATGTATCTCTGAACTTAAAATACCAAATTGTATTTTATGGTTTTGTGACCGGCGTGACTTCCATTAGGGAGTGAACCGAAACATCTAACTCCATTGTGATACTCTTAAATGAAAAGATGCCCTTAGGAATCCCTCCTGTTGTGTATGAAAGTACAATTATGTGGTTAACATTTTGAAATGTAAGTTAATGGCTGCCACTCTGTTCGCTTAGATCAATATTGTATAAAATGCTAGCTGCACTGTCAGTCTCCAGAACAGTGCATTTTGCACTTCACGTGTTCCAGAATAATCTGGCATCTTTCTGACCCCAAAATAGCCTATAGACGTCTTCAGCCAGCTTGGTAGATAATTGAACATTATAACATTTATCAGGTAAGATACTTAAAAACAAGGAATAGAAAGATTCTGAAGGTTCATTCCAAATTTAAAAGATAAAGATCAGAAAATTCAAAAAAGCAAATGTAGCTAATAAAACTGGATTTGACTACATTTGCACAGCAAAATTGAAGTGAGAGTATTAAGTTTTTCACGTGGTCTTACATGCCTTTTTAAGATGCACCTTATAGAGACATTCTGCTAATTCCCAGTGAATAGACAGCCTGCATGATGTATGTCTACAATTCCATAGCTTCTTGTTGGACTTTCACTGCATGTCTGCAGGCAGCAGAGAGGCTTAGTAAAATTAATGAGGGAAAATGTTTTTTGGGTTGGGGGAAGGGAGGGTTAGAGGCAAGATTAGGGTGAGTAGAGACTTCTTAACAACATATTTTCATTTATTTCACTGTAATATCTTTTTTAACTGCATACACTTCAAAGATAATGCAAAATTGGAATTACGAATATCACTGCTTTGTAGTGAATGTATTGCAAGATTCTTAAATAATTAAATTATGCAAGTTCTTAAAATGGAGTGTAATTAGCCATTAATGAGCAAAATCTGTTGCTGTGCAGAGTTGATACACTCTGTGCAGACTGTCCTTAAGTTTTATGGGATTTGGTTTAATTTCTAAATGCATATGTGTGGTAAAAATCAACTGTTGTATATCTTGTAAGATAATCACTAAATTAACTAGCAAATTACATAACATATCAAATACTCAATTTTAGTATAATAAATTATAGATTTGTCAATGACTCAATTTTCTGCTTCTGTTTAATGAGAAACTTGGTTTAGAAGCATGGTGAGGAAAAGTTTGATAATAACAGAGATTAATAAATTTAAAAATGATAGGCCTGACATGTGGAGATGGCATTTTTTTACTCATAAACTCACAGTTTGAATTCGTATACACAAGATCTGCATGAAAGACATTGTCATTTAACAGCCATTGGATATACAAACAAATACATTATACGGCATCTTGTTCTTAGTGGGATGATTCTGGATATCAGAGGCTATTTTCTTAGTATTAGCACCTGAAAGCTTACTTTTTAAACTGTATGAACATAAAGGGTAAGGAATGAATGAAACGACACTCTGGGAGGAGGTCAAGGCAGGTGCACATTCAAGACACTGCAAAGAAGTTTACATTTCTGCACTTAGACTAAATTCCGCAGTATTAAACAGAGCAGATGTCTTGTTAGAATCGATGAACAATTTCCACCCCTAAAAAACTTTAGGGTTATGTACATTGCAGGATTAAGCCAACCAATAATGAAAACTTATTTAGATTATTTGCTAAAAAACAATCCTTAATAAGCAGCAGCTAAATAGGAATAGGATCATAGACTATTTAATTAGGAAAACATGCATTTTCCTGATTTTGGCACTTCTGCAAAAATACAGTTAATCTTAGTTAAATAAACACCCATGTGTTTAAAACTGTGGTTAACCTGAATAAATTGTAGAAGTTTGCTCCACAAGCCAGTCATTAAAAGCTCTATGGTATACATACAGCACTGCCTTCAGTGATCAAATTAAGGATATTGCAAAGATGAAGTGCTTTCTAAACTGGTGTCCTATGTTTTGTTACATTTTACCTCATTTTCTTTATTGTCAGCGGGTCAAATTCTTTTTCTAGTGGAGTGCTGAACCTTTGCTTTAGTCAGTCATACAAGCCAGTTACAGGAGTGTCCTGGTTTGAGGTAAAACAGAACTAATTTTCTGTTCAGTAGTTTTACTTTTTAGCTGGGTCTCTTCCAACTAACTAAACTCTGAAATTAATAGCATATTGTTCAGAAACTGTTCACTCTCAGAGTGATAAGACCTAATTATACCAAGGAATGGTATGTAGAGAGGCTCTTTCTTATACTTACTGCTATAACAACCAAAGTCAGCTAACTTTGTTATTTGCCCCGTGGGGAAGTGGTAAAATATAGAGGGGTCACACCTGTAGGGAGGAGCGGACAGAACAGGTGACCCAAACCTGACCAACAGGGTATACCATCCCATCCACATCACACTCAGTATAAAAACCAAGGGATTAAAGGGTCCACTTTCTTTCTTCAGTGGCCGGTGTCCGAGGAAGCCCTGTCTGTTCGTCTGCCTTTGATCCTGATGCGAGCATTCCTGACTCCAGATTCAGAATCCAGTTCTTGTCCATCACTGAGTCCAGTCTGGGACTTTTCCCTTTGCCTGCTAGTGATGTGATCATCATCCTGGGAGCTTGATACAGTTCTGTATATACTGTATACTTTTTAAAAAAATTATTTCCTTCTTATTTATTATTTCATTAATTATTAATATTTTCATTAAAGTAGTTTAGTTCTTTTTCTAAACTCATAAATCTCTGTATCTTTTCCTCTCCTCTCTTTTTTTAGAGGGGGGAGGGAGGGGCCATCTGTCATTCTGATTGGCCAATCCAGGCAAAACCTCGACAAGAAGTGAAATGCTGATCTTAAGACAACATTGTTTAAGCTCTGCAAGAACTCTCCTGACCCCTTAGTGAAATACACAGTATGTACTATGGAGGTACAAATGCTTCACACTCAGATGACTTTGTTTGATGTAATCATATGCTCTCTTTATAGGTCATGACTAAATCTCAATGACGCTGGGCAGAGAACGATGCTAGTGTTTCAGCAGTTGCCATTTATTCTTCTTAACTTGTATCGAAATTGGCGTAGCATTAGGGGATAGTGCACAGCAAATGTTCCTCATCAGAGGTAAAGGAGAAAGAAATGTGGGATCTGTTTTTCTTTGTTCCTCTTTCCTGAAATACAGGAAATTAAATTTAAACATAATACTTTTTATTTTTATTTGTTTGTTTGTTAGGTTGGTTGGGTGGGTGGGTTGTTTGTTTTTTAAACTGTGAGGGTGTTCAAACACTTGCACAGGTTACCCTGGGATGTTGTGGAGACTCTATCCTTGGAGATGTTCGAAACCTAATTGGACAGGGCCTTGATATAGTTGACTCTGCTCTGAGCAGGATGGTATAGAGGTGCCTTCCAACTTCAGCTATTCTCTGATTCTCCAGTAAGAATAAATATCTGTGAAATTAGCGGAGACAGAAGGATTATGAAGAATTTTATTTTATTTTCTTAAAGGTACCAGTCCACCTAAGAGACTGAACATTTCAAAATGCAAACAGAAGTTCAGCTTTATCAGTGAAGAAGAAAGAATTATACTAAGCATTTCATCATTCCAAAATATTCGTGGTGGTACATGCTCACCAGGCATGCTGTGACTGGTTCACTCACTTTAACATATGTAGCCAAATTAGGAAAAATTCAAAAAGACAATGAAAGAGAAGCTTTAGACCAGACAGTAAAGAGATTATTTGATATGTACTAGCTGTGTACAGAATTATATGGTTCAGGAAAGCTAAAGAATTTGCATAAATATGAGCTAGCCAATGGAACAAAAGGCTAAAAATGCAAGTTCATGAAAGGACTGTTGTTTCAATCAATGAATAATACACTTTGGAAGAGAGGCTCAGGATGCTAAGAAAGGTTTTGTCTTCTGTTTTTCTGTAGTATTATTTAAATTACTAAGAATAAACACATAGATAATGTGTGATAGTCAAAGTGAGGTCTGATTCTTGAGTGCAGAATAGTCCTCAGTGGGTACTATACTTCCTAATTTCCCTAACTTTCATAATCAACTTCATGCGGGAACATTTCTATTGTAAGAGAGGTCTCCCTGCACTAGAGGACCATTTGTATTTTATTAACATATACTACCAAGTCCATTCTTGCCCTAAGAATGTGGGATTTCAGTTGGGAGACGAAAATATATGGTGGCCATATATTTGCTCCATAAATTTCTCCTTTATACAGTGGAGGTAAAACTGCGGTGCTGCTAGTTTTGCTTGTATTGTATTGTTGCTTCAAATGTAGTCAAAGTCACACAGAATAACAAATGGGATCATTTTCAATATGTTCTTGAGAGTAATTATTGTTAACCAATTAACAGTTTTAAGGTTTTTTGAGAGGTTCTAATGGAAGTCAAAAATGCAAAGTATTATCATTCAAGTACTTGGTAATGTTTGTAACCTAAGTGAAAAATCTTCAAACTCTTAGAAAAAGGTAAATTAGCTATTTTCTTGTCAGTATTTGCAAAATACATACACTGTAAAATGACTTGTTTTTAAATTTATGTTAAACTGGTAGCAAAAATACATATGGTTACTTTCACTGCTGAAGATGTGCTGCTGTGTGTTGATCATCCTTTAGTGCATTTTGAATGATAGTTAGTCTGTGGGGACCAGTGAAGACCTCCAATTAATTATTACTGGAGAACATGAAATCATAAACAAAATTCCTTGTAATAAATTTTTAAAATGAGATTGCATGTTTTATTTACGGTACTGGTCCATTTTGGGGCTTTAAATCTATGAACGAAAACAAACATGCTTTTTATCAAACTGAAATAAAAAATATCAATAGTATTTCTTTCTTATCAAAGTAGGACACAATATATGAACTGGACTTCTAAATAACTGCAGGGAGAAAAGCAAGGGAAGAAGAAGAAAAGATTTACTTTTCCCTAATTCATAGAAAGTGATTGAGAATATATATAAACAATATGGAAAATAGCAGATGCTTCCAGACATGGTCATGTTTATTAATCATTAAGGTAGCTGATAGGATGGAACTGTTTTATAGGAAGCATTTATTAAAGAGAGCGATATTAAGAAAAACTCTCATAATTATCACATATATTTACAGCCGAAATTGGCTTTGTTTTAGACAGAGAAGCAGCAATGCTGAGGGTGTGCAGTAGTTTCAAATACGTTTGGAGACAAAATCCTGCTACAAATGTACAGCTAAAGGTGCTTGTTGTCCCACAGGGATCATAGCTGAAACTACAAAACAAAGAAGGAAATATGATCAAATAATAAATTTAGAGCTGATAATCACCAAAATCTTTCACTAGAGTTTTGTATTTCTTTTTTTTTTTTTTATTCTCACTCATTTGTCTTTAGATCAGAGATTCAATCCATCTGCCTGGAAAATGCAAAGTACACAATAGGTATGCTGTAGTTTAATGGGCAAATATTAATAGATGAGATTAAGGGCTTCTTTCATTGAAATGTGTGGAAATTCTATAGTCTGTTTTTTTATTGCCATTGAAAATCTCTTTCTGCCTTCTTATTACAAACAATATGCCTTCTTTCCCATGGTCCATCAAGACAATTTGCGTCTCAACTCTGACTCTAACCAATTAACCTACACCTTCACAGGACATGGGTATCTCTGGGAGCGGCATGGTGAAACCATGATATCAAAACGTGTTTTAAGCAAAAACTTTATTGGAGTAATAAGTGTCTATTAGAGCCTGCAGACGTTTTGCGGAGCTTAATCCAAATGTATCTACAGGCCTTGCAACCTGAAAACTGTTGATCTAAGTGAATCCAATAATTCTTCATCAAAGGATTATTTGGGCTCTTTTCCTAATGCCATCAATTTTTGCACTAGCCAGATAGACAGCTATGTCCATGACCTATATTGCTGCCTCTCTCTTTATTCATATGGAATTATACAGTTGTAGCCTAGTGCCAGGGCAATGCTGTATCTCAGTTGAGTATTCTTAAATTCCTTTAATCTCCCTGCGATACAATTCTGTTTAATTTATGCAATCTTTTTTTCCTCATTAGAAAAGACATCATCAAATCACTTCCCAATTTCTCGTAACTTTCTTGTAGGTGCTGCCTTATCCTCATGGAGCTGTGACTACCTGTTATGTATTTTAATCTCAGTTCATGGAACGCAAACCAGTAGGAAAGCACAGTGCAGAAATTAAATTTTCTTGGATCTCCCTGATGATGGGATAAGCATTGCTAGAACCTCTCCTGTGAAATCGTTACTGATTACTGCAAATCTCTTCCTTCTCCTCCAGCTCATCATTTTACTTTTCATTCCAGAAATGAGAGAGCAGCAGGCTACATGCAACCTTATTACTATGTGACTGCACCATGTGTTTGACAGTGGTCAACTAACTCGTTCTTTTTCCTATTTGTTAAAGACGTGCATGTTTCTAGTCTTAGGTGAAATTGTCCAGATCACAGCACCACTGGAACTTCAGTGCATGTGTCACTGTCATTTTTCACAAAGCGCTATGAAAGTGCTTGAAAGTGTTTGAAAAAGTGCAACAAAAGTACTAATTCAGAATCTGAAAAGGGGCTGCCAACAAGCCAAGTTCGTCAACATTCAGACCTTTAATACACAGAAATTCAAATGTGCATTTAGGAAAAAAGCCAGTCACAATGCTTTTCTCTTTGGGCCTGAAAAGTAGGGCCTTTGGCGTACTCACTCTCAGTTTACTCTGTGCTTTTGTTAACAAAGGGATTTGTAGCATAGAACTGCTACTGCAGGATTAAAAAGATACATACACAGAGGAATTAAAAAGTCCATTCAAGGTGGAAAGAGGGATAGAACATTTTACTAACTCCAAATACATCCAGAAACAACATAACCTGTGGAAAAATATATCATGTTAATATATCAAGAAAAGCAAAATATACTCACTTGCAGTTTTCCATACAGAACGATGCAGCATACAATTATCAGTCACTGTTTAAGCCTAGGGTTACTGGTCACTGTTTGCATGATAGTATATGGAAGGTTTTCCAAGACTTTGGGCAACACAAGATTTGTCCCAAAAGAAATTCCGTTTTGAATCAACGCTAGGATTCTGTGAGTGGTATAGAATAGCGGAAAGGACCGCATATAAGAGGAAGTGGTAATAGCTCAAGCCTGAACATCATAATTAAGGTCATCTTGAATAACTTCAGTTGTCTTAAGGTTACTTGTCTCACAAAAACTATTCTTCTGGGCTCCTTTTATGGCTGAGGTGCCTGAGGGAGCAGGCACCTACAGACAGGAAATACTTCAAACTGTATTGGACAGCTACATTGGGGACAGATCATCCACTGGGCAAATCTAGACAACTGAATTAGAAAACTAATATTTTGCCATCTAAAGATATTTAAGGTGGTTATAGAAGGTGTATATGCTCATATATTTATTTGAAAGAGATGGAAGAGAGATTTTGGACTCTGTATCCTTGAAGATTTTCAAAAGCTGACTAGATGAGTCCTGAGAAATCTGATTTAGCTTTGAACATAACCCTCCCCTCAGCAGGTGATTAGACTAGATGGCCTCCATAGGGCCTTTCTAACCTAAATAATTTTATAGTTCAATGAATTCCACTCTGCTGCTTAATTTCCATTAATGCTTTGATAATTATAAAATCTAAGAGTTAAGTAATAATGCCTTCAGTCTATCTTCTGTGCTATTACTTTGAAGTTTAGAGTTACCCTATTCACAATGAAGAATTGTTTTTATTATTCTCTTGTATCATATTCATGGGCACAGAATTTTAAGAAAGATATCTGTGGAAAATAACTGAGATAGGGCTGGAAGGATTTATTAGGATTAACTTCACTTGCTGAATAATGTAGTCACCTTATACTCTAACAGTGGTTCAACCAAATCTAGAAATTGAAAGCCTAATGGAAAATTTTCCAGATCTGTTAAGTAATACCATTCTTGTGGGATAAAAGCATTTCTTTTACAAATAGACTGTTTCTACTTTTTTAAATCTTGTTTTTTTGCAATGCATACCATCTCTTTTCTTTCTCCTTCCACTATTTTGAAATAATTCCCCTCATATGTTGCTCGTGCTTTATTCAGTTTATTGTTTATTTTTTTCTTTTCCTGTTAGTTGGTGTTTCTGTGACACTCATCTACAACAGCTTCCAAACTTCTCTCAATGTTCACTTGGTGAGTAACCTTTTTTGCTATCAGGTTGTTACCATCCAAGGTTCACTACTGTAATTTCACTTTGCTGTTCCTCCCAGACTTCTCCCATCCTTACGGTATATCCTTTCTCATTTTGAAGACAGCATGGCAATAACTCAGCCGCTTTTCCTTCTTAATCTAGTTTTCTTCTTTCTTTCTGATCTCTGCTCCTCAAAGTCTAAAGTCTCTATTCTCAACAGAGCAAAAATGGCTGATACATCAAGTTTTAATTTTATTATTTTTAATGACTAATAAAGTTTGAAGTGTGCTACTGATGCACTGATGGTACTAAACATCATATGAGACTTGTCAGGACAGAACCTTTCAGGTCAGCATTTTCTGATTTAGTAGTTGAAGATGAACCTTTGTGCATATAACTGCAGCACAAATAAAACCCTACATGAACAAAAAAATGTGCATAAGTTAGAATTATAATAATATCTGAGATTTATTAAAGTCGTTTACATCAGACTGAAGAGTTGTACTCTGTGTTAGCATCTGAACAGGACTAATACACCAAGATGAGTAATAGCACATGCAAGAAACCACAATGTAAGTATGGATGTGATGGACTGGCCACCCAAGTAGTCAGTCCCTCAGACCCTTTCAATGTCACAGAAAAGTGGGCAACTGAAACCACTAATTTTTATTATCATTCTTATGGAGGCAAGTAGCTGTTCCTCACACTCTAGTTAAACCTGTGTGTTACAGAAGTATGTTTACTCTTCTGCCACCCCTCAAATAGTCCATTTAAGCCTAACATCTAGAGTTTTGCTAGTGAGAGTGAAGATGCTGTGAAGTCCAAAGTTCAGCAATTTTGAAAAATGTCAGTGTAAGGAATTGGCTTTCTTTTTATCAGTTTCCAGTATGTTTCCAAAATTTATATTCAAAATAATTACTAAAAAGCTTTCACAATTATTTTAAAATGAGTATTTCAGTTATGGTCTTAGATGGTGGGAGAAATAATCAGATGGAAAAAAATATTGCTTTGTGATAACATTTGTTTTATAAAAGTAAACAAATAGGATATTCCTGTAGTACTTATCCATCAGTATTTGAAGGCCTGTGGCAGCATTTGAAAGACAGAAAATGAAATAATTGATTAGTGGATTTTTTTTGGTCTGCTCAGGGATCAAAGAGTTAAATACCGGCTACAAGGATGAAAGGGTGGAGAACTGCTCTCCATACTGCCTCAGTTATCTGGTTATTCATATGCTCTTGCTGTATCTCAGAGCTGCCTGTACTTGACCCTCTGTCATGCTTGAAGGAAAACAAAAGCAGGTATACTGTGCTGCAATTCTGAAAGGTTTCTCATTAATCAGACACGAAAAATGTAATTTAAATTCTATAAGATGGAATATTAAATCTGTTTTTTTGTTTGTAAGCAGCATTGACTTAAATTGTCCATTACATAATTGTGGCTCTATTTTTTTTTACAAAAATCGTGCATGTGTTTATTTTCTAGCACAGGAATGTACTGAAGACCAAAACCAGCTAAGTACATGTTAGTTTGATATGTTAGTCGTAGATTTAAATCCTAAATGGCAAACATTGAGTGTGTCCTGCTTTAGTTCTGCTTATTCCTAAATTCTAGGCCAAAAAATAAATGACTGAATTTTGAAGCATTGCAATATTATGAAGTTATAAAGTACTGAAATTGTGTAAGGAATAACTGTAGCAGTCTCATGCCCTTCCCACAAATGGAATGTCTAGGATTTGGATGTGGTATATCCTAATACATAGGTGCCCAGGTGGCCAAGAAGGCCAACAGCATCCTGGCCTGTATCAGGAATAGCGTGGCCAGCAGGACTGGGGAAGTCATCGTGCCTCTGTATTCGGCACTGGTGAGGCCTCACCTTGAGTACTGTGTTCAGTTTTGGGCCCCTCACTACAGGAAGGACATTGAAGTGCTGGAGCGTGTCCAGAGAAGAGCCACCAAGCTAGTGAGGGGTCTGGAGAACAAGTCCTATGAGGAGACGCTGAGGGAACTGGGCATGTTTAGTTTGGAGAAGAGGAGGCTGAGGGGAGACCTCATTGCCCTCTACAACTACCTGAAAGGAGGTTGTATAGAGGTGGGGGTTGGCCTCTTCTCCCAAGGGAATAATGACAGGACTAGAGGAAATGGTCTGAAGTTGTGGCAGGGGAGGTTTAGATTAGGTATAAGGAAGAATTACTTTACTGAAAGAGTGGTCAGGCACTGGAACAGCCTGCCCAGGGAGGTGGTTGAGTTGCCATCCCTGGAGGTATTTAAGAAACATGTAGGCATGGCTCTTCAGGGCATGCTCTAGTGTCCGAGATTATTGGGGTGTGGTGTTGTGTGTGGTGTTGTTGGTGTGGGGTTTGGTTGGTAGGTGATTGTTTTGTGTGTTGTTGGTTTTTTTGGTTTTGGTTTTTTTTGGTTTTTTTTATGTGGTTAGACTTGATGATCTCAGAGGTCCCTTCCAACCACAGAGATTCTGTGATTCTAATCCACCATAGTGAACTACACACCCATTTTATATACTGTATGGTGATACAATATTTATCTCTCCTGTTCTCTCCGTAGATATTTCTTGTTTGTTTTGCTGTATTCTTGTAGAAAACATATTCAGTAACTGATGGATTTCAGAATCTTTTTTTTTTTTTCTTCTAAAGCAACTGATCCCTCAGGTCTGAATTCCTAATTAAATTCACAGTTATGTGAATGCACATAAAATACATTAGTATGAGTCTGGGTACCAAGTGGTGCTTTTACTATAACTTAACTCCATTGCCATTTAATTTAGAAGTTACTGGGTTACTTTTTTCACTTGGAATATAAAAAAATGTGTAATTTAAGTCAGTGCCAAAATATGGCAGACATTTCTTTAGTCACTGATCCAGAAGATAAAAATGTCTGTGAGGGCTATGTGAAGACTGACTGACTGTTCTCTGGAGACCAACAGTGATCTTTTTTTTTTTTTTTTTTTTTTTTTTCTCTGGGTGAGAAACATCTGTGTGTGGGTCTTTGCCATCTTCATCTGTTTTGTCCTCACATTCTTCCAAATATGTAGGATCAATGGTCTAACCGAGGCCACTATGTGGCCATGGTCACTGCCAAAAGGAATTTCCTGTAGTTGCCAACAGGGCCTGGGAGATACTTCAAAACACATTTACTTAAATGTTTCAGAAGATTAAGAGCACCTTCTGAATGGGATAGGACAGACAAAGGATTCATAACAGAAGGGATTTCTGCCTCCTCCCTGCCCCCCTCACCCCTCAGTTAGTCCTTGTGTTTGAAGATATTTCACATTCTAGAGGTGGAGGAGGAGGTGGAGGGAAAACGAATGCTGATGTTAAGTACAAATAATTTGTGATATTTTTTCTGTAAAATCAGCGAGAATTTATTATATTTTTCTTTTGGAGATGGAGTTGTTCTGGACTTCAGACTCAAAAACCTACTATCTATTTAAACTATATTATTGAGTTACTATTGGTAGTGTTTTTTAACATTAGAATTGCATAGTAAATAACAAAAGTTCACACCCATGTCCTGCAGCTGCTCCTGTAGAAGTTAGTGGCAACATTCTAATTGTCTTCTAAAAAGCAGTCTGATGCCCTGAATTAGTAGGTGACTTGGGTATATCAGATATTACAAATAATAGTATACATTTGTATTTCCATGATTTTGTCCCATGTCCTTTTGCTCAATAAAATGATGGAAGACACAATGAATGACCAACACTGGAAAGAATTTCAAATTTAGAGATTAAGCAGTAAGTAGCAGCTACATTTCCTTCAAAAGTTACTATTGAACAAATCCTGTTTTTTTTACTATTCTTCACATACACATTTTTTTCTCCTTTTCTATATAAAAGAAAAAAATTCTTCTGAATTCTTTTTATTATTGCTGTTCTTCTGATACTAGACGGAATACTTACGGACCAGAGTTTCTTGGATCCAAGTTTACTTCTGATAGAATCTAAGCGGCAACTTATTCTCTCCATTTGTACCAGTATGCCTATGTCCTTCTCTACAGGGCTGCTCTCATTCAATTCACCACCCGATCTCTACTGATATTGTTGATTGCTCTGTCTCACATGAAGGACCTTGCACTTGGCCTTGTTGAACTTCATGAGGTTTACCCAGGCATACTTCTCAAGCCTGCCAGCGCCCCTGTGGATGGCATCCCTTCCCTCAAGTGTATCACCTGCATCACTCAGGTTGCTGTCATCCACAAGCTTGCTGAGGGTGCACTTAATCCCACTGTCTATGTCATTAACAAAGATATTGAACAATATCTGCCCTGATACAGACCCCTGAGGGACACCGCTTGTTACCAATCTCCATTTGGACATTGAGACATTGACTGTGTATTCATCCTGGAACAGGCTTGTGTTGTCACCTGGAGAGGGTGAAACAAACCTGAGACAAGCCACAAGTTGTGGAGGAGACATTACATATTTTCATGGCAGTGATGGAGTATAGCCTCAATACATGAAGCTGGTTTTCAAAGTGCAGCTTAATATATTTAAGTTCTGAGCCCCAGCTCCAGGCTGTATGAATGAAGGATTTACCCAGCTGTTCTACAGCCATTTCATTACTCTTCTGTGTCACACTGGTAACTTGAGAAGAAGCGAAAAAATTGTATGTACTCCATATGTGTTTTTATACATGTGTTCACATGTACATGCATAAAGCATGCTCCATTTTTATATTTGTTTCTTCACATGTTTCTCAATAATTGTTCTTTATTTTATCCTTCATACACTGAAAACTCATGACAGCTGTTTTTTGTCCTTCTCTCTTGTCTTATGTTTGGGTTATTGTCTCCCTCACCTTTGACTTTTAAGTCTTCTATTTTTTCAGTTATTCCAAGTAATTCCACTATAGATCCAAGTTTGTCAATGCTGAGATAAGGGCCTTCCCAAGCAAGATTATTACATTAGCCCCAGCATGACCATGGTACACATTTGTTTTAAAAAAAGAAATACCACAATTGTTCCTTTTAAAAATACCTAATTTCAAAACATTCACTTTCATTCTACAGCAGGAGTTGCTTCATAACTCATTACAGAACTCTTAACATTTTCGACCATAATTCTGTTTATTCCAAAACTGCTCATTTATCTCATCATATAATGAAACAATATTGGCCAGGTATAAGAGCCCAGGTTAGGCAGTGGCCAAGTCTTTCAGATTCTTGTAAAGATGGGGGCTAGAAAACACACTTGAAAAGACACTTTTTTCTACATTTATCAATATTTCAGTTCCAACACCACTTCTTTCAGCATGGTCCAATTTGAATCCTATCACAAAGCCTGTTTCACATTGTGACATTGGCCAGGCTATTCAGTAAAGTAAATGTAATATCTGACTTCCACAATTGCTTTACAGTTGAATTTTTAGGTTACTTCACCAAACCCATGACAGTCATTTGGTACCTTTCTTAATATTTAAACCAGAGTCTAGAGTGGAAACTGAAACTGTGAGAACAAGGGCAGCCATACCTACTGGCTGTTAAGTAAAGTACACCATCTCCTAATGTGGAAGACCTCTGGTACGTCTACTGATATCTTGCCCAAAGACTGAGTAGAAAACCTTGGAAAGAGGTCAGTCAACCTGATGTCATGTATAGATCCTATTATAGCTGGAGAATCTTTATAAATGGAATAAAGTATAGAAAGGACAAATGCATTCAAATTCATCCTAGTTAGGATTCCCAAAAACATGTAATCCTCACCTTTTATGGTTTCTCACCATGTTATAGGTTGTTTTCATTTACAGGTCATTGAAAACACACTGTGTGTGCAGTTTTAGTTTATATTTTCTCCATACTGAATGACATTATGGGGGAGACGAGAGGTTTGATGATGGTCTGATTTCATCACAATGTGAGTCTGATCTTTTAAGGCCAATTGTTCTCTGGGTACCCAGCCCCTGAGCTGGAAAATGGGGATTGGGAGCAGAATGAAGTCCCCATAACCCACGGGGAAATGGCTAGTGACCTGCTACACTACTTAGACACACACAAGTCTATGGGGTGGGATGGGATCCACTCAGGGGTACTGAGGGAGCTGACAGAAGTGCTCACCAATCCACTTTCCATCATTTATCAGCAGTCCTGGCTAACCAAGGAAGTCCTAGTTGATTGGAGGTTAGCAAACGTGACACCCATCTACAAGAAGGGCCAAAAGGAGGACTTGGGGAACTACAGGCCTGTGAGTCTGACTATGGTACTGGGGAAGGTTATGGAGCAGATCATCTTGAGTGCCATCATGTGGCATATCCAAGACAACTGGGTGATTAGGCCCAGTCAGCATGGGTTTATGAGAGGCAGGTCCTGCTTGACTAACCTGATATCCTTCTATGACAAGGTGACCTGCGTAGTGTATGAGGGAGAGGGTGTGGTTGTTGTTTACCTGGACTTTAGTAAAGCCTTTGACACCATCTCCCACAGCATACTTCTGAAAAACTCACTGCTCTTGGCTTGGATGGGCATACTTTTTGCTGGGTAAAAAACTGGCTGGATGTCTGGGCCCAAAGACTGGTGGTGAAAGGGGTTAAATCCAGTTGGCAACCGGTCACAAGTGATGTTCCCCAGGGTTGGTTCTGTTTAATATCTTCATCCATTATCTGCATGAGGGGACTGAGTGCACCCTCAGTAAGTTTGCAGACACCACCAAGGTGGGCAGAAGTGTTCATCCACTTGAGGACAGGAAGGGTCTGCAGAGGCTATCTGGATAGGCTGGATCGATGGGCCAAGGCCAACTGTACGAGGTTCAACAAGGCCAAGTGCCGGGTCCTGCACTTGGGTCACAACAACCCCACACAAGGCCTGGGGAAGAGTGGCTGGAAAGCTGCCTGGCAGAAAAGGACCTGTGGGTATTGGTCAGCAGCTGGCTGAATATGAGCCAGCAGTGTGCCCAGGTGGCCAAGAAGGCCAGTAGCATCCTGGCTTGTATCAGGAATACTGTGGCCAGCAGGACTAGGGGAGTGATTGTCACACTGTACTTGGGACTGGTGAGGCTGCATGTCAAAATCTATGTTCAGTATTGGGCCCTTCACTACAAGAAGGACATTGAGGTGCTGGAGCACATCTGCAGAAGGGTAACAAAGCTGGTGAGGGGTCTGAAGAACAAGTCTTTTGAGGAATGGTTGAGGGAACTGAGGTCATTTAGCTTGGAGAAAAGGAGGCTTAGGGGTGACTTTATCAGTCTCTACAACTGCCTGAAAGGAGGTTGTACTGAGGTAAGGGTTGGTCTCTTCTCCCGAGTAACAAGTGATAGGACAAGAGGAAGTGGTCTCAAGTTGTGCCAGGGGAGGTTTAGATTGGATAATAGGAAAAATTTCTTCACCAGAAGAGTTGTTAAGCGTTGGAAGAGGCTGCCCAGGGAAGTGGTTGAGTCACCATCCCTGGATGTATTTAAAAAACATGTAGATGTGGTGCATAGGGACATGGTTTAGTCGTGGACTTGGCAGTGCTAGGTTAACAGTTGGACTCAATGATCTTAAAGGTCTTTTCTAACCTAAATGGTTCTATGATTCTGTGATTCTTTCAGAGATTTTGTAGTTACCCCCAGTTCTGAAACAGAGATCAAAGGTTTGAGGCTTTGTGAAAATATTTATTTGTTCCCTCTTATACAAATCCTTGCTTGTTTAGCCATGAGCCAAAAAACTACTCTTGATGTGTTCTGCATAGGATCTGCTTATGCTGCATAGAAGCTGCCTGAACAGCTGTTTGATGCAGGTTGCCAGATAGCCTCATAAAACTCCCTGGTATCTGAAAATCAGGAGAAGTTAATAAGGACATAGAGCGTATCATCAGTAAGTTTGCAGATGACATCAAGTCAAGCAGGAGTGTTGATCTGCACAAGGATAGGGAAGCTCTACAGAGAGACTTAGATAGATTGGATCGATGGGCAACGTTAATGGCATGAGCTTCAACAAGGCCAAGTGCCAGGCCCTGCACTTGGGCCACAACAACCCCCTGCATTGGTACAGGCTTGGGGAAGCATGGCTGGAAAGCTGCCTGGCAGAAAAGGATTTGAGGGTTCTAATTGACAAGCAGCTGAATATGAGCCGGCAGTGTGCCCAGGTGGCCAAGAAAGCCAATGGCATCCTGGCTTGTATTAGAAATAGCGTGGCCAGCAGAAGTAGGGAGGTGATTGTGCCCCTGTACTCAGCACTGGTGAGGCCACAGGTATTGTTTCCAGTTTTGGGGAAGCTGGTGAAGGGCCTGGAGAACAAATTGTACAAAGAGTGATTGAAGGAGCTGGGACCGTTTAGTCTGAGGAAGAGGAGACTTAGGGGTGACTTCATCACCCTCTACAACTACTTGAAAGGATTTTGTAGAGAGGTTGGTGCTGGTCTCTTCTCCCAGGTGATTAGTGATAGAACAAGAGGGAATAGCTTCAAGCTACAAAAGGGTAGGTTGAAACTGAGCATTAGGAAAGAGTTTTTCACAGAAAGAGTAGTCAGGCGTTGGAATAGGCTGCCCAGGGAGGTGGTTGAGTCACCATCCTTGGATGTGTTTAAGAGTCGTTTAGATGTGGTGTAGGGCGATATGGTGTAGGAGAGAACTTTGTAGAGTAGGATAGATCCCAAGTGTCTTTTCCAACCTAAATGATTCTATGATTCTAAGTTCTAAATGGAACTAAGTTCCATTTCTAAGTTCTAGGTTCTAAGTTCTGTGGATCAGAACAGACTTTGCATATCTCATAAAAAACTTTACCTATTTCTTCTGCTCATAGATAAATAGAGTAATACCTAAAGATCTGATCAAAAGACTTAGTAGCTTCTTTCACCATGTGCTGACTTTGCCAAATACTCTTTTTTATTAAGTCTTAGCTACTCCAGACTTTTCATATAGTGCTAGTAATCTGCCCTGAGCTGTTTAAGTGCAGTTTTGCTGTTTTATTCTCACAGAGTACCTGACTCACAAATTTCACTATTCATTGAAGTGTGAATTTTAAGATGTACATGAGAGCACAAGTACTGATTCAGAGGCAAAAGAAACATAGGGAAGAGTGTTGTTTTGTTTTTCCCATCCCTAAATTTTCTACTTTATGGTTCGCTAGAAAAAATAAAATCAAGAAATCATGGTCTATTTTTTTTGTAATGTTTCTAATAGGACGTTTTCACTTGCTTTTATTCCACAGCAACATTGTATAAAGCAAAGGTTCTGAAAGCTTTGGGGTTTTTTAAGTCACTGTTGAGCATATATCTAAACAACCTGTCTGTGTTTATGTTATGTAATCTTCCAAGTAACCAATAGTACGTTATATATGCTATTGTGTCATGGTGGTCTGGTTTCACCATCATCATACTAATGCTCTGAAGAGCAGAGCCTTTCCCTTCCATGCCTTTCATAAAAATTTTGAAATTCACAATGAAAGTTGCAAAATAGGAAGCATTGTTTCTTTACTCTTAAAGTATACCTCAGGTATTATATAGTTCTTAGAAAATACCAGGTGAAGAATTGTGTATATTTGTCGTCTGATGGGAACTGAAAGTCAGAGAAGCTGATTGGCTCACAAAAGAAACATTTAAGTTGTTGTTTGTGCCTCCTACATGTTTGGCACCCAAAAATAATTATCTTGTTCTTTTCCCTTTTCATCTGTAACCAGTGATCCTGGCCCTTCAATGTGACTGAGAACAATTAAATAAAGCTGTCTCATTATATCCTTCTCTTTGCATTCCTCTGTCTCTCCTTGCTCTCTCATGATATCCTTCTCTTTGCATTCCTCTGTCTCTCCTTGGTCTCTACATGTACTTCTATGGAAGTTTCATGGTTGGTATAACTGTAAAGTAACCAAGAGCTTCAGAGAGCTCACTAAGGCAGAGATACCACATCTGAGATTCATTAGCTTAATGTTTCTCTCAAGGGACACCATATACCTGATTTGCATTGACCTAAACTCACTTGATAATTCCATGATGGAGATAAAAAGCCACTGAAAAGAAAGCAGCTCCTTCAGATTTTTACACAGCCATATGACAGGCAGAAAAATTGCCCTTTGAGTACTGTGTGCAGTTTTGGGTGGATATCAGACTATTAGAGTGTGTCCAGAGGAAGGTGACCAAGATGGTGAAAGATTTCAAGGACATGACTTAATGGGAAGCAGCTGAGGTCACTTGGTTTGTTCAGTTTGGAGAAGGGAAGGCTGAGGGATGACCCCATTGCAATCTACAACTTCTT
Organism: Tringa tobata; assembly: GCA_033628505.1. Classification (NCBI taxonomy): domain Eukaryota; kingdom Metazoa; phylum Chordata; class Aves; order Charadriiformes; family Scolopacidae; genus Tringa; species Tringa tobata. The sequence goes on along the minus strand of JAHREE010000118.1, from coordinate 16,491,599 downwards.
GAAAGGGGGCAGCAGAGGGGGAGGTGCTGATCGCTCTCTGGTGATAAGTCATGAGGAAATGGCATGTAGCTGTGTCAGGGTAAGTTCAGATTGGACATTAGAAAAAGGTTCTTTACTGAGAGGGTGGTTGGTCACTGGAACAGGCTCCCCACGGAAGCAGTCAGAAGCTAGTCAGAATTCAAGAAGCATCTGGACAGTGCCATAATCATATGGTTTAATTTTAGGTAGTCCTGTGAGGACCAAGGAGTTGGACTCAATGATCTTTATAGGTCTGTTCGCCTTGAGGTATTCTATGATTCTGTGGTGAAAAAGAAGTAAACCCATCACACAGAATATTTGCATAGTCATTTGGTCAAAATCTGTTTAATCTACGTGAATGTTCTGCTAACATTTAAATGTGGGTTGATCACCTCCAGAGTGCTTCATTTCTTCTCTCATGTTTACCAGTTATGTCCACTTATCCTTCCAAAAGTACCTTTACCATTGTTATGAATATATATCAAATTTCCACTGAATTAAATGAGTTGATAGAGAAGAGGAGGTTCTTGCTATTGTTCAATGACATCACTCTACTAGAAATGAGAATCCAGTTAAAATACATATTTTTTTTCTGGATGGGGCATAATTTACTATAAGGGGAACAAGATTTGAAGTACTTTTATTTAGAAAACAGTCCCTTTCTGCTGGGAACTTTAATTTTGAATTTTGCTGGGTTTGTCTTCTCAGCCTCTCAAAAGTCGAGTAACAGGCTTTAAATTTGGTTTGGTAAGATTTGAGTTGATGGAGAAAGCATGTGTAAGTTTTGAAGCAAGTTATAAGGGGTTAACATGAAATGTGAAAAAGATAAAACATACAAATCCAGTAAAATTTCTAGGAAGGATTTGAAAAAAATGTAAATAAAATATGATTTATTAGATTCAGGTAGCTGATATCTAGTTTGCCAAACCAAAATGGTTTTAACCTAATACTCAGATAAACTTCAAATAGTAGTAATGATAGAATAGTACTCATATTGTAGTCAGAAGCAGTGTGTTACATTTGAGTATATGCTGTGTTTTGTGTTGTTTACGTTTTATTGTGATATTGTCTTTTAATATGCAAACCCATGAAACTCGCAAAGCAATAAGGCACAGCCTTTATTGTTCTCTAATTAGGGACAAAAATAGAACACCTCATCTAAAGTGGAAGTTCAGTACTCATAAATGAACTCTAAAGTATTCAACATTCGTCAGAAAAAAATGTAGCTGCTCTGCACTCTTGACCTTCCAGCAGTTTAGTGCATATGTTGTTTATTCATTGAAAATATTTATGCAACGGACAGGCTTAGAATAGAGGCTCAACAGAAAGTTTGTGATGGAGTAAGCGCAAATCCCATTCTTCTCCAAAATATTTGTAAAGTAAGAAAAAAATCAGGTTTTTTTCATTCTTTCAACCAATCTACAGCTCTCCTTTGCCACTTTCCCCTCTAGTCTTTTTAAGCGTGCAAACACACGTATCACATTGGATATTCTTAGCAAAATCTTCATCCTTTGTTGACTAGGTATGGAAATCTCTAATGCTAAGCCTCTGCCAATTCTCAGGAGAATATTCTGTTTTATTTAAAATTCACATACCTTCTACTGTAGCTTGTTAAGCTCCACCCGTAAACTTCTGGGGTTTTTTTTGCAATCTTCAAACAAACATCACAATGAACTCCTTATTTCTGAGCCATGGAGAAATCTCAGTAGGATACACAGGAATTTGCCTTTAATTAGAGGTTCTAATAGAAACGTCAGAAGGGGATGCTATCTTAGAGCATAAAAGAAAATTAACAATTTGTTTAGCTGCTATATTTCTCAACAAGTCTCTTTTTTGTGTTGAAAGACCATGTAAATCAGGCCACATCACCAGGAGAAGAAAGGAACTCCAATGTTGCTCTCAGACAGAGTCAACTTAAACCAAACTTTTTCTTTATTACTTTTTTCTGGGTTTAGGTTGAAGCTGTAACTTTTGAGAAATAGCAAGAGTGCTAATTACTACTTATTAAATACAAAGTTCAAATTACGTTCTTGCATTTTTAATAGTAACCCTTTTGAAGTGATATACACATTTTAGTAGGATCGTTTCTGGTATTTAAGTCAAATAATCTAGTACAGATTCAAAAATCAAATGAGCTTTTCTCACGTAGTCATTTCAAACTGTGTGGTTACTTAAGTAAGGAGAGAGGCCTTAAAAACTACAAGAAAGATGCTTTGTCTCTTGTTTACATCTGTTCTTTATGAGGCCAGTTGAAATACTACCATTTTCCCATTGCGAATAGTATATTACACTTTGAAAATCTCCATTTCAACAAAGGAGCTACTTGTGAAAGGAAATAGTGCTCAGTGTGAGGGCAGAGGATACATTCATCCTCTATGGCTACATGGGTTAATTTCCCAGAGCCTACCACAGCATAGTTCCCATTAGTGGTTGCAGAGGATGGTCGTGTAATATAGATAAAAATCCACAAGCAGGACTAATCTCATCTAATTTTAGGGTGCTACAACATAGATATTTACATCTGAACCACACATTCTGATGCCGTGTATAGTCTATGGAGAAAAGTAAGCCCTTTCAGGGGGTGATTAATTTCAGCCAGAGGAACACTGAAAATAGGTGAGATAATCCACACCCTAGGAAGGCCTATTTCTCTCCATTGACTGTAAAGACAATGTAGACACCTTAGCTCAGAGATAGACGTATGCAATGTGGACATTTAAGTTAGATGAGATGAATCCTAATTCAACTGAGAACCCTCACTGTTTTGTCTAGAGCTACTTGGACTGACCTTCTCAAATAAGACCTCCGTTTTCTGGTGCTATATGGTGAATGAATTTGGGAGAAAAGGTGTATAACAGGCAAGTGCAATGATTGCTACAAGGTTGAATTGCATGAAAGAAAGCTCTCTGATATGAGCAGATATGTCTCTGCTAGCTCTATGATATGTGCTTTCGGGGACTAATAGTAAAGCTTATGAAGATAAATGCAAGTGGTGACAATTTCTCTGAAAATTGTACTGATTGTACTGAATGTTACCTATGCACAGAGGTGTTTAACATCCTTGTCATGGTACAACCCATGATAGAAGCACAAAATAATTTCATTTGCTTCTATTAGACATGCAGTATTTGTGGTCAGATGAAGTATCTGTCATGGGTCTTTATTTTCTACTGTAGTGTTTTTAGTTAAGTATGGTAAGCAGAAGGACCATCTGGGGACTCTTTAGCCTGGCGAAGAGAAGGCTGAGGGGAGACCTTATTAATGTTTATAAGTATCTAAAGGGTTGGTTGAAGGAGGAGGGAGCCAGACTCTTTTCAGTGGTTGCCAGTGAGAGGACGAGGGGTAATGCGCACAAGTTGGAACATAGGAGGTTCCACTCAAATATGAGGAAAAACTTCTTCACAGTGAGGGGGACAGAGCCCTGGAACAGGCTGCCCAGGGAGGTTTTGGAGTCCCCTTCTTTGGAGATATTCAAGACCCGCCTGGATGCAGTTCTGAGTAACATGCTGTAGGCAATCCTGCTTCGGCAGGGGAGCTGGACTAGAGGATCTCTATGGTCCCTTCCAACTCTGAAAATTCAGTGGAATTCAGTGAAATTCAGTGAATGAAGTCTGTCTCACCTACTGAATATGAGTAACAGTGTCTGAATAGCTGGAACTTTGTAAAATAACCTTTACTAACCTCTAATGGCAATTCTGGGTTCTCAGTAACTCCTATGCATTAGTGACATCACAATTCAGGCGCTGTAATAGTACCGCATTGCAGGTACACTGTAATGAATTGTGGATTGGTACCAGATTAATTGATCTGGAGGTATAAATATAAATAACTATGCCTATAGAACTAAAAAATTAAATTAATTTGGCCTCTTTTTGTTTGTGTGTGTGTAGAACAGATGAAACACACCAAAACCACTGAAAAGGGAAAGCTAGAAATGTAATGGAATGATCTTATCAGTTGGTTTCTTTCATGATCCTCCATTTCCAAAATACTGCCTTTGAAAGACCTGAAATTTTGCCACCAATTTTAAATTTATGTCTGGTCCCTGACTTGAGCACAGAACTACTTCTTTGTGGGTACTTGGAAAGAGAAAGTGCAGCAAAGATAAAATAAAACAATATAAAAAGTAGGTTAGTTAACGAATAAATGGTGTATTTCAACTTTTTCAACAAAGTATGTACTTGACCATATTATACATTAGGAAGTCAAGCTGCTTTGTAGATACTTTGTATCTCATGTAACTTCTTTACTGGTAACGAATCTTTCTATCTCTTTCATACTGCTTAGTACGTTCCATTGCTCAGGTTACCTAAAGCTGAGGTTCGTTTCCTTGAATGCATCTTCTTTTAAACCCATCCAACTTTGATAATTTCCTTTTTAATAAAGGCTGTTTCTGGCTATTGATAAAGTACAAGACTGAGTAAGCATACATCAGTTTTGCATACAACTTCTGTCATGTTCAAAAATTAATGAAAAGCTAAGAATACTTTTTCTTAAGTTTTAAGACATTTTTAAAAATGCACATGATAAAAATATGCAGACAAGGACACTTCTAAGCAAAATGAGCACAACAGTTTGATTCTCAAATTTTATATTATTCTGAGAGTCTAAAGAAGTCTCTTAAGTGATATCAATTATATTTGCACCCATTTTTTTTTGCTACCTTGCCATAATTTAAATGTTAGCATCATATCTTAAGGTCGGTCTTCTACCTGCCTGCTAGTCTTCCAGCTCTTTTTCCTCTCACTGTTTGATGTCCTCTGACGGGAAACATAGGGAAATACTCAAGTTTGTGTAATTAAGCAAATCATGCACATATTCAGCACTTGTGTATTGGTAAGCATGTTAAAATGGGAAAACTTGAAGCTGCATTGTGCTGCATAAAACATCTGAATTTTGATGTTATCAAACTTCTACCACATTGTAAAACTCAGGGAACTTGAATTGCCTAAGAAAAATGGGAGATGTCTCTCAAGAACATTAGCAAATCACTTGATTTTTTTTGCTGTTGTAGATTGATTTTTATTTGTGCATAACAGTCCAATTTCCATTCCAAGCTTCCAGCTTTTACATCTGTAATCCTATCTTATTTTTCCTGGCAATTTATTAGTTGTGTGAAATTGTGGACACAATTCTCTGTGGGTGAAAAATTGCACCTACTAAAGAGTAGGTTTGAGAATCAAGCTTCTATATGCATGATTACTATAGAGCACGATGTGGTATAATAGGTGAGAACAAACCATGGTTATAAAGATCAAGTCTATTGTAGGTATAAAAGCCTATTTTATGTCCATTAAAGAGCCTTGATTATTTAAAGGCATTTGTGCTGTTGGTTATTTTACACAGGTTATTTACACTGTTGATTAAATTGCTTGCAAAGCAGTCAGATTTCCATACACAAGTAGTCTAACAGAAATATTATGCAGCCAGCAATTTGCCAGTTGTCTGTTGACAAAGACAGAGAGTAAGCCACTTGCTACTGTTTTTATACAATGAATCATTTTTGTAAAAATGGAGCAGTCTAATGAAAATTCAAATGTATTGCTTTTCCCAATTCAAACAGAAATCCAAGCACTTCATATACTCTGCAAATAAGCCTCATTTGCCACAGTGTATCAACTAACAAGCAATTTCAGTTCTACAAGCAGATTTTAAATAAAATTCTCCAGATTTAAACAGGTAGTTTCATTTTACTTCCATAAACAGATACTTTCAAAATATTTAGACATCTGTATATAATACTGTTTAAACTGTTTGTTCTAAAATGTAAATAGGTATCTCAGTGTTTGGGTTACCACCTGACATCTTTCTCATTTAAGGGGAAAACATAAAAAAATAATTGAGATAACTAGAGTCAGGAGCAGTGCTTACACAGCATGTTAGCATCTTCTATTGTGTCTGAATTGTTAGACAACTTAGAGGGGAACTGTGGGTAGACTGGCTCTGCAGAAGAGGGGAAGTGCCTGGTCTCAGTGGAGTTACTAGTTGCTTTGCTCAGGGATTCTGTGGTGAGCTAACATAATCCAGAGCAATGCCACTCTGTAGGAAGATGTCTCAGAATTAGAAACAAGAGCATAAAATGACAGAAACCTTACAGAAGGGTTTCTGCCCCTTTGCATGCGACTGTGCTTACCAGGATACCGTGTCAGACCCATCTATAGGACATAGCCTTGCTAGTTTTCTCTTTTGCAGTTCCTAGAAATTGATGCTTAGATACTGCTGCTGCCTCTATAAATTTGTATGATCTTTTGAACATCTGGTGTGCGCTATTGTTGCAGAACACTTTGGGATGACTCTTTCCTACTCAGCACTGTCACCACACCATGCCATTTCCACTTGTCTCTGTGGTGCATGTCTGGTTTGTTGCATGTAGTGCACACATCTGTTATATTGTATATTTAGTTATTTGAATTATTACAAGCTGCAAATGTTTTCTAATAGGTAAGTATTTATACCTAAAATTATTTTCTCCTTTTTGCACTATATATTTAGAATGTAGTCCAGGTCTCTGTGAAGTTAATGGAAACTGGATCAGGTCCTGATCATAAAAAATTTTTTGGTGTGCCAGTTGGCAGAAATATTAAATAAAGATAATCAGATTTCAAATGTATTTATGCATTAGTGAATTTGAAGATAGTTATGGTATATTAAGAAAATAAATTTAGAAAGGAGTAGAAACTTCACGTTTAACTTGATCTACTTCCAAAAAAAAAATCTATCTTAAAAAAAATTATGTACTTAAAATTATTATTTTTAAGATTTTTCTCTTTCCCAATGTGCTTTCTGTAATTTGGTGTGTATTGTGAGAAATCATTCTTTTCTCTCAGTTTCACAAGGTCTTTCACACAGCATGAGAGAATACAAAGACTTTGAAAAGTGGTTATAGGACGTGTGAAACATGATTGCAAGCCCAGAGAAATTGGTACAGTCATTCAGACATAATACTTGAAACGGCTTTTGAATCAGTAATGGGAATTAACTGGATTATTAATTGAATGTGCCTTTTTTTAAAAAAAATATATATACATCCAGCAGTTAATTTTAAATATAGGGAACTTGCTTCATCACTTTCATGCCACTACCATAGTCTTTGACAAAATTTGCGCTGAAATAGAGTGAGCTGTATTTTCAACCAATATATATAGTATGGAATAGGTTTATAAAATACATATAGTATATAGTGTGTATATATATAGTGTGTATATATCTAGAGCATGCATTTTTCCTCAGACAGATTGTCTCATAAGTAAAGTAATTTTGATTTTAAGATCAGTTAATAACTTGTAAGAAGTAGAAGAGAATCTACTGTCATGGATATGCATTTCCACTCATAAAACCATAGGACTCCGCAAAGTGATGGAGAATGAAATACACTTGCTAAGCAATGAAATTTCAGTTAAACACAGCACGTAAACAGAATTGCATTCCTGCCCAACAAATCAGTTGAACACATCCCGAAGTTAAGTAGTTACTCTAGCATTTTGCCGAGTCAAGGTCCATGGAAAGGATTGCTGCTCTGGCTGAATAACAAGCTGTTTCTTGGCAAGGGCTGCAAACCTAGAGACTGTCTTGTAAAAAAGAAATTAGGTCACTTTTTTTTTTTTTGTCAGAAAGAGTAGAGATGTGGTCTTTTGTTTTAGAAAAAAGTAATCAATAGATACATTTTTTTTCAAATGCATTACATACTGATTGGTTGATGCTGTTCACCGGAGACAATGCTATTGGTTGAGCCAAAGTATACAGTCTTTTTTCTATTTATGTATGTAATATATATAGAAAAAATATAATATCCATTATATCATTCTTTTATCTAACTTCAGATATATTAGCATATAATATCAGAAATTAAAAATGATAGATTGGATCTTCTTATCATAATTAGAACTGTGAAAAAAAGTGCATTATGAACTGAGTGCCTTACAGGAAGAAATCTATAATAATAGCTGCTGCATGTGCAGCGAGGAAATGAAATTGAGCATTGTCATAAGAGACTGTGGCTATGTGCTTAGCTTGACTTTTCATTTTTCAGAAATAAGGATGAAGGAAGTTGTGTATTCATGATTTATTATCAGGATTCTCCAGATCTTGCCCACATGGTTCTCTGACCACACTAAATCTAACTTTTAGAGATATTTGTTCATTTTGTGCGTAATGGGTGATGTGTGTAATTGAAAGATTGAAAGCTCGTTTACTTTGTGCTGTTCTGTGTATATGTGCAACCCTATTTCAGAAGATTGCATGGTTTATGTATTACTGACTTTTAGTCCTAGAAACAGCACTAAAATGGCTTGCAGTAGAAAAAAAAAGTGCTTGAAAAAGTTAAAAAGTGAATTTTGGAAAATGTAAACAATCAGTCTTTATTCCATTTTATTAAAAAAAAAAAAACAAACAAAACAAACAACAAAAAGACAAAACCCCAACAAAACATGCAAAAGTCCTCTGGTTTTTGCTTTCAAGGTCAAATCATAAGAGCAAAGGCATATATGAAATGTGTGTATTCAAGTATATTAATTTTCAATTATTCTTTTTCATTTTTAAAAGATTATTCCTGCTTATTTCTTGTTGGATTTTTTAAAGCAGCAGCAAACCACGTAACGTAGTGTATATTTTTGAGAGAGAAGTTTTATTTAGATCTCTAGCTTGACAAGATTTATCACTGTACTATTGATAAGTTGTGCATTTTCCATCAACCTACAGTGTTTGTATGTCTTTCAATTAACTTTACCTGAGCTACTAGCAACAAGGATAGAATATCACAATTAAAATTTGAAGTCCATGTCAGTGTTTGTACTAATTTGTGCACAAAATCAAGTAGGGTGGGAGATCCTGGATTTCTAGATCAATTCATGCAATGTGTGATTTTACAAACATCTCTGATGGTTTTGCTCCTTTATTGTGCCCAAATAGAAAGCTGTTTTTTAATAGAATCAAGAAATAGATATTATATATCTCTATCCTTGAGACTGCAGGTTCACACAATGCTGTTTTTGGTATACAAGCCAGTTTAAGAGGTGCCTCTCTGTATCTATAGCCAGTACAACTTGTGGCCTTCACAGTGGGCTGCTACAGCTGTTTGAAAGACAGTGACCACTGAAACGACCCAGGCTAAAACTAACCTATTTGGAGGTTTATTTTTTAATCCAGGTTACATCTGAGATTTATTGATCAATATATCTATATTTGTTTTAATATATATGAGGAAGTATGTATTTGTTGGTATGTATTTCATATATTTGTACCTATATGAAAAGTTCCACATTAGAATATAAGCACTATCAGCCTTCCAGAAATACTGAAAATGGGAAAGCCCTCAGAACCTCTGGAAAGCATTTAGGGCCTAGAAGATTTGTCTTATATGTCTAATATCAAAATTGCTGTGAAAAAAAATTTTCTAGTAACAGTGATTTTTAAGCCAATACTTTTTAGTCATTCCTAACATATCACTTGGCTAGTAGAATCCCTCTGTGAGTCATCATAAAAATTAATTCTTCTATAAACCCCCAAACTAATGTTAATCATCTACTAGAAGGAAATGGCTATGTTAACCATTTGTGCTTTGTAACAGCATAGAAACATCTATCTGAACAGTGTAGCTTTCAATCTATCTGTTGCGTATTTGCTTTTATACTGTGGTAGCAAAATTTCAGTAGAGTCTATAAAAAGTCTCATTTGTAGCTGCCTAAGAAATACTTAATTTACTTTTTAATGAAGTTCATTACTTAAGACTTTGTATGATACATTATTGCTGGGAGCTGGAACCTGACCCCACTTTGCCTTTTCTTTCTTCACATATTTGCTTTTATCATGTCAGTTTTACTCAAGTGACACTGAAATATGGAGATTTTTCCAATCTTTTTTTTTTTCTATTTTTTTTTTTCCAGAAGGGGCTTATCTCTGGCAAGGCCTAGATTGTGAATGCAAGCTTTGATGTTAACAGCCCCAGTGCCTTTCTCTTTTATTTGGGGCATTAACTTAAATTACATATTCAAAGTATCTGTTCAGTGCTTTTGCTAGAATTTTTCAATAATTAAAATAAGTGAGCTTTTTTAAGTACTCTTTCCGTAGTGTTTCAACCTTAGTAGAGATGTGACTCAGACCAAATCCTGTTCTTTCTATCAATTTCACTGATTTCAAAACTCTATATTGGTGCTCACAGGCCAGTGTACCATGTTTCAAAAGCAGTACTTTAAGAAGTTGCCTGAAAACACATCAGCCACAAGAATGTTTACTGCTTTTGTGCTGAATAAAATTATACACTGATAAAGAACTGCAATTTAGAAATCCTTACTCCATGAAAAATATATTAATTTCACCCTGATGCTTACTGACCAGTGTAATGAGAAGCAAGCTGTCAGTCTTTCAGTGTTTCAAAGCTCTTGTGCTTTACGGTAAACCAACAATTGCTTCATATGTTTTAAGAGTTGGAAAAAACCCAAAACATCAAAATCATTTTAACTGAATGGCCACATATAAGTCCAGATTTAAAAACTGCATTTGTCCACTAGAGCTTTTAACAGGATTTTTGTGATCCATTCAGAGACTTCCCTTAACATAATAAAATAGCTTATTTTAAAAACGAAATTTCAAAGCAGATGGAAAAGGTGTATGAGTCTGGAGATACTGTTTCCACTTAAAGTTCTCCAAGCAAACACAAAGCCTAGCCAGTTTGCCTCCAAAGTCCCCAGCTGGGAAAATAAGATCTCTCCTTTGGATCTTCCCTTTTTATAGTCAGACAGATATTTTTAAACTTAGAAAGGATTATCAAGCTTCATTTAAATCCTTCAGGAAGATCAAAAGAACACAGGGAAAGAGGAGAAATTGTCACAGAAAAAAACAAAGAAACAGAGGTGTCACTCCCACGTTAAGGGTAGTGGTGCTGATAGAATATCCAGGAGAGTCTGAAACAAAGGATTTTCTAAAATTACTGTTACTGCTGCTGGCAATGAGCTTTACCTTTATTTGCTCATATTTTTCCATGCTGTATCTTTAAAAATCTTTTCTAACCTTTGCTACTTTGTATAGACCTTTGAAAATCACCACGTTTCTGGCTCTTGTGTTTTACAGACCTTTTCAACCACATATAATTTTAAAATGTGTTTGACTTATTTTAAATGTCCCAGGCCAAGAGTCAAACAGCCACACTTCACTAAATAGTACCATGTTCAATAAATAGTGCTTTGGCAATCAGTATAAGCACTATACTGTTGACAGGGTAGAAGAATCTGACCATAAATGAACAGGGTTACAATATGCAGAAAGGCTGAAAGATACATGAGTTCAGGGTGTTCTGAGAAAAATCAGAGATGAGTCAGAAGTGGAACATTCCACTGACACCCACTAGTCCCAGTTTCAATGAGTCAGTCAGAACGAGTACCTGAACATGAATTCCGTGTTTCATCTTGGTTTGGAAAAAAAGGAAATCCTACTGATGAGGTTTCACGAAGCTAAACCCCTGCCTTTCTTAGCTTATTTTCCATGAAAAAAATATAGTGTGGAAACTACTGTTATGTCTAGCATAAGAAGGTGAATATATGATTGTAATTAATAAGTCAGGAAGCCAGGCATGCAGTACAGAAGCGAAAGTATTTTGAAAAGATGAGATAATACATTCTGCGACTGTGATTGTTTTAATTAAGTTGTTGTAAGTTCTACAGATTTTTCATCTCAGCTCGAATCAGTGGTTCTATAGTTTGAGAGAGTATAGGGGGTTAAAATTATCTTGGCAGGAGAGTACAAAGAAAATGCTGTTTGGCTTATATCCCAAGGATGTGCAGTGGCATCAACAGGGAAGGATGCATTGACAACAGCTTTTAGGACATCAAAAGTGTCAGCATCAGAGACAGCAGCAGCATGAGCAGACTGTGCTGATGGTGCTTCTTTCTTGCACTGCCATTAGAAATTGATATGTGCCAGCAGTTATCACAAAGTGGAATCCAAATTACAGTAGTTATTTCCAATCCTAAATTTCAGGATAGAGTTGCCCAGTATTGACAGAGACTGGATCACATCTTTCTGGTTACTAGGTCAGAGCCTTAGCCATCCTGTATTGAGGCATCAGCAGGGACTTCGGTGGAATGACATCAATTAATGCCAGCTGGAGATGTGACCCTGTGCTGTATGACCATCTACTCTAATGCCCTCCAAAGACACAAACTAGGTCCTTTTCCAGCCACAATCAGAGAATAGCATGGTAACAGTTCATTAAATCTAACTCTCTGCCTTAAATATAAGGCTTTGAGCTGTGAAAGGCAAAGAGGAAAAGGTATGCAGTTGGCTACTACCTTCTAAGGTAAGAGTTAAAATGGACAGGGAACATCCTTTTCCTGTGGAAAGTTTTGTGCAAAAAAGTGATAACTATATTGGTTTCCATTTTTTTTTAAAAAAAAAAAAACCACCCTAAAAACTCAGGGAGGGTGGTTGCAATTAAAAAATAATTTTTGTTTGCTAAACATTGCTTAGCTCTCCCCTGGAGAGTCTTGAGAAAATTGTCTTCAATTAATAATTTTGCAAAAAGTTAATGCTATTCTTTTGCTAATGTTTGATTAAATGTTTCTCACCAGTTGGCTTACAAACTTTTATGACTACCCTTAACCTAGAGATTGCTTAGGTAATTACACACAGAGACAATCAAGATGCTTCAGTTTAACTAGGTATCTCACAGTAGATGGCATACTTCAGCTTGTAGGAAAGAAAAAACAGGTAATATGCTTTATCTCTTTTAGTGCATGGTAACTCAGCAAGGCAAAAACCCGACATCTCTGGGCCTCATGTCTTTTTGTATGTAAGTGCTATCACCAATGAAATTACTTTTGTGATTAGACTGATTCTTATCAACGATCTTCATAAGCCGTGGAAGAAGTCAGTGCACAAAACTCTTCATATATATTTATTTTCCTCATGTAGTCAACTATGGCCCCAATTAAACCAGTTGAACTTAAAGAAGAAAATGCAGCACTGCAAAAATATAAAGTAACATTTTAACAAGAAAAAAATTTGTAATCCTGTGATGGCACTGCTCAGATAAGTTTCTTTGTAAGGAAGATCTTTTTCCATTACTATGATTATATTCTTTCTACCAGAGTCAAGTGTCCAAGATTTTGTCACAGGTGAAGGATGAAGTGATGAAACAGTTAAAATTAACATCCTATTGGGTGACAGATCTGCCTTTATAAAGTGACTTTTGCAATAACCTGTAATGTAGTCAGTGGCTGTACATGAAATTTTAAAATCAACAAGCTAATGTGAAACCCTCAAATATCAGCAAAGTTAAAATATTTTTATAATCCCTCCAAAAATCATTGGGACCATACACTCTGTGTGGCTAACAAGAATTATTCTTACACCATGAACTTTTGTTGGTAAAAATACATCGGTAGCATTTATAAAACCTTCCAGTATATATTAAGTTTGGGTCAGAACTGATAGCTGAAGGTGCAGTTAATATGTATTGGCAATATTTGCAACAAATTCTTGTTACTGCTGTCTTGGTCCTTGGATGTTTTTTTTTGCTTCTTCACGTGTGCACATGTGCACACGCACACACTAGAAATTTAAGTATTACCTCCCTAAGATATGATCTTGGTCTACTGGTGAACATAATTACAATTCTTTTTTTTCTCCCAGCTTTCCTCCCGTCAAATAGAGAAGAAAAAAAAAAAAGAAAAAGGAAGATCCCTATAGTCAAAATGTTGGCAGGCCTGTTTGTGATTATGTTGTGTCAAATAGCTGTAAAATTAATGCAGTAAAAGTAGGTGATAAGTAAATCTTTTATTTAAAGATTTATTAAAATCTGGTGGGCTCCCATTTTAAGCCACTTGTAATTTAAAAATGTAAGCATTTCTAAATCTTTCTGCAGAGGCTAGCTGCAAAGCTGTCATTATGAGAGTAACGAGTGTTTTTATATTATTCAGTGCCGTTCAAGTCTGTCCCCAACAAAAGTCTTTCAGTATTTAAAAACAAATGCAAAAATAATAGAGGAATAAAACAAAAGGAGATTGTAGGGCAGTAGCACATCTCAAAAACCTTGCTCAGTCACTTTATTAAAGTTCAGCACAGGTTCAGTATATAGGGTTCCCTTGCCCTTGCCCAGATGAATTAGCCTTTCACGTGGGTTTGGAGAGTGAGAAGGGGCAGGGCAGTTAACACACAACAACAGCAGGAAAAACATAAGAAAGGTCCTATTCATAAGCAGTGGTGACTGGAGAGAGTGAGAGTTTAGTGTTGGATGGATTTTTGGTTCAGAATTCAAGAGAAAACTCTAACCCGGTTCAGACAAATGTAACCTGGGCACTTTTTTGGAACTGCTGTAAGTTGTTGCAGAAACTGAAGTTACTCATTGCTAATGCAATTATAGATTTAAATGAGAGATGATATATTTGGATAGTCTTTATATCATTTCATCATCTAACTTAATTTTTTCTGATATTTCCACAAGGAATACTGCACATGCAGACAGCCCCACTTAGAAAAAAAGTAAGGAAATCATGCCTGGCTGACCTTCTTCTTACCTACTCTAAAGACACAAGAATTTGACGCAAATATCACATTTGCACTAACCAAATCAACACTAAATGCTCTGTGAAGTGGATTGAATGTGGTTTTGTAGCTGAATACAGCTTTCTTTGAGTTTTTTTTGGGGGCACATTGCCTTTGGCTAGACTGAGCATAAGTCTTGATGTTTGCCAGAGTATTTTGTGATTCTGAAGTTCTCTCTGAAGACAGTGTCTAGTTTGTCCACTTCTAAGCAAACAGAAAATAAGAAACCAGGACACACTACATTAAAACCATGAATGTAGCCCACCTCTGAAACAGAGAAAAGTTTCCATGGAGCTGGCTGCTGCAATAGCCTTTCTGTGATGTCTGGAATATGAATGTGAGCTCAGCAAGATAACTATTCTACTTCCTTAAAAAATTGATAATAGTAACTGACCTCACACAAAAGTGTCTAAAGCCATTTTACCCTGAAAACTGGCCTTAGAGAGAGTGGTACTTTGTGACTACATACTTCATTACAGATTCCTCTAGTGCTGCACCAGAAGCAGTGTTCAAGAGCTAGTTAGGGTAACAGAAAGGGACACACTGAACAGCATTCCTCTGAGTAGTGGTGACCCTCGACTAGTGTATGTCTGTCTGGGCTGTCAATGCTTCTGATTGTCTATCAGATGAAAAAAGAGGCACGTAGGAGGGTCAAACACTGAATGAAGAAAAATACCCTGGGGAGTTGTGCTCCTAAATGGATGCGCTGTGCATCTGCATAGCTTTGCCACATGTGATGTAGGAAAGTTTGACATCCCAACTAATGCTAAGGTGGCAGGGAATGGGGAGGAGGGGAGGAATTTGTCAGAAGTGGCCTTTTCTCAATCAGCATAAATCTGTGCCTGAATTTTTTGACCTAACAGCCTCCAGTAAGTATGTAAGATTTCTAATGAAGTGAGACCAAAAATGTGCACTTGGGTGTTATCTGTCAAACTGCGCTGATTCCCCTCACATATAATTTGAATATAATTTTGTGGGCCAACTGATGCTGCCATTAGTTGTACCAAGACAATTGGTCTTAGATTGTTCCCTTATTAATATCAGTGTCATGGCTCATTATAATGGAGGTAACCTTACTAAAGACATTTATCTTTTGTTTTCAAACAGACTGAAAATTAGTGAAACTAGAGTCATGTGCAAAGTCCACCAGATATTTCTAAAATGTTATTATCTATGGGCAGGACTGTATTTTTGGTAGCCAAGAGTAATTAAGTAGGTACCTGTCTGACACTGTTGGTATTTCAGTACACTTTTACAGGCTAGAAGTACCTCACAGAAACAGAGGGAACCTTTGGTTATATATTCATGGACAGCTCAACCTACTCTGTATTTCTAAAAAGTCCAAAATGCTTTACAAATACCTGTATGTAAAGGTCTCTAGCTTCCTGGTAACTGAAGCCAGTGCTTTAGCTCAGCCCTTTAGGCTGAAATCCTGATGTTATTTATAATGCCATATAGACAGACATAAAATGTAGCTAATACTCATATCCTGAGCAGCAGGTCCTCCTGATTGCAATTTGTTCATGAGCAAATCAACTGCCCTGTAAAACTATTTATGCCAAACAGATTTTTAAATAACCGAAACTCCGCATGTCACTTGGAAATACTAGTTTGTGATCAGAAGGTAGCAGGATCACAGCAGCAGGAGCATCAAGTGTGAGGGCAATCCCAAGAGGGTTTGTTTTTGTTTTGGTTGGTTGGTTGGTTGGTTTGTTTGTTTGTTTGTTTTGTAGAAAAGGGAAAACTACACAGGTGTAAAAGTGAGGTGAAGGCTATGGAGCCTTTCCTTTGCCAGTGATGAGGTGCCAAAAGCTTACCAGTAGCACCATCCCAGCTCAGCCCCAGTCTACAGCCAATACTGCTTATGAGTTACAATGTTTAAAATCTTCTGCCTGCCCACAACAGCAGATGCATGAGAACTGAAATATTTGCGAATTGTATTGTTGGCTGTTAGCACTCACAGAATTATTATTTTCTCCTTCCAACAAATTAAAGAGCATTGTGCTTTGGAAAAATCTGGTTTGCCCAAGAATTGTGTTGTGGTGTTTCTGTACTGGTTGTGTAAGAATGATTTGATTATAGCAATTTGCACTCACAGTATTTTGGACAACGTAATAAGCACTGAAATGATACATCTTACTTGGAAGCCTAAAACCTTCCAAAGCATGAGAAGAGCAACCATAGATTACCGCTTCTCTGACTCAAACCAACCAGGAACCTGTCAGATGAGCCACAAAAAAGCATAGGTGGGTGTTTCAGATGGATCTTTGTGCACACTACTGTGTGCACTGAATAGGCAGGACTTCCTTAGTATAGGCACCACTGTGTATTGAGTTGTCTAATAGTGTAAGGGCCAGCAGTGCTCCATGCCCATAAGGCACAAAATCACATGTGGCTATTGTGTGAATCTCTGCACCTTGTCATGTGCTCACAGTAATTGCAACTTATGCATCGTGTTTGGACATCAAAGAGGTCTCCCTACTAATTGTAGGTGATACATTGGTCATAGTAAGGTCAACAGTCTTATTAGATCATCATATACAATTCTCTCTATATCCCTCTAGATTAAAGTACAGGATCTAGGTGCAATGAACCTGGACCTGCAATGTTGTTGTTCTGATCAATTCGAGGTTTTAAAATGCAGTTTCTGGGATCACATTTCTGCTGATGTGTTCAATAGATGAATAAAATCTTGAACCACATCTTTAACCACTGTTGATACATTAAGGGTATCTTCAAATTTGCATCAGTGTTTGTCATGAATTATTACTGAAAATTACTGTTTTCTTCACAGCTCTGGCACCTCTCCAGTTAGGGAAGTACAAGTCTAATATGATATTTTGTAACACCTAAATGCTACTAGCATCATTACACATAGAACCATTAATTTAACATGTTAACCCAAATCAAATTCTCATATTTTGACAATTACTATGGGTCAATAACAATTGATGAGTGTTTTGATTTTCATTATGAATCTCATACTTTTGTGCTAAGCACAGATATGTATAGACTAATTATACTCTAGAATTATAAACACATTTAGGATTAATATTAAATGGTAGCTACATTGTGTTACGTTGTAATCTCCTGCACAAAGAGTGTCACATTTGTCCAAAGATGAGGCTAGACAATTCAGAAATGTGTACATTGCTAACAGAGTATAGAGGAACCTATTTATGGAATGGTTAAAATGGAGCAAATGGTGTGAATTCAGAATATTTTGACTGACACATGGATTGAGTTTCACATTTCCTTAGAGGCATTAGCATAACTAGGCAGAGTTGGGAAATTATTTATATTGTTCAAGAGTTGTGGTTCATCTCCTGGTGATCCAAAACAGAGATTAATTTTCATTGTCTTTCTTACTTAAAGACAAGAAGACTAATAAAGGAGTAACTTGCTACTCAGTGACTAACATCAGTACTGTTGTGTAAGTATTTACACATATACATATGTGTGATATTCACATAGTTGAATATGATCAAGGATTAATTCATTCAAATTTTTACACTTTTTTTTTTTTTGTGGAGATTGACTTGCATTTTTTGTTCACCTCTGAAGGATTTCAGTATTAGCACCGATTCACAGAAGAGTGGTACTTGATAGAATATTATACTAGGAGGTAGGTTGGAGCACAGAATTACCTAAAGCTACTTGAGAAAGCTTGCAGTAAAATAATTATCATGACATAACATTCTGTTTTAATACATGCTTTGTTTCTGTGGATAACCATTTTGTGTTTTAGTTCAAGTTCCGAGAGCTTTTCTCAGAGCTGTTGTTGCTGGTCCTTTCGGTGAGGATGTGTACTGAGTATTTCATCAAAGACTGAGTTCGTTAGCTCATTTGTTGAAAGTATAAAAGGACAAAGCATCTGCCTTACATCAAGAAATCCATACAATCTTTATTAATGGTAGTATGGCCATTTGAACTTGAGTGTATGGAATGGAGACTCTGATGGAACAATACAGATTTGGACAATAGTCACAGAATTATAGAGCTCTCAGAGACCAGAATAAATCTTAATCCAACTCACTGAACTGAAGCAGGTTCACATGCACGTGGACTATCCACATTTGCTGTTTGCCTAGCCTTTTCTTAAAAAGATTTGAACAAGGATGATTGTTCTTTGTCACTAAGTAACCCATTCCAGCATTACACAGCCCTGATAGCTGTTTCTGCAAGTATTTCCATTAATGTAACTAGGAATGGTGCACTCAAAGATGTATTTAAAATAAGCAGCAAGGCAAGTCATGGAGTCACTAAGATGACTCTAAGGCAAACATATTTCTTATAGTCAGCTACTTCTTGGGTCCTAATAAAAGTGCCTGGACAGCAGTAGCAGATTTTCACTTCAGTTTACCCAATATAAAGGAAATGGAGTCACGGGGAAGCAAATTAGTTGTACTGTAATTCTTGGACTGAAATTTGGTGAGCGACTTTTATAGCTTAGCTTTTTTTTTTTTAACATAGCATTCCTGTCTTTTCAGGTTGTTTTATGGAGGTAGCATTTATATTTGTTTTTTAAAATGGTGTGAGAATTTCCACCTTGAAGTGTATTGTATTTTCTTACTTATCCAAATGGGGATCTAGCTAGATTTCTAACTGCTTAGTAAATTTGTTTTGGTTGGTTGGGTTTTTTTGAGTTTTTTTCTCCAAAGTCATTTTATAAATCACGTACTAGACTCTTCAATCATGTGTCCAACTTTCTTTGTGTAGCTCAGACATCCTAAAATATCCAAGTGAAGAGATTAGTACCTAAAATGTACCAAACAAGAAAAGTTTTATGGAAAACTGTGAAAGATTATGATCTTAGGTGTTACACCATTTGCCCTGAATACTGTATGTAGTACAACAATTTCATATTTGACTTTCTGGTTAAAACCATTTTTAAAAAGTAATATTTTTTTTTTAGATTCAAAGTATATATAGCATTTCGTAATAAAAGCAGATTTTTGTGAATTATTTTGATTCCATCAAAGCCTGTGGTTTTTTTACTATGACAAAAGTTTTATAAGAACTTGTTTTGAACTGTTCTTGGTTAATGCTACCATGAACTACTATTGAGAGAATATCTAGTAAGACATAGCAGCAACAGTGTCCCATCCTTTACCTCAACAGCAGATTTTTGTAGGCAGTAATGCTTGCTAAGTTGAGCAATAGGAATGATGGATCTGCAGGCTCAAGGGGGTTAATGTTGACAATGAGCAATTATTATTTTTGACAGGAATACCAAAGGGTTTCAAGATGACTCTTCTAACTGAAAGCAGATTATGACTTGAGTTTTATTACTAACTGTCAAGCATAGCTGTCAAGCATATAAAAGTGTGACATAAAGGAAGATCATTTTATTATAGTAAGAGACAAAGCAGAGATGGAATGATGACCTTTTTTGTGGTTTTTTTTTTCAGTTACCCACAGGAAGAGGGAGGCAGAGTCCTCAGCATCTTAAAAAGGGAAATGGGGGGAGAAAGCATCCGGGAGAGGACACTTTCCTACAGATAAAAAAACTAACAGCAAAAAGCACAATATGATTTTAATGAAGTCAGCATATGTGGATGTCTGTGGGCACTGGTGTGTGACTTCCGTGTCTTTCTTGTATACATAATGTAATAGTATGGGAGTGGGACAGTGCCCCTCAACAACCTTCAAGGGAGCAGTTCTCTGGCTGGCTGATAATCACAGCTACAAGTGATTTTTTTATTTGGTCTTTAGCTGAGATATTTTCCTTTCTGGCCTGTTGATATGTGTTGTAATCTTGACATTAGAGATGTTGCTCTTTGTCAGAGCTGTTATTCAGACCATACTTCTTTGACGAAAGACAAAAAATAGTTATTAGAGGCAACTCCACCTCTCATTTGGTTTATGTGAGGCAGTGACAAGAACAGCTGGTAAATTTTGTTTCTGCTGAGAAGGAACAACCTTTTCTCTTGCCCAGGGTTCAAGTGTTTCTTTGGCTTCTGATTTATTACATTCACTGAAACACCAAATGCAGTTTTGAGCAAAACATTTGAACAGAAATAACCCAGAACTTCATGAAGGTTTGAATCTAGAACAAAATTTCGTTGCTGACCTTAGCTGTAGAATAGGGGGGCAAGTAGAATCTCTTGTTAAAACAGCTTTTGCAGATATCACAAGGCAAAAACAAACTTCACTGCTTTGCTACTTTCTTAACTTATCTTTACATAGAAGGGATGTCATCTGCAGTCTTCTGTGGGCAAATTTGACCAAGTAAAAGACAAGGATGTAGAACATAACATAAAAACGTGCTAGAGCTTCTTTGATTGGATACAGTGATTAAATTTCTTGTGCCAGAGATTGTCCTGATACCTTCTGATTCTGTTCCATTACTCTGCTGGGGACCCCAAATCTCTTTTTTTTTTCTGTTTTTTTTTCTGCAAACAAATGGAAAAAACAGTCTATTTTTTTTTTGTCCTCATAATTATTGTTTTAAATGACATCTAAAGAGGCATTTCCTAATTATGGAAAATAAAACTAAATTGGCAAAGCAAGCTGAGAAAACAAAGATGGTGTCTTATAGCCTCAAACATTTGTACTGGATCTGAATTTTTCAAAATTATGAGAGTTACTATAATGTGTACTGAAGATGCCAGACTCTCCATGAATGCTTTTTGGAGAAAATCAGGACATTTTTACATTGGTAGAATTTATGATGAAAGTAGAGCAGGTACATTGTGGTAAAGAGCAACATGCCCAAAGTTTATTTATTTACTGCTATGCATTTCAGTTCAGCTTCTGCCATAAGTTACAACAACACTGGATAATTCTTGTTAGAACCATTACATTAGTTTCAGTGAGACCTTTATCTCCTAGAAACTGTAGCTGCCAAGAACATAAATGGAATCAGTTGTTCCAGGGTTCCTATGAGATTGAAAAATTTCAACGTGAGAGGAATGCCAGGAGGTGCGTTGCCTGGTATTACTGAAATTATGTTTGAAAGCATTAATTTCACTGAATTTCACTGAATTTTTAGAGTTGGAAGGGACCATAGAGATCATGAACTGTGAAAAAAAATATCTGCTTTTATAACACTGTCAGCTAATAAATGCCTGTTACGTTCCTTGTATGCTGATTTCTAACATCTAGTCCTTCCTTGTAAAAGATGCTCGGCACTGTCTTCTTACAACTTTTGCCTTATCTTTAGTTTGCTTATCCACCTTCTCTCGTAGCTCAATGAAAGTATACTACACAGTCTGGAATGTGTAGTATAACCATATTTTCAACTGCCAGATGGTGTTTAAAAATCCAGTTCAGAAGGGTTCAACATTTTTCAGAGGGTTATGTGGTTTCCAAACAGGAAAGCTAGAGGTAAGAAGCTGTCTGTTGATTATTGACCTGTGATGAAGAAAAGTGCTCTGGGCTTTCAGTGTGAAAGATGGTTGGATATTTTTAGTGCTTCCTAGACACTGTAGTGATGATTTTGCAGGTCTCGAAGACATCAGTGATCACCTACTTGGAAGTTTCTGGTTGAAACATAAAACTTAAATAATATTTTTAAGTTTTTCCATCTCTTGTCATGTGGATTGTATTCCTGCTATGCAGAACAGGCTTCAGATGTCTCAATGTCGTCTTTCTCAATTTTTTTAGGACTGGGCAGATGGTTGTCAACAGGCTTCAATTGTGCACAGAGGAAAACATCAAGAACTAGACTGAGGGGGTTCAGAAGAGTACGGTTTCACATTAGATGAAGGCAGAATCATCGCATGGTCTGTCTCTATCTCATGCAGGTAGGTGCAGGAAGAACAAACTTTTGCTGCAGTTCCTGGGTAAGATGACGTATTTTGTTCTGTGGTTGAATAGTGAAAGGTATATAAGGCTTTCAGATCAGATAGGCTCTGGAGAGTATTATTATAGGTAATTCTGAATTCCTGATTATGCTAAAGATCCTTTCAAGAAGGCACTTTGCTTGGTAAGTCTAAATGGAAGAAATTCCCCAACTCTGAACTCTGGTCTTTTTTACCTTTACCCAATAGTACACTTCATGAAAAAGTGGTAGAACATTAGATACATTCCTTAGATTTTGATACAGTCATGTTTCCTGTCTCTTTCTCTCAGCATACACCCATGTGCTTGTGCGCACGCACACACATACATATCTATCTTTCTATATATAATCTTTGGCGGAAGCTCATGTATAGGGGAAATTCTGGGAATAATTAAGAAAAGGATACTGCATGCTCCAGCAGACGGAATACATCTTTTTCATTTAAAGCAGGTTTTTTTTTCTTTACCACCAACTTGCTGCAATTAGGAGGTTGTTGGAGAGATATCAATTGAGATTTGGGAACTCTTTTCTGGAAATGTTTTGAATTAAAATCTAATTGGTAGCTTTCTTTGATAACTATTTTATTGTTGGGTGCAGCTAAATGGAAATCAACCACAAAGGAACTCAATTTTGTTTGTCATTAATTTTAACTTGATTTCACAAATGATTTACATATACAATAGTTGCCATATTTGTTCTGTACCATTCTTGAACTCCTGTTAGCAGCACTTAGACTGATGTAGTGTCATTTTCCCATCTATTTATGTTACTTTAAAATACTCTGCATTATCTCAAATATGAGTATCAGCAAAATGGTGGAGAAGCAGTAAGCCCAAATTGAAAGTCCTGCTGTTTATGAAAAACTGTGGGATTAATGGCCCTGAGGATTAAATTTCATTGTTTTTACCTAAGACATGTTTGAGTGTTGTGGTCCAAGGAAAGTAGACATACACTGCAAATAGATGATCATAACAAAGCAAAATTTTGAGAAGATCATATTACATAGTAACAATGTGAAAAGTCAACAATCAGGTACACAGTCAAGTCACCCCAGTTAAACGTGTTACCAGGAGGATGTTGACTGAACCATGTTCATGTGTGATCACTATGCAAATGTAAATGTGAGGCAATTCAACATACCATATGAAAAAGGTGAAAGATACCTGTAAATAAGTATTGGAAAGATTAATTAATAACTTTATGGAGAGAAGATGAAGTACAAGAATCACAGCAAGATCTAATTTTACCAACAATGAATGCCAAATAACCTGTGCATGCAGGACCCAAGCCAAAGCACACTTGACCAAATCCAATTAACTCTATGGACTTTGAAGCATGCCCATGTAAGAGAATGTAAGAGAAAACAGCCATTTAGGGAGGCCAGAATCCTTACAAGGACATAGTTGATATTTGTCTGGAATTAATTAAGACTGTCATTAGTACCAGACAAAGGCAGGTATATAAGGGTTTGCTCATTGTGGAAACACAAATATTGAAAGCTTTTTCTCTTGAAAAATGAGTTAATGGGCAAAAGTACAATAGGGCTTTCTCTGAGTGTTTGCAGCTGAAATACAGTTCTGCTTAGCAGCAAAAAAGGAGGATAACATCTTGCTAAATCACTGTATAGGAGCCTAGCATCTCCCCTCTTCTGATTGATTTAGGAGTAAAATGGAGTTCACTTAACGGTGTGTGACAACTGCAGAGATGTACCTTTCCCATGAATCACAGTACTGCTGCCCAGGATGCTCCATCAATACAGGAAGCTGAGCTGACACTGTGCATTGCAGTTTCTTAAGTAACAAAACAGCCACACCTACATTGCCTCAGTGTTGTGCATGGTACTGCCTGAAAGCCTGTTTATAGTTGTAGTTTGGTTCTTGCTGTCATGAAGTTTTGGCTCCGCAGGTTATTCATTCATGTTAGGTTGTCTCCCTGCTTTATTTGGGTTATTTGCATTGTGGTTCCACTCCAAAAAGCTTTTATATCAAAAGGCAATCTTCTCTCTTAGCAGTTGTGCCTCACAAGTGCTTTAAGTCAAAGATGTTACTGACTTTGGTGACTCAGATATTTCTCAAATGCTTTTTAACTGTGGTTGCATTGCAAAGGGAAACTTGATTTATGTGTCTTCTGTGTATGATCCGTATATACATGAAACTGAGGCTAAAAGTTGACCATGAAACCTCTCTTTTTCTTTTTTAATACTGATAGTAATGTATAAGAAAAAAGACAAGTGGTTTGAAAATAAAGTCTTTTCACTTCTAAAATAAGGAGCTATAATTTGGAAATTGCTGTGAGACTGTAACTATGAACTACAGTCATATGTTTTTTATACTTCTCAGATGGAAATTATACATATCAATGTTGCCTTGCATTAACTTTAAAAATATTTGTCTTTTACAAAATATTTTTTCAGGATGTTTAATTAAATTGAAATGGATTTCCTTCAAAACAGGGATTCCTTTGATAGTTTTATAAATTCCTCACTGTGAACTTCAGAATTAAGAATATCTCAAGAGCTTTGAGATTGGCATTTAAATTGCTTTTTCATATGACTTCTTGCTATTTTGCCTGTGCTTAGGAAGCATTTTGCCAGTATTTCTTGGCATCTGTCTTTGCTCATCCAGTGTCTCTTTAGCCATTGTGTAATCATAGGTTAGAATGGAAGTGTTTGATCAAAAGGGTCATACTGCCAATGAATATCTAGGTTCTTCTCATTACTTTCTGAATGGAGGTTCTTTGCTCCCAGGAGTATGTGATAAGCATTTGTCTGTAAAATTCCTTGCATACCACTACCAAATCCTCCTGGAATCTCTGCTAAGGCACATGGAAAAGAAGGAGATGATTGGTGACACCCAACATGGCTTCACCAAGGGCAAGTCGTGCCTGACAAATTTGATGGCCTTCTACAATGTTGCTACAGCATTGGTAGATAAGGGGAGAGCAACAGAAGTCATCTACCTGGACTTATCCAAAGTGTTTGACACTGTCCCGCATGACGTCCTGGTCTCTAAATTGGAAAGCCATGAATTTCATGGATAGACCACTCGGTGGATAAGGATCTGGCTAGATGGCCGCACTCAAAGGGTTGCAGTCAATGGCTCAATGTCCAAGTGGAAACCAGTGATGAGTGGCATTCCTCAGGGGTCAGGACTGGGACCAGTGCTGTTTGTCATCGTTGTCAGAGACAGGGACAGTGGGATTGAGAGCAACCTCAGCAAGTTTGCCAATGACACCAAGCTATGTGGCATGGTCAACACGCTGGAGGGCAGTGGTGTCATCCAGAGGGACCTGGACAGGCTTGAGAGGTGGGACCATGCCAACCTCATGAATTTCAACCAGGCCAAGGGCAAGGTCCTGCACGTGGGTCAGGGTAATGCCAGGCACAAATACAGGCTGAGTAGAGAATGACTGAGAGCAGCCCTGAGGAGGACTTGGGGGCGTTGGTGGATGAGAAGCTCAACATGACCTGGCAATGCACACTCACAGGCCAGAAAGCCAACCGCATCCTGGGCTGCATCAAAAGAAGTGAGGCCAGCAGGTCGAGGGAGGTGATTCTGCCCCTCTACTCTGCCCTGTTAAGACCCCACCTAGAGTACTGCGTCCAGCTTTGGAGTCCTCAGCATGGGAAGGACACAGACCTGTTGGACCAGGTTCAGTGGAGGGCCATGAAGATGATCAGAGGGCTGGAGCACCTCTCCTGTGAAGACAGGCTGAGAGAGTTGGGGTTGTTCAGCCTGGAGAAAAGAAGATTTCGGGGAGACCTTACAGTGGCCTTTCAGTACCTGAAGGGGGCCCACAGGAAAGATGGGGAGGGACTCTTTATCAGGGAGTGTAGTCATCGGATGAGGGGTAATGGTTTTAAACTGAAAGAGGCGATATTTAGATTAGATATTTGGAAGAAATTCTTTACTGTGACTGTGGTGAGGCACTGGAACAGGTTTCCCAGAGAAGTTGAGGATGGCCCATCCCTGGAAGTGTTCAAGGCCAGGCTGGATGGGGCTTTGAGCAACCTGGTCTAGTGGGCGGCGTCCCTGCCCATGGCAGAGGGGCTGGAACTCGATGATCCTAAACCTAAACCATTCTATGATTCTATGGCTCATCTTTGCAGAGCTTTATTACTGAAAGCTTTTTAGGAAGAGGGGACAGTGATCACCAGGCCCCATAAATCCCTATATGTGAGGGGCAGACAGTGTCTCCATGGCAGAACTCTATCTGGGGCTAGTAATTAATCAGAGGTGTTTGGGATGTCAGAAGATTATTTCTGTCCTCCTCATAGCACCATCTTTGTGAAAGACTCCAGTTTAGTCCTGGAGTCAGTTTCAGCTGGGCACCAGCTTGCTATCATATTTACTTCCACCAGGGTGTGCCAACTAAACAGACTGTATTCTGTTGCTTAGGGATACAACACAGTATTGGAGTGTATAAAAAAATACAGTTAATCCTGAGTGCTTTTTTGCTCAATCCATTTATGAAAGCATATTTTAAGGCCAGTAGCATAATATTGAACATGCATAAGACAGAAAAAATAATCTGTATCCAGAGTATTTTTAAGTAAAGGGTTTTAAAAAAATCAGTGCAGACATGCTGGGTTTTTCCTCCTCTTGTTTTAACCTATGACTGATTCATCAGCTGAAGTGTAAAGAAACAGATCTTCTTATGGTAATTGATTCTCAGGGGCTATTAGTGTAAACGTAAATGCTCAACATAGATGTTACGTAGGTGGGTGTTAGAGAGAAAACATAAATTGTCAGCAATATAAGGCAGTCTGTTCATACCATAGGGTGAGAAAGTGAAGAATGTTAGAAATCAGAGACTCAGAAATATCTCCCAGAGTTGGCTGTGAGTGCAGTCTCCCATTGTGAGTAATTATAAGAAACATACTGTGCAAGAGTCGATTCTGATCCTTTAGTTCAACACGCAAAACACTTACTTGAAAATAACAGAGATTTCAGGTGAGGTTTGCAAAAGAGCTTACAAGAGTAAAACACCTGTCTGCAACTGTCCTTCTATGGGAGGTGGGCACCTAAATTTTTAGGTATTCCTGCAAACTGTTGGAACTTTATATTCTTCTGTAGCCCTGGAATAGAATTAATTTTTCTTCAAAGGAACTGTGATTTTTCATATCGCAGAGAAGAAGAGAGCAGCATACAGTGAAAGCCCAAGATAATATTCTAGTTGACCTAGCCCATCAAAAAATTTAAGATTAACTCCAAAATATTAGAAGAAATAATAAAGTTTGCTGCTTCTTGCCTTCTTTATTCTTGCTTTCTTTGCAGTTTATACTTTCCATCATTTTTTTGGAAGTCTACGAGTTTAAAATATACTTTCTGTTTTAACAAAGATTAAGATTTTGTATCACCATGTGACTTCAGAAACTTGCAGGGAAGCAACAAATACATTTTAAAAGTTCTGGTAAAATTAGGAAACTATATCATACTGTATTTATAATCTGTCTAAATAGCCTGATGAATATAATCTGCACTATGAAGAATATGCTTTGTGTATGAGCTTCTCCCTTGTACTGCATCATCTGTCTTGATGGTGGCAGCAGGAGGATGGCTCTGACACTCCTGTCATCACTGCCCGGTGCGAACATTGCATGTGCATCCTGTCACAGGCCATACCAGAAGGAATGTGGTCAGCCCTTGCACTAGGGGATAAGAGGAAACAATCTTTTAAAACTCTTCCACACCTTGCATACAATTCACAGTCCTCTTCAGAAAGGCCCTCAGGCAAAACTCCTAGGCAGTACAGGATCAAAACCTGTACTTAGTAGGAGACATTTTACTTCCTTATTAATTGTGAAGTGTCAGTTCCCAGCAGCAAACACATTCTAGTATGCTGCCTTTTTATGAAGATGTGAGAACCACAAAGAGTCTGGGATTCTAAATTCCTTTCAGATCCTTTATATATAAAAAAAAAGTCCAGATGTCGCACAAAACATTTGAAGAACTTTATTTGAAAAACATTTTCTTTCTAAATGGGAGTTTATGCAGAGTACAATTAAACATGTTTTTCTAACTAAACATACTAGTTTGTATCTTGTGGTAGAGAAAAATAAATATGTAAAAATAAAAACAATCTGAGACGGAAAGTAAATCATGTTGTGCCAGCTTAATTCATATCACCCAATGAAAGGACATACGCCTTCTCCTGATGTAATCCCAGACTCCGAGATCTGCCCTCAGGACCAAGGTCTTCAAACTGAAGCCTCAGTCCTACATTGCATAGGGAATACATCTTAAGCTACTTAAATTCTGCTGCTCACCATTCTTGCAAATAGTAATGCACCAATCCAGGCACTTACATCTGTGAATGTACCAAGAGAAAATTGCTATGTATCCAGTAAGTTCAAGGTGCAGCGTTCAAAACTGAACAGTGATTTCTTTGCATTTAATTTAGGACACATTATGCTTTTCTGATTTTTTGAGACCGCTACCTTTCTAAAAACAGTGTATTTGAAGGCCCTTTTTCCCCTCTTTTAAAGACAGTTACTGTGTTTGCCTTCTCCAGTCCTGTGGGACTTCCCCCAGCCTTGCCTTATTCTTGAGAATGATCATTTCTGGTTCAGAGATTGCCTTGCCTTGACTTGCTTTAAAAGAACTTTAAGGTGAATTTTCTATCAGGCCCTGCTGGCTGAAATGCACCTAACTCATCTGAACACACTTTAACTCATGCGTTTCCCATTGCAGACTCTACATATTTCCCTCTATTAGAATGAAAAATCTTGGCCTTGCAGCTAACCTTTTTGATGAACAATGAATTAAAAAGGGCAGAAAATATTTTAGTCTCTTCTATGATACCTACTTTTCTTTCTTTTTTCATGTTAAGTAATTAAAGCTTCCTTTTTTCTTTCCTCATTTGTCATGGATCAACTTTTGTTTTCTTATCACCTTTTATTTGTTTTGATACTGATAAATCATTTTGTATTTCAGCTTTTTCAATCTAAACCTTACATGTCAGCCTGTTTCTTTATACAGATCTTCAGTTGTCACTTTTTCAACTTTGTTAGTCTTTATTTTCTTTTGACTTATACTATAGCAGTCCTGAAGCTTCATATTGCTTTGTTACATTTCCTCTTTTTCTTCTCCATTGAGCCAGATGGCTACTCTGCCTTTAATATTTCATGTCATAACCACTGCTTTCTCTGAAGTCTTATTTTCCATAAAATTTCTTCACAAAAGAGTCTATCTATGAGATCCCTGAGTGCAACTACTTTTTTCTTTATCTTTTTTTGTTTTATTTTAAACTTGCTGTCATACTCCTGTTATTCTCATCAACTTTTTTCTTGCTTATCATGAGCTGTTTTGGTTTACTATCACATCCATCTTCATGGGTGTCCAGATTTTTGACCAGTCACTCCTCACTAATTAGAATCAAATGTAAATTGTTGTTTCTCTGGAACTTTTTTCCAGGAACTTTTCTTCACTTTCTGAAACATGACTATAGTACATGCCAAAATGACCTGCTTCTGCCTTGTGATTTTGCCACAGATACTTGGGAAATTAAAACTCTGCCTCTTTTTGCCTTCTCTTATTACCATGGTTCTCCCTTTTCAAATAAATGATATTAATCTCCTTCTTTAGATTAGGTAGTTCACAATCATAATGAAATTATGCCTGTCCTTTACCTGTTTTATCTTTATCTCTCTCATTCCAGGACAGCAGGAAAAGTGTACTAATTCTTGGCATATATTGAAATGTTTTTCATTTTCGCACTGCTTCTCCTACCTGAAACTGTGCCATTCTAGATCAGCATTGTCACCCTGTGATGTGTTCATCTCTGACACACCAGTTTAGTGTCCATTTCATTATGTTACAAGGTTTCAGTTTATTCCCTATCACTTTTGGCTTTTCTGTATAAGCATAACAGGTATTTGTCAGGTTGTCCTCATAGTCCATTTTGTCTCTCTTGTGATTCACATTTCCCTCTAGAAGTCATGATATTTTTAGTGATAGATGGACTTTTACCATCACCTTACTTCAAGTCTTGTTTAAAAAGTTCCTAGCTAGACTAATGAGTCAATGCCATCAGCTGAATTCCCTGAATTGTCACAGTTTATGGAACACTGCTGTTATTGAAGGTAGAGCCCTGGCACTAATATAATCTGTGCCTCAAGGTATTCATCTCTTTTCCTGCTTATTCTGATGGCTCTTCTGGAAATCATTGGAAGAACCAATGATTTTATAATCACAGGTAAATTTAATCTGCTTAGGTACAACTGTGCATAGCAGTTCAGACACAGCACCATAGTAATAAGGTGAGGAAGCATGGAGTGGAGAGGAGAATGGCAACTTCTTAAACAAGTTCAGTTAAAAAAGATTCATAAAGCAACCTTCAGTAGTGCTTCAAAAGGCAGGTATTGCCCTTCCTAAATTCTTCCTGTGATGATAGCTGAAGATATATAAATGTGTAAAATGCAGTGTAACTGCCCTTTCCAGCTGCCAAGGGTTTTACCATTGAGGAGTAATGACGTTTATTAGGACACGCGTGGAAAACACATAGATAGTAACTTATGATTATGCTGAAATGGGAGGATATTTATTTTCTTTTTGACTATAGTGGTGAATACATTTCTATAATCGGGCATAGTTTCATTTTGTTATAGCTAGTTCGCACATTAAAAAGTTTCATGTCATAGTGTTCCCTCTGGGCCGTCTGGTATAGCATGACAATAACAGACAAGTACAGCATGAAGTTTCTGTTGAGGCCATTATGTTGATTGGAATTAAATTTTGAAAGATCACTTGATCTCTTCCAGTGTAAGGCTGGATGCAGCTGGCATTTTTTCAATCTACTGAGAAACAAACTCTGAATTTACAGATGACCATCAAGCTGGAAGTGTATTTCGTTTTGACAGAGCAGAATAAGAATATCTTTATGTAACACCAGTAGCTTATAGTGAGAAAGAGTTTTAAGTAGATAGGAAGATTTAAATATGTGTCATCTCTTAGGGATTATTTAATGTATCAATCTGATGGGAAGCAGCTTTATTTTATCTTAACTCCTATATGCTTCAGTTTTCATTAGAAGCACTCTTATTATAAGAATACTATTTTTATGTTTGGCTCCTGAGATGGTGATGTGGAGAGGCTGTAGTACAGAAATATACATGCAGTTTTTATGTCTCAGTTTCTTTGTCAATTATTTTTTTATCTTATTTGCATTCAAGTTGTCTCTCTATACAAGCATACCTTGTACAACTGATGTTTTCTTTTATTGGATTCTATTGTGCTGTCAGGACTGGTTTAAAACACAGTAATCTCATAGACACTTACAATTACGAACTTCCTCTGAATTCACAAACATATTAAAGATGCACAGGTAGCAAATTAGCTGAGGATCTCAACAAACTGCACTTACAGTAAATATCCTACTTTAGAGAAGTAGGATGCCTTTAAAAGTCAACAGTTCTTTTGGAAGTACTTTGTCACATTTATGAAGCACTGCATCACATTTATGGCATGCAGTGTCATGATAAGTTGTCCAAAGTGCCTGTCAGGTTGCCTTACAAACTGAAAAAAATGAACAACCCAAAAGATTACCTTAAAGAGAAGCAAGCAATCTTCAGAGGTTAGCATAGCATTTCCTTTTTCCATGAGACTGAAGCAGTGTCATTAAACTTGCTGTTTCTGCAGTCTATTTTTTTTGCAGTGTAATTTAATGGAAATAGACTATTTTAATTTTCAACCATGAAAAGTTATAAATAAAGACATTTTTAAAAGTAAATAACTTTTAGGAGCTTTTTTAAAAGCATGCAGCTGTTCTTATGTGAGAGATCCTAGTTAGTTATTTTTTTAATACAAACCACAAAGAGGTCAAAGAATCCAGAATTTTTTTACTACCCATTCACATTTAATGCAAATTCCAGCAATATATTAATGTTATTTCTTTAGGCACCTTCAGAATGCCAGCAGGTAATTGAGTAATCTGAGCTAATGGCCCTCATGTTAGGTGCCTAAAGAAATACCCTGAGGATGACATTTGGAGCAGACTTATCATCTACTGTTTCACAACTAAGAGGGAGATGAAACTGTAAAAAATTTAAGGAGTAATAAGAAGAGAAAAGTGCTAATAAAAACATTTTTTTTGCTAAGGATTTTGTTCGTGATGAATCTTCGAAAGGAATCTATTCTGATTTTCCCAAAACATCATTAATGTGTACTGAAAACAAAGTAGAATAGGCAACAAGAGGACATTTCACAGCATCTGGTAAACATACTTCTTAGGACTATTATCTCCCAGAATTAGAGCTTTAGTTTTTATTTTATTGTTGAACAGGAAGCCTCTATCTCCAGGGTTGAAAAAAGGTTTTAATAGCAGACTCCATCAAAAGAAGTTAGCCAGGAGAAAAATACTGATCTTTGTGACAGTCTTACCCAGGAGAAATTTCGACGTGTGAATTATTCATCTTACAGCCATAACTGCTAACACATGAGAGTGATCTACAATCAACAACAACACTTTTTTATTATTGTTTACAAAACCAAAGAAAAAAGATAGTAAAACAAAACTCATGGTGACTGGTCTCCCAGGGTAGGAATATGAGAGGTCATAGACAGTTTTAGTAGAAAACACTAACAATTTATTTGCCTAAGGAGGGCTTCAACTTTCTAAGTTCAGGAAAGTGCTTTTCTAGAGTGTGCCCTGCACCACCACCATTTCTGGAACTGTTGTGGTATGGCCACTCCTGACAATTGCCTCCTCAAATGTCACCTGTTACGCACCAAAAAATGCTGTTTCTTACCATTTGAGAACATGTGAATCAGTTCCTACGTTAAGACTTGAATTTTATTGGAGAAGCTCTGCATCTCCCTGGCACTGAAGCTAGATGCTTGAGGTTATTTCTTATTGTTTCTCCATTCAACAGTTTAGGGCCCTTGCCTATCAATATCTCTTTTTTTTTTTCCTGCAAGACAATTCATACAAATGCTTTTTATACAAGGCAAGTGGAGATACCACCTTCTTATGCATACCTGTGTGGCCAAGCCACATGCACTGAGTTAGGGACCAGTGATTAATCTGGGGAAAACTCTCTGCAGTATTTCCTAGGAAAACTTATTTCGCCGAATACATAAAGAAACAATAGTTATCTTTGGAGTATTCCTAGTTCCAGCCTCTTCCACTGAAGGGGTATTAACACAGAATGTTTTACTATAGATTAAGTCTTTCAGGTCTAACTTGCTAGTATTAAAAGCTACAGCACAATTAGTGCTTAACTCTGTAACTGCTGTTAGAGCACTTTGTGGTCACACTGCTCTGCCCTCTCTCCTGGCCACTCCTGTGCCCTTCTGCTCCTTATTTTCATGCACCTGTCTCCCCATTAACACCTCGTTAAGGCACACACCTGCTGTGGTTTTACTTAAACCCACTGCACTTACAGCCGTTAACCCTGTATATTTCATTATAAGGCACTCAGCACAATAGCAGCACTGAGTAAGGTTCATTAATGAGTCATGCAGCTAACAAAAATTGGGCTTGTATGGGTGTCTCTTTTTGGTTCAATTTCTTCACACCCCCCTATTTAATAATTGATTATGTATTAAATATGTTCCCCAGAAAAAAATATATGAGTGCACATGCATTAAATCCAGCTGAAACAGCACAGTTTTGAGACAAAACACTAATGGACAGAAATCCAATGCATATTTATAGATGGTAGAAGGCAACAGTGAAACCACAGCTCTAGGGCTGAAGAGACCTTACTTCTATTCCAAAGTTTGTAAAACATTTGGAGCTTCACCAGCAAGTTGATTTATCTGCCTATGCTACTTCCAAAAAATGAAGTGTATGTGCTTAGGCCAGGATGTACATACACACTTCACCAAAAAAAAAGTGCAATGCAAAGTACAAATCTCTACAGTATCAACTGTGCTGAAACAAAGAAGAAGAAGGAAAGTTCGTTAATACTTGTAGCAAAAGAAAACTGGTGTGTGAACAGCTAGTATGATTGATACGAAGTTCAGAATCAAAATTGGCATGGCAATTTCTCCATCAGTTTCACTGAATTTGTTTTAAAATCTTCAGTTATGGTGACTAGAGTAGGAAGATAAGCTAGATAGGCAAATATGGCAGGTGATTGCTCCATAACTGTGTAATCAAGAAATTCCACAATCCATTATTTGATCATAATTCTATGAATCTACCACAACGAAAATCTAAGCTCTTTTAGGTCGAAACCTCGTCTCCTTGTTAGACAGCTACATAAAACTATTGAATATGCTACTTTAATAGTACAATAAGAGGGACCCTCAGCTGTATCCATACATTTGATCAATGGTTTGTTGCAAATTACATTAAGTGGCCGCAGATCAGCATTTCTTACTAAGCACCCTTACAGAAGGGTAATTTGCTGTGTAATTGCTTTTCATTGCTTCTTTATCATGGACTATTGCTTTCCTTGGTCAAATCTCTCACACTTGCACCACAGAAGACACAGAAGTTGCTCTTTCAAATTTCATACTGCTTATGTTGCTTAGTAATATGTGTCTGTGTATGTACATAAACTTACTGTGTGGGAAATTCAGAAGATCTCTATGCATTGCAGTTCTAATTGCAATTCTCATTTTAGCAGCTTCAGATGAGCTTTAATAGGAGGCCTGTTTTACAGAGATCAGCTAAAAGAGGTTGAAATTTCTGTAACATTTGCTTTTTGATCCATATAATGCCCATTTGTTCCACTGTATCTTGGTAACAGTTTTCCCGTTAGCATCTTACTCTCTTGTGGAAATCTCTTTTTATTTACTTGACTCATGCCATTTTTGCTAGTGATCCTGGGTGTTTTTGCAGAATCAAAATATATAGAAAAAACACCTTACTATATAGAAAAAGTAGTTCCTGCACTTCTCTTTCCAGATGCCTACTTGGAATGGAGATGATAACCCTTGCAAGCATTAAAAGTACTCACATACAGAGTAAGGTGATCCACGTATAAACCAACCCATTAAATCTGGCTGTAGAGTTTACACATTTCTTCAGCAGGGAAGCCCACCAATGGGGTGTTTTTAATAGGCATTGAAAGCTAGACTTTATTATTCACAGAGTAGAACTGACATTGGATTTGATTCAGTAAGGAGCACTAACTGCATAAACAGATGTCAACTGCTATTTGGTCTGGTGACCATGGACTGGATAAATAAATGGAAAAGCTAACACAAAGCACAGAACTGAAGACAGGGATCTTCTACAAACGACAGTATATCAGGTCGGTATCTCTCAATGTGTACCTGGAAAGAAGAAAATGGAGGGTGGGCTTCTCTCTATAAAGGAGAAATAAAGTAGTAATACCGTACTCATTAACTGTTTCTGAGGAACACATCATCCCTGGTTCATATATCATAGTCAGTATTTACTGAGATTCATCAAAGAAAACTATGTAGGTTACCATACTCATTAGGTACCGGGAGCATGCAGAAATAGAGTCCACTGAAGACAATGGAAAGAGTTCTATTGAATTCTGTGGACTAAACATCCAGGCCTACTTAGGTAGGCAGCAGAGGCAGACTTTGTTCTGTTGGCAGCAAGTCTTGCAATCCATTAGTTTCTAGTGGCAACTGTGTCTGTGTATGATTTCTCCGTTATGATCCCATGTTGATATTAGTATATAAACATCTGTCTCCCTAACGCAACAAAAGTTGTGCCCCATTCTGCTAAGCCCATTATAAATACATACTGAATGACAAAATCTTCCCCAAATTGCTCAGTCCTAGGCTTCTCTCTGAATGCTGATCCTTTCTTTTACTTCTCTGATAGCAGAGAGAAAGATATCACATAGCAGGCAGTATTATCCCCTATGGAACATCTGTTCTGTATGGTGGAAATCTAACTGTAACGCAGAACCAACAAAATGCCGAGTATTGGAAGCAGGGAAGGGAGGCTGCACATTATAGACTAGCTGCTTTTTATCTGTCATAGTTGCTGCAGGAGGCAGGCAATTAGAGTACAGTTTGGGGTACAGTTTCATATTATACCTAATCCAGTGTAGTTGTAAGCTCTTGCTGAGAGCAGCAGCCCTGCTCTGCCCTCTCTCTACATCTGCCCCAACTGCAGGCTTTGCCCTTTCTCTTGCATTGGACTGAGCTGCACAGTCTCCTGACTGCACAGCAAATCTGTCCAAATCAGTGATTGAAATTGGTGGGGGGAGGGCAGGGGGAAATGAAAAAAAACCACCAAACTCCTGGTTGCATGACTTACACTGCAGCCTCACAGTCATTTGACCTCATGCAAGACAAGTGGAAGCCTGTTGGCAGCGAGCAACCAGGAGAGTGGAATAGTGCAGACCCATTTCTTTCAGGAGCCACTCATAGCCACACCAGGTGAGGAAGAAAGTGAAACAGCATTCATTTATTTATGTAACCAGAATGGCAGACTAGGGCACAGCCCTCGCAGCCCTGAGAATGCATTACACAAACAGGCAGTTTAAATAAAGCTTTAAAACCACTCACAGCCCCAACCGTTGTACAAGGGGAACAGAGTCACTGAGAATTGTAGTCTCTTATTTCACTTTTGCTCGCTCTCTGGGTCTGCAAGACCCTGAGTCCCTTCAACTTCCATTGACATCAGCAGAAGCAAGTGACATGCATATTATTGGGACTTTAAAGCTTTAAAGCTTGCTCATACTATAAAATAATCCACTTGTAACCAAACATACTTAGCATTATTGGGAATTACGTGAATAAAACCCAAACCACCTGACAGACAGTTTTTATAACGGGGAAATAGAGTCTCAGTTTAAAATGACATTTTAAAATTTATATAATTTAATAAAACACTAAATTACCATTTTTCTGCTTTTGTCATTATGAAGCTCAAAGGTAGTTTCATATGTGACACCTACTTGCATTTAACTCATGAATTTATTACAATGAGCATCACTTTAAATGAAAACATTCACATTTTCAAAGGAAAATAAATAGTTAATGGTTTCAGAACTATTATTCTTTTCCACACAATCCCATAAAAATTTCCCAATGAAAAAGCTAATAGACCAATGGCGAGACACTTACATATGCAAATATGTTTCCGTGAAAGAGTTAAAGTGCTTTATAATATAAATTTGCTTTCAGTGCCAATATAATTAGATTGTAACAAGCAAACCCCTGCAACATAACACAGTGAAAATTTGAAAATTTGATTCTGCCTGGCAAACAACCAAGTCCCTGCGTGTGCACAAACCTGACATTAATAAGCTACAAGAGATTACATGATTTAGAAAAGAAGCACTTGGTGTTACAAAATCAAATAATAGATCTCTAGGCTATAATTAGGAGAATTGGGATTCAACAATGAAGTCATAATAATGTAATTTAGCTGTAAGTAACAGAGCCATGGAGTCACATTAGGAGGTGTGATCACATCTTTCAGCAAAGCTCTGCTGTGTAGACTTATTGCTGTTCCGTTTAGTCTAGTACACAGCAACCTGTTGGCACAGAGCTCAGGCTGACAGCCTCTTGTTCTCTAGGGGCAGTATGGCAAAGTGCCACCCGTGCATTTTTATTTCAATCTTGTGACTTTTAAGTCAAAACAATAAAATTATATATACTGAGTGCAGAGTAGACTGTGAATATTTGTATAAATTACTGCACAGCGTGGGTTTAGGGGCCATTTAAGAACAAATATATTAAAAAAAGGCAAAATAAACTGCTGAAACAGGGTGTTAGGTTTCTAGCAGGCTTGATGAACACGTACTGTTTAGCTACTTTATTCATCTATTTCTGTCGTTAGGGAATGGCTCCAGATCTGCAGTTTACTGCAACTGTAGTCATGAGTCTCTTTTGCTCGATTCTTTTACACTAGTGTGATACAGTGGTTTGCCTGCTTAGCCCAGAGTGCAGGTGTTGCACAGCCATTTGAAGTTGGTAACAAATGGTAGTGGAGGATGCAGCTTACCAGAGCTGCAGGCACAGCTTGCTCTCCCTTACCCAGCCACAAAACACAGCCCTACAGCCCACCACATGTGGAAGGTGGCCACGATAGCTGACCTGTTGGAGGGAGGCATCACGGGAAATTCAGGCATGCAGCTTCTCACATTGGTGTTGACATACATCAAACTCAACTGTAAAATTTTTGTGAAAGTTACCGTTATTTTAGCCATTACAGAGCAATATGTCATACTAGCAGCCCCTCTCCTCCATCTGTGTATCACACAACTATGGCCCTTTCTTTGGCCTATTATTAATTTAAGGTTATTTCACAAACTTTGGCCACAACTCTTTGTCATTTGCTTGTTGTAGCTAATAAAACAGGTACACCACATTAATTTGGTGAGTTCCTCCTTTAGGCGCCGGTGTCTAGTTAGAAATGAAATGCTACCTGTTTAATCATTTATTAAGTGATTATTTTCTTCTCTCCCTGCACAGTTCATGGTGTTATGTTATAATCTTGGGGACTGTCTCATAGAACCCCTTGTCTGTTCTGTCTTCCACAGGCCTCCTAGAGGCAGCTGAGCTACAGGCAGCTCCCTGAGCTTCCTTCACAGCACACGCAGGGTAACTCCAGAAGCCCTGAGCACCAGTTACTGTGTCCAGACTTGAAATCCTATTTCCACTCACAAAAGACACATGCAATGATTTAGTTGGCTGTAAGGTTCTGAGGTGTTTAAATCAATACTTTTGACTTTGAGGAGGGGTGTAGGTGCGTGTTTTCTTTCCTTTTAATTTTATAACCTACTAGATAAATGGCGGAGACAGGTATCAACTTTGCATCCAGACTGTCAGAAAATTCAAATGTGTTTGGATTACAACTTTGGAATGAGTTGATCACTTCTTGTTATGGTTTCACAAGCTCGGGCCAGTGGTCCAACAGCATTCCCATCTTCCAGGGAAATCCAAAAGTTTCTGCTTCCACTCAGTCTTTTGTATAACAAGAGCCACTACCTGCTGCTCCTGTTAGTTCCATTTTATTTTTATTTGCAGTTTCTTCCAATTACTGTTTATTTTATTAGTTTTTTATGGTTTTGCTATTTTTTGTTTTGATGTCATTTTGATTTGTTTCAAACTGCCCTTTATTTTAATTTTCCTTCCTACGCATGTTGATTTATGGTCATTTCTTCTATTTCTTTTATGCCTTAAATGATCTGTTTGTTTTATTTTCTTTATTTGCATAGCACTTACTTTTCATGACCTTTTTGTTGCTGCAGCTGCTGCTGCTTCTGAACTGCTGGTGTTTTTCTCCTACTTATCAACCAGGAAACACAGATTGAAGGTAAACCAAATCCCTGTGAAGACAAGCACCAAACACAACATCTTTTCTGATATTTATTTATTATTCTCCAATGGCCTAAAGGTGTTGCGATTTCTCAAAGAGTAGAGTCTAAAGTGGGTTCTTTCTTTTTAAAGAAACTTACTATAGGAACTCTGTATGTACGTATCTAAAGATTGCATCTGAGCAACTGCCTTTAGACTGGTTTAATACTTTGGCAGCTCTGTCAGAAGCAAAGACACTTGTAATGGAGGTAACATGAAGAAAATTCTAAATTTTAGATGTCTGTCTACAACTTTTATTAGAGTCCTCAGTGCTAGTGTAAAATAGTGTATGGGCATTTAAAAATGAATATACTTGCAGTCAGTGAAATGTCTCACAGAAAATATCTACAGAACATTTATGCTTAATTATGGCTAATGAGTGTGTGCTACCTGACAGGTGTGTTTGCATATTGCATACACATGGGGTGTTTGTGTGTGTGCGCGCCTGCGTATAGGCTATGGATATATATTTATTTTTATACACATTCACACATACATATTTATAGAAAAATTATACTTTTGTTATCTGGTATATCATTATCATATCTGCATTAGTTACCTAATATGAGGGTCTATATATAGGGCCTGTGTCTATTACACATTATGTTGTTTAAATGAGGGTATTAACACTAGATGTGTTTATAATCTCTCTTTTGGACCTAGTTTACCTCTATTCTACAGAAGCTGATGCTACTTCAGAGTCTTCTTAATGAAATTATTGATATCAGAATTATTATCAAAATGGATTCTGTTCTCATTGGAAAAACCAACCTCCCTTCCTTTAAAGCTGTTATTACCATTCTTTTACCAACAGCAACAACAACAATCTCAACATTATATTATTTGATTTGGTTCCTCATTTTATTGTGGTGCGTCACAAATTGACATTTTGCCAGGAAAGCAGGAGTATGTATCGAATCACCATCTTTTTTTTGACTGCTAGGTGGTTTGCAATGACCTGTTGAATGAAGCCTGTATTAACAACATGCTTCTTGGATTCTTTCCTTTCCCCATTAAAAAGTTTCTTATTGTGCCTTCTAACATTCATGTTTGCGCCATTTTATGTGTTTATGTGTGTAATATAAAATATGTATATTTACACACACGCCTATGAGTCAAAACTAGAACAACTGCTGTCTCAGCTTGTTTGCACTTTAAGCACATTATAGGGCATGAAACTTGAATGTTGTTCAAAGAGAAATTGTGTGATTCGCCCAAGGGCAGAAGAAAGTCATGTGCAACAGGTTACATGATTTTACATAACTTTTGATGAAAAAAGAAGTACGTCATGTCAATGGGGGAAATATTTTACAATATGTGTGGTATAAACTGAATGTTTTTCCTCCCTGCTTCAGGCATGTACTTCAGTGCTCTACCTCAGTACTGTGTATTGTTGTTTTCACCATAATCAATGCAATCTTTTTCTCACCTTCTGTAATATAAGCCAGCACCCCCCCCCCAAAAAAAAGAAGAAAGAACATTTTTTGTAGACCTTTCTAAGCTTTGCTGCTTTCTTAATTTCCAGGGTTGGCATGGGAAGAATTGCAGGGATTTGGAGACAGGTAATTTTAATGGCCTTGTTTTGTTCCATGTGGTCATCTCCTCTAGATAGTCTGGGCCAAACCAAAGTAATTTTTTAGAGGGGACTCTAGCTGACAGAGGGAACCTCACTGCTGTCAGAGCTTCCTACCCATAGCTTGTCTGAGATCACAGCCTCACTTTCCCAGCTAACAAGTCCTTGCCATTGGACTTGCAAAGATCCTAAGGATGAAGGCAAAAGGATTATACCTTGACGACGGCGAGTAGGAAAGGAATGTCATCCCTGGTTGTGCGGACATGATGGCACATTTTTAAGCTGATATACAGCAAAGGAGCGCAGGCATCTGCCTCTTTCCTGGCTCCCTTTCCTCTCTGCTCACAGGAGAAAAGCTAGCAGTGATGGTGATGTGACTTCAGGGTATATGGGAGGAGTTAGGATCTAACAGGGAGTTCTGCCAGAGCTGTTAATACTGCAGAAGCGCGGGGACCTCTTTTAGTGTCCTCTAACATATGCATAGAGTGGATCATATAGTTTAAAAAAATTAAAATCTTTTTTCTGTCTTTTGTATCATAAAAAAAACTGAGTGAAATTTCATAACTCTCTTTTTCTCCTGGAGAAAATAAATGTGGGAGGAACTCACCCCAGGTAGATGTTGGTTACAGGCAATGAATGTAGCAGTAAATGAACCCCTATACAGAACACCATCTCTGGGTTTGATCTCTGATGTTAGCTTAAATAAACTGAACATTAGAGATATATAGGAAAATATGTTTCAAATTACTTAAATATTATAGAATTGCAGGCTAAAATATGCTTCAGGAATATTCACAGCTGTAGTTGTGTTAGAATTCATAGCCTTGTTATCATTTGCCTTACTTCATGCTTGTCTGACACCAGTAGTTCACTCTCTCATAGGACTTCAATCCAAAAGTTAAGAGGTCTGTATCTCTTGACTAGAATGATATTTGGAGCAGGACTTCATCACACTGATAAGTTTGCTAGAATCATTTGTACTCCACTGCTTCTGTTTGAGTCCTAATTGTTAAACAGTGTCTGATACTACTGATACCTGCTGATACTAGGTGATTTTACTGGTATTATAGGTAGCATTGCTGCATCTTTAATCCTACTCCAATTTCAGAGCTAGCTGTTTCATTCCGATTCTGCTGCTTAGGCCTCTTTGAATCCTAAGCAGGATCCTGGCTAGATCTTACCAGTGCAGCAAACGCTTCCAAGTCTTGGTGTCTGGGGAAGTTGGAAGCTATATCCATGCATTACCAGCTATTCCTGCACAGGAAAAAGTCAAAAAGAGCCTGCAGATTGGAAGTGTAGAAACACAGACTAGGTTGGGCACACGGGGAAGTTGGAAACAGGGTGAATCTTGCATTCATGTCTATGTAAAACTCCTGCTATCCTAAATTCTGTTCAGAAAACAGAAAAAAAAATCAGGATGCAAGGAAGCAAGTAACTCATCACACTTAGAGTTTACAAGATCACTGGAGGCTAAATAGACATAACCTCTCCCTGCACTACCCTCCCTGTCTCTCCAGGTTCCGTGCTTCACTCTTACCTGATTTTTTTACACTTTCTTTCTTCTTTGTTTCATTGTCCTAAAGGGGATGTTGTTATTGTATATCACATGCCTAGCTTGTGGATGTTACCGTTTATATTACCTTTTTGTTGTAGAAAAGCAGAATCTTCCTTTTGACTAGGATCATTTCCTTTTCCTCTTAGTATCCACATTCAATTTATCATCTAATTTTGGCTGGGTTTCTGATGTTTCCTTATCTTTCAAGAGTTAAAGAGATGGTATACAGCTGAGTCTCACTAAATAGTAGAAATATGAGTGTATACAAGGTAGGTTGTTTTCTTCATTCACTTTGCCTGGGGCTCGCTTATATGTGTGTTGATGGAGCAGTTTGAAGGCTTGTTTGGACATTGTCCGTCCCTGGTTTTGGAGCAAGCCAAGCTGAGCAATCCATCTTTTAAGAATATTAGTGTAATACGAAAGGGACATCTCAGTGGTAATAGTCCCATGGAACCATTGCCCCATGGAACCTTCCTTTTTTGTCATTTGCATAGAGAAGAATTGTTTCTCAACCCTGTGCAAGTCTCAACAGCCTGCTGATATACAGGTTTTGAAATTCCAGAAAAAAAACTTCCCAGCCCCATTAAGCTAAAAAAATAAAAATTAATCACCTAAGTTAGGGAGCTTTTCCTATACTGTCCCAGTAATATTAATGGCTAAGCATGGGAGCTTTAATACAGTGAGAAGAGACTTCTTCTAACCTCTTACCTAGCTCCATTTCACAGAATCATTACAGTAAGTCAATCCCACACCATTAAAGAAAAAAAGTTATGCAACTCTACGCCTTTTCAAGTTTTTGGTTGGTCATTTTTGGTTGATTTGCTGGTTTTTTTTTTCCTACAAATACTCATTTTCTACACCCAAAGGTCTAGAATTCTTCTTACAGTTTAATCATCATTATCCCATTTCCCTAACTTACTGTTCAGTTCTTGAGATTAGTTGTTTCAACTTTTTAAGTTGAAAGTCAAAAAAGCAAGGAATTCAAGTGGCCTTTAAATAAAAGTCCACTTTAAATAAATAACCATGTCTCAGGAAGGGCATAAGATCATAAGATACAAATTAGCAGTTTATTAGATACATATAATCCATTACAGAATGAAACCTTTTGTTCACAAAAAAAATCCATCTCCTAGCATGTTGGACCTCAATTTTTTTTTTTTTTCATCTGGGTTTCAGTAAACTGTTAACATGAGGTTGGACAATTTTAACAAAGACCCATGAAATTTCAGTTAATTTCAGTGGGAGGTTAATTTCAATAGTACTAGGATATCAGCATTGTTTGCAATAGTATTTTAATCATTGACCTTGTGATGATCCCACTAGTGCAACCTACTGATTCTCTCATTAAGAAATGAGGGCAAAGCCTGCACATTTTGCAGAGTTCATCACTAAGATTTCAGCTTGAAATCCCAGCTGGCAGTGCTGTCAAGTGTCACACTGAGAAAAGAGGAGTAACACAAGTTCGGGAATGGTTCTCCTCCAGTTCCTCCCCTGCCTTCTAGAAATCCCTGTAGTTTGGTACCAGCTGCTTTTTCTACTTTATTCAGCCACACACATGCACTCACAGATTATGTACAGCAATTACTATTCTTAAAGTGCCCAGAAGTGTGCCACACCTTTCACTAAATAGATAATATGGAGGCTGGTG
Source organism: Tringa tobata (assembly GCA_033628505.1). Lineage (NCBI taxonomy): Eukaryota > Metazoa > Chordata > Aves > Charadriiformes > Scolopacidae > Tringa > Tringa tobata. The sequence goes on along the minus strand of JAHREE010000118.1, from coordinate 16,447,241 downwards.
CATACACATAGATTCCAACCCTAAGATCCTCATCCCAATCTCCCTAAAAATGAGTTGAAATACTTCTTTTGATAGCACCAGTGTGGATCAGGCCTAATTACCTAATTGATCAACTCATGGTCTTTTATACCTCTGTCAGGCTGGGTCCTTAAAAAGGATAAACACACCTACTGCAACATAATTATGCATTCCAAACTAGAGTGCCTAAACTGAGAGTATGTGGAAAAAGACCTTTTGCTCAGACTGTGTTCACTGCTCTGCCTTGCTCTTTTTTTTTTTTTTTCCAGAGTACTAATGCTTCAGAATACCAGTGAAGCTGCCATATAGCTAACTGAACTCCTATACCATTAGGCAACTTAATTTTACATATAAATTATTTAAATTTCATCTGTGATTAGTTCTACATATGAGCAATGATTTCACTATAGAATAAGTCTTTTATTTTTTTGAGAACTGCAGTATAATAAATAAATGAATAAAGACCAATAGCAGTGTATTTCAGCACATATGCTGGGAAGCATTCTTATCAGAAGACTTCGAAATCAAAATAATATTCCCTATGGCCCCCCGGTTTCCATGAAAAGTAACTAAAGACGGTAGTCGTAATTTTTTTTTTTCAAAAAATGAAATGCATTTTATGCAACAATGCCTCAGATGAGACACAAACTCAACAGAGCTTACAAATATCCAACATTAGCTCTTTTCATGGCCTTGCTAAGAGGCTTTACTGGTGACTGTAGATGCATTGATATTTTGTAAACCCAGTTTTTAGATTAAAATTAATGAAAGATATCTCACTTGCATAAATAAATCAAGGCTGCAAAAAATAATGTTTAAACATCCATACACTGCTACTATCATTTTGCCAAAATGACACACAGCATGACTACAAAATTTACTGTAATATTGTCAGAGTAAAATTTGCCCTGTTGTATTGCTGAAAAAGGTGTTAAGTATGTACCCATGGATTTAAGAGCATATTAAACATTCACTAGTATATAGTTTTAGCGTTATCGCATATCCACAAATGCTACTGGATAGTGAAGTGACATATCTATCACAGTGAAAACGGGGCTTTTGTCTCACAGCTAGCTGACAGAGATATTAATGCCTTGTCCCACTGGCCAGGCCATATGGGGACGATGCTACATACCAGTTGCTCTGATTTATGTTTATCTATAACATTAATTACAGAAATCATCATACAGAAGTTCATGGTCCTACAACATGCATGGAACTTTACAGATTAACACTCAACCTGTCTGGAACAGTTTTGTCATACAGTGCTATTTGATCAATACTGAAATTTGTGGGGGGAAAACCTATTGATTTCCTCAACATTTTCACTGAAAAATGTGCCTGATGTCTATGCTTGGCTTTCTACTAGTGGGGGAGGGGGAAGGAGAGGAGGAAAGAGAGAGAGAAGAAATGAAGAAATACAGTAACTAGTACTACTACATTTCCCTCTTGAGAAAAATATGCTTCCTTCTTGCCAGTGTATGCCCCTACTCACCTTTGTTTGGGAGCATATATGTGTTTACAGAGGATTAGGACCCACTTAGTCTTCTACTCAAAGGCAAGCTACTGCCACATACAGCTGTATGAAGAATTAATTACAAATAGCTTTTGATGGTTGATGCCCAGTTTTTTTGCATTCATGAATTACCTATGAACAGTGTCAAAATTATTAGGCTGCAGATTCTTGTTTAATACATCCAGATCAGGAATAAATAGATAAAGCAGCTAACATACAGCAGACTGACCAGTCTAATTTATGAACAGTCAGGAAGAAATTAACTTTTAAGGCCTAGCTGTGCTAGTCTCATTCATGGTGACAAAGCCACTTTGCAGCTTATCTTCATTAATATCAGGAAAGGAAGTACTGATAGTAAATTGCCACACAGGAAATAAGCAAAATTAAAATCCAAAATATCTAGATTTTTTTTCTTTATTAGCCTCAGAAGCCTGGTCAAGTATTTCAGTGTTTGCAAACAATAACAAACAAGAAAAAATATAGGTTTTGCCTTTGCACATGAATAAATATTCATATTCACATTCTTGTGCGTTAATCACGCAGGGTGTGATTCCACTACCTTGTTTAGTTGATAACCTCATATGATCCAATGGCCACTTTTTTCTTCCTCCTCTGTGCCAGCTCTTTCGGATTCCTTCTCCAGTAGAGCTGCCTTTTTCAAAAAAGCCAAACTGTGTAAGCTGTAAGCCCGTTCCTTTCATGTCTGTTTAATAAAGTGTTGGGAGAGGTTTTATGTTGGAGGGGGAGTTAGGGTGGGAGTGAGGTGCCACAGATTTTTGTTTCAGGGTTTTTGCTTCAGCTTTTCTAATATGGACTTACCTGCAGTAATTTATAAAAAAAAAAAATCTCTTGAAACTTCAAAATTACAAACAGAGGTTAGTGCAGAGGAAGAATACAATATTTGTGCAATTCAAAGCCATCTGTAAGGACTAGTCTCTGTAGGCAGGCAGCTGTACATATACTTTCCTATCAGCAGAACCATTCCATAGTGGAAGCACTCACTTTGTCATAGGTCTGTGAAATAACCATGAAATTTTTTGAGATTTTTCTTCTATGCAAACATGCTGTATTGCTTCTGTAAACTTGCCTACAAGTATTACTTGTATTTTTTAAGTAATGGTAGTTTTTTTAAGTAATTTTTATTTCCTGAAAGAAAAAAACAAGATTTTTTTAAATTGAAAATTAACATGTCAAAGGGATGGAGTTCTCACCCTTAGACAGATGAAAATTTGACAGAGTGGTACAATTATAATTCCAGGTATATTTTAAGTTGTACTTTCAATAGCTGTCAGATGCCTGACAGCATTTCTTGACTCTCATAACCCGAGCTAATTTTTTGACCGTTGGCCTGCTACTGCACAGGAAAGGTGTGAATTTTTCAAGCAAATCACTCTGACTGTGCTCCAAATCCAAACCCAATAGAGATGAGCCCTAAGAATAACATTACATGCTATCTAGCAGTTGCAGTGCCCTCCATCTGGAAACCAAAAGGATCCATTCAAAGGTTCTAAATGTATTTGTGTCTATTAATTGAGCTAGAGGATTGTCATTGTCCCTTTTTGTTCACAGGCTTCAGAAAAGTTGCAAAAGTCTTTACTTGGTTGTTGCATTAGGGAGAGTAACAAAATTCTTCCCTGATGCTGTACAAATTAATTACAGCTGCATTGCTATTGGCACACCAGTAATGATAGTAGTTAATTTCAACTGAGATTATTGTCCAGAATTGTGGTTACTGATGATCTAACAAAAGATCTGGAAGAAGACACACTTTTTGGTTACTTCAAATTAAGGCCAAATTTAAATGTGCAATGTAGGAAAGAAAGACTTCAGAAACAACTGACCAACTGGTAACTGAAAGAACCGCACCAGTTGTTATCTTTTTAGTTATACTTACTAAAGCAGAACTCAAAAGTCATATAATTACACACATGTACAAAATTAATTATTAGCCAGAATAGTCATAATACAGTTCCTGACCATAAAAGTCCTTTCCAACCATCAAGTCTAGAGGCCATTTTGCTATTTTTTTTTATATACAAAGACTGCAATGATGACAGATTTCTATGCATGGTCCCATGAGCTGTCTGCCTATGAACTATCTCACAGAAAGTGATAGATGAGTATATTCAAAGCACTGAGAATAGAAAGTTACCATCTTTTATAGCTAAGATATCCAAGAATCTGATTTTCTTTTAGTATGTGTTTCTCAGAAGAGGATTCCATGGCAGGGGGGCTGGTGGGGGAGGGAGGGGGAGGCAAAAGGAAGGGGGAGGTGAAACATTCTCCAAACTAATATTTCCAAGTCTGAAAAGTGAACATGAATGAACAGCTGTGATGTGTGCAAGACAGCCAGGCATCTGCCTGGTACTAACAAACAACATTGCCAATATGCTGATTTCCTGTACTGACTATAGCCATTGAGAAGCTAATACATTAATGGTGGACTACTAATATAAATTAAAAACTGAAGACATACAGCTTTCAGTCTGCCTTTCCTTCTGTCATTTATTTTGTACTGCATGAGTGAGCTATTACCTTCTTGTTTCCCTGAGATGTTGGTTCACTAGGGTAGAGTGAGCAGACTCAATTTCATGGAAAGTAATGGAGTGAGATTATCCAGAATTATTTCCAGTGGGCTGAGTTTGTTACATTCCTTCTGTTGTGAGAATATAAGTAAACAACTAAACACCTTTACTGAAAGCTGAGAATCTTCATAGTCATCACCTCTTCCTATTTCCTTGATTAGTATAGCATTTTGGGTTTAGCCATGCTCAATTAACTCATCCAGGAACTGGTCCAGTCAGAAACAGTTGATTTAAGTGAGATAAACTGGGCATCTGTTTGGAAAAAAATGATTATCCAAAATATGCTTTCATCATGAGAAAATGAACTGTGCTATCTCCATATTTAAAAACATATGCCTCTAAATAGATTAACTTCCTTTGAAAGCTTAAGAAATAGAAAATAGTAATGTTGAAACTGAAACAAGGAGATACTAATTCAAAATTATATAACCAGTGTGTTAACGTTTTAATGTATTGGATCTTGAACTTGGTACTAGCACCTTCATCAAACCACTATCTAAACTGTATTGAATTAAAGTGATTAAATCTGGTAATAAAGCCAACCACTGCAGAAGTGATTGAAATATGTGGGGTGCTTGTGTGTGTTTGTACTAGTGGTAATAAAAATACTGCCACATTTAGTCACTGATTTGCTTTAGGAAAGAAGTAAAATTATCTGATAACACTCCCATGTTTTGTTTCAATTACTAAAGATTCTTAAAAAATAGATACAAAATTAGAGAGACATAATTATTAAGATGTAACATTCACAGCATCGGAGAATACAAGGCAATAAATGTCTTCTGCGAGTGATTAAATGCTGAATTGAAGCTGAAGCAGTTGATAACCTCAGAAGCTGCTTACTGCAAGTGATCATCAATGCTGCAGATATTATTGCTAGGATACTGGAATATGAATCAAGATGATAACAGTGAAAAAGAAATAATAGTTTATTTTGGATTCTTTTTCCTAATCTCAACAGCATTGGCAAATGTTTTGCTACTACTTTCTAGGTCAGTGAGTCGTTAGCTAAATAATCTGCAGCTAACAGCAGAACTAAGATTTTGTATTTTCCAATGGGCCTCTGCCCAGCCTCCAAGGACATACACAGGGTTTCTGAGCACAGGCATATGTGGGTGCAGTGAGTAGGTCATAAGTTTCTACATGGAGCCCCTCAGTTACTGGTCTCCCTGCAGTTCCGCTCTGGACAGTAATGAAGTCAAGGGCTGCCTATGTCTCCAAATGAGACCAGTGATGGAAATCCATGTTATATATGTAACTATTTACAGCATTTAAAACCACCTGTTCCCAGTTGTAAAAAGGTGTTGTATTTTTCGGGATGGTCAAATAATCATATCATAAAATATATGCTCATATAATCATGTTTTAATAGACCTATTAGAAATGGATCGGCCTCAACTGAATCTCACACACTATCCAAAGTACCAATTTGCAAATAATAGAGGAAAATTTGCCAATAATCTGTGGTAAAATATGAACAGTTCTGCTAATTCAAGTAGCACAGATGCAGCGTGTGCCAATTTAGAAACTGCATAAAGCCAAAAGGCTTCTAGAATCAATCCAATTTGTTCTGAAGTCAAAAAAATATTGGCTTTAGATGTAGCATAGCAATGTACAGTTCACAAAAGAAAATAGGAGCTAACCAATCTATCAGGAGCAGACATGCAACATGGTCCTTCATGCTCCTCATGCAATCCAGATTCAGAAGAGCTAAGAGAAAAAAAATAAAAAGAAAGGATGTAATAATAGACATACAGTAACCAAATAAAGTCATTTTAAAATGACTAAAGAGCAACAGTAAATGAAAAATGCCTTTGGGTACACCATCTGTTTATTCACTCCATATTATACCTTTTCATCACAATTACCTAAAGTGGTATATTTGTGTTTCTGTAATGTATGGAATTCATTACATAGTTTTGCAATGAAATTATCACACTGTGGCTGGGACATCTGCACCCTGTCATATATCATTCTATTCATTTCTAGTTAATTTAATCCTAGTATCTGCCTACATGACAAGACAGATGTTCAGCTATCCCATATCTTCCATAGTTTTCTGCCTTGAAGAAACTTTAAGTCACTGAAAGAACTGACATCTTTCAAACAGACATCTTACAGGTTTGGGAAGTATGCATGTGCAGATGTGTGTATATGTATGTTTGTGTTTATATGCCATAGTCCTTTTTTAAGAAATGTGTTTTACAAAAAAATCTTTTACAGCCACTTTTAAATATAAACATTTTTCATACACATGTCTTTTCAAAATGTGCTTTACTAATATTTTGATATATTTATTTACTAATATCCAGAAATACAGCGTATTTCTGTTAAATTAATTTTAACTCTCTTGCCTTGACTGGGACAGATCTTTTTCCATCATTGCTGATTAGAAGTTGTGGGCCATTCTTTCTCTTTGCCTTTTGAGCCTTGGCCCTCAAAACATCAAACTGTTATCAGGCTCTATGGCCAATAGTGCTGCACTTATGTCAAACACAAATGTGCCAACCAGAAGCACACTACATTCTCCGTGTGTTACAGTGCTACAGTGGTTTGTTAGCAGCATTACTTGTACAAATCTATGCCATTAGTCACTTAATAGGATGTACAGAAACTTATAGCACATCCATGTGGGATAAGGTGTAATGACCACAAATGTAAAGAATTTGTTTTCATCAACTCTTGTCAAAAGTCCTCTTCAAGCAGCACTTTCAAAGCTGTCAAAGAGCTTTGTTGTACTTTCTACTCACAGCACAGAATCTTCAGACCAGATTTGCAGAAGGCCTGTTATACCAGACTTTGATAACTATCCACCAGTCAGCTCCCCATTTACCACTCCTGATCCCAATCTTAACATGGACACAGTAAATCCCTTTAAGCAGCACAGTGTTTCCTCATTTTGACCTAACTGAAGTCATGCTTGTGACTTTAAGGCTTAAGGGTCTACAACCCTGTCAGCCAAATCCCTTTTTTAAGTACATCTATGCAATGCCACATAACCAACAGCAGTACTGGACTGCTTCATTTTTCAACCATTCATTGTTCAACCTTGGGGTAAACAAAACTTATTTTACTTGTCCATCCTGCAAAGCACCTGTAAATCTTTTAAAATGAAATGGCTGTCACTGTAAACTAGTGCTGTCACTGTGTAAGAACACAGATGACATTTTTAGCATTTAGTAAAAGACACCGTACAACTCAAAGCAATTACACCGCTCAGCGTAGTTCAACACAGTTGAGCACTGTTGGCCCCCAAGAAAGAGCAGGATTGGAACACCAGGTGTTTGTCTGGTCAGTATCACATGCTGTCTGCTTAGAGTGTTGCCAAAATCTCTGCGCTATCCTATTAAGCTGTTCACTGGGTAAATACTGCAAATATCATCTGATGGCATTTTGATATCCTACGAACGATACAGGCTAGTAGCAGCGTTAGAGGCTCACAGATTGGGTAAAAAAGGTGCAAAACACAACTCAGACAAAACAGCAAACACTCTCTACTTAAGGGGTTACTTTCATGTTAACTATTTTCCAACACCTTTGAAGAACACGTAAGTTTAAATTCTATGCCTGTAAGCTGCCAGATAAGCCACAAGCAAATTATGCCCAGCTGTTGTGTTGGATAACAGCAACAGATTGCGTAATGGACACCCAGATAAAAACAAACATGAATTGATTTAGAGTATTAATTATCTAAAAATGGCAACTGCTTTGCAAGTTGTTTGGCTAACATGTAGAGGGTGAAATAGTTCAGTTAGCTTATGTGCACCTCTGGCATTAAGGGGATATTAGAGAAAAACAGCTCTGAAATTTCATCTAGCCCTCTGAATGGCTTTCTTTAGTGTTTTCACACTTTAGGACCACGATATTCCTGCTTAAATAAAAGCCTTTTTTGTGTTGTAGCCGATTTAAAGCAGGAATAGGCTAAATAGGGATATCAGATCAGGGACTGGCTAACATTTGTTAGCATCTGCTTGTGTTTTCAAATGGAATGTTTACTACTTCTATATAAATGACTAGAACTTTTCCTCCTGAGTCTATGAGCTTCAAAAAACAAAAATCATTGCTTACTATGTATGTTGAGGGTGTCGTAACCTAATTTTCAAAGCTTCATAAAGATAGATAAAAACAGCCAGTAGCTGATGAGATGTTTCGAAGTAACAACAATGCAAAGAACACTAGTACCTCTGGACTGCTCATTAATTATCATGAGGCTGCCAGATTTTGGTAGTGACCACTACAAGTGAGATGGCAACAATACAGTTTCAGTAACTGCTTCAGCGAAACTTCACTGTCACAAAAAATCTCAGCAGTCACCAATGACAACTTCTTAAAAAACCCAGCCTTTTCCCCACTTAAGAAGTGCACTGGGATGACAATCGGGAATTAAGCCAAATTCCAGCACAAAACAGCTGAGTGTTGGTAGGCTGCCTAATACATCTGAGAGGTTTTAGATTTCTAATAGGGAATGGATTAACACTGGTGGTGGGCCTAACACCCTTGTGAGATATGCAACAGTAGCATAAACCCTGGGACCTTTTTGGGGTTGTAAGATGATTGTTTACTTAAATACATTTGAATAGGGTGTCGTGTGTGTCCCTCCCCCCCCCCCCCCCCAAAAAAAAAAAAGGAAAAAGGGAAGAGAAAAGAAAGAACCAAAGCCCTTAAAGAAATAAGAATGCCTGCCTTATGGTTAGGATTCTCCGCTGGGGACAATTTGGTCTGTTTCATGACAACGTATAACAATGTTGCTCACTCAAAAACATACCTACTTTAAGGAAAAGTATGATACAACTACAGCAAACAAAGAATTTTTCAAATCAAAATATTGAGCAGGAGATTAAATTATTAGGAAAGTGAATTTACAAATAGATTAGACAAAAAAAGGCAGCACTGAAGATCATGCAGGGAGACTTCAGAAAAATAAGCATTTGTGTTTGTTAGATTGGATGGCTTAACTTACAAGAATGATCATAAATAAGGACTAGTAGTAATGCTTTTTTCTTCCACCACCTCAAGAACTTATAAGCATTCTATTAGATGTGGGTGTTTTGCAAGAATGTTTTTTTATTTATTTTGCCACACTGTGTGGGTGATGGTTGTACTTGTCTGCTGAAATAAGACAAGGCATGATTGTTACTGCAGACCAGCTGATTTGGGGTCTGGTTGTTGAGCAGCTGCTGTTTAATCAGAGCCCAGGAGCCTTTATAAATATGCTATAGAAGTCTGCGTTCAGTAGTAGATGTTCAGTTGTCTTTATTCAAATTACTTTGGTGACAGTGCAGGCTTTTGACATCAGTGATGTCTGCAATGACAATATTTTGAGAAAGTTTTAAAAGTTGATAAAATCTTGTGAGTAAGAAGTAACATAAGTAATCTTTTTTGCAAGGTCTTTTATGCTTCAATAGAAACAACTTGAACTCATATTACTGCCTCTCCTCCTCTACTTTTGTCTTTGTTCTTGTCTTAGAAAGGGTTTGAATTATATTTGTGGTTGCAAGTTGTTTCTTTAATGAAAAATAAGAAAGGAATGAAAGATCATGTTTTCCAGAGTTGACAAGGGTCTTTTTTTTTGTAAATAACTTTAAAATACCAATGTAGTTTGCCTTTAGTATGAATTATTCCCTCATAAACATGTTAAACAATACATATATTCCTTGAATAAGAAAACTAGAAGTCAAACTTCCAAAATTCAACCCCTAGACCTGAAATCAACCTACTGTGCAATCTGAGCAGAACTTTACTGTCATGTCTGCATTGTCTAATGGTGGTGGTCTTACATTCTTCAAGATCCACAGAAGCAAGTTATCAAGGCACAGGTTTGCAAAGCTATTTAGAAGCCTACCACATCAGACAAATATCCAGAATCACAAGGGCACCTTCCTTCCCTCCCAGTGAGGTACACGTTCCAGTGTGTTTATAGAGACCAAGTTAGGTTTCAATAAAAAGGACTTTCAGTGCTGAGTATTGTAACCTCTAGCTCTTAATTACCTTCTTAACGAAAGAAACAGAGACCTAAGAGAGGTTCTTTAGGGCTTAGTCTTGTCAGGCCTTACTTAAATACTTTTTTAAAGCACATGTTTAGGAACTTTATTGGACGACAATCTGATAGTGCAAACCCTACTTGGCTCTAGGGTGATCAGACAACTAAACAGGTATTTAGAAGAGTTTTGAAGCTGAAACAGTAAATTACATACACTTTCTTTTTGTTGTTGTTTTTGTGTTGAGCTAACCCTTAACGTCTTTAAAGTCAGTTCCAAAGAACATTAAAATATATCTGAAAAAAAAGTCAGTATTTAGACAACTCCAAAAGGCTGGTAAGTCAAAATAATAAAGGTCAAATGCATACAGAGAAAGTCTATGGTGTATCAATCTCTGCTGTATCAATATAACAGACTAATGAATTTGACTTGCCAAAGTTAGAGACTACAGCAGGACAAGACTGTCATACAGCCTCCTCGATCTCTTTGCTGAAACACTGGATAATTTTAAAATGCATTCTTTAAAACAAATCACTAGATTAAACAATTCTGGATGACTCTAACCACAGTGATCGTATTTTTTTATGTATAGGTACATAAAAGACATTTTTTTTTCATTCCTTTAAATTTTTATCATGTTCACTAGAAAATATTCACAGAAGTAAAAGCATGGAAGAGATTTCCTACTAGGATGTGCAACTGTGAAGGCTTGTATGTAATTCGGTGGTGATTTTAAGTGTCTCCCTCTGTACTAAAACCCTATGTGGAAGGGTCATTGGACCCTAGTCAGATGCAAGACTTTAAATAACTTTAAATAAAATCAGTTGGAAATGAGTGTCCAATCCTGTAAGAGTCTAAACAGTCTCCAGAGTAAAATAATAAATAAATCCACAAGGGTTACATTTAACATTGTGAGAAACATTTGTCATAAAACTCATCTGGTTTCAAGCCCTTTTCTGCAAAACACAAGACTTGAATCTGAGACAAGATTCAGTGAGCTGGTGTTGATGGATGGCTTTGATACATAATATGTGAAGCACATGGTTATACTTTTTTCTTCTCATAACCAACTACAGTTTTAATAGCGAGGGACTACCTGGAGTGGCTTTATCGTGTTAAAAATTTATAAAAAAATAGCACAACGTAACCTCAGTGCCCACTGGGACTCCAAAAAGCTATCATGGTACAAATGTATAAAAATGCAGAGTCATCCTAGAAAACTTCTTTTGAGTATTGCGTTTATTCAAACCTGAAAAACTCAACAGAAATCAATGGCTCAGGATAAACACTAGAAAAATACTCATATAGACTTAATTTGCATGTTATACTTGATTTAGCACAGGTTGGCTGTTCAGGGGAGTGGTACTCTAAGTTGAAGATGATATGGATGCTCTCTACTAATTCTTTGTGGAAATCCTTGGGTTTTATTCTTTCTTTTTTTATTCTTTCTTTATTCTCCTGCCCAAAATAGTAAGATAACTCATGTTTTTAAATGCTATTCTCAGTATTAAATACATGCAGGACTGGACCCCTGTCTTGATTCTTTGAAGGCTTCATTTACTACATCTCCAGTTCACTTCAGTTACCTCTACAATACAAATGATTCTGCTGACTGACTAGACAATCTTCAGTTGCACATGACTTGCAGGTTTCTGAGCCAGTAGGTAGCTCTAAAAACTGCCCTAAAAAAAGCTGAAGTTTCATCCTGGCAAAATACAGTACTTTTTTTTCCTGTTAGTTTTTATACATTTAAGTCATTAGGGAACTCCGAATGCATCAATTTGTTGCCTCAATAGCATGAGGTAGTTGCTAAATTTATTTGGTTTACACTTGGTGATTAAGGGAGACCGATTCTCTTTTCCTGCCCTTTGAGGGAGCTCATGGTGTTATGGGGGGCATGTCAGCGATAATTAAGAAATATCCTGGTACAAATCCCAAAAGATACATATTTTTATAAATAATTCCCCATGGAAAAACTTTAAAAATGATGCACTTGTTCTGAAAATGCTTCAGGCCTTCTCTAAATAGATTATATTGCTGTTTTTTTTAAGAGTGCATGACTTGAGGTGCACATTTTGCTTGTAACTCATAAAATCCCAGCATAGTTGTGTGAGGGGAAACACAGAATAACATACAGTGAGCTTCAGTGCCTCACAAAGGATTTATCGTTCAGACAAAAACACAGCTTCTGGTTTTATTCAATTGTAATACAATAAGGATAGCAATTTCTTAGACCACAACCAGAAATGTATTTTGTTGGCTTCACACTTAATACTTCTTTACAATTTTCTCATGCAGGCTTTCCTCCCCTTTAGATTCTATGGATCCAATTTCTTTTTCTCTTCAGAGGTTAGTCTTTTAGTGTATAGCATATTTCAAAACGGTTTTATACTGCACGTTGCCTTAAGCCTTTTGGTGCGGGCTTTACATTTCAATTTTCCTAGCAACTGCATAGAATAATCATACCACTTAACAGGATATCAACTACAGATGCAGTCCTTATAGCAATAACCTCTGCATCTGCTGATTTAAATATACTTCCGCTTTTTGGTTGTAACAAGTTTTGCCTAATTTCAAACAACATCAGATATTAAACACGCTGATTCAAACTTAAACAACCTACCTTGTTCCACCTTCTACTTAGAAGCCCATGAAAGGAAAATGAGGAAGGGAAGTCAAATAGAGCACATATAAATTAAGGTGAAAACAGAACAGGAAAAATGAGAGGATGGTAAAGGTTAGAAGAGAAATCTTTGAATAAAGACAACAACTCAGTAAACCTGTAAGTATGAATTGACACTTCCTTTTTGCCTGCCAGTCTTTGGTTCTGCATGGTGCTAATTCCCCTAGTGTATATATGGACTTTCTTCAGATACGAAGTTGTTTGAAACCCTCAATACTTTAGGCTCCCAGTTTAGAAACTCAGACTCCAAGAAGTATCCTTGTTGTCCATCACTGTAGATGTGACCTACTTTTCATATGGTCCGCTGCCTTGTTGAACAAATGCTACATGTTCCCAAAAGTAAGGTCCAACATGGAAGAGCTCACAGTACTGCAGAGTAAGCACATGCCTCTGTAGATGTTCTGGTGAAGATTTTTCAGTTAAGACTACTTTGAATACTGGCAATATGCTGTGTGGATTCCAAAGCAGTTTAGAAGTATCATTATAATTCATACTACCATTTTATCAGATGAAGTAATAACTGTTAAGTGATTCATCCCATTATTACATAAGAAATCTATAGCTAAATTGGAATTTGGATTCCATGTTTTCTAAATAAGAAGCTATCATTCATCAAACCATATTTCTTACCTTAAAGGACTATAATTAAATTAAAGTACTTCTAATCACATATTAAAGCTCTATGTTCTCTCTGCACATCAGAGCAAGTATAATAAAATAATCCACACTAGTTATTTAAACAGCTGTTTATGGAACTTATAATCCATATTAAAGCAAAATAAGCAAGGCAGAGGTCGAAAGAAACAGATTCAAGAACAAAACCTGTTGTCCTTCAGGCAATGAAGGTCAGGGCACATAATGGAATAGTCACACTGAACCTCCTAAGGGAGATGCATTTGACACATCACATTTTGGTGCTATTTTCTGGTCCGTCATGGAGTTGTACAAAGCACTAAGCATAGTTAAGAGGCTGCCCTTTGCTTAGCTTTCAAAAGGGAGATAAAAGATGTAATCACAAGGATGATTATATTTTATATGCAGCGTCCTTCTGATTAATATTGGACTATCCACAAACAGCAAGAGCTTAAACAGCTGAGCAAGTCCAAGATCCAGGAGTCCCCTTTGCCGTCACTCCATAGAAATTAATTATATTTAAAAACATTCTTCTGCCCTCATGAGATATTGTGTGCTATTGGAATATAACTAAATATGAAATCTGGAACAGTGCCATCATAGGGAAGTGATTGTGAAATGTTAGAGATCAATACATACCAATAGCAGGTTGAGGGCCAAGAAAATGATCAGAGGGGTAGAACACCTTCCTCTTTGAGGACAGGCTGAGGGAGTTGGGGTTGTTCAGCCTGGAGAAGAGAAGGCCCTGGGGACCTTATTGCAGCCTTCCAGTGACTAAAAGAGGCCTACAGGAAAGATGGGGACAGACTTTTTAGCAAGGCCTGTTGCGACAGGACAAGGGGTAAAGGCTTTAAACTAAAAGAGTGAAGATTTAGAGTAGATATTAGGGAGAAATTTTTTACAATAAGGGTGGTGAAACACTGGACCAGGTTTCCCAGAGAGGTGGTAGATGCTCCATCCCTGGAAACATTTGAGGTCAGGTTAGATGTGACTTTGAGCAACTTGATCTAGTTGGAGATGTCCCTGCTCATTGCAGGGGAGGTTGGACTAGATGACCTTGGTACCTTCCAACCCAAATTTGCTATGATTCTATCATATACACATACCAAAAAGTGAGTAGCATTCCAATCCTCTTGTTCTCTTTCTTCCATGTGAATACAGCAAGGATTAGGCATAAGAGAAATTGCTCTTTAGAAAGCAGCTGATGCTTTATTTAAAGGCGTGGACTTCTATAGGACAAAAGTCCTTATAAGTCACTTTAGAGTGATTTTGCTGCACAGGTTTAGGAGAAGGGAACATGCTCCTCCCAAAGGCACAGCAGCAGCGTAGAGTGTTGTAGATGCAGCAGCACCCCTGACTGCTATACCCTTTCTTCTATGAACATCCCTGTCTCTCATCTCACATAGTTGTTGACTGCTTTAATCCATCTTCTCTCTGATCACAAATCCTTTCTTAAATGTTCAACACAGGGTAAACTATACCAGGCAGCACACTGATGTCCAGGAGGAGGAACTTGCATCTCAGATTTCCAGTGCCTTGCCTTTCCATGCCCTAACTTTCTCACACTGTTTTGTTTGTTTGTTTGTTTTTTCCATTTTCAGGGTCTTACTTTAATTTGAACAAATATATCTCAAGTTACGTCCATTTTATCTTCCTCTCATCTGCACCTTCTTGCATGGGTACAGATTTTCTTGTTCTGCAAAACCCTTTAAAAAGTCAAAGCAAAGCAGCTTTAGCAATCTTCATAAGAACAGGGATTCAAGATTCTGGCTCAAGTTTTCTCTCCTTTTGATCTTCCCTCAATCTTCTATTCTCACTTCCAAGCATCACTACAGTTATGATTCACTAAAACTCAAATTAAGCTGATGATGTAGAAAGTTGTGGACTGGAATGTTAGCACGTGCTTAAAGCTGAGCGTAGTATGAGCATCTGACTGAATAGTCATGACTTACGACGAGTGCTCAGAAATCGATAGTAATCAGAAAAGGATGCCAAGCAATCAGGGCCTTATGTAGCCTGCTGAAATGCTCGTATTACATGTCAGCAGTTGTCTTCTGTGCCTTATATCAAAAGTGACCCCTTTCCTAGATAATATAACAAAGCCAGTGCACAGAATATGATGACAGAAGCCCTTTGGTGACAGTAATTATTATAATTATTTTTAAAAATTGCCAAAAGTATCTCACTTTTGCATTAAAAAAATTTTGTAATGGTAAATCTCTGACAATAAAAAAGTACATTTTTAAATTAAAAAAGCAATTAAGATTCAAAAAAGGTTATTATAAACTTAGAACTGTGTTCTAAACCTTGACCTGGAGTCCTAGATCTTGTTTTTTAATTTTCTCAAGTCTAGATTGTTTTTTTCAGTTCATGAAGAAACTGAGACACGAAAATGGCATGGCATTTTTAGCTAGTAACTCATACATTTAGATTTCTGGGTTTAGGTTTTGGAAAAAATGCACCTAGTTGTTTTCCTATTACAATACTGCTGGTTTTGTTCACCGGTCCATGTTTTTCTTGGAATGTGGTAATGTGGAATGTTTTAAATTAGGGGTTTTACTTTTTACTATCCAATGTCTACTAAATAAGTCCATCGTCTAATTCTAAAATTGTGAAGCAGCAAACATACAGTTGTAGCCAGCAATACATATATTTTTACTCCAGAGAAATGCTCTTCTGTTCTAAATTTACAGCAGAAAGTTTCAGAGACAAAAGGAAGGCTCTTTGCCAAACCTAGCTTTGCTTCTTTATAATAATACTTTAGGTCTCTTCAAATATCCTAACTGAACATTGTAAGCTGCTGAGAAGTTTCCATCAAGGCTATAATCAATAATAACAGTTGCTAAGCTTCAGCTGACATAACATCAGAATCTTTTGCATACAATTGTTTCAAAAGAAACTATGGAACAAATGAAGGCATTAGATTGGATGCAAATATTAATCAAAGTCATATTTTATACCCTAATTGCAAACAGTTTTTGAAATACGAGCCATGTATTATATTAAAAAGATACAGGATATAATCCCTGCTACTGCAATCCACTGCATACTTTGCCACCCACCACAACAATCACTATTGTCTGTTGAATACACGTGCTATTTGGAGTATGTACTGACGGGTGCATTAGCAGTGTTAGTTACCCATACAATTCCTTCTCTAGCATCAGAACAGTTGACCTTGTGATTGAGACACTAGGCTGGGCTCGGTTCCAAGGTCTGTTACACACTTAATCTGTTGAGAGATTTCTAGTCCTAAAATTTGAGCTAAAAGCACAGTGTTTCATTATTCCCTTTTGTGTTATTCTCTGCTTATTCTAGTCTATTTGTGCAGGAACTGTCTCTTACTATATGTACAAACAGTGTACAAAATTATGGACTCTCAGTTGGATCTCTAGGGATCACTAGATTATTAGCCATGCCTAATTTTATTTTCTTTTCAGAATGAAAAAAAAAAAACTTCCCCCCGCTTTGTCTGTTAATTCTTACCAACAGTTTTGGAGTCCACAGCTTGATGCTGTCTTTCCAGAAACGGAGAAAAGGAATTTTGAAGTTTCAGTGTCTGATTCCTCAGCAAGACGTTTTGCCTAATGTAAGAAATTAATTTCACCTAATGCAGACTGAAATAGCACATTAAAACACTTCCTAGATTGTCTTTCAAAAAACAGTCAGCATGACACTCCCTGTCTGAAAGCACATACCAAACAGGCCAATACTTGGAATTACAATGGACATCTCAGAACCACAAACTAAGATCGCTTTCAGTTTGATTTGAGTGCTCTTTGATTGACATTGATAGTGGTTTTGAAGAGGATTTGCTAAGTAAGAGTCGGAATTTTATCATTTAGAAACAGTTCATTTGAAGAACTGCCCCCAAGCTTATGTGATAGCTGTGAAGGTACATTTTCCTCCATATTTCATAAACTATTAGTCAAGAGGACCCTAATTTAATAAAGAAAAAGGAAATTATTCCCCACCTAGCCTTTCAGAATACTGAACAGTGTATTGTCTTGAAGACCACAGACTTCCACATTGCAGATTGCACTGAAGAAATATTCAAGCTATCCCCTCTCCTACTTCCCCCAGGCAAGAGTTTCTAATAGCTTTCTTGAAAGGCTCCAATAATTTCTGTCTGTAGTGCAGGTGTTGAGCAGGTGCATGTGAAGAACAGGGTAGTTCTCATCCAGGTGGCATTCGCTTACGAATTGGTGCTGATGCACTATCAGGGTGATAACAAATAATGCCACCTGGATGGTGGATAACAATTTGCATATTTTTGTTTTCATCTAATAAGGATCAACACGTGTACAGTCCAGCTGACAGGATTGTGAACAAAACACTTAATTCTCATCTAGAGCTATGGTGTTTTATTTTATAGCACAAGATAAGATAGGTGGGAAGTTCTGCCCTTTAAAATCCCATACTTTCACAGGAGAAGTTGGCATGTAAGAATTTCTCATTTGAAATTTTTATTCTCCAAGCACCTCTGTGCCAAAACAATCATCTTTTCCTCCTCCTCCCCCACTTCCAGCAATATTGTATTTGTAGATTTGGAAATATTTAGATTTAAGGTTTTGGGTTGGTTTTAGCATACAATAAGGCCACAGTCAGGAATAACAGAATCCTGATGGTTTATGACTTCTGTGACTAACATCAGCCTGCTGAGTCTATTACTAGGACTAATGTTACCTTGAACTGCTCTTGGACTGGCTTTTTACTAGAAAGACATATACTTACTACAAGGGTTGATATATGGAACTTGGAAAATCAAATGAGCAGGTTAAGATAGTACTAGTATTCTGTTCTTCCTTGTGTTTATACTTCATCTTTTAGTCAGCTTGTATAATAAGGAACAGCTGCGGAACAGGAGGATCTATAAATAAAAACAGAAACAACAAAATGTCACATTTTGATAGTATTAGCTAGTATTTTCATGTGTGTTCACACTGGAGGTTGAGCCAAACTATTCAGTTGTATGAACGTTCAGGCTTCCAAATACTTTGAAAAAAAATGAGTTTCAGTTACTATTCACCCATGTGCTCTTTTATGAAGCAAGATTTTCATTACAATAACCAGATGCCACTAACTGAAGAAAATACAATAAACTGAAATAAAACCTGAAAACAACAATTGGAGATTTATTCTTAATAACATTGATGGCAGATTATGTTTTTCCTTCCACAAAATGAGTTATTCCTTTTCTTTAATAAGTCTGTTCCCAGAAGGGCACCAGAACAGGTATTTACATTCAATACTATGTTTCCTTTCAGATATGCATATTTCTGTCAGAAACGCCTGGGATGTCACTTGCAAGTATGATGGGAAGGATTTTTAAAGAACAATGTGAAACTAACAAACACATGCATTCAGACTTACAGCTCCCATTCATATAATTTATTGTTACGTCAAAAAATGTGTCTCTCACAGAGACATCAGTATTTCTTTACAGAGCAGTGATGCATGAGAATTTTTTTTAACCAAGCACTTAGTGTTCACTTCCTATGATAGCATTAGAACAGTGTTGTGTAGTATCCATATGGATAACTCAGTCCTGATGTGAGCTCTTTGGCTTCATCAGATTACATAAAAGGTATAATGTCCTTCTTTGGAAACAGACTTTAACATGAGTCTTTCTTCATACACAAGTCAAAGATGTTTCAGCTCTGTACTGAAACCCACACAGGTAGGTTTCTGCACCTTAGCTGTAAAGTACTGCTCAATAAATATTTCCCTTACCAGTTGAAAATTAGATTTCAGTATCAGTAAAGTTGAAAATTAATTTCTGTTAATATGAATTACTTCATTCCAGCGTCAATCAGAAAGCAACTATATACATACCAAGGGGAATCGGTGATAATACTGTGGAAGGAGGAAAGTATGTTAGAGATCTTTTCCTTGACAAATATACAGTCTTAGCAACCTAAAATTGCACTTAGGTACACTTGGTTTTCCATGCTTTAAAGTAGCATAGTAGCTGAAAGTTACTCAATGCAGGCGAGATTTCAAATTTTGCCATCTGAGTTTTGATTTGTACACCACAAGGTAGCTACTGCTCAGAGAAGATATGCTTTTTACTATGCACTATACAACAAAGGAGCCAAAGAAACTATGAAATATAGATTCTGCTGCCCATTGTTTTAGGGTGTTTAGTTTGGGATGTAGAAAACATAACCAGGCTCCAGTTCTTCTTTACTTTGATAAATAATTACTTCTACAAAACTAATAGGCCTTGTCTTGGCAGGTGAGTAAACAGGCTCCTCCCATTGCCTTTCTGAGAAAATGATATTCCAGTTGAAGTACCTAACTGCAGCTGAAAAGCAGTAGAGTTAGGAACTTCTGTTCAAGGGGCAGGACTAAAGACATGATCCTTCCTTGTTATTTTACATTAACTGGTCTGGCCAAGCTTGTCCACCTTCCTCTCCTTATTCCCACAAGTGAGTGTCACTTTTTATGAATTTTACTCTTTGGTACTTAACTCAGTCCTTGCATCACACAGAGAGCTTGGATCCTAAATGTGATATGAATTCTCCAAGCTGGCAAAGTACCTGCAAGAACTGTGTTACAATAGAAACAAAAGTTACAATCCCAAATTAAATTTGCGATTGTCTCTGTGGTTAACTTATTAAATGTATGATGTTTTAGATATGTCAATTAGTGTTTACAGTTTTACATGTCTTAAAGTAGAGCACAGACGCCCCAAATACTTTTTTGTGTTGTTTGTGCTAAACACTACATAAGCATACAATGAAACATTTCTTATTTCAACAAATCATGTGTGCATGCAAGGAAAACAATGAAAAGAAGATTCTACTGCACATTTCATGGTTAAAAAACCCTACATATCTCCTTTTTTTTTTGCCAGCCATAGTGCTAAGCCACTATCATCACTGTAATTTTTAAAATTATTTCTTAAGTAGGAGTGGAGCTGATATTTCACTGGCTCCTTTTACAGATTTCATGGGCAACTATTCACACATATTATACATGTATTTAATTTTTTATGTTGTGATTTCAAGTTGAGGCTCAAGCCCCAAGGTGTCTTCATTAATTAAATGTATCAGTTTAATGCATACACACACACACAAAACCTTACTTGCAACACTATCTCTGTGTATGTTACTCCAGAATTTAAAAGGGGGAAGGGGGGGCAGGCAGGGTAAGAGGGGAGTTAGGTTTTCTCAGATTTATTTTTAAAATTTAAGTGAAGAAATCAAAAGGACGTTGTGTCAAAACGTACTCACTAGAGACAGGCACAGAGGGTAAGCAAAAGAAGGGTTTAGACACCATAATGTTATATATCTTCAGTGATCATTTGGAGACCTAACCAAATGCGCCAAGGGTGTTCTGATAGGAGCCTTACCTTTCAGGAGCTTTTATGAGCTCCTGCTGTATAAAATAGCTGAATAATTGTTGAGACCTGCTGCCGGAGATCCTGAATACTTGCAGCTGGGCAAGTGAGGGAGGCCCTGGGACAAAGGATTGCTCAGGGACTGTTTCCATCCACTCTTCTCTGGCAGTATACACTGTTACAGAGGTGGGATTTTTGATAGCCTGAGCTATTGCTTTTACTTATTACAATGACCCCATGGTTTGCGCCCTTCTCTTGATTTGCCGATGTAGTAAAAAAAGTCTCAAGCCTTTGAATGCAGGCTCGTCTCCCTCACATGGTCCCTCTGTTTCCCACCTCACCCTTAAGGGATCTGCTTTCAAAGAATAAACCAATATGCGGTGACTGATTCATCACTACACATTTTCTTTGCTGATGTCCTAAGTAAAGAGTTTGGCTTCTTAAATTTCTCTAGCATAGTGGTATTTCTTGCAGGTCTTATGTCAGGTTGAGTTCTTCATAAGGTTTCCGTGCTCAGCTTCTGTCAAGACAGAGATCTTTGTAAAGTTACTGGTTCAGAATATCAAGCTGCTGGTCAAATGTGAAGACACAAGCCTCTCTAACATCACCAGCTGAGTAGGCCTTATTGAGCTGTCTAATTTTGGGAAAATACTCTTCAGCAAGCTGCTCTCATGTTGAGTGGTGGCTGTGTGTGATGTCACATCGTTGGTACCTGGAATGATATGAAAGAATAGGCACTTCTGCAGTTAATGGTATGAAGAACAATACTTCAGTAAAGACTGAATTAAACCACAACCCTCTGGAATCTTACTTACTCAGCTCATAAGTAGCCTTTGTTCTTAGGGTTATTTCTGCATTTTAGCCACTGACAGGGCAACGTTCAACGCATAAACAATTCTCGCAGTAGGATTCAAAACTGAGCTCAGTCATCTCCTGCTTGCTTGTTACACCTCTGATACTCTGCATCCCTTTGGTGTTTGTTACAGGAAGAAAAGTGCAGAAAATCTCCAAACCGCCTTGCCAATCCATTTGTGAAATGTATGCTTCCTCTCCCTCCTTCCTCTTCGCTTCAAGGACAGATCTCACTAGGAATTGCTGTGAAAAAAAAGAACAAAACAAAAAAAGCAGCAAGGCTAGGGCCAGTTTAAAAAAAAGCCTCACTCTTCTCCAGCTTTTCAAAGACAGCCTGACATACACAACTGGAAAGTCACTCTATCTTACTTGCATAGTTCACAACAGTTAACAAGAAGGTTGTCTTCACAGCTGGATTTATAGGCATAACCATCCACTGAGATAGATATGCCTTTACTCTCACTGAGGCCATTCCACCAGGCAGAAAGCAATGTAAAGTTGAGAAAGCACCAAAGTCTTAATCTTGTTCCATATACATTTATTAATATTACTGTTATTATTATTCATAGAGGCATAGAACAGCTGAGGTTGAAAGG
Organism: Tringa tobata; assembly: GCA_033628505.1. NCBI lineage: Eukaryota > Metazoa > Chordata > Aves > Charadriiformes > Scolopacidae > Tringa > Tringa tobata. The sequence goes on along the minus strand of JAHREE010000118.1, from coordinate 16,425,035 downwards.
CACCTCTGCAGATTCTTTAGTCCAACTCCCCTGCTCATAGCAGGGTCAGCTACAGCAGGCTGCCCAGGAACATGTCCAGGGTAGAAACTCCATAACCTCCCCAGGGAACCTGTGCCAGTGTCTTACCACCCTCACAGTCAGAGCACCTTTTTCTTATATTTAATTTTTTTTCACCTTTTTTTTCTCCCGGTATTGTTTTTCTCTGTCATACCTTCTACCTCAATTTAAGTTCAGCTCTGACCCCCAAATCAGAAGCCATAAAGAAGAACTACAGTAAGGATAGCTTTATTCCAATATTGAACTAGGTATTCCTTAAGGGTATGAAGTCTATCCTTCTTTGTCAGGCTTCTCACTACAACTTTCTCTGCTTATCTTCTAGCAGCATTTCTGTGTCAGGAAATAAGCAGCATAAAGCATAGCATTCTGTGAGAAGGCCATGCTCTGATCACTAGCGCTCTCTCTGTGAACGGTTATCCCAAGCTTCCACTCCCCCTGCTAACCATCAAATAGCTGAGCTATTTAAAAATTAAAATAATTTTTTAAAGTCTCTGCTTAGCTGAGATCTTTTCCTGGCAAGTTCATAGCTGGAATCAATTTTTATAGCCACATTACCAAACAAACTAAAAGTACAGGGCTTAATAATGGAAAACCTGACACCACCTAAAGTATAATGGAGCAGGCGTGCTATTATGATAATTCTTTTAAGCCTACAGAAACTAAGCAACGTTAATTATTAATCAAAAGCAAAGCACCCATTTTAAACATTTTTCAAGGAGATGTCCTCATTTAATTTCTTGCTACTATATATTATTTTATATCAATAACTGTCATTCAAAGCCAGCAACACTAAAACAACTGCAAGGACACTGATCAGAAGTAATACCCACAACACACATGACATAAGGCCTAACAAAAACATTGAACTAATCAGCTATGCAATCTTCTTGTCTTCCTCTGTTAGTGTCTCTTCCTCCTCATGGCTTTGCCCACCCAAGCACTCCATATTCACATGAGCTGCTGTCTTTTATTTTGTACTGTGAGTAGTTCAGAAAATGAGCACCCCTGTCACTACTATCTGGTTTAATCACTGCAGAAAAGAATATCTAAGAAATATATACTGGGAGAAAACCAGATTATATTTGTTTCAAACCCATAGATACCAAGGAAATTCCTTGAAAGGTCATTTTGTTCCGTAGTGTTCTTATTTCTTATCCTTTCTTGTGAAACACAAAAAGTAGTTTCATCTTCTTTTGTTTCTTGCAAACTTTTTACCTAGGAGAGGTGGAGAATATCAGTTTGAGAGATAATTGATTGGTTCTGAAGAAATATCTGGGAAGGAGAGGTGAAAAATGACTACTAATGGAATGAAAACTAGTCAATAAAAACTAACGTGGATTTTAAAATTATACACTGTCAAACAAAGGCTTTATAATGCAGACTTAAAATGCTCTTCAATAGTCTCATATCCATTATTTATCATCTTTTATTCTGATCTTGGTCATCAGTCTGGAATGATGTACTATTTTCTCACTACAACCTTAAGGTGGCTGTGAATTAATGGTATGCTTCTTTCAGTCCTCATTACAGTCTTTGACACAAGAATGAGTTTTCACAGAAGTGAATGCCAGGATATTCTGATTCTCATTGAATATTCTCATTAATCCATTCTTAGGATAAAGACTACTGATAAAAAATAAGCTCAGATATTAATTATTTTCTTTCTCATGGCAATCTTGGGGATATAATGAGAATGGAACGATCACCCCCTTTTGGTTCTTAAAGTAAGGGGTTTTTTAAGAATAGAAAAATATTCAAAATTAATTTATTCTTGTAATTAAACTGTGATAAGACCAGAAGCTTAAAACATATCACATTAATTCATTTTTGTGCCAGTTTTAAGGGCCCAAACCTGTAAGTGCCAATTAGAGCGAATAGAAGCAGAGATACAGGTCAGTGGAGAACAGAACATCACAAATTATTTTTTCAGAAAATTTTTGTGCTGACAATAAATAGTAAGAGTCCTAAGATGGCAACAACACATAATAACATTATAAAATATCTCTGTTTGCATTTCTATTAATTTCCAATTGACCTTCTGTATTGGCACGTGTGCATGAGCACAGTTCTTTAGTTATCAATGTCTTTCACCTCTGTATGGATGCTATATAGACTTATGCTATAGTTTGTCAGAAGTCAAAGAATACTTCAACTATACCTCATCAGATAAACATACTGATTTTTAAAGACAGCTAAATCTATCATGATTATTTTTGAGACTTACTACAGAGTAAAATCTACAGAGTTTTTATGATATATTCATCCTTGAGAGAACAAATACTGGACAAAGGGAAAATATATGGGGAAAGGCATTAAGGAAACCTGGGCTGCGCAAATTGTTCAGAAGAGCACAAGGCCCTGAACTCTCAACAGCTTCCTCTACTGGCCCTTTCTTCTAGAAAGTTCTTTTAAGAAAAGAGAAGGTGGGAAGACAAATTCTGACTTCTGTTGTATCTCCAAGCCCCACACGTGTTTCAGAAGGAGGCAGATGAGAGATTCTGACTACTGAGGTCATTAATGCTGTCATTTATATTGGGAGAGGAGAAGAGTATGAAGAGTCCTAGCAAGACATGTCATTTACTTCCAAACCTTTGTTTTAAATTAAGTTTTATGTCAACCCTTTTTAAAGAGCATCTTCAGTTTTTCCCTCAGCTTTTGTGGTTTTGGTATTATAGCATAGGTATATTTTGATTTAAAGCAGAAAGAATATATGGCTAATTTCAAAATAATTTCAGTAATTTGGAAGTATTCCATTCTAGATAGGAAATGATGAAATATTACAAAGTGATAGATGCTTTATGTCACATGTGGCAATGCACAGGATGGAAGCAATACATTGCCCATGTGCTCATCCCATTCTCAGCCAATCCAGCTTAGTCTTTCACTGATCCAACTCACCTTCCATGTGCAAAACTCAAGGGCGTACCTGTGGTTGGGTCACTCAGTGATCCTTAGACAAACACAAGGAGTTATTTCGCTGCAGTTATAAGAGCTAAGTATTCATTGACTGCTGTATGTTTGTGCTGAGCCATCCAACAGTTAGCCCTAAAAAAATAGAAGGGAAATAACAAAGAGATTTCTCTGAGAATATCTATATTAATTTGGTAATTTTCACTCTTGTTGAAATTAATATGACAGTATGATCACAGCATTCCTTACAGCCCTGTTTCTGAATAGCACAGTGCCTTTGAAAAACAATCTAGTTTCTAAGCATTATACATACAGTGTTTCTGATGAGAACAACAAAAAAAATATTCCATAGACTCCACTCAAGTTGAAGAGCAATACCAATGCACTAAGAGTTCTTATCCTATCTGTATTCAGCAATGTCACATAATAGAATAACAGATATGCAGGAAAGCCATCTGCAGACTTCAAACCAAACTTGGTCTCTCTAATCCGGGCACCTTTTTTAAATTTTATTTATTTTGTAAAATTGTTAGTCATCCAGAAAGGTATCTGTTGGACAAGAACCCACCTATTTACTGCAGGGTCTCTAAAGACTCCCTGCACAAAGAGAAAATCATATAAATATACCAAAACTCTGGAGGACGTTGAACCAACAAAAGGAATGAGCAAGACCTTGCAAAGAAGTTACAGCATTTGTTTCTTAAGTAGTTTTAAAAGCCCTGAGCCTAAAGAATCTCCAGTGTAAGAACAGAGGAAATTATGCAGGCTTATGTTTCATTTGAAATATAGTAAACAATTTGACATTTTTCTCAGTCACAGCACCCAACTGGGCACTAGGAATAAGTAAGAGGTGCTTAAGCAGAGAGCAATGGAAATGTCTGTGGTCCGTCTGCTGATAGTATTTCGATTGCAAAATGACAGACAGAGTAGTAATCAGGAGAGGCTGAAACCTAGCAGAGAATTATCTGGACAATGGTGCATATATGATACAGCTCTATATCCAACTAGAGGAATTAGCCACAGCTGCCCAAGCAGCTTGAGATCTGTAGATGAAGAGTGCTATAATCTGAACTAGATTTCATTAATGAACCTGAATAGGAATCAGGAGAGACGCATGCAGTTCTTTGGTAGGTCATATGGGCTGTCATCTCTTTCAGCTAAACTCATCTTGAGCAGTAAGTACAATTAAATTTGTCTTTAAATGTTGATTTGTACAGTGTAAATCTAACTTTGATCTCAGGGAGCTTTGCACAATGAAGATAATAAAAATATTTTTGTTTCCCTAGCTATTCAGAATGTAAACTCTAAAAAGACTTATTTTTTTCTTACCACTGCACACACTGTGTCTAATTTTATTTTGGCTTTGTTCATGTTCACTTGGTGGGATTTTCATGAATATTCTAGCAGGTTAGCCAAGGAACAGGAATGTTCACCTATTCATTGAATTTGGAGTTTGATCCAAGTAACACTAGAAGCAACAGAAGCACTCGTGGAACCATTATGCTTATATGCAATACTGCATTCACAGAACTTCAAATTCAGCAGCATCTTATTCACATTTAAAACTTAATTTTGAGAATTTTTTTTTAATCCAGTTAGGAAACAGAATTGTAACATCTGACCATTTCTTTACTCAAAACAGCTTAAACATCGCTTTATACCGGCTAGATATTTGCAACGAATAAACCACAGGACAAAAAATTTCCTTCCAAAAAATTTCTAATTATGAAGAAAATCATACTTTGCAGCAAGAAAAGAGGTGGAGACTCATGGAATAAAGTACTGGTCATAGTCCCTTCTCCCAGCGTTGTATCCAAGTCAGAAATTTCTCAAAACAGCGTGTTGCATGAAATGAATTTATCTGTGATATTACCTCATTGACTGCCATTTGAATATTCTTCCATGGCATAACACGAAAGGTGAATTTAGTCTTATGTCTTCTCATGTATTCTATTCCTAGTCAAAATATCATAGGAAGGCATTAATAGAGTGCTTTCCCATAGTACTGTAGCACTGATGAGGAGAGGCCAAAAGAAGGGAAAACATGCCTTTGGGAGTTGGCAGAGAATTCACTGGGACAGGTAAAAGCTTAGAAGATTTTGCAAGAGTAGAATCCAAAGACTATGAGAAACTTTGTTTATAAGTACCATTTTAAATGAAAATTTCAGACTAGAAATTAAAATTTAAACAATGTAAGTGCCTCGGAGAACCAGGCTCTAAAGCAGTCCCTTAATGGGAATCCAGTACAGCCTTTATTTTTTAATGCAAAGACAGGAAAGGATTTGTCATTAAACTTTAAAAATAATCAAAATAAAAATCCTTTTTGTTTTTGTGTGCCGACAGTGTTACTCTATTACATTTTTTTTCAAGTGAATGATTATGTTTGCATAACGAGTGTCCACCAGTAAGGAGAACTTTCTTCTGTGTAACGGGGTGGATTAAAATTTAAGCTTGTCTTGGCTGTCCTGGAGTCTATATTTTTTCAATCAATTATGCAGATCATCATGTCAGAAATACCTGCTCTTTAACAATTGCATCTCAACCATTAGTACGTGTGTAAGCTCTTAAGGACTTGGAACATTAAATAAGACATGGCATGTGAGGCAACCGTATTAAAATGATCTGGAAGATAAACACTTGGTGTCTTTCCTATTATTTGCTGTGAGAAGTACAACGAACACACTTTAGCATCATACTGAATGCTTTTATGCTAGACAGTTACCCAATTCAGCACAGAGAAAAAAATACCGTCTTCCTGTTCTGCTATTCAAACATCAAAATTTTCTACTCTGCAGAAGGTTGTGTAAAGGAAGGAACACATTACCCATTCTTTAGCCTCCCTCTTTTCATTCTCCCTCAGTAAGCTGGTTGTTGTAATAAGCAGAAATATACAGAATATAAACAGGAGACTCTGCAGTTGAGGAAACAGGTACCTTCATAAAGGACAAAGCAAAGCCAGCCTGTAGAAGGAAACCTTGGTGCTTGGAGGCCCTAAAATTCCACATCAAGACTGTTAATACAGTAGGGTACCTCTTAAACTGAGCCTTTAAGCCTTATTAGTAACTCTATGTCAGTAACGAAAAGTAAATGAAAATAAACACACAAGCAATGCTCCTTGATCCCTGCAAGCTTTAATATATGCTGATGAACATCAGTATTTCCAACAACAAAATTATGCCTTTCCACTCATCACTGGTGGACCTTGTTCTCACAATATTGCTACTTATTTTGGTAATGAAAGTCATTTGAAAGTTGAATCTAGAAGTGAATGTACAGTGGTGTACACAGTGCATAGTTCCCATAAATTTAGCACACAGGAATTTATTTCAGCAGCTACAGCTTTCAGTAGTTCATCAGTTTTGTTTTGCATGAATGTAATTTACCTTTCAGCCACCAAAGGCTTACAGTACAGGTCTTGTATGGAAACAAAACTAGTACTGTAACAGCATTCACATCATGTGCCTGAAGGGGGAGAAAACCCTCGTATTTATTCCAAAGTTTTCCAAGCAGTTAAACTCAAACGCAGATGTATATCTCTGCACATTTTTAGAGCAGTGTTAACATTCTGATTGCACAAGGCTAGTAAAATTAAAGTTTCAATAATGCAGCTGTAATTATTTCTATAATACAAGGATGCATTTTTTTCCTCTGAAAAAAAAAAAAAACATGGGAAGAGGAAAGGCTATTGAAATGCTTTCATATTGTATAGTCATAACTCTAAGGGAAAGAGAAATGCGGTGGTCTAAAATGGAATAAATCACTGAGTTTCAGAGACAGTCTTATCCACTGGAAATGGCCATAAGTGAAGGGGAAGACAAAAAGACACTTCAGACCTTGAAAGTGCAGAGATTTGCAATGTTGTTTGGATTTATCAGCTTTCAGGAAGAAGAACCTCATCTCATTAGCGGAATTTTTACCTTAGTAAAGCATAGAGAATTTAGCCAAGTTTCTGTTATGCGTGTTAGCTTCTTTTATAAAATATGGGGCAGCCTGGTTTTTGTTGAAGTCATTGGGATTTTTGGCACTGACTTCAAGATGAATAGCCAGTGGGTCCCATGCAAAGAAGATGAGGGAAAAGGCATACTACCTCTTACCCAAAGTATAGTTCAGATCAAATGCTGTGAGCTTCAGGGGTGCATTTCCTGATGCTCTCTTCATTCCTGTTTACAATAACCAATTTCTTCTGTAGGAAATCTAATACTAACGATAGAATCCTAAATTCACTAAATCAAGCGACTTTTAATGGCATTTTACAAGCAAGAAAACTATTCAGGTAAATTGACAAGTCCAAATATGAATAGGAGACTCCAACTAAGGCGTATGTTATGAATCATAGCCTACTACTCCTGCTGGGTTTGAGAGAGAATCTCCAATCCAAAATGAATTCAAACCAGTTCACAGGGATTCTTAAAGTTTTGCTAAAAAGGGAAGCCAAAATGCTGACAGCTTTATTAGAGCGTGTAACTCAAAATAAGAACCAATACATTTTAAGACTTCAAGGGTACCTTTCAATATGAACCTAATTCCCTTTAAGATACTCCTGAACTTCCTAAATAGTAATACATCTTGCTAAAATATCATAGATGCTTATATTTTCAATAGAATGAGGTCTTTTGCCAGCTGAGCTAAAAGTTGCCTCTTCAATAATTATTCCAGCAATACATGCTGAGTTTCAACAGCTTTTTGTCATTTGGGATTGCTATAAGCCTTGATACTAGAGTGTTCAGGATCTTCTAAGAATCTACAGAGTTTTGATAACTTTGTGTTGTTAGACCTTTATATACAACAAATACAGCTGAAACGTTACACTTCTCTGCTTCTCTTTTAGTGCCAAGTTCTTTCTATGAACATTGTGGAACTTTGCCTAAGAAATCTTCTACAATTGTAAAGAATGCATACACCAGAGATATTCAGAGATATCTCATGCACATACATATATGTATAAAAAAAATCTTTTTATCATTTACTGTAAGTGTCAAATATTTGGTAGAGCACTAAGAAGCATTTTTGTAACCATGCAAGGAGTGCAAAGTCAATGCTATGTGGGACCCTTTTGGGCTAAAAGCTTAGTACACAGCCATATGTGTCTGACAGAATACAAATAAGTTTTAAAAAAGGTTGCTCAGAGAGGCTGTTGATGCCCCATCCCTGGGGGTGTTCAAGACTTGGTCTAGTGGGAGGTGTCCCTGCCCATGGTAGGGCAGTTGGAACTTCATGATCTTTAAAGTCTCTTCCAACCCAAACCATTCTATAATTCTACTTTTTAAGTGAAGCCTCACGGCTTTCTTATAGAAGTGCAGTTTATTCTTCCTGAATCGAACAGACTTGAAGGTACGTTTCAGATTTCAAAACAGCAAGAGAATGCAAGCCATCATGAGTGAAAAGACTGGATTTTGCTTCTTACAAATTCTTCTAAAATAAACTTCTAGGTTTCTTTCCTTGTTTCCAATGAAACATTTAAGGAAAATCCATGTGCTTCTTTTGCCTGAAATTCAGTTGAAAAATATAAGAAAGTCCATCCGGCTTATCCACATTTAGCATAAAAACCACAAGATCAAACAATTAGAATTGCATCTCAAATGCATGTGTCTTCTAAGTGAATTTGAATGTAACCTTGCTTGTCTCCTCCTTTATGTTTGAATTCTAGCTCTGTGTGAACAGTGCTTAGATCCAGGCATGAAATATTGCCAATTTCATCCTGCCTTTAGTGAAATTATCATGATCCTACCAATTTAAGAGTAAAATAAGGTGCATTATTTACCGTTTCCATACTTTGTGTTTTACTCATTCAGTCCGACACAACTATCAACAGAATTTTATGTTACCTCACACAAACTCAATTCTTAAAGACTAAAGGATTTGTGCACTTATAGTAATTGCCTTAAAGGCATTTTTATTTCATGCTTATAAAAGATTACCTTGGCTTTGAAAACTTGATGTCACTATACAAGGTTATTTATTTACATTCCTACTTAAAATTAAATTATATTTGTGTATGCAAATGCACTATGGGGGAGGGTTTAAAAAACTGGCAAGTAAATCCTAGTGCACTCAGAGGTGGGAATTATTATCCATTTATCCATAATGATTAACAGTTAAAATGCACTCTCTGCTGTTCCCTGTGTCTCAGGAAGAACAGAAGCTTTTGTTTTCCTGAAATAAAAAGCCGCATCTCTTTTAAGGCACAGTAAATGCCTTAAAAGGGGGGCACATCACTCTCATGGCACAAAGCCAGAGAAATTTAAAATACACCCATCACATACTAAAGAGCAAGTAAATCCATGAGCCTTGTTTATGATACATTAACACAAATACAGGTTGAAAAAATATAAAATTATACTTTCCTTATATATATTAACTTGCATAAGGAGTTGCAGAGGAGGTACATACAAGCTTTAAATATCACCTCTAAAATCTGGATATTGAAAAAGGAGCATGATAAGCCTTTCCAACGGCAGGGGCAGGCCTTAATAAGATGGCACAGTATCACCTATTTCAGAAGCAGCATTTTTCGGTTGGCCAATATGCAAGAATAAACCAAATTAAAAAAAAAAAAAAAAAACAAAACCTGAAAAATGTAGCCAGATGACTTTGTAAGTGTTTAACCATGCACAAGAAAAACAAAAAAGTCCCATTACAAATAAAAATGAACCATCATACAACATCAGAGCATATCCACTTGCCCAACTGGTATTATAAGGATCTCTTGGCATTAGCAAGGAAGAGAGGATGGGTTTGATTTGGTTTTCTTTTTTTTAAAGAATTATTTTACCCTTTTTTATTTAGGCTTCACACTTTTCCTGGGGCCTCTGGGCTCCTGTCCAGGCCAAGATATTTCAGAATTGACTTTGATTTTCTGAGGTAAGTGATCTGTCACTTTCAGAGCAGTTATAGGAGGGGTCAGGAGTGAGGTGGCGTAGTATGGCCTCACTCTGGCTCCTGCCTCTCTGACATTGTACAAGCTAATGCAATGTGAAGTAGCACGTCTAAATAGCCTGTCAAGCTTTTTTGATGTTAGCAAACCCACAGATGGGATTCATTTCCACACTGTTCAAAAAACGTAAACGATACAAGGACATTAAAGAGCATTAAACTACTTGATGACATTTTGGTCACATTAATGAAAAGTGGCATTTATAAACTACTACAAAATGGTGGGGGCTGGAGGAAGAGAAGGGAAAGAGAGGAAAGGAGAAGTGAAGAGGGGAAAAGGAATTAAAATCAATCAAAAACCAAAACAAAACCAAAGTGATCTGGACAGTCTCTGGACATCATCAAAGAAATTAGGACCTTAAAATGAAATAAAACCCAGAGTGAAATTTTCCCTAGATGTGTACATGTGTCTGTGCTGTTGCTTGGGTGTAAAGACAGTGCCCAGGGACCGCAAGAAGGAAGTGAAACTGTCTATTTAGGACTACATTTGTATCTGTTCACTCATAGCAATTAGTAGCTTCCTACTTAAGGTATCCCACTGAAGGGTATAAAAATCCAGCCTCAGTATTTAGTCCCACTCAGCTCAGGCCTAATTTGGCACTCAGTCACTTACATGAAAACACCTCCCGTGTCATCCAAGAGCATTAGATGACACTACAGACTAAAGCCACAAGGGACTTTAGCATGCAGATCGAGAGTGTAAGAGCTAATAGCAAAAAAACATTTGGCTGTAAAAATTTCTGAGATCATTTCTGCCACATCTACAACCTGTTTGGCACACTGAAATAAGGATTGGGACCCATATGGGTATAAGGGTTAAACAATTGCTGATTCATCTGCTAGAGCAGCAGAGGCCTTGGAGCTGACTGCACCAGGATGCCAGCCTTGCTGGGAAGAAGGGCAGACAGGAGACATGCTGCGCTGGCTACACCACTGCCACCAGCAGCCACAGCATATTTTTTTCCAGTGTTCATGGTTACATTAATTGTTAATGACAAAGGCAACCTTCACTCTGTGTGGTTTTCTGCCCATATTTGGATCCTTTACAAGGCCCCCCTTTTTCTTCTTCTCCTCCCCCTCCCATCATCCCTTCCCTTTCTCTGATAGGAAATGCAACCCGAGATGTGCGAAAAAACAGTGCGCATATTGTCATTTAATTGGCCCCTTGCTCAGGCGCATCGGGCCTCAGTGCGTGTGCTGTAGGGTGTCTGCTCCACAACAGGAAAGAATAAACCCAGACTCAAATCATAGGAAATTCATCAAATATGCTTCTTAGAGTTCTGTCTTTCAAGGTCTGTTTCCCTGCCATATGATCTCTATAAACCAAATTACTGCTGGCCTGAGTACAAGACTGGAGGCGCCTGGGGCTAACATATAATGAATGCCAAATGCATGTGACAATAGACTGATCATGGAGAAGAATTGAAAATTTTTTAAGTAGTTCTTTTATTTCATTTATAAAAAGCAAACTGACTACGCTTAATACATTTAAAAGGAGCCAATCATTTCCCTGAAGTTCCAGACCTGTGTAACAAGCCTTTTTATATCAGCCCCATTAAACAGCTAGGACACAAGATACTTTTGAATAAGGCTGAATAAAGTATAGAATAGAAAATAAATTAAAAATACCTCCTTTTAGTTTGGGAGGAATGTATACATTATTGAATTAGCTAAATTTTTCCTTTTATAATCCTTTGCGCATAAAGATTCTACCCCTCAATTGCAACGCAACAAGAGGGTAAACTCCATCTGCTGGGAATGTATTAACTGCTGGATTCTAAAAAAGAAAGCTGCTTAAAGGTTAGAGTGATGTAAGATGAAATATTTTTATTAATTTGTGCAATTAGCAGTCAACCAGAAATTTTTATCCCTGCGTTGCCAATTATTCTAAATAACCTAACAAGTTCAAGTGTTGCTATTGCAGGATCACAGGAAATGTGAAATCTCTAGAAGAAAATATATTGTACTCTCTACTATAGACAGAGGGTAATTAATATTGCTTTTTAGGTTTTAGAAAATACTGCACTTAGAACTGCAAGTCAACTAGCAGACCGTCTATAACCTATAAGTGCTTCCATATTCACAGACATCAGCAGTCTTAGAGTTACAAAAAAGTAATAATACATACATATTAATAGATCACATTTTTTCCTTTGGGGAGTATATTTTTTAAAAGGGCTAAGGCAGCAATAGTAGCTCCTCTAAAAACTCTAAATGCTATAATTGTTTTATATGAATTACAGTGCTTATATTAATTAATACTGAATGCTTTGTATATGTAAGTATTTGATAAATACAGCCAAAGGAAAAAAAAACCTTTTAAGTTGACATTAAAAAAAACCAACACAAAACAAACACGTTGCTGTTTGAAGGTTTGAAACTAGTTAGATACAAGATTATTTTAACCACATTTCAATGAGGAACATGAAATATGGTCCATGAGGTCATGCAATTCAGCAAAACACTTTTTTCCTTTGCTTTTTTTTTTTCCTGGTTAAATAGAAACAAAAGCAAAATTGCCGGAATACTTCTTTAGTCATATTTTAATCAAAGTGCTTAAGAAAACTGCCTGTAGCTAATAAAAAGTTGCATCCCTATGGCACTCTGTCAAAAGAATCTAATGAGGCATTGACCTACTCTTGAAAGCAGTAGCTGTGTTGGACATGTCGGGAAGACACTTAGGTTTCAGTCCTTCTTCTGTAGAGCTGATGCATGGACTGAGGAGATGAGAGATGGGAAAGAGAAGAGCTTGCAGGAACAGAACTGTAATTTTGAAATCTAACTCTATCAGTTTATTAGACAGAGGAGAGCAGTATTCTTTTTCATAGGTTGTGGGTGCATCTACATTGCTGTAGAGACCAGGTTCTGTTCTTCTGTCAGTGTAAATCAGTTGAAAATAGTTTAAATGACACTAGTTACAATTAACTGATACAAAGTCACCAGCAGTGAAATGCGAATCAGTGGTAGAGGATTTATTTGTAGCGTTCTTTCAAAGCACTATGGAAAATGTTTGCTTTATTGCACGTATGAACAAAAGAAAAGCTTTTTCAAGTAACAAGACAACAGAATTGTGCTTTCTCTATTTTCAAGCTGAACAAGTGAAGAATTATTTTAAATACAGTTTCAGGTACTTATTCCTGGACATAAAACTTCTTTAAACTTGTCAGAAAAGCCAGGAACTAGCACGATACTAGCTTGTATAGAGTATTTGTCAAATACTTGTTTCTGATTTCTTTATGCAGGACACCAGAATGTACATATACACAAATGACTAGTCACTACAGCGACAGCCATTACATGATTCAAGTTCTGTGTAGTTCCCAAACATTTATATATAAAAAAGAATATCAACGAACTCATTATATAAAACAATGCAAAGCAAGCCAAAGAATGACTACAAATTACATATTTTAAATGCAACAAGAAAACAAACAACTTTTGATATAAAGTTGTTATTTCTCACAAAAACTGCCATAATTTTTAAACATCTTTGCTTCCTACTTACTGAAAGCTCTTTCAGAAATTTGGCTAAATGTATTTATAATTAATTTAGATAAATTTCATCTTTTGTATTACATATTATATACATATCACTTATATCTCCACAATGTTTTCATATTCATCAACATATTTACCTTAATGATAGTACACATCCTGTTCAAATAAATTTAGGACTGACAAGACAGCAGAATGGAACTTTTCTCTCCTGGCCACTGCTGGAATGAATCTAGGATGACTGTTCACCCTGGAAACAAGAAGGACAGACAGAAAGTGCATCAGGTCATCTGTAAAGCAACATGACTGGGACACTAATCCCTACGCAGTCACCTCAGTCATGCCACTCCTGTAGTGTTTACTGCCTATGAGGTGCAGGATATTTAGCTCCTAGCTCTTCTTGTACTCAACATGCTGAGTCTCAAACCAGTGTATGGCACTGGACTATGAACTTGCAGCCTAAGAGATATTTAGAGCAGGTGCTCAAACAGTTTCATAGGATCACCGAATGGTTAGAGATCCTCTTCTTCTAACCCCCCTGACATGGGCAGGGACGTCCCACTAGACCAGATTGCTCAAAGCCTCATCCAGCTTGGTCTTGAACCAACTTCCAGGGACTCACCACCCTGGTGAAATATTTCTTCCTGATACCTAATATAAATCTACCCTCTTCCAGTTTGAAGCCATTACCCCTTGTCCTATCACTACATGCCATTGTAAAAAGTCCTTCTCCAGCTTTCTTGTAAAACCCCCTCAGATACTGGAAGGCCACTATAAGGTCTCCCCATAGCCTTCTCTTCTCTAGGCTAAACAATCACAACTCTCTTATCTTGTCTTTACAGGATAGGTGCTCCAGTCCAGTCCATTGCCAAGTCACCTTGAGCTTTTCATCAATCAACACCCCCAAAGTCCTTTTCCTCAGGGCTGCTCTCAATCCATTCTCTGCTCAACCCATATTTGTGTTTGAGATTACTCCATCCCATGTGCAGGACCGTGCAACTTGGCCTTGTTGAACTTCAAGAAGTTGGCATGGGCCCACCTCTCAAGTGTGTCGAGGTCCCTCTGGATGGCATTACTTCCCTCCAGCATGTCAACTGCACCACAGAGCTTGGTTGGTATTGTCACTAAATTTGCTAAGGATGCACTCATTCCCAACATCCATGTCACCAACAAAGACGTTAAATAGTACCAGTCCCAGTACTGACTACTGAGGAATGTCACTGGTCTCCACCTGAATATTGAGCCATTGACTGCAACACTTTAAGTGCAGCCATCTAGCTAGTTCCTGATCCACTGCATAGTCCATCTCTCAAATCCATGTCTCTCCAATTTAGAGACAAGGATGTTATGTGGGACAATGTCAAGTGCTTTTCCAAAGTCCAGATAGATTATGTCAGTTGCTCTTCACTTATCCACCAGTGCTGTAACGCTGCTGGAGAAGGCCACCAAATTTGTCAGACATGATTTGCCCTTTGTGAAGCCATGTTGGCTGCCACCAATCACCTCCTTATTTTCTATGTGCCTTAGCAGAGTTTCCAGGAGGACCTGCTCCATGATCTTGCTGGGCACAGAGGTAAGACTGACCAGACTGTACTGCCCCAGGTCTTCCTTTTTTCCCTTTTTAAATGTGGGGTTATGTTTCCCCTTTTCCAGTCAGCAGGAACTTCACCGGACTGCCATGACTTCTCAAATATGATGGATAGTGGCTTGGAAACTTCATCTGCCTGTTCCCTCAGGACCTGCAAATGAATCTCATCAGTTCCCATGGACTTGTTCACCTTCAGGTTCCTCAGGTGGCCTCAAATCTGGTGTTCTCCTACAGTGGGCAGTTCTGCATTGTTCCACTCCCTTCCTTTGTCTTCTGTGACTTGAGCAGTGTGGCCAGAGCACTTGCAGATGAAGACCAAGGCAAAAAATTTGAGCACCTGAGCTTTCTCCATGTCCCAGGTTACCACATCTCCTATTTCCTTCCTGACTGGGAAGTCTTCCTTTTGTCACGGTGATACCTATAGAAGCTTTTCTTGTTGCCTCTGACATCCCTGGACAGATTCAACTCTATTTGGGCTTCAGCTTTTCTAACCTGATCCCCGGCTGCTTGGACAATTTTTCCATATTCCTCCTAGGCTACCCATCCTTTCTGCAGGCTTCCTTTTTCTCTTTGAGATTGTCCAGGAGCTCTCGTTCATCCATGCAGGCCTCCTGACATTCTTGACCAATCTCCTCCTTGTTGGAATGCGCTGCTCCTGAGCTTGGAGGAGGAGATCCTTGAATATTCACCAGCCTTCTTGGGCCCCTCTTCCCTCCAGGGCTTTATCCCATGTTACTCTAGCAAGCAGATCCCTGAAGACGCCAAAGTCTGCTCTCCTGAAGTCCAGGGGGGCAAGCTTACTGCGTGCCCTCCTTGCCGTCCTAAGGATCTTGAACTCCACCATTTAATGCTCCCTGCAGCCAAGGGTGCCTTTGAGCCCCTCCTCATTGATGAGAATAAGGTCCAGCATGGCACCTCTCCTCATTGGCTCCTCTATCACTTGGAGAAGGAAGTTATGATCAACGTGTTCCAGGAACCTCCTGGATTGTTTCTGCCCTGCTGTGTTGTCCCTCCAACAGATACCAGGGTGGCTGAATTCCCCCATGAGGACCAGAGCTTGTGAACACAAAGCTGCTCCTACCTGGCTATAGAGAACCTCATCCACTTGATTTTCCTGGTTGGATGGCCTATAGCAGATCACCACTGTAATGTCTCCTGTCCCTGCCCTCCCTCTAATCCTGACCCATAAACTCTTGGTCAGCTCCCCATCCATCCCCAGGTGAAGCTCCAAACACTCCAGCTGGTCATCGACATAGAGGGTAACATCCCCTTCTCGTCTCCCCTGCCTGTCTTTCCTGAAGAGTCTGTATCCTTCCATTTCAACACTCCAGTCACAGGAGTCATATTTTGTCTTCATGTGTGGCAGATTGGTGCACTTGAGATGCAAGGTTGCTGAAGGCATCACTGAATCCATAGAGATTTAGACAGACATTCAGATTTATCAATAACAGAACAATACAAATTAAAAAGCTATTGTTACTAGGAATTGCCACTTCAGGCTTTGACATTCTTTTCTGCTTACATACATCGTCCTGGCAAATCGAACATATAAATAGCAACAGAAATAGCAACCTTTAAAAAAAAGTAATCTAGATGATCTCAAATATATTTGGTCTCTTTCTTCAGTAACACATACATTTAACAACTTTCTGAACATAATAATCAGAAGTATTTATTCTAAGTAACTGTGTTAGAAGAGTATTACTGGGGTAAATTTCAAGACCTCGAAGCTATAAATAACAGTATGAAAGTTGCCTGCATAATCTTTATTTAGCCTTCTTATTTAAAACTTCACTTGTCAATTTTCTACAAGATCATACATCAAAGAATACAAAAAATTACTGGTGCAGCAGAATTTTCTTTTCTCCTTGTTCAGTGTACTGCCTCTGACCATACAGAGTACTGTCCAAGTTGTGTTTTGAAAAAAAAGATATTAATTCCACTGTGGACTTGTGGTGATACTTATCATTACAGTATCTTACTGATACTTATCATTACATTAATACATCTCAATGAGTTAAAGGAATATTATCAGTTCTTAAAGATGAGAACTATAGCACAGAGATTAAAGGTATCCATCCTACTTCAGTTCTTAATCCGAGGTTCAAGGTACCCGATTTATACTATTTAGTGTTATATATCACTCAGACATTTGCAACTATGTATACTTCAGCAGATGAAAGCACCATGTCTCAAGTTAGACCCAAAACAAAGAAGATAGGCAAATAGTGACTCCTTAAAAGCACAGCTTGATTGAGATTTGATGAAAATGCTATGGTAAAAGACAACAATCCTGTGTCATAACCAAGCAAACTTCCTTTTTAACTTGCACTCCTCTACTAAATCTACTGAATACCTTGAACTGCCACACCTAGAATACCAGGCAGAAAGTCTGAATATTAAAATACATAATAAACTCTATGGAATATATCTATGTACATTAGATACCAAATATTTCAAAGTGGTTGATCTGTGGAAAAACAATTAAGTGGTCATTTACTACTAAGCAGAACCAAAGCAATGGGCTACTCCTGTGCAAGCGTACCAGCATCTTGAAATTAGACAACAGCCTGTCATAGGGAAATTAAAAAAAAAAAAAAAATAGTACTGGAAAATAGACTTTAGCTACTCGAAGACCTCCTCCACCAAATGCCTTTTCATTAGATACCTAATCCTTGAAGGCTTTATTAAGCTTCTCCATGCTTTACTTGGAATTCCTTGAAATACAGTCTATACCTGCTTTCCTAAAAGCTTACAGAAGGACGTCTAAAGAGCAATGATGGAGGGGCAATAGTGTCATTCCTAATATTCTTCTCTTCCTGAAAATACACGTGCAAAGTCATTTGAGAAACTGACTTGAAGCAGTAGGATTTATAGGCCCAAATGAAGGTTGGGACCCAGCTGCAATATATACTGTCTGAACTCCACTCTGAAGACATTTCAGCGGCAAGGCAAAGAGAGCAAAAGATAGCAAGGAACCTAAAAGTGAGGGAAGGAACTAGAACAATCTGTACATCAGATGACTGGCACTTCTGGGAATAGGCTCTAGATTTCCCGAATCCTTGTCCGCTGCTGTTGTTAACATATGGTAAACAATGGGGGTTTGGGAAGGACTATATTTGGATTCTTTAAAAGAAAAAAAAAAAAGGAAAAAAGCTCATATAGTTAATAAGATAGATGCTTGATATGACCATATAAAGAAATGATGTTTTCTTTAATAATACTCAAAACATTCACAACTGTGCATATTTTATTCAATAGAAAACAAGGAAATTTAATTCCTACTTTAAGTGTATAAAGGGCTGCAATGGTAAATCTTAGTCATAATCTCAGCCCATATAATATAACAAATAATTTTATCATTGCTAATACATATTAATGAATCATAGCAATAATAATAGCATACATATTAATGTAGAGTAACTACTGTTAAAATTTAGCTTTTAACAAAATTATAAAAATATTGCAAAAACAGCTATCATGCATTAACATTTTAATGGCAACCATTGAAAAATAACTTTTGTATAGGCTTATTCTGGAAATTCAGGAACCACAGATGATTGAGAAAGAACAATCCAAAACTGCTTACAGTGCAAGGGGCATGGAAGCTAAAGAGTTACACACATGCAAAAATCCAAATGAGTCAACAAATACTGTGAGAACGCCAAAAAATAGTTTAGTTGAACATGTGTGCTTGTGTTTACGCAAACTTTTCAGAGAATGTTTTTCATAAAAGAGATGTAACACTGTTCAACGCTCAGTCACTGTGTTTCTGGGGATATATCTTGGCTGCACTATGATCAAGAGTTAAGACTGCTACTGAAGGAGGAAACAATTCTCTCCTGAGGCAGTTCTGATTTAAATCTCCTATTAGGGCGGAGAAGTTTGTTTTATGCTACTTTTTTCCCTCCTTTTTTGCCATTATTGGGCACACGTGGCATCTATCAATTTCTTGCTGCACATTTTGCACGCAAATACCAATAGACAGAAGCATAGTGTTGCAGCTGCAGGACAAATGCATGAAAAAATCAATTCTTCAAATCCAAACAATGCAGAAAAAGTATTAGGAAGAAGCTGTAACAAATCATTAATGTAAACAACCATAAAATCCATGGTCATCAGATGAACATTTGGTAAGAAATGATAGCACAAAAATTTGGCGATTTATATTATGATGGGCTGAAGAACAAGAAACAGGATTTTATTAAGTACTACTGAATGTTCAGTGGGTTTCAGGTTGCTTTACCTCATTGGAGTCATTCCATGTTATAATTGTAATAGTATAATATAATATAGAGTTGTGTAGAATTTCTCAGGAAGAAGGAATCTCTTTAATTTTATCCACTTCTTTTAACATCCACTTTTTTTTTCTCCTTGAACAATTGCCCTTTAAAAGCATTCAGTATGAATTGAAGCTCCTACTCATTGTCAATTCTTCAAAGCATATACTAAGTACTCCTAATGAAACTGCCACTGCTCACCCCCCTCAATACCCAGTCAATAAGAATTTTGTTGAATTCATGAGATTTCCTTCAAATCCTTCACTGAATTCAGTAAAGGATTTAATTCTTTCTCATTAGAGGCATTCAGACACCACAGCCTTTTTTTTTTTTTCTCTTGCAAGATCTAGTTTCTATTTTATACAAACCATCAGAGCTCAGGGAACACGCAAGGTCAGCTCCCTAATGAATTCTGAGACTAATTTGCATACCTCTCGGACAACTATAGAATCATTCGTACTCAACTCTCAGGTATTCTTTAAAGTATTTCTTTTTTAGATTGTAAGCATTAAACTAGGACAATGGGAAAAATCCTTTGTCCAGTGATCTTAACATAAATTTAAACATAAATTTTTACTAATAAAAAAATAAGAGAGATGGCTTTATTCCTTTCTTTGTGACAGGGATACTTACACAGCTTGAAAAGCTGCAAAGCAAAATTTACTCAGCTTACCTAATTGTTTACCCTAATTCTTCAAAAAACTTGTACCTAGAACACAAGTAAAAATGGCTTTTCTGGAAAGCACAGTTCAAGTACACTAGTTAGTCATTAAGAAGAATGCACATCAACATCTCTTTACACAGCCTGTATCCAAGTGTTTTGTAAGTCAAGTCCTCCAGTGCTTAGCTCTGCATATGAAGTAATTGTGCAATTGTCAAATTTTCCTTGTCTTGAATTTGAGAACCTTAGTCATAAAGATAGCTCGTCATAGCCTGCGAAGTCACTAAGACAAACTAGCTGTTTTATACAGAGGGTAAATCAGTTTGTGATTTCATAGCTATTTCACTTCCAGAAGTGTCATATATGTAAGTGGGTGAGGCCACCCACATGGTCCAGTGTTGTGGTCTGGTTACTCTGTTGGAAAAAGCAGTATAAAGTCATTTTTTTGGCTTCTGTCAGTGCATCCAGATGATTTCAATTTGTTAAGATTCCACTAGAGTGGTCAGCATTACTTTGACAAAGCTGTGCCAACAGGCAACTCTTTCTGCAGCCTTAAGAATTTCAGTACACACTGGGACCAAGCAGAGGTACAGAGCTATCTGCTTTACAATCCGTTACCCATATGGCTCCTTAAATCTGGGTCCATTAGGTAGCTCCTATATATAATAAGTGTTTATTACATGGCTTACACACAATAAACACTTTACTGAGCTCAAGTTTCTACTGATGGAGTAAGGAGAGATTATGACAATAGCCATACCTTAGGGAACCATATATTGAGTTCATTTTTAGAACAGTTCAGGCTCCTGAAACTTGCAGTAAGACATTAGACTGAACTTGACCATTAGTAGTCAAATCAGTAAGTGATAAGAAATTTTACACTACAATTTTTATGTTCATTTCTAAGTAACTTAAACTTCATATGTAAGGCAGCAATACCACAGAGGTCATTCCCTTTTTCAACTTACATTTGGCAACCCTACCAATAAGTATAAAAAGTCCTTTGGATCATTTAAGATTATCTGTTGATCGCAAAAAAGTTTAAGTATTCAAAAGGTGCTCCTTGAATTTTCTGATGGAGTTTTATTATGCAGTACAAGAGAGGAAATAGTCTTGGCACTTCTTATGTTCCTGGTGTTCAGCAAGTTAACCATCAGCACGAGTCCAACCTCATATTGGCAAGAATCTCATGTTCTCAGAATTTCCATCTACTAGTTTCTATTTCATTAGAGAGATGGTGTGTGGAGAACAAATGGGTTCTCTTTCTAGACATTCAGACTGTTGTATAGGTTGTTAAATCATCAGAGGAATTAAGTATTTTAAAAGTGCTTGGGACTCAAACTGCAGTGCATAACATACAAGAAACATTCCTTCGCTAAGTACTGTATGTACTTGGAAAAGCAAATACCATTGCTGATGCCACTGATTAACTCATTACCTGCAACAAAATTTCCAGTTTTGGAACCAGACCCTAAGTAGCAGTTTAGTACATGGAATTGACAGCAAATGTCGCTTCTTTTACTTCCTCACCTTGTCCTTCTGTCTCCACCAAACATGTAAAGATGACACAGAAAGTAAGATGTTTCTACAACACAGTGTAATACACAAATTGAGTGCCTGGACAGAAACAAAGATCATTTCATGACATTCAGTTTCCAGCAGTCAGGGAACAAACCCATCAACTAATAGCAACCCAACCGGTAGGCACACACGTACTTTCCCGATTTTTACTAAATTTATGGGCTTCCTGAGCCAACTACAAGTTTTACGTTTACAGAACTGCTAAAGGCTTGGAACATTTTACAGATCTAACACTGAATTGATATTCTGCCCAAGTTAATAAAAGTCTGATGCATAATATAAATGGATTTTACTCCCCAGTAACAACTTGACCTATTTAACAATAGGAATCCAGGATCATCTCAACGTCTTTGCATGTTTCTTTTGGAAGATGTAGACAATAAGTAACTGAGATCACTATGAATTGACTGTTGTGCGCAGCAGCAGAAAGAACCAAGCAGATAGTTCTTCTCCTTCTGACTCAGCAAATACCAAGCTGAAATCCAAACACAGTACTAACAGACAAAACTATTATAGTAGTTCAGTCTTGTGAACAGTTAGAAAGTGAAGTATATGGACTCTGTAGCTTCTGTGACATATTCCCAAAATTAACTGGTGAAACCACTGGTTTCAGGTTCTGAAATTTTGCCACTTGTAGGAGATACGCAAAGAACAAAACACAAACCCACATCTTAAACAAATATGAGAAAATCATAGGCTACAATGTCAAAATATTCTCTTTCCAGCACTGCAGAAAGCCACATAGAAGAAACTACACTCCTACCCAATAAATCAAAGACACAAAACCAGTATTATTATTCACATATATGTAGAAACTAACAGATACGCGGGTCAAATCACCCAAACACACAGTAAGTTCTCAGAGCTGAGGCTATAACTCTAAGCACCTAACAACTGCCACACACTGCTAAATTCTCTATAACCTCAAGAGATTCATGAAAGGTCTTGAGCACCTCTGTGTTCACAAGAAGGCAAAAGTGTTCATCCTTTCTGAAGTCACTCAGCATTTATCTATGCTTACTGTGTTAAAACCATTCAGTAAAAAATGTAAATTGGTAATCTGTTTATTTCAAATAGATTGACAAACTCAAGCCTATGTTTCATGAGCAAGGAAAGATTTTCTTGCAAGTATTCTCATCTCATTAGAACTAAAGGGCTGCCAGCTGCATAGAAAACCTTGCTCAAAGAAATACCATTTTGGGAAAACTTAAAATATCCCTATATCCTTTCCACCTCATTATGTGTATTTAAATAAGCAGCAACAATGAGCAGCTACATACCAAATTTGAACTCTTAAAATAAAAGTCTGAACAATGTAATTTCTACATTTAGCATACAGAAGTCTCATTCCAAGATTTATTCTTTGGAATATTTGCTGCATATGTACTACATACACGTTACTACATACATGTTACTACAAGAAGTAACAAATACGTAACATCTGGCATTTTTGTGTTCCAGTCTTGAAACATGAAAAGTAAATGAGAAACTTTTGCACAAACTCAAAATGTATCATGCCTAATAGCAGTACATCTAGCCTTAGCTTAGGAAATGATCTAATTGCTAACATAGGCCATTCTCCCATCTCACGAACACAGGACTTTTTTTGAAAGCACTGAACCCCAGCTAATATGTCAGCTAAGCCTGTCTGATCTACTTTGTGGCGGCAAGCCATTAGAACACAGGACTTCACTTCTTTCTGCTCACAGGGGACAGAAATGTTCCATCTTTTAAAGGTCTATCCAACAGTTCCAGTATTCATACTAACAGAATTAAGTTATTTTTAGTTGCTATTAAGTATTATTCTATTCAAAGAAGAAAGGAACAAATATAGTTTAAAGTATCTAGGTCTTGACAAAGATGATGAACGTGCTATACCAAAGTGTCTTTAATATGATATCCTGCAAACTACCTTCTTCTAAGCTTTTCATTTTTCTCTTCCATAGGTAGGGAAAGTACAGATGCTGTCACCAGGGAGTGAAGGAAGAACATATCAGGCAGAAGAATCTGAGTCTGGAAAAGCTGTGTTCAAATGGTAAACACAAGAGACTTCAAAACCAGCACAGACAGCACATCCATCACTAGAATGCAAAAACAGAACTGATGAGGATGATTAATCTGTGATTTGTATCCAATAAAAATATAGCTAATAACAGGATAAGAAATTAGTGAAAGCATACAGGAGATGAACTGAATACAAACAGACCTTAAGAAGACGATAATAAGATGTTTAAAATTTGTTTAAAAGTTTGAGCAGTAACCATTGCATAATGAAATGTACACATTTAGCTAGTTTTCCAAGGATTTTTTTTTTTAAATCCAATTACACAGACTTTGTTATCGGTACTGTATATTTGGAGCTGACTGAAAAAATTCTGGGTGATTTCTTGCCGGATACAAATCATATGCCTTGAATAAGGATTAGCTGGATAACTCACAAGTCCCCTAGGGAAAATATGTTGTACAGACTACTCCTCATAAGTGGGGATTAATATCAAATCCCACAGGAAGTCATGCACTGCAGTGTTTGTTTTCATTTTGTTTTATATTTACTGGCAGTTTATACTGTTCCTTCAGCTTGTGTTTAGCAGACATTGCAGCATGACAGATTTTTCAGCACATGTAACATTGTGTGTAACATTTTGACCATCTGATAATATTTACCAGGTATAATTGTTGTCCAGTGGGTCTTACAAAATTGAAGATGGTATGAACTCAAATTTACTACATGGAATGTGTTCCTTCATAGAATTTTTATACTTATAACATTTCCAAATTTAATACAGTATTGACATGGCAGCTGCTACCACTGCTCCCCATTAACCTCAGTGGTGACATTCTCACCCTCAAGCAGACTTCACTCATTTTTTACTCTTGTTAAACGTGGATATTTTCCCTGTATCTATAGATTCACTATTGCTTTAGCTTACAGCTCCGTTTATGTCATTCTGGCTAACTCTAATTACTCTTTTTTTACCTTTTACATTTCCCCACATTTTCAGAACTCAGTTGTTCTTCTCTGCCCCATCACCAGATCAGAAAACAACTTATTGATATAACCATGAGAAGGAAGGTTATGTCATACAAAACAGTGTTCAATATATCCCAGCACTGATACTACAAAATCATCTTCCTCTTCATAGCATTCAAACTGGAGAACTGTTAGAGCTATCTAATCCAGTATTCTGCCATCAGCTAATTATAGATACTATTGTCGTTGGCATAAAGACAAACAAATCCAATCACAGATAATATCTACTAACAGTTTCCTCATTACTCTTCCTTCAAAACTTGACTGAGTGTGATTTACACCACCATGATCTAACTTTAGTTGGCCCTGCTTTGAGTGGAAAGGGAAAGAGGGCACAAACTGGCTGGCCTCCGGAAGTTTCTTCCACTAAATTTTTTCTATTATTCTATTAATTAACTACAACCTGCCTAATACTCTATACTTTACCTCTAATCATGAATTTGTGATTATAGCCATAGCAAGATCTCATTTACCTAGTGAAGTTGGGTAAGAAGAGCCTGACATAAGCACAGATGCATGAACCAGAACACTTATTAGTAAGGTTAAATGAAAAGTTAACCATCACCCCCATAGAGCTTCTCAGGAAAGAGAGAAGAGGAGGATAAATTGATCGTACTGCTGGTACTTTTCTATGTACAATCTCTTGATGTGAAAGCCTTTCTGAAAAAGTGGCAGTAGTGAGTGTAAGAGAAGAGATGTTAATTCACTATTGAGAACTACAGAGACTGTGAATGGATAGTACCAACTGCTTTACCTACTAATAAATGCCAATGCAGTAGACAAATCTTCTATCACATTACCTGAGGCTCAATGTTTGTAAATACTCATTTGGCTTACTAGTCTTCTCTTTACAAAATACTCATGTGCATTGTCATAACATTGTATACACAATCCATGTGTGGACGCACATTTATCATCTGAATTCGTTTAGGTTTATTCTTGTAAACTTTTCAAATTCTCTTTAAAGAAATTTTCTTTCTCAATAAACAGTCTTGGCCTGCATTACTGTAAGGCTATTGATATCGCTACACTGTACCAGGAATCTGTTACTGCATATTTAGTATATGTTGCACCTACAGTCTCTCCAGAAGAAGATCATAGAAGGAAGGTATAAATTGAAATACATTTACTCATAAATGATGTTGCCTCATCATATAGAAAATGTCTTTGCATCAAAAACAGAAGTCTAGCTGTCCACCCAGTATTGCAACAACAGGCAAAAAACCTGTGCCTAGAAAGGTTAATTTCAGGACATGGTAGAGCATCTCTGTTAACTTAATCTAAGTAGCATAGGCAAAGGAGGGAGAAGGCAGTGACAGACTCCAGCATATGCTAACATGTCCTTACGACTTCGCGCTGCAGTTGCCAGCACAAGCTAAACCTCACACTGCGTGCAAAACATGGTAGAAACCTTAAAAAAACCCATTTGGTAAGATCATGTGTGAACCTTCCCTGCAGTGCTCTTCTTCATAACATGACTGCTTGAAAACCTTTGTAATAGTTTATTTAATAGTTTATATTTTATTGTAATAGTTTTTATTGCAAATAATAAGAAGAAATCCTTTATGATCACCAGAGTTGGTCACCTACAGTCTTTCTCTCATCAGTGTGCAAACACCCATTAAATGCTTCAAATGACATTGATTAAGCAACTTTAAGGGGATAAATGAAGGAGGCAAGGAGGATGCAAAGGAAACACTGCACCTCTCTGAGCAGTGGTTTGCATCTAAAATATTAAACATTGCCTGTGACCAGTGAGTATCAGCATTACAGGAAAGCCACCTAACAGGCAGAGACCGCTTTTATTTGCTCCTTGCAGGTTTGAAGTGGGGGCTGGCTTTTTAATTGTTTTTTCACAGTTGGGTTTTCCAGTAGCAATTTTAAGCACAACCCTTAGTTAGGCATTAGAAAACAAGTGGATACAGGGTTAAGAAAATACATCCATTCATCTGTACATTGTCAAAATATCTTGGTTTGATCCTATAAAGACAGGTAACAAATATTCAAGCCCTGAAACTGTTTATGAAGTAATCAGCATTTAATTTGTTCTGTTCAGATTTTAATTATATACCATGCGCCTTCCTGAGAGGACACTACCAGAAGTATAGCTTTAAGATGGAAATTAATTTGCTAGTAGATGACCGCATATTTCATGAATTATACATGAAACTTTGTCTCACAGTGACTTTTGCTAAAAGACTTTGTCATCATTCTTGTGTTTAAACCACAATAGCTTTTAAATAAGTCTGATCAGCAGTAAGGAGACTATGATAAAGTGCTAAGAATGACTCCTAAAATAGTATTTGAGGCACATTTCATATTGATGTGTTTTGCTGCAATTTGGGTCATGTTCCTCTGCTCTGTTGTTAGAATGATGAGCAGACCATTGCATTCACTTTCAAATACAACACTGATAGCTGGATTTAAATTTCTTTTTAAGACTCAGCTTTTGCAAACAAGCCTTAGATTTCAGACATAATTCTGTTATTCAAATAGGAGAAGAGTTTGATAGCTATGCTAATCACTTTTATCTGAGAAAACGTAACTAATAGCTTGGTTTACATTTGCCTGCATTTATGAGCGTAATTTTAACACATAATTTTATTGCACTATAAAACATAATACTGCATTAGTCCGCTCTTAAAAAAAAGTTACCTTAGAGTGATTTGCACTTAAACCTTCACACTACATTTAAATAACAGTATCATTTTTAAATTTTGACCTTTTAAAATCAATTCTTTTAAAAAAATCTCATATAACAATCCTATGGGGCTATTTTCTGTAGAGATAATATTCAGTCAATGTATTTAAGGTAGTCATAGCCTCATTGATCACAGAACTGTTTTGAGTCAGTTGTCCTCATGTATAAATAGGAATGAATTAACATAATTTGTTCTTACATAGCATCAAAAGAATCTCTTAAAGTTCTACATTTCTATACACATTAACAAATAATGTGGAAGAAAAGAGGAATTAACCACACAATCTTTTGGTTTTTATTCAGTGTTTTCAGCACTGGAAACTGAAAAGGAATGCCTTATTTTTTAAAAGTGTCAGTTATTACTTTCAGTGGTGCGTAAAGAAAATATGCTGAAAAAGAGATCCATTTTGTAGTATTGTACTTAACATTTCCTCTTGGAATAGCTAATAATGATATGAGAACTATTTTCCAGGACACAACTATGCCAATTAACATAGTATAGTGATCTCATTATTAGTAATACTTTGCACATATGTAGCATGTTCCCTCTCACACATTTACAAACTTAACTTTACCATTCCCTTGGAGGCAAAAGAAGCAAGGTACAGAAATGCTAGATGCCCTGTGATACCAATAAATTATCTATGACAAGCTGGACTTTCATGCAGCTCTCATTTTCTAGCTCGTCAAAGCTCTCTTCTATAAAAGCTCTTAAAGAGTCAACAATTGGTCCTGTAATTGCCTTCAGCATGCAATGTATTTTATTCCTCACCAGGTGCCTTCTCTCCCACAATGGGTTTTCTTCTACAGTACAGATTATTACCAAATTAATATCCCTGTTCCTACAAACAGATATCGAGAAGATTCACCTTAGCTACATGAGTAAGTCCACACACTTTGTATCTTAAAGGTAAACATAGGCTTATTAAGGGGATATTTTGTCTTCCCTAATATTACAGAAAAATTGTTTTGAAATGGTTTCCCTGCTTACTGACTGCAAATTAAATTATAGTACTAAACTATATTTTTGGTACTTGGTTTGAAAGGTTTTTTTATTTGTTCTTTGATTTTACAGGATTTTGGTGCTCGTGAAATACTTCGTATGATATGTTGCATTAACTGTAATACTAATACAGCTCAATTGTAGAGTTATTCCCTGACACTTACAGACTCTTGTGAGATAGAGGCACTGAGAAACACGCATGCCATAATGAACCTTTTTACATTGTACTGTAGCACCGTGAATTCACAGTAAGGACAACAGGGAAGATCTGGACACATTATTTTAGTTTAAGAATAAGGCCTTCTCCAAAACTGAATCAGAGAAGTTAAAACACTAAGAATTTCTAACCCAGAAAATATAAGCTGTAAATTGAAAACAATACATTCAAATACAGCTTTCGTTTCAGTCAACAAAATTTTAAGTTTTTCTCACTACTTCTGAAGAGAGAGTGTGGCCTAACTGTAGATGTCTGAAAAGGTGATGTTTCTGCCTCCATCAACTGTAGACTTCAATTAAACAAGTTACTTAATTCCTACCATGTAAGATGAACTCCACCAGTCTTTTCCTTTAAAAATGCAGTTTCTCGATCACATCATTTCACATGAATCCTTTTTTCTACTTTTTTCTGATGAAGAACATAAAGTTCATAGCCTCATGGTTATGAAAAAAGGCCTTGAAAACACAACCAAAAGTCAGTTAACCAGCACAGAATGAAGAAAGTACATAGAAAGTAACACAAA
The DNA here is from genome assembly GCA_033628505.1 of Tringa tobata. NCBI lineage: Eukaryota > Metazoa > Chordata > Aves > Charadriiformes > Scolopacidae > Tringa > Tringa tobata. The sequence goes on along the minus strand of JAHREE010000118.1, from coordinate 16,396,055 downwards.
TAAATCATTTGAACAAAAGTGCATAATTCTAAACTCATTCTATGACTTCTGGCATTCCAATCCAAATACCTGGAATGCTAAATCTTATTTCAAATCTGCTACTGCTAATAACATCAAAACTGCCAGGCAAGTGAAGAATAGCCTTGAGTATGACAGCACAGGTTAAAAAGTATTGAGCAGGACAGTACAAAATGGATATTTTCAGTAGTAAGAAATAAAAGGTTTTGTCTCCCTATAGTAGTATGAGATTCTCTAAAAACTTAAAGATAGCACGATGTAATTCTAGCATTAGTATGAATATGTGTGGTGTAAAGACTCCCTTCTGGTCCTTTCTTTTCCCTGATACACCTGCAGGAAGGGAGGAAAAATGAAGTAAAAATCCTATTCCTATGAACCAATGTTCTTCATCCCACAAAACTGGCTGCAGAGCCCAGTTAAACTGTTGATGGAACAACCACTCTGCAATGAAGAATTTCTTCAGCTACATAACAACGCACCATACGGATTTTGTCCATGTCCATGACGTGTTAGGCATAATTGTGATGGTGTCCATGTAGATTTGATGTGAGAGGACATTGGGACTCAGTTATTGTATTTGCACAAATTTTTTCATCTTCCTTTACACCTAATACTAGATGTTAAGAATAAAACAGGAGCCTTTTCCTTCTACAGTCAGACTGCGGTGGTCAATGTGGTTAATGACCTTAAGCACAACGGCACCAATAAATCTTCCACCAATAGAAAAGACATGATGAAAAAGCTAATGTCCAGAAAATGGGCTCACCTACAGATACTCACACCAAGCCTTTTACATACATACAAATACGTACCGCAAATATTGTAAGGCATTATAAATTGTATTTTTATTTTTTTATACACACACTCCTTTTGAATTTCTAAAAATTTCCACACAAAAGGATTCTTCTACTTCATAAAAACTTCAGTTTTAAGTCAATGCTGTGTGCACCATGAAGTGGTGTTGAGGGGATTACAGTGGGGAAAAAAAACCCAACAGAAATGAGGGCAGTATATCATCCTTTAATTTTAGCTCCCTATCTAGCTTTAACTTCAGCAAGTCCTGTACCAATTCCAAAGTCAACAAAATTGCACTCACTCTGTGCTGTGACTGACATTGCCTCCATATGTCATTAAAAATTAGCTTTATTTCCTTGGGCATTTTATTTGATTGAAGGCTGAATTACTTCAGAAATGGAAATAATCATTCTCTTCAGTAAATCTTCAGTGAACAATGCTCCTCAGAGCTACTATCTTTCAGAACAATTGACTTTTAAAATACCCATAATTACACATCTAAATTGCTCATTGTTAATTAAGACATTTTCAATATTTATTACTAATGCAAGAATTCATATTTAAGGAGCAAATCAGAAGCAATGTCACCAAGCAACTTCCAGAAATATGAACATCAAATTTTTTTATTTAATTATCACATATGCGTGACACGATTCAGCACTGAAACTATGGGAGCCTGGGGTAGGAAGTGGTGCAGAGAGCTCTTCTTTTTATCTGGTGGAAATCATAAGCTTGGAAACACAGTCTGATGTTATAGTGATTTGTTCAGCTACTTTTTTAAAGGCATCACCCTACAGTTCCTGGATAAATTTATTATAAACCAAAGACTTTCAGTTTCCAGGTCCGCTTCTTAACATTGTCCTCAGTAGGCATTATCTATCACTCTCAAAAGGCTTTAACATATGAACTTGCAATGGGCCAACACTTTACTAAAATGAGGATCACAAGCATAATAAATCAATGCCCCAAATCATTACAGTTTCATACTCATATTCACGTAAGAAAATAAAATTATTCTATTCTATGAACACAAAAGATGAGGCATGAGGTTATAAAAGACTAGCAGCAAGATCACACAGAAAGTCTGTACGAGATCTGGCAGCAAAGCCTCAACTAAAGTGAAAATTCCAGAAACTTTTTTTCCTTTGAGGGGGCAGGGGTGTTCAACTGTCCATTTAATTTGTGTTTTTCCCAAGTTATCTCCTAGATTCATTTTTGTGTAACATTGTTATCACTTAAAAATAAGACTCTTTAAGATAATAAACCAAATATGTTTTCTGTCACACTGATTTTCTCCTAGACTCAATTTTGTAACTCTGATAAAAACTTCCAGAAACTATGAACTTCAAAAATGTATGCATTGCTAGAATTTGAACATAAAGCATGATATAATATCAACAGGATAATATCTAGCTAAATAGCTGTTCACTTAGCAGTTAATAGTTCATTCATTTCTACAAGAACTAGGTTCATGTCCGGATGATGATGAAGCTTCCAGTCAGAGAAAAGTGAATAGCAGCTGGAGTATAATAAGAATGTAAGAAAATTAGAGAAAAGGGAAATTGGGAAAACCATTTTGTCCATGACGGGCCATCTAATTATTTCCTAAATGGGAAAATGCTTTTCCTTTACCTGGTTGGCCACTGTGCACATTCAACATGAAAAATGCTTCCTGACATCTGTTCTGAATTTTCGTCTTATTTCCATGCATGCTCCTTTGTCCTGTCATTTGTGTCAGCTTGCAAACAACAACAAGAAATGACAGGTTCTAATCACTTAAATATTGCAAATTGTCTTTTTTCGATTTTTTTTTTTTAAAAAAATAAAGGTTTCGATAGCATACTGTTTCCTCTATCTCAGTTAAGTGTCTTCTAATTGCTGTCATGTCACAAAGTTCAATAACACAGAACCAAAGAGAGGTTTCTAACTATGGGCTGCAAACACGAAGAGTGAAATGCAGATTTCCGGAGTGGAAATTGGGCTCACTGGAAACACGGATTACCCTCCCCTTTCCACAAGACAAAACACTTTCTAGCATGAATGCTTATTTGTGGGTCTGTCTGGCATTTCTGAAGTGCCCATTATTATTACTGTCACTCCTCTGGCACTGACTCTTAGACTACATAGGCTCAAAAGAGGCTGAAGTTGAAGCACCTCAGGACAAGTCTCATGAGTTAAAGTCTTTCTGTATTAACTTCATATTAACACAGGCCAATGCCAGCAGGCAAAACAGCAACCCCTTCAAAAACCTCAGAGCTTCACTGTAGGATGTACGTGTCTTGTTTGGTTCATATCACTGGGAGAATCTAGAGACTGAAAGAAGCTAACAAGCATGTGGATTATTTCCAGTGTTTTAAAATAGGCGGGATTCCCAGTATCGGTCATTTCTGTGACAAGAAAATAAGGTTTGCAAAGTTGCCAGTCTGTTTTGAAGACTCTCTTGAGCCTCTCTTGTTAGAGGTACCATAAAGAGAGCAAGGCTCAAATATCTAGACCATGTTCCCAGGCTCAGGCAACTAGATCTGCAGTCCATGCTAATATATGGATAATGGAACTCAACAGCCACATTCCCATAGGAAGATGTGATGGGTTGACCCTTGCTGGGTGCCAGGTGCCTCCCAAAGAAATAAACCCAAATCTTAAAACAACTGCCTCCACACCCCTCCCTTCTTCCTGGGCTCAACTTCACTCCTGATTTCTCTACCTCCTCCCTGCCAGCAGCACAGGGAATGGGGGCTGCCGTTAGTTCATCACACATTTCTGCCGCTCCTTCCTCCTTATAAGGAGGACTCTTCACATGTTTCCCCTGGTCCAGTATGGAGCCTCTCCCACAGGAGACAGTCCTCCAGCACGGGATCCTCCACGGGCTGCAGGTGAATATCTGCTCCACCATTAACCTCCATAAGCTGCAAAGGGACATCCTGCCCCACCATGGTCTCCACCACAGGCTGCAGAGGAATCTCTGCTGTGGTGCCTGGGGCACCTCCTCCCTTCCTTCTTCACTGACCTTGGTACCTGCAGAATTTTCTCTCATGCATGCTCCCTTCTCTCTCCAGCTGAAATTGCTGTTGCACAGCAAAATTTCCCCCATCTTAAATATGTTATCACAGAGGTGCTACCACTGGTGCTGATTAGCTTGCCCTTGGCCAGCAGTGGGTCCATCTTGGAGCCAGCTGGCATTGGCTCTATCAGCCATAGATAGGTACAGCTTCCAGAAGCTTCTCGCAGAATCCACCTCTGTACTTCCCCTCCTGCTACCAAAACCTTGCCATGCAAGCCCAATTAAGAAGACATGGCTTAAATGAGCAAGTATTTTTACTGAACCATACAGATCAGCTTGCCGTAATGTTTCATCAAGAAACTCAAGATAAGCCTGCTGAACCTTGACTAAGGTCAGGGTTTGGTTCCATTTTTTTTTTTTCCCTCTTCACAAAAAGGCTAAATAAACTTAACATGAGACCTGGTGACGAGTACCCATTTCAGATAATCTACTTGGTTGCAAAGTAGTGATTAAAACATTTATATTGTTCTCTGATATAAGCCTATATACTATATGCTGTTTGCTAATCTCACAAATCCACATAAGCATCTCTAGGATTTAATGAAAAGTAAGTTTCACACAGTTTATAAATTATCTTCTGGCCAGTAGCTGACAGCACCATTATTTTACTTCCCACAAATGAAATATGAGTATTTGGAAGGCTGTTTTGTTCTGTTTTTTTTTTTTTTTTTTTTTTAATCTGTAAGAAAACCAATGTAATGTTTGTAGCTGAAATTTGCATCTAGTATAACAATAGCTATCATTGTGCTGCTCTGGCACACTAAGAAGTATATCTGAAGGAGGCTCAGAGTTCTTTTATCTTCTCCAACTGTAAGTCTTAGGCACCAATCCTGAGGAAAGATTTGTGATGACTGATCTCTTCACCCTCATATAAAGTCCCAGAGAGGTCCACAGAGCTTCATGAGCACTTAAGTCCCAGTTTTAGTTTATTACTGAAGAGGGCCATAGTAAGGGTTCCTCTCTTCTACCAGAGCTGGTCCATGTTTTCCAGTAAGTTTAGCAGCCAGACTTGCAAGTTTTCTGCAAGTTCAGAACTTACTACAACTTCAGGCCTGACAGAAATTAATTTATTCTTAAATGTCAGGTATAAAATGATCAGCACTGCAAGAAAGGTCCTCTATGCCTGTAGTTGCAGTATGCGTTATAGAATTGTTGCGGCTGTAACAATAGTCCATACAGGTTTAATCAGCAACATTACATATTGAGCACAGCTGGAGGCCCCATCTGATGATCTGATCTGATCTACTGTGGTTAGATGTGTATTTCTTAAAATACGTGAAGAAATTAAGACTCAAAGACTGGAATGTTTTTTGGTTTGTTTCTTTTAATACCTAGTACAGGAGATCTTTTGGCAAGAGTTTGTGCAGCCAAAACTGGTGATGCAGAAAGACGTATGATCCGAAAGCAAAGTAGGAAGGTTAACTCATGAGCTGATTTCCAAGAGCAGCTAAGGTGTGTCAAAATGTGTTCATTTCAAAGTTAGGTAGGTTTACCTAGACTGCCTGAACTGCTTAGGTTGTACTAAAACCCACTGCAATTTCTGATTATTAACAGACAGAATATTTAACTTTGTATAATTTCAACACTTATTGCTAAACAGCATAGACAAAGCATAGCTTTGACCCAGCTCTAAATGGAAATTAACATCTCCATTTAGTTTGATCCAAATCCTAATGAATCCAACAAGTGATTTTTCACAAACCTGAGTTTTGGATCAGGCCCCGTAAGATGACATTTTGTTCTTTTTCTTCTCCATTACATCAGAGCTTTTGAATGATCTTCTGGTGATTCATTAAGGAAGGAGCCATTTTTTAGCAAAGGAAATGACAATGGAAACAGTTTCATTGACTGCAACATCAACCTAAGTTTCTTGGTGTAGGCTTCACCTTTGTCATAAATTTACACGTTTATAGAGTACAGTCCCCAGAGAAAAAAAATCAAAGGTGTCTAAGTTGCTGCTGAGTTAGGGCCTTAGTCATAAAAATAATACTGTGAAAAATTTAGTCTGTAGGCAACAATGAAAAGTTAATACAAATGGTCATTGACTTCATTATAGAACTCTTTGGCAACAACTTTTCCAGACTCATGTTAAGCCTTGAGAGAGAAATGTTTCAGCACAAACCACTTAATCATTTATATGAATGAAAATGAGTGCAAACAGAATGCTGAGATGGCTTTCAGATCACCTCTTTTTTCTTGTATGGAATACCCACTATAATTACATTTTGCTTGTCAGTTCATAAATTTTGCTTATTACAAAACGGGCATTATTGATTGCTTTTTAAAAGTACTAAAACTAAACTAAGAGCAGTAGATCTCTCAGCAAATTCAAAACATACTATCTTCTAAGCTAATCACTGGCAAAGGGACTGTGGAAAAACTATCCAAGTTTATTGTAAGCTTAATGCAAAACATTGAAGTTACCATGAGTTTTAGGTTAGTAACTTGGCTTTGAGTTTAGCATGTTTTAAGCCACAATGAAAAAAAAAGATAAACTTATTTGGCAAAGCCAGACACTTTTAAAGCCAACATCCTGTAATTGTTTCCTCATTTGGCCTGGCAGCTTTAACAAGAAGAAGAAGAAAAAAAAGAAAAAAAGGAAAAGAAAGAAAAGAAAGACAAGAAAAAAAGAATATAGAGGAAAAGGAGATGGGAAAGAAAACAGAAAAATGAGAAAACATTTTAAGAAAAAAAGAAATGGAAGGGAACAAAGAAATCAAGGTATTTGTGTCATTTGTAATAAATGAATATATAAATGACCTATTTGCTCCTTTTGTTCCCCTCATTCAACAAATGAAATGAAAGAAGCTCACTGGTCTTATGAGCCTGAACTTAAGATTTTCCTGGTTTGAATTAGTGCAAACACTGGATATTCTAACACAGTTGACCCTAGCAATGCAGAAGAGCCAAACTGATAGCACCATAACAGGACACAGCCTCTTTGAGATCAGTTGTTTAAACATGTCCAAGTGAGATTAATACACACTGGGAATATCTTTATTTAGAACCAGTAGGAAATAAAAGCAATCAGAAGGGATTTAGAGCTGCCATTCTCATTAAAATAAGGGTAGAGGCTGACAGCTACAAATAGTTACAGAAGAGGGAGGGGAAATCTTACAAAGAGGAAATTAATAATGTTTGTTGTTGGATTAAATCTAAACAATCTCTGAGCATACTCAAACTTTTACTTCTTTTACAGCTGTATTGTTGCCAGTCCCAAACTAATACTGAAAAAAAACCCATGAGGTAGCTACTGATTTGGCTGGGAAACAATATCCTATTCAAAGTTAATATCTGTTCAAGTATCAAGCAACAAAATTAACTGTCCTCTGTAAAGAGGGGGGAAAAGAGAAATTTTATGTCAATGTCAAGCCAGGAAAGCAATTTTGCATTAACCTAAGAAGTTAACAAAATAGAATACATATAAGTATTTTTAAAGTGGAAATAATTTAAGACTCTTCTAAATATCTTAACAGTGCACTTGGCTACACTCGGATTTAGGAAGCAATATTTTACATGCAGCAGTAGATTTTTTTTTTTACAGCTTTAAATCCAAAGGCAGGGCTGTACTCCATCAAGAAATGACAACAGCAAACTTATTGCCACTGTGGAAGTACCAAATGAAATTTGGCAATATTCAGAAAATGGCCAGATAATAAGGCTCTGACTCAACAGGTACAACGAGGGCAACTGTGTTCAGAACAGTTGCATTTATGAAGCCACTGACAAATGGTCCCAGTGTCAGCTGAGTGACAGCTGTAAAAGTCTTTGACCACCAAGCTTTGAGAGACACCAGAGCAAATTTTATGCAATTATCTGTGAAACCTATTACCAGAGCAAAATGTATGCAAAATGGCTTTACAGCACCAGTCAGGGGAAAAAATAAAAAAGAAAAAAAGGAAGAATAAAAAGGAAATTTGGGCTCACACTACTGTCCTTTGCACTGTTCTGGTGATCTAAAGAGACTACCAAGGTACTCTTATGAGGCAACAGATAACTTTTTCATTAAAGTAGATGATCTGCTGATACACCAGAATTAGAAATAAACTCTCCATATTTTCCATGTTAGCAGTTCAAGAACAGAAGACTACTAATATGTTACCTAGTAAGAAGCTCTAATTTTCTCAGGACAGACCATAAATTATGGACCTAGACTGAGAATAAAGATTGCCCTAAAAATAAACAACAGGATTATTTTAGGAGGTAGGTCCAGGTCTGCTTTGTGCACCTGAATTTCCTTTCCCTGCCAACTAAGGCACAGGGGACAGGAACTCACATGTACCCAGAAAGCTCAAGTGTCTGGAGATCTGTCCTTTCCTTTGCCTCTGACTCCGCACCCACCCTCAAGGGGACAGTGGTGGAAGAACGAGAGAAATCAGTCTTTTCAGTTACTCAGTTTTGATCCCTGTGAAGACCCTTCAGCTACAGAGTGACAGCCGACACAGAGGGGAAATATAACTAGCTTTTTATGTACTCTAGGGCACCAAACCATAGCAAAGAGTTCACAGACCGTTGGGATATCTGCCGAGTTGCCTCCTGACAAAGCGTATGGGCCAGATTCATTGATAAGCTGTTGCTGCACATAGCTGGAATGTAGCCTGCTCTTGGACCAATGTTCTGGCCGAAGGATACATTAGGTAAGGCTGTTGCCCAAACTGGTAGTTCTAGCTTTCTTACAAATTAATATTTTCTATTATTTCACATGGTGCCTACTAGTCTCACAATTATGATACACAATCACGTCTATAACAGTTCTCCATCTTGCACCATGTCAAATGCTAATTCTGATAAGATTAGATCTACTGTGTTGGCTTTTTTTGTTCTGGGAAATCAGTTGAACCACCAAAGAAAGATGGAAGGTCAGTCTGTTGCCATCCCATTTTCTATTAATATTGTTAATTAACCTTTCCTTAAAAATTTATGCATACCAGCATAGCAGACTTAGAGGTCTGTATATGCTCCAAAGACTTTCACCAACATCTTAAATACTATTTGTTATTCTCCAGCCATATGGTGCCATTCACAGGTGTATTAAAAGCCCTCAAAACAATAATTGTAGATTTATTTCCTCCAGTGTTCTACACTGAAGAATATCTAGTTCGCTTAGTCTAAACAAATTCAGGTCTTCCAATTTTTGTTCCATCTTGGCTACGTTAATTTCTATTTCCATACTAGTCATTTTGCCTTTATCTCTGTATTTAAAAGTTTCCTTCTAAGAGGAAGGAAGCTTTATCCCAACTTGATATATCCAGTCCTAGCTAGGGTACGATATTAGATTGCATTACTGTAGGAATTTCGGATAATGCAGCCATTAATTACATTCTGAAAAATGTTATCTAAAATAATTTTTTAAGCTACCAGAAGAGGCATGAAACAACTTTGCTGCAAACAATCAGAAAAACTCCATGAGATCTTTTGTCTTCTCAAGCATCACCTGCCAACAGAACAAGTTCATCTGTGATTCATATAAGTGAAGCTTAGACTGTCAACACCACAAGGAACTACACCACCCAACAAATTTGTCATAACTGCAGTAGTTCTCTGGTTGTGTTTTGCTTAAGTACATCTATGTATCGACATCACCTGCCTACAGCTATCACATCACATAACTGTGCTCAAGTCACAATGTTCTGGGACACTCTAGGCAACCTATATTAATAATGTTCTTAGTTACTCAGAATACAGCAGAGGGGTGTGGTTTTTTACTTGAGGACAGAATAGGATTATTTAGTGTACACAGAGATGAATCTTGTTACAGCTTCATTGTTCTTAGCTTTGTTAAAATAGAGTATATTCATACAGATAAATACTTAATGTGAAGTCAGCACATTAATTCTGAGGTATACATAGGATTTTATGCCATTCCCAAATTATATTAACAAAGATCCTCTGTTCTTTAACTATAATGAAACCTCAAAACTTTATGAATGTTAGCCACAACCTCTCCCACAACACTTTTCCAACACACATTTATGAGGTTTTATATGCTATTTTGTGTTTCAATAGCGAGGACTAGTAGCATCAGCTATGTTATATTTAATTATAAAGGTGATAACCCCAGAGGACTCGTCTATGCAAAAGATTACCTCATAAGTAAATGCTGCAAAGTGTGTCAAGGAAAGAAATACCAGGTGACGCTAATATATTTATTAACTGACCAAAAAAAAGTACAATTATTTGATGGAAAAAAACCCCAAAAGCTAGAAAATAACTCCTTTCACAAAAGAAAAGATTCATCTCCTCCATTTTGAGGATCTTATTCATAAAGAAGTCTGTTCCTAACTGAGAAGGTAGCTGACTAGATGAAAATCTAGTCATTGGCCTCTGGATAAGCAGAATGAAACGTGCAGAAATTTGTTAAGTCTGTGGGGTTTTACTACTGAGCTTTGAAGTCAGAAGTCAAAGATGGAAATCCTGTTCTTCAAAAAGGTAGAGTACGGACAAGAAAAAACAATAGCAAATACCATGCCAGAAAGAGAGTGTGATGTCATCAAGCTGTCTAAGGTAGCTTGTAGGATTTCCCATGGAACAGGACTGAATGCCAAGACTTTATGCATTTTGTAAAAAAAAAAAAATCTATGGTAACCCTCAAGCAGAACTAAAAATCCAGTAAATAACCTGATGAGAAAGGGAGTCAGCTTGGCAGTAATGGCAACTCTATTGACCTGCTAGTAAAATAGAAACAAAAATACCTTACAAGGAAAAAGAAAAATCTTACCACAGTGTATATTTTCACAGTTTGCTGCAACACTTTTAAAGCAGTCAGGCTATTCTGCTGGAAGATGGCATCCCACTGAAAAGGCATCACAATGCTTGACCATGACAAAGTCTCTTAACTTTCTGGGAAGATAACAGTTTTGCTATTTCAGGGGGTGTTGAACTGAATTCCCTTAAAGTGGAATGCAATAAATAAGATCTGGTCTAATTCATAGTTCCAGAATAGGTTCTGCTTGGAACAGAACACAGGGATAACAGGGTTCTCAGGCTGGTGAAAGGCTGTTCCGGTTGACAGATTATGTTAACAGCTTCTGTGCTGGGAGTCTGGCAAAATGCTTCAGGGAAACTGTCTCTTTGCCTTCATTCATATTTTATGTATATTATATATATACACAGAGCAGGCTGCATGTATTAGTCTGTAATTTTCTGTCACAATCACGGTCATCACACTATGTATGTGAGTAGTCATGGCTAAGAAGGCATATTTCAGACCTTATTTAATAGTCTCCATTCTTCTATTCTGGCAAGGAGATCTGAGGAACATTACCTTACAATGTTAAGCAGTGTTCCCTCTCATATAGCAGACAGTACTTCCAGTGCAAATACATGTGCTTACAAGTTTAATGTTTAGCTGTCAGTAGGTACTCAAGCATGAAAAGTTAACATTTGCTTTCTATCAGGATTCACGTGACCAGTGCTCAGTGGCTTGAGTGTTGGAGAAAAGTGAGCACAGAAGGTCCTTGACACCAGAGTAATAAAGCTTTTAAATTTAAAATAAAGCTTTACAGATGTTTTGGCATCTCCCCAATACAATTTAAAGAAAATAACAACAAACCCAAGCAAATAGGCAGGTAGTTAACTAATTAGAAATGTTTTCCAGTAGCACCTCAGCTCAAAGCTTACTCATCTGGTAGTTGACTGAAAGACAGAAATAGCTGATGTTGCATACTGTGATACTGAGGACATTGCTAAGAAGCAGTCCCTTTAGAAAATCCAGAAGAATCCAAGGCTGGTTCTATATTTGTTTACAACAGAGAACTTTTGGAGTATATAAAAACAACTGGATGATCCAACATAGATTCAAAACTTTCCTTCCATCATTCACAAATATACCCAATCTAACATTTAAGCCACAGAAACCCAAAATAAATTCCCATATTGAACCAGCTTTCCTTTCAATTGTTTAGAATTTTTTTACATTACAAACTATTGAAAAAAGTTTTAACTTCTCAAACTGAATGTAAGAAGAAATGCTAAAAATTCAAAAAGGCATTCCAGGTTAGATTGGCAGCCAAATATAAAAAGCAGGACTGTGAGCTGACTATAAGTACTCAACTGGAAGTCTGAGAAGCTACAGAAGTTACATAAACATTAGCTCAGTAGTGGTCAAAAAAGGAAGTGAAAGGTTAGAGCTGGAAGAGTAGTGGTCAATACTTCAGAGACTAATGGCAGCTGGTTACAAGGAACATTCCTCAGGGACTACTACTTGGGCAATTTTGTTTAGCATCTTCATCAGTGACTAACTCGAAAATAAAGCTCACCCGCACCAGCTTCAAAGATGACACCACACTGTGGGAAGCAGTTGATATGCTGCAAGGCAGGGCTGCCATTCAGGACACCTCAAAAAGCTCAAGGAATGCGTCAACATGAGTCTCATGAAACTGAAAGACAATGCAAATTCTGTAAGAAATACCCCATGCAAAAATACCGGCTGGGGGCCATTTGACTAGAAATTAACTCTGCAGAAAGGGAATTGAGGGTAAAGTTGAAATAAGTTCCTGTGGCAAAGAAGGTCAACCACCTACTAGTCTGCATTAACAAGAAGGTAGCCAGAAGGTCAAAGGAAGGTGCTTGGCACTTGAGAGGTTATATCTGGAGTGCTGTGTCAAGAGACATTAACAAACTCCTGAAAGTCCAGAAGAAGGGCCTTAATACAGTTAGGAACTGGAGCAAATGATAAAGAGGCTGAAGGCACAGTATTTAGCCAGAAGGTAAGAGGGAATTTAATTGCAGTCTTCCACTACTCTAAAAACAGGTCACAGAGAAGATGGAATTAAACTCTTCCCAGAGCAAAAGGATGAGATGCAATAGTTACAAGTTGCAATAATGGAAACTAATGTTAGATATGAAGAAAAAAAAATATGCAGTGGTTGCAGTTAAGCACCGGAATGGGTACCCAGAGTACCTGTGGAATCTATCTCGGGAAATTTTCAGAGCTCAGCTGGATAAGGCCCTCAACAACCTGATCAAACTTTGAAGTTAGCCCACTCTTGAGCAGGAGGTTGTATTGGATTACTCCAGATGTACTTTCCATCCTAAGTTTTTATTTTTATGAACTAGCAGGAAAATACAAGTGACCACATTACTCCACCATATAAATTCATTATTTACTTATTCCTCAATTACAGTGTGCTGTTTGGCTCCCAAATCTCAAAAAGGATATTTTAGAAATAGAGATAGTTCCTTCCGTATAGAAAGTTACTGAATACATTAGGACTCTTCAGCCTTAAAGACAGAGTGTTTAGAAGATAGTATGACAAGGTTACAACATCATGAGTGACATGAAAAAAAAAGCAGATAGGAATAATTTGTTCACTTTTTCCTACTATAAGTACAAAAGATTACCAAACAAAGCTAGAAAAACAAAGGTAAAAAAATCCAAACCAAAAGAAAAGGTGGTTCTTCATACAATGGATGGCAGACCAGTTGAACATTTTTCAAGTAAGGGTACACCAGCACCTTATACTGCATGTTACTAAACAAACACACATAAGCTGAAAAATAGAGGCTAGAAGAAAGCTGGGTTAGAAATAATATTTATGTTTTTCCTGTTCTTTTTCTATTCTGAGGCTTATTACCACTGTTGAATAAAGGACACTAGGCAAGATAGATCCTTGGCCTTACTCAGTGCTGTCACTCTTATGATAATGAATTGAAAGGTTCCTAATCCTGTGTTGGCCATCCAATCATGGCTCTGCAACTTCTGAGTCTTAGTCATCACTAAAAAGAATTCTCTTCATATGACAGTCAGACTCCTTTGAGTTCTTTATGAGAGATCCAGTAACACACACACACGAATGGCAGCTGAATATCTTACAAAGAACCTAAGATACATGTAGTATTTTGGTACCACGTTCTGTGATATTAAACCATATCATTTATTTAGATAAATATTTTTATATGACAGAAATACATATTGAAAAGAATGTGAAACACCAGAAGATGCAGCCATATGAATAAGTTTGATAAAGATATGCTGATTTATATGAGACAGAGATCTAGTTGAACCATGGTTTAGATCAATAAACCCACCACTGATTTATAGTAGATGCTCTGCCAGAGAACTAAAAATTACAATAGAGTGTGTACCCAACAAACCTTGTAAATAGACAGATGATGAAACACATGAAGCAAGTCAAAAAGATCACACCAAGCACTGAATGTCTGCAAAATCAGAGTTCATGTGAGTTGCGTTAATATACAACTGTTGCCACTTTTATTTTACATTATAGTGTGATCATGCAAAGTTGTTTGTTATAAATGAATAGAGTTGATTATCACTCATTACAGATTCACTAATTAACTCAGTTTTATTTGTTCCAAAACTCTATTAATAATCAATTCTGAAAGATTTGGGCAGCCATGTGCAATTTGACATAGTTCTAATCACCATCAGAGGAAAACATAGCAGTGCCTTCAGAGAATAATGAAGAGACAGGGGAAGAAAAAAAAAAAAGACCCCCCCAAAAAAAAACCCCAAACAAAACAAAAAACCAAGAAAAACAAACATTTGGCAGAGAACAAATGTACCTAAAATAGGCACTTTTCAATCTAAGCAGATTGTCAGTATGCTTGAGGTAATTAACAATTTAGACAATAAGGATTTAGAGTTCAGCCCATAAAACAATGTTTAAATGAAAGGTGCAAAATCGTGCCAGAGCTCTTTTATATATGAGCCAGGGAGTCTGTGCTTGTGCTTTGTACAAAAAATATTAAAAACTTGCCCAGATGTATACTTTTCTGGTTTAAGTGAGCAAAAGTTAACACTGAGAATCAATCATAAGTCTGGAAACACCTTTGCATTACCCGTAAAAGGACCGACAATATAGGCACAGTTGAGTTTAAACAGGGAGTGATTACTTTGCTGTTATATGGTAGGTTATGCCAGCATTTACTTTTCAAACACTCATGAGCCAGAGACTTACAATAAAGCCATAAACATTCTCTCTAACCTGGGACTAAGCTCTATCTTGAGATCTTATCTCTTTCACCATTTCTGGACAAACACAGACACAAACTGTTCAGTTATGCATGTCTGAAGAGAAAAAGAAATTTGTTACACCAAAAAGCTTTAAGAGACTTTTATCTTGGGGAAAAAAAAAAAAAAAAGAAAGGCCCTTGGCAAGACATTAGTCCATAGTCTGCTCTACTATCTGTTAGCATTTCCAAGGAGAAGCAAACAATCTAGTTAAGTGACTGAGATTTCTATAATTGTAGTAACATTTTCCTCTCAAATCTTCCAGGGGGATTTCACAACTCAGGGTAGACATAGTAATTCATTATTCTCGAAAATTACTTTTTTTTTTTTTTTAAGCTGCCTGTGCAGAGATGTGCATGAACATTCATTTCCACTCTACCACATCTAGGTATTCTGTCTCAGATTTTAGTAAACCAAATAAGGTTTGACCTAGTGTTCACGACAGCAGAAGTTCTGAGCCAAATATAAATTGAATAAGCTGATCTTGTAAAGATCCTTGAAATAAGTAAATACAAGGAAGCAAATGGCAATTATTTAACCGTATATTTACTGCACATTATCTTGATTTGGTTTTCACACTAGTTTGACTTAGGTATAACTCTAGATACTACAACAGATCTGCAGTAGGCCTTGTGAAGTAAAGTCTGCTTCTGTAGTACCCTTTTATTTTCCAGGTTATTACATGGGAGAAACAAAACCCAATGAACTAAAACGCCATGCAAAATCCTCTCATCTCCCAATCACCTATGGGACCATGTTCTCAATCTGACAATCCCTATTTAAAGTACGTATTCTTTAATAAAATCACATCAAAAGGTATACAAGACACAGTAAGCAGTAAATGCAGCTGATGGTAAGGTATTAATGAGACACAAGGCTGAAGAATCTCACTAAATAAGCAGCAAAAGTGAGATCCAATGCCCAGTGAACTTAATGGGTAAAATCATCTGGAAGAAATGGAAGGTACAGAAACCAGTGTCTACTAGATGACTTACTTGGTTACCACTAATAATGAGGGTAACTTAGGGTATGGAGCAGGCTGCTTGTACAAGAGACCTCACTAAATCTGTCCCCTCCATAAACTATGACCCTTCATTTCCTTCCTTCATTCAGAGCTGAGAAGAAAATTAATTATTACGCAAGAGAACATCAGTCCCTGACACTCCACTTGTCATGTCATTGTCCTTAATGTATAGGAGCTTGGGGTTTGGGGAAAGACCTTTGAAACCAGTGAACCCATCCACATTCTTAAGATCAACTAACTACGTATGCACTTTACTCTATAGGGTTATATTATTTGGCACTTTTGAAGATTAAGCCTTTTTGTCAGAAGTTGCTTTTCGCCTTCAGGCACAGAAGAGTAAGGCAAAATAACACAGAGGATGCAAGATGAAAAAAGATGCTCTGGGTTAACTAGAAAAATTACTTAGACCAATGTGTTACATTTTGAGAAAACACAAAACCAAGGTGAAAGTATATGTAGGAAAAAGGTGAGGAACAGATGCTCTAAAACATTTCCCCTTCATCTCCAACTGCTATGCCTATAAACCACTCAAATTCATTTATGTTACTTAGAAGAGCAACAACAAGTTCTGCACGTTCTGATATTCCCAGAGAAGGAAACAAAGAACATTTCCAAGCATCTTCTTTGCAAATTGGATGCAGAATAATTCCTCTTTTAGTAATGACTGATGTGGGCAGACATCTAGCAGGTGCTAGAAAAGACCCTGCTGCATTAAAATTAAATCAAAACTACAGCAAGAAGCATAGCTGAAGAAAACAGGGACCTCTGCTTTCATTGTCATCATTATTCTGTGCTTTTTCACATGACAGGACAGCACAGATGCCTGTGTGACTTCCACTGGTTCACAGACTTGCTGGCTTGAATCTTTTTCCCAGCCTAGAGATACTAGTCCTTTTCAGCTTCACCCAGTCTTATTGTAATTCTGAGTAGTTGATGGTACGCCCAGCCAGCTCTGCAATTTCTGACAATCATTAAAAATTTTATAAGCAAATGTGTCCAAATCCCAGTATTAATGGGCTATGAATTTTTTTCAGCCTCCATGAACTATAATAAACAGTAGGAACAAATAGCAACCAACAATACAACACTACAGAGACTAAAGAGGAATCTTGAGATAGAAGCCAAATAGGTGCCAAATATCATTCAGACACCAAAGAGGAACTGGAGGTCCCTGTATGGATCAGATTCCTGTACGGATCAGAGCCTAACCATCCCAGAAATGTAGACGTCACAGAGTTGGAATGCACCTGTCTAATTCAACAGAGAACAGTTTAAAACTGAAAAAGAAAAAGAACACTGGGCCAACAGTGACTGCAGAGCAGTTCAGACAAGCAAACGTAATCACTTGTAAATCCAGCTGGAATACCAGGATGAAATACCTATGTTTACAAAGTACGCCACAGGATCCACATGGACAGAGTTCCTTTAGAGACCCTGGTTCACATGTGTTCATCAGTATACAGAATTGCAGTGAAAAAATGCACACCTAATTACTTGCAACCACTCATTTCAGTGACTTAGATAACAAAACATTTACCTGGAAAACTAATAACAATGCATGATCCTACATGAAACAACTGATTTTTACTGAAGATTTGTTTCATCATTGTACCAATGGTCAAGGTCAGAATCTTACATCTTCCCTGGGTAACCTTTCCTTATGCTTCCTTTTAGTTTCAAAGTTGCTGACAGAATGTTCCATGCAAAAATTGGAAATTAAAGAATTGTATTTTTATATTTTTATTAAAATCTAAAACCAGCTCTACAATAAAGGTTACACTTTATCTGCCTGCCACACTGCAGCAGAGGTAATGAGAACTGTCAAATAAACCACCTGATTTCCTCCACGCTCAGCAACGGTTTATTACACATCCTTGTTTAGCATGAAATAATTCTGTGAAAAATAAACCAAGCATGAATCTTATTTGGGTTACAGAAAGGTCTGAATCATTTATAACTGAATTAATTGCTAGAAAGGCTTATGAGCAGCCAATTAGTAATATTTGTATTTGGATCTGCCAGTTAGCCCAGAACTGAAAATGAATATTAGTTTTGACATAAAGACTGTAGCGTTCACAGATAAAAAACATTCAATCAAAACCAAGAATATCCTTGAGAATTACCGTCTTGAATGGAACATGCCTGATAGCTGGCCAGATAATTCTACTAGCCAAAACTGCATAAGATATTTCCCAACTGCTGATTTGAAAACTGATTCTGCATTCCTCATACAACAACCTGAAGTATGGATTTTTGGTTGCAAGAAGTCCTGAAACAGTGGGAGGAAACAATGATGCCACACATAGAAACAGTACAGATGCCAGCAAACTGTTCATTTGTGTCCATGAGATTTCCACATGTCTTTTGAGGACTTCATTTTCCCCACTTGGTGTTCCAGTTTTCCACAAGTAGAGTTTCATATTCATTTGAATTATCTTGAGAACTACAAGTAAATCCTGCAAATCACCAGGCAACAAAAGCAGCATAGCAATACACAGCATCTGATGTCCTGCAGAAGCATCCTTTCAAAGACTATTAAGGAAAACCTACGTGTTTAGTCATCACTGCTTACAAGATGGAAACATGGGCTAGGATGTGGCTATCCCACAGATAATGGCTTCCAGGGAGACAGTATCACTCTTCAGTCATTCTTTCTTCCACATGCAATTCTGAAGCTGAATGTAGTCTAGCAGAATGAGGCACCAGAGGAAATTCCGCAATTTATGGAAAAGGAATGTAGTTTTGCACTTTTTCTATGACCGAGCAAAGACTGCTCCCTGGGAACCTTGTATTTTCTTTGACTTGTCATCCTCCCACCACTCAAGTCTGACAAGACTCAGCCCAAAATTAAATATCAGAAGAGAAATAAGAAGATGGAGAAACACAGAAAGAAGATACCACAAAATAAAAGAGAAAGAATAAACATTGACAAAAGCATTCAGTACAGTCAGAAACTCCTGCGTTAGGCAAAAATCTCTTAAGGAGTCATTCTGTAGCTCCTGGTCAGAATGCGTATTTTGTCAGTTATGGCAATTTCTAAATTTTTCAGTTAATAAAAAAGTAAATAATTGTATAACATGCCAAGGCACAATTCTTGCCTCTCCTCAGGCACTCACACTCCTGGACTGTGTGATTTTCCTTTCTTGAATGATTTTTAACAGTAAGCTGTATTTTAAATGTATTTTATGTTCTTTACTACAAACCGTGCTCTCTTTTAGGTTAAAAACTTGAGAAGAAGTTGTATAGCCAAAGGGTTTTTTCAGAAATTCAAAGTAACATATTTTGCCCATGAAGAATGCATTCACACTTTCTTGAAGTAAATTACCACAAAATCCTACATAATTAGAGCATAAACTTTAATGTATTTGTACCGGTAAGGAACGCTACAAAAGGAAGACAGTGGAACATTGTGTAATGCTTAGAGGGATATTTGAAAGCTTTTAAGTTAAGCATCATTTAAAACAGATTGTAATTAAGGATTTTCCTTTTTTTATTACATATTAAGGACTCTAAGAGCATAACTTCCATAAATAGTCAAGAATAAACTACATTCAGACCTACATATAAGCACATTTCTTGGCACAGACAAATGAAAACTGTGATTGCTGACATCTCTTTGAAGGAATATTTTCCTCTTTTTTTTTTTTCATCCCAGCCCTTGTTTTATTTATATGGCTCTGCACACTTTTTAATTTTAATTATCCTAAGGAAAAGAAGGGGTGGAGGGAAAGAGATCTTTGTTTTCCAACTGAGACAGTGAAATACATTCCAAAGCTGCTTTTGTTTTTAATTTACAGAAGCCCTCATGTCTAATCTACTAAGCCAACAAATAATCTGTTTGCCAGGTTTTACATGAGAGTCATGAAAAGTGCATACAATTGCTGACTTTATTCTTTTTTAGGATACAGATTCATTCTCTGCCATAAACTTAAAAAGATCCTTTTGGAGAACTTTTCACAATGAATTTATTTTTAGCTATGCATTCTGTTTCCCAGGAGTTATTTCACTTTTACCCAGTTACTTGAGTATCTTTGGCTTTCTTTTCCTTATTAACAACAAAACAGTGTATTTGCCTATCTGCAAGATAAGATAGCAAAGTCTGTACCCTTGCTCATGAAAGCAGCTGTTTAAAAGCAAAAAGAAGGGTATTGAGAAATGTGTTCCCCTTTGAAAAAAAAGTACAGAGCAGATGAGTGCTCCCACGTAGTTCCATACATGGGAAAAATTACAATTTTCATCCTCCTGTTCTTTTAGAATAATCCTATATCCCACTCTTTTTAATATTTAAGGTGAGTCTCGGTATTTAAAATCTTGATGTGTATCCTGAGATCCACCAAGAAACTCCGTGAGATTATGGGGGGAAAAGTGGAGAAAGCAGGCCAGCAACACAAAAATATATTGTCTGTACACTGCTGTAAATATCTTCTAAGAAATTCATGTATGTAGGCAAGGTGGAAACACTGTTTTGCAGTGAGATTTTTTGATGGTATGATCTACTGTAAGGAGATTTCTTCTGATGTGGAGGGGTACACTACCACATTTTATTTATTTCCCTCCTCTCCATTTTGGTACACCTCGCCTCCACTAGACAATTATAAATCTAGCATAGTAGCATCAATGAGCTTGAAGGATGGAAAGAGCGCTACTGAACTATCTGCCAGCTTCACCAAAATTGAGTTTTGCTGGGATTTTCAAAGGCAATGCCAGAGCTCAGAACGTACTGCATTCCTCCAGAGATGCTCATTTGATCCTCTCCTTCTCTTAAAGGACAGCCGGCTTGAACTGCACTGAAGCTAATTACACTAGTATAGGTCTTGTCTTCAAAATGGCCCATTTATTGATGTCTTAATTAAGGGAATTCAAACTGTACTTAGAAGTGGAACTTACATTGGAGAGAAAAGGGATCAGGATGAAAAAAGTTGCAGGTAAAAAACTCTTCTGCTCCAAGATGTGTACCTTGGAGTACCATACAGTTACTCCACCCACAGTTAATAACAAATCCTTTCCATTTCATGCATGTTCCTAGAGCAATGTGCTGAATGCTACAAAGATCCTGGCTATATGACTTATAGATTGAAGGAAAGAAAATTAATAAGGAAAGGCAAAAAGACTTCAAACAGACATAAAACAATGGCTGAGACCACCTTTTTAATATGCTAAACATGTGAAAAAGAATGTGGGAGAAGTGCAGAAGTATTACTAATAATTTAATTGAACTCACATCTATTTTGTTTGTAAACACATCAGAAGGATATTCAGACTCCTGGCCTTTGGGAAGTAGTTTGTAACTTACTTCAATTCGAATAAAGATACCCATTGTCTACCGGCTGTAGGCAAAACGCTTTGGCCGCTGCTCCTACTTCAGAGTTGTGGGTGTAGCCAAACACAGCATTCTTCAGTTCAAAACCAATAAACTTTTTGTTATTTGTTTAAATTTCTTCAAAGATACGCTAGTAAATAGAACTCCACAGGCAGGTGTTGATTTTAGAAATATTTCACAGTGAGCAGATGAAAATATTACCATTTAATTTTATGGCTATGAAGTCTCATTTTATTCAAGGGGTTTATTTCACCAAATACCTACTTTATTCATATTGAGTTCTGTATTACTGTAGAAGTCAACCCCCTCTCATGCTAGCTAGAAAATAAAGAGATATTCTGTGCTAGTTTCAGGATTTAGATTTTCATAAATTTTTAAGCCATCATAACAGATGCAGATTTTCAAATTTTGTTAACCAACTTCCAGCAAAAAAACCAACCCACAATGCATAATCAGATTTTTTTCTTAAATTGTCTACTTACACTATGTTCATAAATCCATTTTACTCAAAGAGTTTCATAATCTGTATTCACTGGATCCTTCTGGCAGAATCATCAGTACCCCTTCACAAATTAACTCCTTCCTAAAACTTCCAACTCTCAAATACCTTCCTCAACTGTCTTGACTGAAATAAGAAGACACAAATTCCTCCACAGATCCATATATTTTTATGGAGGAAAACCCCCCTTCAAAGTAATTTGCACCTAGGATGGCACGGAGTCAGAATGTGAGCTTAGGTATCCACCTTCCTTCTCCTGTGTAGTTTACCTGTACAGCAGAGCAGCATCAAACAATGTTGATGGCTGTAGCATACGAAGAAATGACCAAAAAATTCTCTTAATGAAATAGAACTGTGGCTCAGGAAGAGTCAAGATATAGGTTTAAACACAAACTCAAATACGCAGCACTGCCACCATTTCCCATAAGTACTATGATAACTGAGAAAACTCACATTGGCCTGCAATTCTCCTCCACTGCATCCTTCAGCCAGCATAGTGTAGTAAAATTAGATGGAATGATTATAAGAAATTGGTTCGTAGAAAAAATTACTTTTCTATCACATGCTGCCATTAATGATGCATTTGCCAGTGTTCAGCAGCTCCCAGGCCATACTTATATCCAAAGACAGTTTAAGAAAGCAATGCAGCCTCCCCCCTCCCACCAACCACTCCTGGTCAGGCTGTTGTGCCTTTCATTTAAATTTATGGTTTTTTCATCTCCTGGCTTTACATACCCCTTGAGGCACATGTTCTCCAAAGTGAGAACCACTCAAATATAGTTTACATTATCCCATGCAACATTACAAAGAGGCAAGAAAATTGTCAAGCAAGGTGACAAGATTCACACCAAAAATCATTTTGTAAACTCCTTGAGATGTTGTCACAACAAACCCAGAGGAAGAATTCTACTTTCTCTAGGTAACAGGAGAGCAGAAAGGGGAAATGAAGACTCCCGCATGCGCCTGGGAAGCTTTTCAGATCCTCAGCTTTGTCAATACTTAGGCTGCTAGATAATTTATGATCACTAGTCTCTATTGCCAGTGCAACTGTTCACTTCAATTCTGCATGTTCCTTGATGGGTCAGTTACATTTTCACAGCTGCTATCATCACACTTTAACTGTAATAATAATCTGGTTAAATTGTGCTGTTACTATACTATGCTGCCAGCCAGCTCTTCCGTACTGAAATGTCCAATGTTGGTGAATAGTGCAACTGCCTAAAATCAAGCCTAGAAACTCCTTTCTTAAAATGTTTCTTAACTGAGCACTGCTTTGTAGGGAGTGATTATTCCTAGAATGGTTCAGGTTGGAAGGGACCTTAAAGATCATCATGTTCCAAGCGCCCTGCCATGCACAGGGACACCTCCCACTAGACCAGGTTGCTTAAAGCCCCATCCAGCCTGGTCTTGAACACTTCCAGGGATGGAGCATCCACTACTTCCCTGGGCAACCTGTTCCAGTGCCTCACCACCTTCACAGTAAAAAATTTCTTCCTGATATCTAAATTTACCCTTTTCCAGTTTAAAGCCATCACCCCTCATCCTATCGCTGTACTCCCTCAAAAAGAGTTCCTCCCCACCTCTCCTGTAGGGCCCCTACAGGTACTGGCAGGTTGCTATGAGGTCCCCCTGAAGCCTTCTTTTCTCCAGACTCAACACCACCAACTCTCTCAACCTGTTGTCACAGGAGAGGTGTTCCAGCCCTCTGATCATCTTTGTGGCCATCCACTGGACCAGTTCCAACAGGTCCATATCCATCCTGTGCTGAGGACTCCAAAGCTGGATACAGTACTCCAGGTGGGGTCTCACCAGAGGAGAGTAGAGGGGTAGAATCACCTTCCTCAACCGGCTGGCCACGTTTGTTTTGATGCAGCCCAGGATGTGGTTGGCTTTCTGGGCTGCAAGTGCACATTGCCAGCTCATGTTGAGCTTCTCATACCCCCAAGTCCTTCTCCTCAAGGCTGCTCTCAATCCATTCTCTGCCCAATCTGTATTTGTTTTTGGGATTGCCCTGACCCACATACAGGACCTTGCACTTGGCCTGGCTTAACTTCATCAGGTTCGCACAAGCACACTTCTCAAACCTGTCCAGGTCCCTCTGGATGGCATCCCTACACTCCAGCGTGGTGATCATGCCACACAGCTTGGTGTCATAGACAAACTTGATGAGCATGCACTCAATCCCACTATCCATGTCTCCAACAAAGATGTTAAACAGCACCAATACCAGTCCTGACCCTCCGAGGAACACCACTCATCACTGGTTTCCACTTTGACATCAAGCCATTCACTGCAGTCCTTTGAGTGCAGCCAAACTGATCTAGCCAGTTCCTTATCCAGCGAGTGGTCCATCCATCAAATTCATGCCTTTCCAATTTAGAGACAAGGATGTCATGTGGGACAGTGTCAAACGCTTTGGATAAGTCCAGGTAGATGACTTCTGTTGCTCTCCCCTTATCTACCAATGCTGTAGCAACACTGTAGGCGGCCACCAAATTTGTCAGGCATGACTTGCCCTTGGTGAAGCCATATTGGGTGTCACTAACCACCTCCTTTTCCGTGTGCCTCAGCAGAGATTCCAGGAGGATCTGCTCCATGATTTTGCCAGGCACAGAGGTAAGGCTGACCATGATGAAAAGAATAAGTGTACAACAAAGCACCAAATTAGGGTATGGATAGATGACTGCAAACTACAGTTAGGACAGATTAACAAATTCCTACTTACTAGATGAACTGTATAAATGGACCACTGCATACTTCTCATTCACTGCTATTGCAAAGGAAAGTAGATTACTCTAAATTGGTTGTTAGCTTGAATCATGACATTCTAATACATAATACCTCTTAGCTTGGAACTATAGGAAGTTATAAGCATGCACATAGCAGCAACTCCTTAAGTCATAAAAGCCCAATTACTTGCATTTCCCCGTTCTCTAAATTTCTACCCCTATTTGTTGCAAACCAGTGCTGGACCACAATTTCCATTATCCTAAAAGCACTTATGGTTCTGATGTGTACTTTACACAAATAAACAGAAACATAATGTCAAATTTTCAAAGGTAAGTTGGCATCCACAGCAATTAATGGGACTAGATGAACAACAGTGTTTCCGCTTGCAAGAGGAGATGAAGGGAACACATGTCTGCGTCTGTGCTCAGGCCTAGTCTTCCCAATTATCCAGACCAATTTTTGTCCCAATAGACCTACCAGAACACAGTGTAACTTTCTCCACCCTTCTGCACCAAATATCCTTTGCAATGAGAATCCAGGTGCAAGGGGGGGCTGTGCATTACAATGCATTCTGACTCCCAGTTAAACTGGAAATGCCTGTGTCCTGGAGTACAAACGCAGCCAGCAGTATCTTGAAAAAAACTAGCCAATATATTCAAGGCTTTGAGGTTTATTAACAGATATGAAAGACTACCAGGTCAGAATGAAAATTAACACATTCAGCAGTGCCCTACAGAAAATGAGGCAGGCACAGGAGATGGTAGATTACACAATTTGTGTTGCTTTTTTTACCATGACCTATTTAACTCAGAGATCCCAAACTTTGATTTAAGCCCCACCCTGTACTCAGTAGTGTATTTTATTTCTACAGTGCCACTAACTGACAATGTTTAAATCAAACCAATCTCCTCCCACAAGTACGCACAAAAGTCCCAAAAATTATTTTAGAACAAGAAACTGGACACAACAGCCTCAACCTTAAGGAACAGTTATAATCAGGAAGGACAGCCTCATTCAGATTGCATCTACCATTTTAGCAGATAAAGTAAAAAGCAAGACAAAGTTGGCTGCAGCACTCGAGCTTTTCCATCAGAAAGAATTTCTGCCTCAGATTAGGAATTCAGTGTATACTCCTCCCCTCCAACTCCCCTTCACCTCTCCTTAACTGACACAGATGCTCCTGCTAAGTCAAGGTAATAGTTGTGTCACATGATGCAGCACATGAGTAGAGAAAGGAAAGGGATTACTGCGCAGATTTCAGGTTTTTCATTAGAAGAAACCTACATGGATACATGCAGGAAGTACTCAAATCCCTGCACCCAGCTGCAGAATAAAGCATATTAGGCATGGATACTTCTATGTCTACTGAAGTACAATCAAAAAAGAACTGCACTTGTGACATTAGACCAGAAAGGAGAGAATACCTTGGGAACCAATAATAATAAACACCAGTAACCATAAAATTTACTATTTTTTTTTAGCCTTTTGTCCACTCTTCACTCAGGATATTCTTTAAAAACTCTTACTTCCCATCACATTTTTATTAGCTCAGATCACAGTTTAACTGTTTCTGAAACACAGATGTTACTGTTTAGTGAATTTTTTTAGAAATATATTCTTAACATACTTACATACTTGTATAAGAATATGTTTCTTCATAGCAATTAATTTTTCAAAAATGTACAGTAGCTTGAAATGCTGTTTAAACCACAGAATGTATAGCATTTGGACAGCGGCGAGACAAACACCTCCGTGCTGCTCTCACCTGTTTATCCTTTTCAAGTGCTGGTATCTTGACTGAAAGTTATAACGCAAGTGACAGTTCTGAGAAGCTCACAGTTCTACACAATCTGTTAAACATTCGTGATCACCAGCACAAAGTTACTGAGGATTCTATCCTCCTACATGAAAATTCATCTTGGCCTAGTGAAAGAGATGTCCCATCTTGAGTTGCATTGAAATTAATGTATTCTGAATATAACGAATGGCTATGCATTATTACACTGAGTAACATCAAAGAGCCTATAAAATAAATAAATGAAACAGGTACTATACAACACATTTTAAGGCAAACAATGTAAGCTGAACAACATAAGGTGAAGAATTGGTCTGCTCATCACAAATATTTTCCTCATTTTAAAATCAGAGTTGTTGCTACCTTTTTAATCTTATGAAAGTTTTAGGGGCATGACGCTCTGTGACACTTAATAGGAAACCAACTCTTTTTTTAGCTTGGGTAAAAATGGCAGTGCTGTGCAACCACTTTGTGGCCCATGTGAAAACATCTAAGCAAGGCACAGAAATCAGTCTTTTTGCTTTTAAACACCACTCTCATTAACAAAAGCATCTGGAGCTAGTCTGGTACTAATATACCCTCCATAGGGAGATCATGCTGCCTACATGGCACTAAGCAAATAGTTTTGTATCACATTTGTTTCAGAGCTGACAAAAACCAAACCAAAACGTATACTTAAATCACTCCTCCCTCACCCTAAGTTACCAGCCATAACCTTATCAGTGGTAACATTACAACTGCTCAGTAAAATAGTTCACTGAAAAGATCTGGCTTAAAGCAACTGGGTTGAGATGGAGGTGGGACACTTAGCTTTGTTCTTTTCTTTGACTGGGTACAGTTCACCAATCTAGCTTACAGCATGGTCACATAGAGATGCACAGACATGTGTAAGAGGGCAGCATGCAGCAAAATGCCAGGGCATGAATTTAAGTCTGTTTTGACACTGAAGCAAGCCCATCGATGAACTACATTTTCTATATATCCTAAGGAGTGGCTAAGGGGGTGTAGGAGCAGTTTGGATCCTAAACCAGAACACTGCATTTTTATAAAATCTATTCACTTAGCACTTATTACACTTTACACACTACATCAAAATATCCAGAACACTACAGTGGAACCCATTCACTAACTTGACAGTATAACTAATAGCAGGACCTGAAACTACTCTTAAGTATCTTCCAAAGTGTAGATAGGGAAACGGAGCACAGAGGAATGAAGTTTCTTGAAAACAGAAATGAAGCAAATAACAAAACCATTCTTGCAGGCAATCCCAGGTTCCTAGTAAAGAGATGAAGCCCTAAATTACTCTTTAAGAAAGTGAATTTACCAGCTTCATACCTTGAGGATCTACTAATTATGACCCTTGACTGCCTTGCCACAACACAACTCCAAGCTCCTTAGGACTACATACCCAAACTCACATTTCTTCCGTGAGCCTCTTGCCTCTCCTGCTCCATTATCTTACCTGTCATGTCTCCAAGGCAGGATCCTTTATCCTATCGTTTCCTTTGACTTTGCTAACGTCAAAGACAAAACCTGTGTGCTAACTAGAAAATACTGCCTTGTCTCGTGGTAAATTCCTGCTTTTCTAGGTCATAGAATCATAGAATGGTCCAGGCCGGAAGGGAGCTCCAAAGGTCATCCAGTCCGGCCACCCCACAGTCAGCAGGGACACCCCCAACTAGACAAGGTTGCCCAGAGCAAAGACTTGGAATGAAGATTAAAGACTGTGTGGTTACTACTGAAAGGTATGAAATCAAATGCCCTCAGACCAAGTACTTATTATTCAGTGGCCCTGACCACTAATTCCAGGAGCTGTTTCCCTACACACCTTAGTGATAACACACTGAATTTCTTGGCTGGTGTGTGTGCGACAGAGATATTTTCCAGCCCCTCCATAACACACACACACTTCCCTCACATGTTCCTCCATCACATATTTGAGAAATAGACTTGGTATATTTAGTGGAATAGTACCAAAGGCTTCGTATATTTAGTGGAGATTAAAGGCTGCATGTGCAAATAGGCACTAACTTGAGCAGGCTGGTCAAATTCTCCCTACAGTTGTTTTATTCAGGGAACCCCACAATGGAAGAAAGAATTCTTTTGATATTCACATTTCAAAAAGCACACTTTTCTGAACATTTTCAATAGAAGATGATAGTGCTACTGATTTATATTGAATGTGTATAAACCTACACATGCATATGCACAAACATACAGCATATACATATGTATATGTAGAACTATCTGTAACAGAGGAGGAGATCCTTTCATTTTGCCTTTTGTGCTGCTCACTCCAGGAATCTATCCTTGATCTTGATAGAACTGATCGTTCATAATGAATACTTTTCCAGCTTTCATGGCTGGCATCAAGGAAAAACCTGGGAGTAAGATTTGTTCACTGTGGTTTTACGCATTTCTTTTTTAAACATAGTTATTGTGCTGTTTGCCTCTAACAAACATTTTTTGTTGTTGTTTAAACATGTTATTGGTTCAGGCAAAAACAAAACGAAAAACCCCAAGTAAGTAAAGACGAGAGTCTGCTGTGCTTCTGCAAGTGGAAAGAGACCCTGGAAGGATAAACATACTGGGTCAAAGTCCAGAGATTTGCCATTAGATGTACTACAGATTAACTACAGATGACGTTTAATGGAGCCTCAGTTTTTCCCTTTAGTTACCTACATAGAAAGAGAGACACGGGAAACTTGTAATAACTCTCAGGAAAGCCCTGACTCCTATTTAAAGTACTTGCAAGGTCCTCAGAATCTTGGCATTTACTTTCTATTACATTCATCTCCACAACAACCCTGTACGATTCAGAACACATTCTTCTTATTTAACAGAAAGGAACTAATGCATTAAAAGGCTGAATGATCTACTGAGGGTGACACCAAAAATTTCTGGCAAAGCTATAATAATTCCACGTAGAAGATACTAACGTTTTGAAATACAGCATATTTTGTTGCATCAGTTTAATACAACTGATATTAATCCCAGAAATAATATCAAAAGGAGGACAAAATACCAGATGTACAGCACAGTAAACATAGTACTTGAAGACAAAAACCACAATAACCTATTCATTCTACTTTAAGGAACCAAATCAGCACAGTCAGATAACGTTCACGTTCTACATTGATGTGGTTAGACTTCCTTTGTCATTATGACATTCCTTCCTCTTTTCTTTCTATTTGTCTGCTTGAGATTTGAAACCTCCTTGAATCTAGGTACTAGACTTAAAACTGCCTATTCCAAGATTTGAATTATTTCCAATAACAACTACTGTTCTAAATTGCAGAGATTAGAAATAGAGCTATCTGAAAAGGTATGATGTACTTCACGTGGTCCGTTTTCAAATGCAATTTTTGACTAGCTCTGTAAATTGGATAGGAAAAAAGAAATGAAGAATCAGATATCTCAACAAATCAAGAACATCTATTCCACGGGTACAGGCTTTGTTATTCAATCTAAATAGAGAACTTGTAACCTACAGTTAAGGCCCTGGTGTGCTATCTTTGTATGTATGAAAAATTAATTTTAAATAGTCTTAAAACACAATTAATGAGCAACGTCTTATTCTATCACCTCTTTGCAAAAGTATAACTTCCACACAGGTTAGAAATCAATGGAGAGTCAGTCCCTGGTTCACACAGATTAGTGGGAAGATGGTATTTCAAGGCCACTGAAATGCTTATATGAAACCCCTAGTGTTTATATAGGCAGCTTAAAAAAGCAAGTTTGTAAATATCAACATCCCCCCATAGTCTACTGCTCCAGTTGAGCGTGGAGAGGAATAGCATTCTGTGGGATATTTTTGCTTCCTGTGATACCCCTGCATTTTAGTCTAACCCATCTCTGGAAAGAAGCTTCATTGGTAGTTTGATCAATCCCGCAGCTTCAAACATGTTTTAAAACCAGTATACATGAAAAGGGGAATAAAGGGGAACTTCTAATTCTGTCTCTTTATGAATACTTATGAAAATATGTGGATCAAAGCCTCTTCCTCTGCAAGTAAATTTCAAGCCTCCTGTAGGACTCAGAGGAAAAGCACTAGAACTCATTTTATATTTCAGTTAGCATAAAGCACATGGTCTCACAACAGGCTTTTCCCTAATTTACAGGGAACTGCTTCAGAAATGGAGCAAAAGAGTCTACACAGGGCCCTTCTCCCACCTCCACAACAGGGGAAAACGCTACCAGGAATATAACAAACATTCAAGCTATCTCTGTTATTACCTTAACAACCAGCTCAAGGTTATGCTACATTAGGCATGTGAAAAAATATACTAAAAGAGAGAAATAACCCCAGGTTAAACAAACTCCCAAGCTCTCTCCTTGCTAAAATGAGTATCAGCCAACCTCGTATCTGAGAGCCAAAGCTCTTTTGACCTCGGAGTAATTGATTCTATTCAACAATTTTTCCAATGCATTGGTTTCAGGTCACAACTCTTTCCAATCACTGCCATTTCTCCTGGATAAAAGTCATAGAATGGTTAGAGTTGGAAGGGACCTTAAAGATCATCATGTTCCTCCTGCCCTGCCATGAGACCAGATTGCTTAAAGCCCCATCCAGCCTGGTCTTGAACACTTCCAGGAATGGGGCATCCACTACTTCCCTAGGCAACCTGTTCCAGTGTCTCACCACCTTCACAGTAAAGAATTTCTTCCTAAATTCTATTGCCAATGGACTGACCACAATGGAGAAGTTGTACATTCAATACTCAGCTGATATAAAGAGGGCCTGTCAACACACAGAAATACATTTGCCCTGAGATTCTCTTCCTAAACTCTGAACCCAAGCAGTCATGTTAGCACAGGGTAGTGCCTTGGCTACCATAGCCATCTTCCTGAGGCTCTCAGCAAGGCATTTTGACATCGGGCTGCACCAACACAGATATACCAGCTTCCAGAAGCACTAGAAAACACCTCCACAGAAAGGATGGCAGGCTAAGGACCATGATGAACCCACCTAACTCAAAAAGTCGTATGGCATTTTCCTCCACCATACTTCATCTTTCCTATTCACATACCTGTTAAGAAACTTGGGATAAAGATATGTGTACAATGCTTGCTCTGTATGCAGAACAGAGCTGCAGTGGCTACTGAGGTTTAAACTTTTGGGTGAAGTTCTCTTTCCAGTGAGATAGAAGTAGTACAACAACAGGATTATTGGGAAAATAATTCTGTTGAAAGAGCACCTCCCAAGTTTCAAAACCTGCCCAGACCCCCGGGAAAGCCACTGATAACACTTTTGTGTTGGCACAGAGCTAGTGCCTCTCTTTTTACATCTACTCAAATGCCACATAACATCAAAATCTCAAAATAGGGTAATATCATGCTTTAAATTTTGGTGCACATCAATACTTTCTTTTCACATTTATTTTGAGAATAACTAACCAACTACATGGGATCTCAGGAGAAAGGGAGTCACTTTCCAGTTCTGGCACAGACTCAATGTACAATTTCAACAAATCATTTAATCTTTCTGAATCTTAGTTCCCCAGCAGTAAAAACTGGGCAGCAGTTCGTTTATTTGGTTGTCTCATTTACATAGGTTGTAAATGCTGAAGGGCAGGGGCCATCTCATATGCATTAGTGCAGTGTCTAATACAATAGAGATCTGAACACAGCAGGGCCTTTAAGAGCTATCTCATGTTTGAAGTACATTCAAAAGTATATTGTTCCATGTTACATATGTCTCCCAGAGCTTATTACAGTGAAAACTAAATAAAGACTCATGAACACTGAGTATAATTTAGTATCAGAAATGAAAACATCAAGAAAAGTATCTATTGATAATTGCCCATTTTCCCTTCTTCCCCACATAGATTACAAACAATACAGCATGTGGTAGAGGGAAGGGGGAAAAAAAAAAAGCTAAACCTGTCTTCAGTGGATAAATTAGAGCAAAAAAGCTCCTAAGAAATCTCAGTCTAAGTTCTGCAGCCCTGAATTGCCTACAAAAAAAAGTTTCCATAAATTGGCATTAATGAAGAACAATCCTCTTGCTTTGTCTGGTAGGAAGAGCCACCTTTTCCAAGGGAAAAATGCACGACAATCTAGAAATCCTATTAATAACATTAGAATCCTGAACTTTAATGTATTAATGAATGGACGTGCACCCATGCTGTAATCATGAATTTCAGCATTGCCTTTGATGCTTCATTGGGCACAAAGCTCTTACAAAATGTTTGAAGTGTCTGGCTGTGTAATAATGATTTATAATTCTCTTGAACCAAAGCAAAATTTGCTAGTAAAAATCATTTTTGAAATAAAAAATAAATTGTGACTGGAGGGTCTGGGTTTGTTTCAAAAAGAGATCACCCACAAGCAGCAAATTATTTAAAAAGCCACTGGTTCTAGTGTTTTGAGATAGGGAGCGCACAACTCAGAATTTCAAAGTAGCTTTAATTAAGATCAGTTTATTAAAATGTCAATCTTTTAACCAAAAAATTCTCTACCATGAATATTAGCTGCAAGTTCCTTTATGTTCAACATTTCATAAAGAAAATCATTTTTCCTCGTATGATGTATTCAGTTTTATCACTTTTCCTACTCTTCCTTTCCCCTTGCCCCATCCTTCTGTTAGCATTTACTTGTAGAATAAGTGGCCTTTGTATGTCTATTAGGTGACTGCTTTCCTCCCCCCTCCTCCCGCACTACAAGAAAGGTCTCTGAATTACATTAGAACAGCTATGTTTGGCATTGAAAAAAAATAACTTAAGGTTTCATGAACATTCTTTCTTCCTTTTCAGCTCGGTCCAAAGCCCACCAAAGTAACTGAAAAGAATATTTTTCACTTCAAACAATGTCGATTAGGACCACATTTGAAATTAATTTCACAGCTTTATTATCATGAGTGCTTCCATTCCAAGACCTCTTTCTCAGAAAGTATGAGGAAAAGGGGTGGAGAGAATTGAACCTGGCAAAAGTATGTTAACTCTCAAAATACTTATTTTTGCAAAAATATTTAGCAGAACAGTGCAGTATGAAAAAAAAAAAAAGAAATCTGTCAAGGAAAAAAGAATGGACATAATACAGCTGGAGACTTCCTTCTCTACTCCTCTGAGGAACTGGGAGCCAAAGACAATGTGCGTGGGATGTTGGAAAAACAGCTTTTTTCGAGTTCTTCCAAGTCGTCACACCACATAAGGAGTTTTCTTTATTTTGATAAATATTGTCATTCATCCTTTGAAAACATAGTGGCTGTGAGAACTATCATTGAGTCAGACAATTAACTTTTTAAAGTACATGATATGGCTGATCTGCTCATGACAACTGTGGAGCCAAGCAGAGCGATCCTGCCCTGGTCTTTTCTACCTTGATTATTCACCTCAAGAAAAATAGGAAAGAGCAGGATCGCACTCCTAACTACAGGCTTACCACTACCCCCACCCCTCTCAAATCAGCTCCTCTTTCCACTTGTTCCTGTTATTAGCACAAACCCTACACCTGTCCCATACAAGTGTACTAGAACTACAGGCTAACGCTTGCCTAGTCTTCCTCCTATTATAAAATAGCACAAAGGCCTCAACGTGATATCCTGTACTGGTGCTGGGAATCTTACTGTTGATTTTAGCAGAAACCTCATTTTAATGATCGAAGTTATGCTGCAACTTATTAAATTATGTCCTGTAATACAAAGAGGCTTTCCTTTTTTCATCATCTGCACATTCAATTTTCAGATGAAATACTGTGAAAATACAATAGAGCTGTAAACCTCTACAGCACTAACAACTGAGTTCTGTCCCTTAGAAAAAAAATACCATTAACAAATGAGGCGAATCATTAGCACTCTTTTCAGCTTTTTCATCCAGAGGAATAGAATGATTTCATGAAATCATAAGCATACCCATCCTGTCATCAAGTAGAATAGTGACTGACTTCACGCACTCTTAACCTCACTGAGCTCTGATGTACAATTTGATATAGCAAACATCTCCCCAGTAACTTCCTCATACATCAAGCCTTAAAACAAAATATTAATATAATTTTTGGAGGAGGCTATGAAGTGCTACTTCTGGACAAAAGAAGAAACCCTTTTAAGGAGTAAGGGAATAGTTACAATCAGTGCTCTCATACTCACTCAGACAGACTGCAAAGTTGTTTGCCAGTATGACTACAGCTACTGCTTTCAACAAAGCCTCTCTGAATTAGTTAAGTAGAAAGTAATACTCAAAAATATCCTCTTTTTATTTTAAAATTTTCACTGTAAAAGGTTATTTTCATGAACAAGTCAAAAAAAAAGTTGATCTGTCAACCACTCATAAATGTTTTCTACATATATGCATGTTTAATATATAATATTTATATTATTATATATTTGGTATATATTACATAATTTGGTATATACTATATAATTTGGTATATATTATACAATCTTCACGGTCCCTTCCAACTCTAACCATTCTATGACTATTGTATATTATATTAAGCATATATTATGCATATGTATATTATATTTATATTACCTACAGTTATAACGTCATGAACCAAAGCAGACTACAGACACTCACATCAAGTTCAGCCAGGACCGTAACACAGCTTACTTTCCTCTAGAGGCAGATGCATCACTTTAATTAAAAGGTGCATGATGTCTCCATATCTTGTTCACTTACCAAAACCTAACCCTATCGGCCTTAACTGATCCTTACTTTATGTAAAATTATGTAATACGGGTATTGATGCACTTATGTTCCATACAGATTAGAATCTGTTTCTTTTGTATTTGAACCAGTCCTACTCAGGTGCAATAACTGCTTCGACCCAAATTTTTGTTTTTAAGTCATGGGTAAGTGTTACAGCACAAGTTCCTACTCTGCTTCCCATGGAAGAACAGGGACTCTGGTAACCACTGATTAATTCAAGGGAATTGACATACAACAGAAGGCATGAAGGAAACAGTCCTGGATCCATCATTGCAAGGAAGTACAGTTCTCACTGTTTTTCTCTCTTTAAGGGAAAATGCTATTCCAGATCAGAAGTTGTTTAACTAGCTTGTCTTCTAACAGGCTTTTAGCTTGTAGAGGGGAGAATTCCTTTGCTGCTGATTTCCACCAGATTTCCCTGTGCAGACCCCATTTGCTTGGGCATAGACAGAACTCAGTGTAATGTAAATAAATTTTTGGAGTCTAGTGATTTAGCTTCTTCTTACGGAAGTCAATGGGATTCTTGCCCAGGAGAAGTTCAGTCCTTTCACTTTGAGAATAAACATTTCCTGCCTCCACTTCAAGTTGAGGGGTTTTTTTGGTGTTTTTTTTTTTAAGTAGAAGAAAGCAAATAAGCCTGGCGAAACGCCTTATCAATTTATGTTCCTAAACACAACAAAACACATTAGCTGTGATAACAAGCAGCCATTTGCAAAACATGAACTATCTGTAAGCACATTTCCTAAAGCTGTTTATTGAGACAAAACCCAAACCAACAAAACAATTACTACAATAAAAATCTGCAGAAAGCAATGATGCAACTCCTCTCACCCTCGCATGATATCATGGGGGGAATCACATTAAAATCTGACAAACATTGTAAGACTAAGTTTTCAGGTACATTTTGCTTCCAATTAAAGGTACAAAATTCTATTGCTCATCTTTCAAAAAAAATTTCTTCATAATGGAATACATTTTTGTTAGCTGCTCCTACATTGTAATAAATGCCCACTTTGCACAGCTTTAGAAAATTACTTAATTTTTATAGTTGTTATTAAATGAGATATACTAAGGATATACTTCCCCAGGTTGGAAGGGCCTCGAGGATCATCTGGTAAACCCTTTCTTGGCAAAAGCATGGTCTAGACAAGACAGCTCAGCACACTGTCCAGCCGAATCTAAAAAGTGTACAATGTTGGGGCATCCACCATTTACCTGGGGAGATTATTCCAATGGCTGATTGTTCTCATTGTGAAAAATTTTACTCTTGTGTTCAATCAGAATCTACCCGAGAGTATCTTGTACCCATTACTCCTCGTCTTTTCCATGCGACTCTTTGTAAAAAAAGGGAGCCTCCATCTTCTTTGTAGCCACCCTTTAAATACTGGAACATGGTGATAAGGTCTCCCCTAAGCCTTCTTTTCTCAAGGCTGAACAAACCCAATTCTCTCAGTCTTTCCTCATCTGACAGGCTTCCCAGTCCTTTGATCTACTGCCAAAGATTCCCTTGCCTCTTCTAAACAGGTGGATCCCATTCCTCCCTAGCGGGCTCTAGTCATTGAAGTACATGTCATCATCATAAAAGCCAAAACCCTCACACCACCACCAGCCATGAAGCCAGAAGTTGATCTGCATTATATATTTATTTCTGGCTGCACCCTTTCTTGTAAATTGCAATAAAAGATAACCTGGGCACCAACACTTGTACCCCCAGGGCTTCATACTCTTCCTTGGTTCTGCCCAGGTTCTGGTTTGTGGTGTCATTTGCGCCCATATGAAAGAGTAGCAATGTAGTGGTCTGTGCTCTTGACAAGTTGTGGCACCCTCTTGGCAACACCTCAGACCTTAGCTCCCAGAAGGCAGTATACCTCTTGTATCTCCTTGTCAGGCTGGCAGATGGGCGCCTCAGTGCCCCTTAACAGAGTCACCCACTGAAAGCACTCATTTCTTTTTGTGGCATCTACTGTGTGCTGCTTGTACATCTTCTCCTTGCAGACCTTGCTCGTGGGTGTCTACAGCTGTTAAACCTTGGTATCTCTTTCTGGTTGTAATGCGGGAACCGAAGCACAGTCCTGCTTTTGTGGGTCACCAGGGTCCTAGGTGCCTCATTCTTTGTGGTGTCCCACAGGAACATAGTTCTGAAATCACTTATCTATCTCTGTCTCACCCACTCTAATATTGCACAGCCTTTTAACTGTTTCCTCCAACTCAGCTATCTGACACCACAGATCATCCGGTGCACATCTTTTGCAGGTACTTACCTTCTCTCCAGTAGAAGGGTCTGTGCATTCATTGCAATCTACCATCTGTACTGAAGTCTCCTTCCTTACCAGTTCCATCTGGGTGGAAGTGTCAGACATCTCAGGGGCTTTCTCTGTAGAAACACTGTTTTTAACCAGGGTGACTATGCCCTTCCTGCATGCCTCACTGCACAAACTGCCACACAAACTGTCACATCATGCCCTGGCTGACACACCACATTCCTGAGAAAGCAAAGCATCTCCAGATATAGTATATTTGCTACAATATTCCAAGTTAGCTATATTTTAACATTGAAAGAGGTTAATGTGCCTATATTCTTGGTGAAAACACAAATTTAAGTACTTATATCTTTTCAACTGTATTTCTTTACACTTCGGTATTTTATACATTCATTTCTTTTTATATATTTATACAAAAAACATGCCATATTTGTATGGAATAAATATTTTATATATATAAAAATCATTCACATAATGGTTAAACAGAAAGAAGATGCAGCAGCCAAATCCCTTCTGATCATGGTTTAGGCAGGAAACTAGCTTCTAACATGAATTGATTAATATCAGTAGAAAGAATAGAATGAAGACCTTTATATCGAGATCCCTGATTCCCGAATTTAACAAGCTATGAAGCAAAGCCTTACAGCTCACTATCCAGGTAACGCAGCTGCACAGTGTTCCCAGCCAGGGAGGCAATTATCTGCCTCCAGAGATCCTTGGAAGTCGTTCTCAGCATGGTTGAGTTGCCACCTTCTAACAGCTCCATCGACACAGACTGCCTCCTGTTCCCTGACTCCAATTTTACTTTCAGGATCTACACCTTTCCATGCTGTTTTTCCTCCCCTCTAGAATGCTTGAGTTACTAATGACCTCTGAACAATCACGTCTGGTTGTATTTTTTACCTTTCTTATCTCTTTACAGATTTTAATCACAGGTCTTCTTTATAAGCAGCTATGCCATATCAGAGCTGGGCCTTGAATCCCTGGTACACAGGCAACTTGAAGCACACATGCAGGGAAGCTTACAGCAGGAGCTGCAGACAGGGCACTACACATCTCTCCGACAAATCCCAATCTCTGATATAAAACAGTATAGAATTTTTCAGGGATCTAGACGTCAACATTGTGAAATCAGCTTCTTGTTATACATAGCAGCTTTCATGATGGCATGTTTGGTACAGTTATATCCAGGGATTACAATGAGGTAACACAACGATAAATCATGCCTCCACCTTCTAAACCAGTTTCTCTTATCAGCCTGGGGCCCACTGCCATTGGACTCTGAGGT
This sequence comes from Tringa tobata, assembly GCA_033628505.1. Lineage (NCBI taxonomy): Eukaryota > Metazoa > Chordata > Aves > Charadriiformes > Scolopacidae > Tringa > Tringa tobata. The sequence continues at coordinate 16,357,638 of JAHREE010000118.1, read as the reverse complement.
CTCCTTTATGATGTTGGAAGTTAAGCAAAGACAAATAACTCATTCTGCAACAGCACATTATACAAACATTTTAAGACGTTCAGCTGGATCTCACTGCTTGTGGAGAGCAGTGTCATGTTGTAGATTTATAGCATATTTTTTTTAAATTGAAAAAGGGAGGGTTGTCATGTAACTAAGTGAAGAGAGAGCTAGGAAATTTAAGCAAGGGGGCAAAATCTATCCCAGGCACAGACACTGGAGGAATGGAGTACTTTACTAACAAGGCTATCTGCAGCTAATATCAATATATTATTGTCTAGATGTAAAACTGAGGACAGACTGGACAGATTTAGCTTCTCTCTGCAGCTCTGGAAAATAAGAAAAACTACTTTCCCTTTCAAAACAGATACTCTGGGGTATGGTACCTTAACATTTCTTTAACACAAATTCTCAGGTAGAATGCATTGGCGCTACATAAGTCAAGATATTATTCTATTATTACCTATTTAACACCTAGTTAAACATTACTTAACCCACTGGCATAAACCCAATACATCCCCATTAAGTTAAATATTGCTAATGCACTATTGTTTAAATTAAGCACTAGTCTAAGCAGCAGTAAATGTCATTCACTGTCATTAGGGTAAATTGGTTCCCTGGGCAACACACCGGGAACGCAGGTGTCCTGATTACATAGGTCCTCATTAAATACAGTACACTATTTCTTAAAAAAATGAAACTCAAGCTGATTGTGACAAAAAAATTCCACTATTCCTTTTTGCAGTGAGGATGCACAAACACAACTACCAGAACATACATGTGCCCACCTCCCTGCAGCAACTCCCAGAACCCTTTACAGAACAATGTTTGCCAATAGTATCATGACTTACAGGCCCTGAGCACAGAAGAAGCTCTACCAAGATAGGGATCTACGTGAGAACAAGGAACTACTGAAGCCAGGCATCCCTCTGCAGAGAGCTCTTTATATGACTGAAACCTTGAAGCAGGTAAGACTCTGCACAGATGGAAGTACTGCTCCTATGTAAATTGCAGGATCAGAGCTTGAGATGATAATCACTTGCTATTTATCAAGGCTTGTGTCTTCTGTAGACCCTAGTATGCCTCAAGGGGCTAAATAATAATGAGATATACTGTATGTCACACACCTGAAGTATTACAGATCAGCTGTGATAACACATTCACATTCTTATTGCATTTTTCAGTTACTAATGCGACCAAATAGCCTAAAGTGTATTAGCTTAATAACCATAAAAACCCCACAGATTTACAAAAATGTGCTAGTTTTCTTTCCTTTTTAAAAGAAATACGGGCTTTGAAATGCTAACAAGTATTTTTATTGCTGTTCAATAAGGGATTCATGCATTGGAAGAGTTAAAAAGTGACAGAGCAAAGAATCATATGAACTGCTTCTGTTAGCAACTACTTTAGGGAACTGAAGGACAGCTGGTGATCCTTGCTTGGGGTTAGCAATTCGATACCTATTTTGGGTTTTTTTTCCTTGACAATATGAACCCTATACACGATTTACATAATGCAACACACTTGCATTCTTCTGCTGGGCTTCAGAATTTAGATTAGTAACAGAAATATGAGTTACATTGGTTAAACAATATAGATGTCATCCATTAAAATATTAGTTTTACTCATTGTCCCAGTGCAACCATTTAAATAGAACATCTTAAGCCTGGAGATGCAGTTCCTTCCACACGGCCCTTTCTAATAAAATTATATGTAGACTGAATGACATCGAGAGAGGTTTATTGACCTTACTTTCTTTTGGTAATGAAAACCAAAGCAATTCATTCTATGGAACCTACAGCAAAATAAGAACATTATGACTTTAAAACGTAACTATGCAATAAACATTAAAGATTTGTATGTAGAAAATCAACCAGAGAAACTGAACTGAAAAATGGGCTCATACGAAGAATGAAAGCATTTTATGTAAATAAAGCATCACACAGGTGCAAATTCACTAGCTACATGAGCTTGTGCACATGCAAAGAGGAGGAGCCTAGGAGGGCTATGCTCCTTCATTAGTAATTTCTGAGGCCCTTAGAGCAGCAAGTATCATATGCTAAGATGTCAAAGTGGTGCTCTTGTCCCTCCTCATTCCTCTTAACTAGCAAAGCCAATAGTCAGGCAACAATCTTATGACAAAAATATAGTAAACCTTATACAAGAGTTTACCCTGAAGCTTTTACATGGGGAAGAGATTCAAGGAGGATTCTGAAGGTGACTGCTATGAGTAGGTTTGGATGAAGTCCATTACACTTCGAAAGCAGGTATTTATGGCAAGTCATTCTACTCAATTCCTAACATTGCTTGAGCTCTACTAAATGTATGCAGCAAAACCACTGAAAAGGTAAAAAACTGTCTAGCTTTGAGTTTTAAGGTTGAAAATCATTGTGTCTTTATGAAAAAAATTGCTAAGAGACTCATGAACAATGCACACCCAGTTTTAAGTATGCCAAGATTGCGTAGTGAGTGACAAGAAGATGATATAGCAGATCTTACACATTTTGCCAGTGTCCTAAGAAGTAGTGAGATGTTGGAGAAAGATCCATCTCCCCAAATGCTGGGAAATTCTGCTATAAATAATATATTCTCAATGGAATCTATCATTTTCAAACACAAACATTTAGAAATCTGAAGCCAGACCATTATCAAATCATGAAACTGAACTGGAAATCACGAGATTTGAAATATACTCCAATATGCATTTCTTCCTACTAACTTTTTCATTTCTAAGATTCACATCACATTCAGATCTCATTTTGAGATATTAATGGACAGCAACAGAAAAGGAGAAGAGGAAGAGAAACGGAGAGGGGAAAAAGAAATAATCTTTCCTCCAAAATTAAAGGGAACTGAAGAAAAGTATTAAGGAAAGCAGCAGCAGCTGACAGAAGAGCCTGTTCTCCCCAACCAAATCCTTTAGACTATGTAGTTCACTATTTAGTGAACCAACACTATTTTTGCAGTGCCTGTACAGGTGCAACTGCAGTCCAGAGACACATGGGAAACAATTTGAATTCTAGTAGAAGTGCACTAACAGCACACACAGTAGGCCAGGCCAGAAGCATTCAGCCAATGTGCCAGCCACAGTTTAGCAAACCAAGCTCAGTCCTACACTAGTTTCACAGCCATGGCTATTGAATTTTTTTTTTAGTTAAAATTTATTTTAGCTAAGAGGCGTGATACACATTGCATATAGCACATTGCATCCATTTCCTATGATTTCAGTTCTTTAACTAATTTGGAATAGTCCCTATTTTTCCTAATCTTTACTTTCACTTTTATCCATCTGATTGCAGGAAACTTCTCAGGAAAATGCCTTATTTTTTGATAATTTCATTTAGGTTTGTTTTGTTTTGTGGTTTTTGTTTTTTTTTTTAAATTGGGTATATGGGAAACACCAGAGATAAAAAAGCTAAATCACTAGTGGTGATTCTAACAAACTCTCTAACAAAACACAGTACAACTACACGAGAACTGTTGAAATCTAGGAAGCACTTGCAAGGTTACCTACATACTGAAGCCACTACTGCTGTAGAAGATGCTTGCAAGTGGAGATGTGGTTGGAATTTTGACACTTTGCATAAAAAAAAAAAGAAAGGTTCAGTTCAAAACACAGTCTGGGACTTCATCAACAAAGCATCCTAAAAGTTCAGTACTGACACAGCCTCTCCCAACAGCAGAAATAAAGAGTATTGGTAAAATTAAATAACATGATTATTTACTAAGCAGAAATCTCAATATAAATACAGAGGTAGCCTACAACTTAAAATAGCAGTTAAAGCTCAGATCTCTAGAAACAACTTTATTTTAGAACCTGCCAAAAGAATCACAGAAATTATTCTACCTGGTTAAACTGCTTAGAAGTTAAACAAAACGAAGAAATAATGGCTACATAACAGACCACATAACCTGAAAACAAACAAACAAACAAAAGCACTGAAAGAACAGAAATGGGCAAAGGCCAGAAGGATAAATACAGAAGTGTCATTTCTATAAGTCGGGGGGAAAATTAAAATGTATTGGAGCTATTTATATTTTTTTTTCTCAGTAATACTGTATTCTGAGTTGGCTCCTCCCACAATGGGCCTTAGCAACAACGCAGCCACTTAGAATACATTCAGCCATGGCTTTTTCAGACAAACAAAAGAAGAGGAAGGGGAAAAGCGAGACAACAGAATGCCACTTGGCATAAGAGTGTCTATCACTTCCACTGCTAAAGGCCAATGACTTTTGTATTTCTGCTTGTGGGCAGGAAATCCTAGCTCCTTAGCCAAGGAGACCATCACAGTGTCATTACAGAAGGAGGGGATTTCCACCTGCCTTATTCCCATAACTCTGGCTGCTTTCAAAAACTACGTGGAACAGTTCAAAAAGACATTGCATGAACATGGTTCCAACAAAATGCAATCAATCTGCATATTTGCTGTGTGGACAGTCAAATTATTCCCATACTTTTTTTTTTTCCTGTCTCCTTCCCTCTCTTCCCCTCCCCAAAAGTGCTGTATCCCTGCATTTCCTACTGATCTGAAGAGGTGCAGAGCTTCTGACCTTAATGCATTTATGACTTGATAACAGATTGGTATGCACTGAAAACCTACTGCATTCTACCAGGTGATAAAAATTGCTCTCAGTGGTTGAAAAACTAGAGCTTACACATATATGATTATGGACCGCACTTCCAATCCTTCAGAACAGCATAGGTTTTTCTGAACCTGGACAACCCTCAGCCTCCTCCTGCAACACGGCATCAAAAACAGTGGTATGAGCTCTTACACACAACAGTCACCTGTTCCAGAACAGGGGCAGAACAAGACTCCAAGAAATAGCAAAGCAAGCTCAAAAGAAAGAGAAGGTGGTTGGATCTGGGCATAGGTCCATATAAGTGCCAGGAATTATACCCACATCCATATGCTGAACATATGGTCCTAACTCCTCATGTCCTGTCAAACAAATGGGGACAGGGAAGGCCTGTGGTCGGAATGTACTGCGCTTTGGTCTGCCTCAATTCTCTTAAGAGAAAGCAATTCCCTATCCTATGGTGCAGTCAGTGTTGGCACAGACAAACTGGGAGAATGAGGGAGCCATAAATCAGTCCCTTCCTCCTCCCTTGTGCCAAGCAAACCACAACAGAAAAGAGAATCTAGGCCTTGGTCCTTTGATATTCTAGAGGGCTTATACCCAAATTAACTAAGTTAAAGAAGTCTTGTTGCCTTTCCCTGCTCCTTATGCAACCTTGGTGTCTATACATCATGCGTGCTTTGAAACCTCTCCATTACTCACTCATCCAAACGGCAACTTTGCTCATAGCTTTGTACAACACTCAAGATGAGCTAAAATAGTTACTTGGGAATCAAATACTATGCATGACAAAGAAAGCTGTGATTGAAAAATAAATAAGCAAACTGGGTTTGGGCTCTCAGCTGAGACAAACTCTGTAAACTATTGTGTTTGCAATATCACACTGCATGTTTCAGTACTTGAATTCATACAGTATATACTTTACTGATCGATTTGCATACCGTATCGATCTCAAGGGTTGTATAATGTGTTTGATTTGTGGCACTTCTGCATAATTTTCTGATTAAGTTACTTATTTAACCTATTGACCTTTATTCTTAATTAAAGAGCCTATGTAAATGTTGAGCCGTAATCAACTTGCACACTACTGACTGGAATTTACATCTTGTAGAATTTACTTACTCTTTAAGACTTTACACTGACACTGTGTAGTACGCAATGGACAATTTCATCCTTTGCAGTTTAAATTTGTGAAGCATCCTCGAAGTCTAACTTTACTTCCAACAACTTTCAAACAAAATTCCTATAGGCATTTGATATTTAAAAAAAAAAAAAAGATAGATTTACACAACAGAAATTCCTACTTTGAAAGCCTAAAGAGAAAGAGCAAGTTAAATCTGTGTCTAATTTTCTTATGCAACTGGCCACTTGTACTAATACCTATCGAACATTCAAGAATTCAGTTTTGGATTAGATCTATATTGCGTACACCATGTACCCCTATGCTGTACATACCCAAGAAGAAGTCCCTGCTCTACAGAGCTGGCAGCACATTATATTCAGCATTGGTCACCACTTAAAACTTTAAAGTTACAGTAGAACTGATTATTTCTCACTATCACAGAATCCTAATTTGAGCAAATGAGTTGGTGAACAAAGAAAAAAAAAAAACAACCACCCCACAACACAGTCATTGCACTGTATTATGTTGTGTTGATTATTGTTGGGAAGTTCAATTTAGTTCTAAAAATTTATGGCACCTGGTTGTTCTTATTCAGTGTAATACAGTATTTTACTGATTCATTCTAAAGCCAGAGGACATCTCAATAATTCAGTTAACAAAAATCTGTGTGGAAAGTGTTATCCTGATAGCTTGGAAAGTCAGTAGTTTAAAAGCAGACATTAACTTAGTATTTAGAAGCTGCAGTTATACCTTCCTTACAATCACATATCCCTCATCTCTCCTTGCGTATACTCCAAAAAAAGGATAAAGATTAGATAAAAGATGACAAGAAAACAATGTTCAGTAATCACTCTGACCCAAAGAGTATAATTCTATGCCCCTTGAGATAGTTCTTACAACTCCACAATGAGCAACCAGAAAAAAAAGAGTCATTGACTTGTTCAATTACCAATGGCCTTGAGATCAAATTATGCCAGTGATAAGATGCAAAGGATATGTCAAAAACTAACAGGCATAAACATAATGATATAAACCAAGCTGCTGAAGCCAAGTGGGTTGCACTCCATGCAGACTGAACAAAGCAAAAGACATTTCCAAACAATTGAAACTAAACCCCCAACCCTTCTTAGGACTGCTTGCTTTCTAATAGCGCTCTACATTGAAGTAACCTGCAAGAAGGTCTGTTTTCACATCAATCTTAATTCTTTTTTCCCTTTTTTTAAGCTCAGAAAGCCTTTCTTGACAGGGGATTTTACTTTACGCTCCTTGTTTCAACATGGACAGCAGCAAGCAGGCATTTTTTTAAATGGTCAATATTCCTCTTATGCCACTTTTTCAGCTGCCTAAACACAGACTGAAATCTTTCCTCTGTGAAGGATGCCACTGCACACTGTTGACCGCAAGTGTCCCTATGTTAAAATCCAGAGTGAAGCAAACAAAATGGCAGAAAGTGGCTTGACTCAGACCAAATGAATCAATTCTTCCCTGCAATACATGCAAGTGAGTCCATCAGCATTTTGCAAACAGAGGAAGAATTTACCCCTAGATTAGACCCAGAAGACCTCCAAGGCTGGAACATGTGAATTTCCAACACAGACAGGGTAGCCACTGGCCCTTATTATCACATGCAGATGCAGAGTAGGAAGGTGTGGAATTACTTGAGTTTTCAGTATTTGGTCTCTTTTTCCTTTTTTCCACATTCAGCTTCACTTTGCCCTCTTTACAGAAAGTAAGATATCTTAGTCTCTTTAATTGCAAACTTTACCATTATTCTCTAGTTAGAATGCACTGTTTCTTGTTATGTTGGCTCCATGTAACTCCTTCAGTCCTAGTGCTGAATAATGCTGCTACCAAACTTCCTGCAGCAACTGTTTATTTCATTCATAGTTTTGCATATTTCCTAATATGTTCTGTCTGTTATTGGCAAGAGAAGAAGAGACAAAACAGCCATTCTTCTACTTTTGTCAATTAATTTAAGAGACATGGCTGAGATGCACTGAAGGAAGAGTTTCAAATTAATACTAAATAAGATTATCTGAATGAGGATAATAATCACCATGAGACGGCTTTAAAGATCAGTTACTTCTATGAGAAACTTGCAGACCAAATTGAGGTGCAAGTGTCATATGCACCCTTGCTATTGGTTGAACCTGCTACTGTAGGAATGTGTTCCAGTGTAATCTAATGAGACTTATCAAAGAGAAATAGTGTCATTTGTTTACTAGGGCTAATTTTGATTACTTCTTCCCTAAGCTTTGCTGGAACTAGTATCAAAGTGAAAGCTCACATTCCTTCCATTGTCAGTAATGGAATAGCTGCTGGTGGCTTTTTGGTAGCCACATATGTAGGTAATAAGAGGCCTCCAAGCCAGTTACCAGAGCACATAAAAAGCCCTTTACATTTAAAATATTCAGCTTGCTCAACAAAGAATGCACCTTGATTAGTAGAGTGTATTAAATTTCACGTACTTAACTTTGCAGCTTGATTAGTGAAGTATGCAGCTTAATCAGCACAGCATGCAATTCAGGACAACATGCACCACCTAAAACTGAAACTAATGGTAGGACCCAACATAATCCCCAGTATACATCTTTAAGTGAAACATCTAGCGCAAGGAGATTCACAGCAGGCTTTTAGATTTGTAAAAGAACAATTAAAATCTTCCAGCAGCAGCCATGTGGTTTCGTAAGGTGTATGATTCAGGCTGTAAAGTTCCAACTGTCCAGCAGCTGAAGTAGTCAAGCGGCAGACAGCTTTCGGTGCAAAACCAAACAGTACCCTCACCAATAATGCTGGTCACTGTGACCACAACATCCCTTAGCTCATCATCCATGGGCAGTACATGGCCAAATCCAACTCTCAGTATTTAATTTTAGGGACACTTGAGATAGCATCATTGGACATCCAAAACATGATTTCAGTATTCAAGGGAAACTAGGAGAAATATTTGAAGATAGCAAGCATGTCAGCAATTGAGGTTACTTACATTACAGTTTATATGCTAGCAAGCTAAACATAAGAGGTAGAAAAGGGTTCAACTCCACACAATTAGGATCTGGAGGCATTTCAGATATGAACCAGGTTTGGATTTTAAATAATCCTAAAGCTGAAGATTGTTCAGACACAGTGTTTTGGCTTGAATCTCTTTGCTGCCCCAAAATAAAGACAACCTCTGACATACTTAGGAAGTAACTTCACTTTCAGTAGAATATAACTACATGTTCTGTCCCTACAGCAGTTATAGCTGATTTTTTTTTTCCCTGTCCATGGTCATCCTATATGCTCTGAACACACAAGATGAATCCACAGTGGTGTTATTTATGGTACAGATTCTAAGACTGCTGCAGTTAATGGAAACATTGCGTGTTGTCTACAGGGGAGTTTTGCAGAATATGTGGCATTTACCAGAGCATAAATCTTACCAACAGAGGTACCTATACTCATATAATTCTTGATCCACACCCTTCCTTTTGGATACTACACATTCACTAAGGGAAAGAAAAATAGGTATGTGTCCCAAACTCCCAGATACTCAGCTGTTTCTCAGCAGGACTGCATACCATTCCCATCTCAACAAACCTAGAGCTATTAATAGTCAAGGTTTTGACCTGGCAACTTCTGCAACACTTAGAAAAAATACAGTATCAAACTAAAACAACTGTCAGATAAATAAAGGACAGAGAGTACCACTTGCATGCCCCGTGTCAAAAAAAATCAAACCCACAAAAAAACCCACACCCAACAAAAAAACCAACAACAAATCTAATCTTTTTAATTCCTCAGAAGATCCACATTACTAAGAAAAACAAATAAACACCAAACAGCATTGCACTTCGATTGCTGAGGTTTCATCTCATAGCTCCTACACAGCAAATATAAACACACACAATCTTTCAATTAAGAAGTTAACCCTCAGGTAAGACTGAACAAAAGCTACATTGTTCACCCATCTTAAACCACATACCAAAAAATCCAGCATACTGATAGAAGTATGCTAGCAGCAATTCAGACCCACTTGTGAGAGCTGATGCCAGTAGAAACAAGGAGGATGATCTGTTCAGCCTGACGGCGGAGCTAAGAGAGGAAAGTGAAAGGCTAAGAAGCATTAGAGAGTGCGAGACAGAAACAGACTGGTGGAACTACACTCTGACCTCCCTGAGAGAAAAACAGGGGCAGACACCAGAAAAAAACACAAGATCCATATCCTCCCCCCACAAGGTGGAAGACAGTGGCTTAAGAGAAATCTGTGAATGGAGGCAGGGGGCAGAAAGCGAACCCCTTCCTTGTCCACCTCACCTACCCGGGTATCTCTGTACAATAGGTATGAGGCTCTGGATGCGGAATGCCAGTCAATGGATGATGTGGATGACAGTCCAACTACACCGGAGGAGTTGCCAGGATTGGAAAGGACTACCTTCCATATAACAGCCACCTCCACAAGGAAAATGAGAAGGGTTACAGTTATAGGTGATTCCCTTCTGAGAGGAACAGAGGGTCCAATATACCAGGCAAACCCTCCTCTTCGGGAAGTATGCTGCCTCCCTGGGGCCTGGGTTAGGGACATCACTAGGACACTTCCTAGTGGTATGGCCCTCAGACCATTACCCACTGCTGCTCTTCCATGTGGGTGGTGATGAAGTCGCAACACATAGCCCAAGGGTGATTAAAAGAGACTTCAGGGCCTTAGAATGGATAGTAAGGGAATCTATGGCAGGTTATTTTTTCTTCTCTCCTTCCAGTTACAAGCAACGACACCAGAAGAAACAGATGCACTCAGTCTGTTAATACATGGTTGCATGGCTACTGTCACTGCCACAATTTTGGGATTTTTGATAATGAGATAGCCTACACAGCACCAGGCATGTTCATGTTGGATGGGGTTCATCTTTCTCAAAGGTGGAAGAGGGTCTTTGCTCATGAGCTAGCAGGGCTCATTGACTGAACTTTAAACTATACTTGACAGGGGAGAGGGGTATTATCAGGCTTGCCCATAAGAAGCCAAGGGACAACACACCAAGGTTAAAGGGATGGGGCACAAGTGAAGGCACTCAGCCTGTTGCTCTGAGATGTGCTGGGTACACTGCAGTACACTCAAAGTCTTATGGAGATGAGCTAGGGGCTCCTAAGGTAACAGGAGCCAACTGGGAAAAAAGAATAAAACACCTCAAAGGAAGCCCACCTGGAGAGCAGCACACAGAAACTGTAGCCACTCCAGCCAGTAAGTCAGCTTTAGTGAGAACCCAACTTAGGTGCCTCTATGCAAATGCATGTAGCATGGGGAACGAGGAGTTAGAGATGTGCACACACCTCCAGGCCTATGATCTCATTGGCATCACAGAGACATGGCAGGATGGCTCCTATGACTGGAGCATTGGAATGGAAGGATACAAGCTCTTTAGGAAGGACAGGCAGGGTAGACAAAGAGGGGATGTTGCCCTCTGTCAATGACAAGCTTGAACACATGGAACTCTGCCTGGGGATAGATGAAGAGCTGATTGAGAGCTTATGGGTCAGGATTAAATGGAGGGCAGGGACAGCAGGGGTCTGCTACAGGCCTGACCAGGATGATGGAGCAGACAAGGCCCTCTACAGACAGGCTGGAGCAGCCTCATGTTCACAGGTCCTTGTCCTCATGGAGTACTTTAACTACCCCAAAGCTGTTGGAAGGACAACACAGCAGGGCACAAGCAATTTCTTGGAATGTGTGGATGACAACTTCCTTCTCCAAGTGGCAGAGAAGCCAACAAGGAGAGGTGCCATGTCGGACCTTGTCCTTACCAACAAGGAGGGGCTAATTGGAAGTGTCAAGCTCAAACGTAGCCTTGGCTGCAGTGATCATGAAATGGTGGAGTTCAAGATCCTCAGGGCAGCAAGGAGGGCATACTGTAAGCTTGCTTCCCTGGACTTCAGGACAGCAGACTTTAGCCTCTTCAGGGATCTGCTTGGTACAGTACCATGGGATAAAGCCCCAGAGGGAAGAGGCACCCAGGGAAGCTGACTAGTATTCAAGGACCACCTCCTCCAAGCTCAGGAGAAGCGTATCCCAACAAAGAAGTCAGGCAAAAAAGGCAGAAGGCCTGCACGGTTGAACAAGGAGCTCCTGGAAAAACTCAAAAGCGAAAAGGAGACCTACAGAGGGCAGAAGCAAGGACAGGTAATCTAGAAAGAATACAGCGAAACCGTCTGAGCAGCCAGAGACCAGGTTAGGCAAGCTAAAGCCCAGATAGAATTAAATCTGGCCAGGGACATTGAGGGCAACAAGGAAAACTTCTTTAAGTACGTTAGTGATAAAAGGAAGACTAGGGAAAATCCGGGCCCTCTCCAGAAAGAAAACAGGAGACCTGACAACCCAGGATAACAAAAAGGCTGAGGTACTCAATGACTATTTTGCCTCAGTCTTCACTGGCAAGTGTTCTAACCACTCTGCCCAAATCACAGAAGTCAAATGCAGGGGCTATGAGAAAGAACTGCTCACTGTAGATGAAGATCAAGTATGAGACCATCTAAGAAACCCAAAGGTGTTCCTGATGAGATAGGTCCTGATAGCACCTGATGAGATTCATTTACAAGTTCTGAGGGAAATGGCAAATGAATTTGTCAAGCCACTATCCATCATATTTGAGAAGTCATGGCAGTCTGGTGAAGTTCCTGCTGACTGCAAAAAGGGGAAATGTAACCCCATTACAAAAAAAGGAAAAAAGGAAGACGCAGAGAACTACAGGCCAGTCAGTCTCACCTGTGTGGCCGGAAAAATCATGGAGCAGATCCTCCTGGAAACTCTGCTAAGGCACATGAACGATAAGGAGGTGAATGGTAACAGCCAACATGGCTTCACCAAGGGCAAGTTCATGCCTGACAAATTTGGTGGCCTTCTATGATGGGGTGGGTAACAGGAGAGCAACAGATGTCATCTACCTGTACTTGCGAAAAGCATCTGACACTGTCTCACATGGCATTCTTGTCTCTAAATTGAGAAGACATGGATTTGATGGATGGACCACTCAGTGGACAAGGAACTGGCTAGATGGCCGCACTCAAAAGGGTTGCAGTCAACGGCTCAATGTTCAAGTGGAAACCAGTGATAAGTGGTGTTCCTCAGGGGTCAGGACTGGTATTGGTGCTGTTTAACATCTTTGTTGGAGACATGGACAGTGGGATTGAGTTCACCCTCATTAAGTTTGCTGACAATTCCAAGCTGCATGGTGCAGTGGACACACTGGAGTGTAGGGATGCCATCCAGAGGGACCTGGACAGGCTTGAAAGGTGGGCCTGTGCAAACCTCATGAAGTTCAACCAAGCCAAGTGCAAGGTCCTGCAGCTGGGTCAGGAGAATCCCAAGCATGAATACAGGCTGAGTAGAGAATGGACTGAGAGCAGCCCTGAAGAGGACTTGGGAGTGTTGGTTCAGGAGAAGCTCAACACGACCTGGCAATGTGCACTCACAGGCCAGAAGGCAAACTGCATCCTGGGCTGCATAAAAAGAAACTGGCTGGCACGTCGATGGAGGAGATTCTGCCCCTCTGCTCTGCTCTTGTGAGACCCCACCTGGAGTACTGCGTCCAGCTCTTGTACTCCCAACATATGAAGGACATGGACATGCTGGAGCAAGTCCAGAGGAGGACCAGGAAGATGATCAGGGGGCTGGAGCACCTCTCCTATGAGGACAGGCTGAGAGAGCTAGGATTGTTTAGCCTGGAGAAGAGAAGGCTCCAGGGAGACCTTACAGCAGCCTTACAGTACCTATAGGGGGTTCTGAAAGCTGGAGAGGGACTTTTTACAAGGGCATGTAGCAATTGGACAAGGGGTAATGGCTTCAAATTGGAAGAGGGTAAATTTAGATATCAGGAAGAAATATTTCACTATGAGGGTGGTGAGGCACTGGAACAGGTTGCCAAGAGAAGTAGTGGATGCCCCATCCCTGGAAGTGTTCAAGGCCAGGCTGGACAGGGCTTTGAGGAACCTGGTCTAGTGGGAGGTGTACCTGCTCATGGCAGTGCGGGTGGAACTTGATGATCTTTAAGGTCCCTTCCAACCTGAACCATGCTATGATGATACAAGGCTTCACAGTTTGGGAATTAGGACTTCAGTAGCCAACCTGAAAATCCAAAGGTTACCTTTGAGACTGCATCCTTTCTATCACAGCTTGCTAGACTGGGATTCTCATTCTATCATGCTTCCGGAAGTAGTTCAAAGGTGTATATACAAGTCCTGTGTTGGTTGGTTCTTCAGGTCCTCTTCTGCTATAAACTTCTGTAGAGAAAGAGCTTTAATATCTTTACACTATTTCACTCTAACAATTCATACCCTTTGCCAGCTGGGTGGTACTGTCCCTGTTGCTCATTGCTATACATGTGTGGTAGAAATATTTGCATATCTTTCAGAAAAAGTAGTAGAAACTTTTGTATTTCCGAAGTGCTGTTTTAAACATCTTAGTTTGAAAAAAAGTAATGTCATCTTTTTAGCATCTATATTTAACTTAAAAGCATTTTCTTATTGAACACTCTAATTGGAGTAGCAAATTAAAATAAACAGTGTTTGCTTTCTATAGCGTTCCACTGATCACTTCCTGGTATGCTAAAGGCTAAGACTTTAAATTCTTATTCTATGAATTTTAGCAGGAAAACTTGCAATAAAACTTCAAGTGTATTTAACATTAGATTGAGTGTATTAGGAGAACACATTAGATAAATATTGTAAGTCTTAGTAAATTCAAAACACCACTATCCACAGCATTCCCAATTCAGAAGACTCAAAACTTAGTAAGTCTAGAAACGCTAGTACTCCAACAAAGCAAAGTAGTCCACATGACAGACATCCTGAATAGGAATATAGATGGGAAGGAGTTTTAAGCTGTATTTTTACTCGTATTCATTTTACAGCATGCTGTATTCATATATCCTTCTTCCAAATATACAGTAATATGACTCTGGGAAGAGTTCTGCTGTTCTTTTAATTTGGCAGTCAGATGATTTTGCATAAATTTTTGGTCATTCTGAGTATTAAGGAAAACATTACCATAAAAAGATCAATGTAATAGCATTATTTGAAGTACACTACTTGCTCTATTTGAAACATTACCAGTTCTTCGCTATCTGTTCCTGAAACCACAGACATTAAAACAGAAAGTATCTTATTAACTTCAGTTGAAGTAAAGCATAAATATTAAACCGTCAATCACCTCTCTCAATTGCATACCATAGCTGCAGAACTTTTGTACTAGATTTTACACAGACAAAAGAAAAATAATTTGAAAGTTAATTTTGGGAGTACAGTGAATGTTTAGTGTACATTCTGAATACAACCATTTTTCCTGGTTATGTTGTCGGCAATGTCCTTTTCCTTTAAAATGGCATCCAAGATGAAGCTTTGGAAAATGTAGCCATTTTCAGCAAGCTACTAGTCAGCATTGCTTTTTACACGACCTCTATAAATCTGCTGTTTTTCTAAGCACAGTGAAGATGCCGTTTCCATCCATTAGCCTAGGACTAGTCAAGAGTAGAGGTTATTCTGAATACCCCTTTTCTGAAAATAGCCCCAAGTTGTATTTAGGAGTCCTATCAGCTATGAAAAGCAAGACCAAATGCAACATTGAGATCAGCTCTGTTCTGAGACGGAACTAGACCAAGAAACACATACAAGTATTTCCTATTTTGATTCAACCCAATCTCTTCCTCGTTTAAAAAAGAAAAAAGTCCAATACAATGGTCATTATTGCAGATGGTATAATTTACCAAATCTTTCTGCACAGCAGCAACACAGGAGTGGCAAGCAGGGGCAAGAAAACAGGTACCTAACAGTAATGAACAATATCTAGTTGTGGTTACTGCTTGGGCTATGGCAAACAGGGCAGAGAAGGGAGTCAGGGAAATCAGAAGCGTGGACTGACAAGAGCAGAAGATTGGTTAAGAGCTCATGTAGATTCAAGATATTTCAGATGTTTCCTCTCCCACAGGTACTTCCCCTCCTATTCAAAGAAATAGCTGCAGTACCACAGAATCCACCATGTGGTGTCTGTTAGCAAATGTTGACTTTTTCATGGCGACTGATGTAGGTACATCTAGATTGTGTATTTAAACATCACAGTTTTGTTTTCATTTCTTGCAAGAAGCATTTGACTGAGGTTAATGTTTTATATCAACAGAGTAAAAATAGCTAATTCTGGGCCCAAAGGTCATACACATCAGCACAACTTGAGTTCTGAAGTGCTTTTAACCTTGATTTTTCCTTGTAAGCCAGGTCCTTTAAAATATACAACACATTTAACCCAGTTTCACAAGTATAGGGAAAAAAAAAACCAACCAAAACCAAGCCCTAAACATTTTCACTGTCTTTGGAAGACCATAGTCATCTGACAATCAGAGGGATCTAATTGTATTTGAGACAATACTTTCCAGGAAATGCATAAAATAAATACAGTTCACATTATAGAAAGGAATACAAATCAGAAATATCAGCACACAGAAAAAAGACATCTTCCTCATCTGATTCATTAGACATTTGGCACTCCAATTAAGTTCTGACAAGCTAGTATTCCAGGCACAGTAAAATATTGTTGTTCCACTAGGCTTGCTCCAATGTTTAGTCATAAGATCCATACAATAATAACAGAACAGTGGCCTATCTTGACCAACAGTACATTAGTTATTATCTGCAGCACAAACACCTACCACTTTATACTAACATTTTGGCAGTTAATCTAAACATAGCACTTAAAGCTACATCATAATTTTGAGATCTTACTGGGTCATTTTCCTTCCAGCTGGCACCAGTAAAAAGTATTTTATAACAAAAAAGTAAATGAAACTTTTTTTTACGAGGGTTTTTTTCGTTCTTTAATGGCAGGAGCACAAGTATGATTTCAAGCACACACGACACATTTTTCAAGGTCTGTTCGCGGTGATGCTAGCTGGGTGAATTACAATAAGATTTATTGTGCAGTGGTGTATGTCTAATTTTCCATCTACTGCTGGGAGCTTCAGTTGGCGGGAACTAACAGAGACGCCCATTATGTACAGCGTGGTTCAAACTGTGGTTTTGGTGCAAATTCTCAGCAACAGGAACTTACTGCACATGCTGGCAACAGGACAGGGAAAAAGTTGATGAAAAGAACAAAAAAGGACTTTTAAAATGTCTTAAATATTTGGTAGCCCACCCCTTCTCCAAATTCTTTTATAGCAAAGGGAGAGGGGTCAAAAATAGAGAAGTCGCAGCAGATTTTCCTGTAAAAATTGTGTCATATTTAGTGGGTATAAAACAAGGTACCTAACGATTTCTTGTTATTGCAGAAAGGTCCCCTGCTGACAGGATTCAAAATGACCAGGAGTACACCAGAAGAGAGTTCTCAATACTTTATTCCCCCTGACCTTTGTTTTTGGTTTTTTTTCCATCTCCTCGCCCCCAAGTACTGGAAACACAAGTCCCTTTTTAAACAAGCATTTAAAGATTTCTTTCCCTTCCTTTCCTCTACCTTATTCTGTTTTTCTCAACTGTCCTTTCCATGTATGCTCCCAGCTAGTTGACTTCACATAGCCCATGCAAAGCGAAGGCAGAGAGAGGAAATAACAGAAAGAAGGGATGAAGAGATGGGAATAGACACAACAAGAAAAAGCAAAGTTCTGGAAGTGTAAGAGAGAAGAGGAGCTAAACTGTGGAGCTCAGAATTGCCAGCAAGAGGTACGATATGCAGGTTACCAGGGGATGGGGAGAGAGCTTGAGGAAAGCAAAACGTTAAAAAGAAAAATTTTAAAATGGGAGTGGAAAAAACAGTATGAATAATATAGTGGGAAGGTGTAATAACAGAGTAAATGACTTATTCAGAGCAGAGCTGGGATCCATCTCACTGAGCCACAAAGCACAACAACATCATTTTAATACACTGAGCACCTCATCTTGGATATGTAGCCGGAGACAAGCTCTACAACCACATCCCTGCTTCCTTGGGAACAGCTTGTCAGGGAGAAAGCAAATTGTACGACATGCCATGCTTATTCTATGCCAGAGGAATGGAGAGAAAAAAAGATGATTTGCATAGTCTGCTCCACAACTGGCATGCAGAAAAGGCATTTTGTTTTAACAATGCAAATCAAGCAAAAAGTGAACATCAGAACAATGCAAATCAAGCAAAAACAGAACATCAGGTTTATGCACTGTTGTGTTTCTCATTGGTCTGCAAACATTCATATATCCAAACATAGTATTGTGCTTCAAGTTTACAGTACAGAGCGATCACCTAGAAATAATATCTTTTTCTATCTTCTGGTTTACATTAGGTACCGTTTACTATCACAAGATTTGTTTCAGCTATCAAATTTGATCTCATCTTTTTGATTATCTCAGGAGTGCTAGTTCACCATCTATAACCTACAGTGTAGTTCCACAGCCACACACGGGATGGCACTGTTAAAAATCAGTCCCCATGCACCACAGCTCTCCTCCACTCTGACTGCTTGTAAGCAGCAGATTCAAGGCAAAGGTACATTTTTATTCCCCAGAATTGTATTTATCCACCACAAACTGACATCACTTTTCTTATGCCTGGTTACTCAGTCATATTTCTACTTTGTATCAAGCATGGAAAACCAGTGCCTGTAAATATATTAATGCTATGTTATGATTTTTGGAAGGTTTGGTAGCAGGGAGAAGATGCAAGTGATTGGGTGCAGTATTACAATGTGCAATGTGGTATTTCATTCTCTCTAGAGAGCTGTAATTTTATGCACGTTGAAAAAAATGTTAAGGAAGCTTAACATACAGAACATAAGGAACCAATTTTCTTCCTTCAGGAGAAAAAAAAAAAAACAAGACAAAACAACAAAAAACACCTTTGGGCTGTAAACATTAAAGACATCAGCTCAAATGGAACCATTCAGCAAACCAGAGTGGGGAATAGGGAGGGTAGGCAGAGTTAAGAAATAACTTAATTTTTGTCTGCCTCCTCTTTGCTACTGCATCTCTCTTAATCATCACTCAATTCATTAGCGCTCTATAATTGTATGTCAAAGTGACCATAAATTCTATAAATGGGTCACAGCAGATGGAGACTCACTTGTACCACACTGACTGACTCAGAATAGAGAACATCACAGAAGTTTTTTATTGTTGTTAGGTAAATGGATAGAAACAACAAGGTACAAAAAGACAAGTAACAGTTAAGAGTCCACCTAAAGCTAAGTCTCAAAAAGGTGAGCTTTCTTCAGATTTCTGATGTTACACCCTTGCCAAAATCCTCTTCTGATCTCTAATGAAGCAATCATCTCAACCATAGGCAAAGTAGGAAGAGTAACCCTATACCGTCACACAGAAAACAACATGGTATCATACAGCACAGCACGGTTCTATGTCCCAACACAGAAGAACGGCTCCAGAAATAGCACATACCTGTAGGTGATATTTAAAAAGAAAACCCCCACATACGCTTTCAAGGATCTTTAGTACAACATACACATTGCATGGACTATAGTCTGCAACAGCACATTATATAATACAGAATTCAAGGCCTGAGTCTTAGTTTCTAGTCATAAAGCAGAGATCCATCAGTAGCTGCTGGAAGCTGGACAAAAATAAGACTGCAAACTACAAGTTTTCTTGAAAGTATTCACAACTCACACGAACAAAACAAGTCCTTTTTCCACCTAGTATTACATGCATAATTTTTAAGCTCATAAACCAAAAACCCAAAGAAAGGAAATCTTCAAAGGCCATTAGTCACTGAACTCCATCTTCCACAGGCCAGGCCTTTGTGTTGGAAAATGTACACATAATATCAAAGACAAATTTCCCCTGCATTTGGTTATGAGTTGCATTGAACTTTACCACCACAACACATACCTGTAGATGTACTATTACCTTCACATTTAAAATCAGAGGAGCATTTCTTTGGATAAGCTCAGTTCCAAATTACTTTGAGATGCCTCAAGACTTTGAAGAAACCTTACTTTCACATGCATTTAAATAAATAAAAAGTAGTAAAAGAAACAGATGTCATTATGCTCTATTGTGAAGAAAGTAAAATAAAATAACCCAACAAGCCAATTTACTGAGGAAAAGAACTCTAATAACCAGACAGAACTTTTAAGAGCACCGGCTTATACTACCTCCTTCTTTGTATAGCCATATCAACAAATTAAACAAACTCAGGACAGAGAGCTCACCTAGGAAGCCGCAGGTTTCAGAAACAGCAGTGAGAGGTTTTGCAAACGCTTGTAGGAAAGTCTTCTAGCTTTGCAGATGTAAGCCCTCCTTCCACAAGAGGAAAAAGCAGAGGTCTCCCTCTACCTCTTTTCTATAAAACAGGTGTAATAATTTCTTTATGTGTTTGTGTGTATCAGACCCTAACGTGAGTCAGTGGAACCTTCCAAGAATGGGGGAGTTTCTTTGCTAAACAGAGATTTGAGACACCTGTAGCAACATTTCAGTTCCCTGGGTGTCTTCCTCATTCACATCACCTGGGCAGCACACAGACAGATTGAGGGGGTTTTCTTCTTCCTTTCTTTCTTCTTGTCAATGTAATAGGGCAAGGACAGCTTGAGCTCACCTGTACTTTAACATACTAGGTCTGTGGTGCCATCTCAATACCAAGAAGCAAATCCTGGTAACAGCAAGATAAAGCCAAGGACTGTGCTACTTGTAATGAATGGCGATACAAGTCTTGCCATTCTTCATTGTCTTCACTGTTTGAGAACTATGCAGGTACTTGGGCGCTGCTCTACACATGTCCTGCCTTGGATTTACTACAGTAACTGGCTTTGGTGAAGTCAAGTAAAGTACAAGACCCTCCCAAGCCGCTGGTGGTGCAGCGGGCTTGTTCACTTGTCATCCAGAACTTTCCAGTCAGATTTTTCACATTGAAAACACAGCACCAGAAGAGAGGCAAGAATAATTAAAAAAAAAAAAAAAAAACACCAAACCCTAAGAACTTCCACCTTTGCTGTAATGTGAGGTGGAGTCCCACTAAACCAATGTTTAACAAAGTAGGAAGGCAGGAGCAGCAGTTCTCATTCTAATACATCTCTAGCAGTTACATTATCCACTGATTAGCTGGCATGTTTGGCTTTAAAGAAACTATAAAAAGAATCACAGATAAAA
Source organism: Tringa tobata (assembly GCA_033628505.1). Classification (NCBI taxonomy): domain Eukaryota; kingdom Metazoa; phylum Chordata; class Aves; order Charadriiformes; family Scolopacidae; genus Tringa; species Tringa tobata. Next base: position 16,336,832 of record JAHREE010000118.1, on the reverse strand, counting down.
ATTACATTTTATGAAAAAGAAGAAAGGGAGAACGAGTTCCTATTTCTGGTATTCTGTCATATTTCACTGTAGTGTGCAGTTTCAACTCATTATTGATAAACTAATAATTTACCCCAATTTTTTGCTTTGCAATATAGAAAATATCAGGCTTAAGCTAACCCTCTGACCTCATCAAGCAGTCCTAGACCTCAATATGCAGCAGAGTTTTGTGTACTATGAAAGGAAGGACAAACATTGCAAGCTAAGGAAAGCCACTCCCAAAAGCAGAGAACTAGGAGTGTTCGTTGTTCATTTTCCAAAAACATCGAGCATCTTAGAGCTGGGATTTTCAAACGGGCCTAAGAGAATTAGGTACCTATTGCATTTCAGTGGAATTTACATAGTTCTATTTCTAAATCTGCCCTGAAAGAGATTTAAGGTGGGATTTTTCCTCTTAATTTACCATTCTCAAGCTTGGTGCCTTATTTTCTCATACTGGGCACTGTAAGACATAACACAGACCCCTCAGTCAAAGCCCTCAAGGGGCACCGGAATTTACCACTGTGGTAGCTGTTGTAGGACTAGAATTTCTCTTAGTGATTTTTCAGTTTTGTTTTTCAGTCATTTGTACTGTAAATTATTGTCTTCTTTCTCAAATTGAGAGGAAAAAAAAAGGAAGCGTAAGAAGAATGCATCATTCAGAAATTCAAGCAGATGAAATTCCTGATTAACATGAGGTAAAAATCCCAACATCCATTAGCCTAACAAGAACCCCATTTGCAGTTTTAAAAAAACAAACAAACAAAAGTGCAAGAAATTACACATCTGTTCCCACCAACAGCAGTAAAAGCCAGGGACAGGCTTGCACCCAGATAGCTACATTTTGGGTGACAATATTATACTAATTACATTAAAATGGAAAAGCAGAAACCCTCCTGGCTTTTTCATTTAGCTCATAACCACTTTTTTTTCTGGGTTTTTTTTTTTTCCTGGAAAATGAGTGTTTTTCCATTTAAAAGGTGAGAGCCACTCCGTAGTTACAAGTGGTACTTTCTGACTTTCTTAATACAACCCTGTGGCTACAATTAACACAACGAATAAATAGCAGATCAAATTAAGGTCTGATCCTGCTTTACTTACAGGTGCAATCCTTACAATAAATTGCAGGTTAAGCTGCGAGAGATAAATGAAGAGAGATGGAAAGCATGATCTACAATGCCTGCATTTTAATTGTTCAGACATTAAAAGCAAGTATCAAGACAGAAAGAGTTGAAATTTTAAGATGCTTTAGTGATTACTATAAGATTCCAAATATAGCTGAGATGCATGTTTTGCACAAGGCTTTAAGAAAAGGTAGCAAATTTTGTATTTCTCTATATAAGCCATTTAATGCCTACTTTTATCCCTCACTCAAAATGTTTTTTGAATAACATTTCCAAAAGAGAAAGAAAACATTTTTCTTATTATTTCAAAGTGCTTTAGGTTCACTTCAGAACTTCACTGTCTTTGAAGTTTGGGGAATAAGGGAGTGCAGACTGTTTCCATGTATGGTCTTACTGTTGTGGAAATCCACTATTTCATCCCCTTAAAAATTAATAAATAACTGAACCAATTTGAAGTCCTTCACAACCAGTGATTCTTACAAGCATCTTAAGACTGCGTACCGTCTGATCTATTTTGTTTGCAATTCAGTCACAAACATCTTGCAGCGCATAAATCAAACATTGTAAAAGCGTGTACTGTCTTTAAGCATGATTAGTCTAAAGATTTTTAGGGAGGGATTAAATCAAGGAAGGTAGCTGTATGTATCATTGTTAGAGGCATATAACTGCTAATACAAATCCTAAGATTGTACCTGGAACAGTATCGTGCACTTACTGCCAAGCACTAAACCAACTGTCCTCTTCCTATGACACAAGTGGGAGCAGGATGTACTCTGAACTTCAAAGAGGCAATCTGGAAAAAAGAGTAACCAGATATTTTAAAACCATTTGCTGTCCTTTATATCATAAGATGTTGACCAAACAACGTATTTTTATATCCCCGCTCTCATTATCATCATACAAATTATCAAAACACAATGCTAGTGAGCTTTTCTACATTCTTCATCACAGTCTTAGCACTTTCTAAACATCCTGTTTAGTAGAGTAGCTATCAAGGTTGCTCACAGTACCAACATCCTTTGGTTTTTTCCACTAAACTTCAGAGAACACTATGAAGAAAATGTAAGAATATGCTTCAACCTCTGCCTTTTTCTTCTTCTACTGTGAGAAAGACAAAACACTACAAAATATCAGCCCTCAGAGTCTCAGGTAACTGACCTCTCTTCACTCAGGCCAGATTTGTCCCATAGGATAAGAAATTCTTGTCAGCTGGGGGCACTTAGCCCATCTGGCCCTTTTTATCAGCTCACTTGCATGGTGGGGCCTTAACAACAAGACCCACAACTATTCTGCTTAGACTGCATCACCTGTGTCCCATTGAAGGCTAGCAGATACTTTTAAGAGAAACTCCTCAGCAGCAAAGGCAGTAGTAGGAAGGAATGGAGGCTGGGTCAAAATTTAAAGTTGTAAGCTGAGGCATCAAATTTTCTCTGACTGTTCATAACTTGTAATTCAGACTACTGAAATACACCAAGAAGAAAAACTAAGCTTTCCTACAGCCATTCTAAGACCTTCCTGAAGGCGCTTCTGCTTGCAGCAGTGGCGTGAAGAGTCGCAACACTCTGTCTGCGCTCCTCAGGCCTCTTCCCAGAGACTCAAACCCTCCTCAGCCTCTACCAGGAGGCCACCCACAGCTGCAGCCACCCAGCACCTACCGCGGATGTGATGGAGTAAATGCTTTAACCACCACCTGCTTCCCTGCAGATCAAAATAAGCCCAGCGCTAAACTCGCTGGAGAAGTACTGGTGCTGCTGGGAGGGGACGGAGGGGTCTATTCCCCCCCACAGGAGGACGGGATGCGGCAGGACAGCGGAGACGCGGGCAGGGAGCCCGTAAGGGAGCTGGAGGTCCGGAGGGGCGGCCGCCCTTCCCCGCGAGGAGCAGCGGCAGGGCCAGGGGGACACGCCCGCAGGTGCTGCCCTCAGCCCTGCCGCGCGCCAGGGGCCGTTGGTCGGCCGTTAACCAGCAGTTCGCCGCCTGAGGCGCGCGCCGAGCCGTTGGGACGGCCGTTACCAGCGCGCGCCGGGACAGGCCGGGCGGGGAGAGAGACGCGCGCGCCGCTCGGTGCACCCAGAGAGTTTCAGAGCGGCGGCGGTGGTGTATGTTCGGTCTCAACAGCCCAGAAATAGCGCTATTATGAATTTTTGAGTCACTGGATGCCATCTCGTAAAGGAATGGTCTACCATATGTTAGTAGTGTTAGTGCTGTGCCCAGTTCTGGGCTCCCCAGTTCAAGAGAGGCAACTACTGGGGAGAGTCCAGTGGAGGGCTACAAAGATGATTGGTCTATCTTACGAGGAAAGGTTGAGACACCTGGGTCTGTTTATCCTGGAGAAGAAAACACTGAGAGGGGGGTCTCATCGACGCTTATAAATATCCAAAGGATGGGTGTCAAGAGGATGGGGTCAGGCTCTTCCCAGGGCTGCCCAGTGGCAGGACAAGGGGCAACAGACACAAATTGGAACAGAGAAAGTTCTGTCCAAACAGGCAGAAAAACTTCTTTACTTTGAGGGTGACCAAGCACTGGAACAGGCTGCCCAGAGAGGTTGTGAAGTCTATTTCTCTGGAGATACTCAAAACCTGCCTGGACACGTTCTGTCCAGCCTGTTCTAGGTGACCCTGCTTCAGCAAGAGGGGTGGTCTAGATGATCTCTGAAGGTCCCTTCCAACCCTTAACATTCTGTGATATGTTGGACTAAGAAATGGGTAGTAACATTGCTGTATGAACTGCTGAACTTTGCAGTCTTGCTGCGTGCTGTAGGAGTCTTCCCCACTGACCACTGGAAGAGCTGATGGTTTCTAATAATTATATTAATCTGCTCATAATTTTGTAACTTTAAATGTCCACCTTAAATATCTTATAAATTGTGAATATAGAAAACGATCATATAACAATTTATCATATGATAAAAGATCCATTAATCTTTTATGGACTATTAAACACGCATACCTATATGCATGGGAGAAGTGAAGGGATGCCATTCTTTACTGCAGTTCAGTGAAATAGCATAATGTGAATATTCATACTTGTTTTCCTTGAAATAAGTTCTTTTTTTCCTAAAATAACCTGAAGCTGTTAGGATGTCTAGTGCTTTCCTTCTGTAGTTAGAGTCATGCAAAATCAAAGCAGTGTTAGGGAGATTTTGCAGGCTCCACAGGAGCTGTACAGTTAAGATACTATACACCAATGATCCTCCACTTTTTCTTTTAACTCGTACTGTAGTTGTCAAATCTAGAAGAGCTTGCCAGTCACATTCCGTGACATAGGTAGTTTGTACTTAAAGTTTTTTCCAAAAGCTCTTTTTCCTGTATGATCTCTCAACATGTGGCAAAAGACTTGCCTTTCTTTTTGGGTGGGTTTCAGGCGATTTTCCCTCTCAAGCACTTACCCTTTGGTTTTCCAGCAGCTGCAGCTATTATAGTGGAATTAACTAAGTCTAGCATCAAATGTGGATTTCCTGATGTTTGAATAAAAGATACTTCATTGTGATTGAGTAATTTGATCATTAAAATTGATCATATCCAGATTTTTTTAATTAAGTCTGTTAACTTTTTACCAGATTCTGCAAAATATGGAAGAACGGATCTAAATATTTTAGGTCATATGGTGGACTTGGCAATTCAGTTGTAGGTTGACTCTTTTGATGCTCTGATTTTATTCCATTGAAAAGAATAAATAGGGTTGCTGCAAAACTCCTCATCAAGGCCTTTCATTGAAAGATCAAGCTGCAAACTTAACTGCTAATTTTCTCCCAGTCACTTCATCTACCAAAATTCCACACCGCGTTCCTGAGTAGGAAGGGGCTGTACCCACTAGCAGCCCAACACAATGACTGTAGGTGCTGAGGAATATGAGATCAAGCCACAGATGTTGTCCTGGCTCAGATCACTCATTAGCTACTATGTCCCATTGCCACTGTTGAACACAAAATCACCGAACTTGGTGGACTAGTAATCTAACCCGGTAGGGCAGTCACTGTCTTTTCAATTTTGTAGGTTATTTGTGACTCATGAGTTGTGAACATACAGCTGTTACAAAGACATTATCAGCCATCGTTGGGTGTGGGTGGCAGAGGTGCCTTTCCAGAGGCTGACTGTAGCATGTTGCAGACTAGGGTCCTGCTGCATGGCTGTGGATCATAGCACAATATTTATATTTCCCGATTTCCAAATATAACCCCATGTGGCCTGACTTAAAAGGAGCTTAGTCCTGTGTCTGATGTGTAAGGAACCTCATTCATAAAATTAAAGCTGGATGTTGTGGAAATAATGCAAGAGTCAGGGTTTTTTTTGTACTTCACGTTTGCAAGTTTTGAGCTTACATCCCATTTTTGAAACCTAATTTAAAATGATTAATTGGTTTCTTCACATGTCCTGCCCATAGCTAATTAACCAGAAGAGTGGTAAAAAATACCCAAATAATCAATACACGTTTCTTTTCTAATTTGATTATTTGAGGAGAATTATTTAAAGCTCTAATAATTACCTTTTTTTCTTACTGAGTGATCCTTTGCTGATGAGCTACAACAGCAACCAGACCTCTAAGTAGGTTTTAATACAAGTATAGAAGATTTTAAAGTCTGGGGTGTCAAAGTAAATTGAAGTGTCCCTAAGTAGTTCTTAATACAACTGACCACAGTGATTTCTGTAGGGCAATTATGTTTTACTGTGTCAGTCATCCAACAGGCATTAATATAAAGCAGAACAACTCTGAAGAAATTTGTTATGGACTGTCATGTCAAGAACCCAAATGCTGACCTGCAGCAGCCTTGATATTATTAGAACTACTAAGGGTCAGATTCCAATTAATCCACAGATTTAACAGTCCTCCACTGTAGTGGGTCTTGATACAATTAAGCAATAATAGATGACAGGAGGGATACTTCCTGGCAGTTAATGACCAATGGCAGTATATGAAGGCCCTTAACCTGGCTGGTCATTAACTGCTTAGAGACACAACCTGGAGCTCATAGTTTCTATTATAAACCATATATTAAAGAAATCAATCAAATACTATTTTTCTCCCCTTCCTCTCCCTCCCCTATCCCATCCCATGCAAGCTGCTGCTGCTGTTGAGCTACTGTGGCAGCAGTTAATTGCCACAGGAAAATCCCAGTGCAAGAAACCAGTAGGGAGACAGACCATTGTGCCGAACCTCATAATCCTGAAAACCCCAAACTGCAGTGGGTCCTCGGGGCTCCCAAGGAACCTGCCACTGCAGCTGGTGAGTGCAGTTTGTGTTCTGAGGCTGCATTTCAGTGCTCAGCCAGAGGGAGAAATGCGTCCGAGGGAAGAAGAATGGACCCGAGCAGCAGGAGCACCTCAGTTCTCATCTTGGTTGTGCTCTGTCACTCGGAAGTGGCTTGCCTTCCAGTGCTGTAGATCTTTCCTGTGATGACTGGAATAACAACGGTAACTTGGGAAGCCAAAAAGTTTATTTATTACTCATCCATCACTGCGCTATCTTTCCCTTGCAGTGACCTGATTCATACACTATTATTAGTAAAATTTCTGAAGGCTAAGATGGCCATTTAGAGTGACAGCAAGGGAAGCCAGCATGACCGAGTTGGTCAGAGGTGCTCTCCTCCAGGGAAGGAAACCAGATGGTGCCTGTGCGTGGCCACCAGTCTGTCCTGGGCGTAGTACTCATCTCGGCACCAGGAACAACATGCGTGCTGCTCTGCAGCCTCCAACACGCTATCTTCTCCAGAAGATTGTTGTATGTGTGGACACAGCGGACTGTCCTGCAGGGTAATTTGCGTGTATTGTTTTAAATTGACATCTAGAGGTGCCATATAAACATTTTGCCACTTACTGCTGCAGGAAGCAGTGACTTTTTTGCATGCTATTCCTCAGTTTACTGTGTAACAACCCAACTGACATCATCAGAATTTTCCAGATTACTGATCGTTATTCACGTCTACAGATACCAAAAAGAAAAGGAGACAAATCATGTGATAGGGAGGAAGAAGGGAACGGGGCTGGGGGGGGGGGGGGAAGGAACAGAGAAAAAGCTAAAATTTGCATTGAACAATTTGATAAGTGGAGCAATATGAAACTACAGCAGCAGAGCATTGGACCCCATTTCAGATGTATCATATAAAAGTAATTCGTGCCCAATGACATGGTGCTGCATCTCCAGGTGCCTTTGACCTTAGTAGCTTAAACTGGACTGACTGATCTAATGCCTAATTCTGTTCTTCAAACTTATGGTATGGCCATTGCCACATTTTGTTAAACTGTTGTAGATTCAGTAGCAGAAATACAATTTTTTGCTGCCTTCTCCTCAAGACCACTTTAATACTGCAGTTTGACTAACTCGTTGATTGCTTACCAGAAATCAAAGCTTAAATTGCACAAGTTAATATTTACGTATTTATCCATTATCATGTGTTAGTCAGCAAGTTCATTATATCCACTTTTGACCCTAAAGTATTTCATCATAGATTCATAATGCAGTGTGTAATTTTTAATAATTTCATGTATGATGCTTTCTCCAGGGAAGTAAGGATTCTTTCCAACTTAGATGTTTCAGGGTGGCTTGTGCAATAACTGAAACTAGGCTAAAATCTGAGGTAATGCACAATCAAAATGTCTGTTACATTATAGTACAGTACATTTCAATGTAATGTATTCTTTTCCTACGAGTACCATGACTAATTACTAAGTCAAAAGCCAATCATAATACACAAATGGCAGCAGTTTACAGACATGGCAATATGGCAACTATAGGGTTTTTTGTTGTCAACTTTGGTTAGTTTGTTTAATGTTATAGGCAGCGGGAAAGGGGAAGGCAAAGAAGAAACATGAGAACTGTTTTGTCTCACTTCTACTCCATAAAAATCCTTCTGAGATTATGTTGCCACCAACAGCACTTCTTACTTACAAAATTGATGCTACCCAGTGAATATTATCAAATTAGGTTGGTTATCATGCACGTCTTTTACAGCATATGGTGTTAATGGATTTCAGAGGCTGATAAATGCCTTTGTAGAACGGAAAGGCATGGGGAAAATGCAAGAGCTGGAAGATTCAGTTGCTAAATTCAAAGGAGGCTAGCTGAACAGGCCTAGTTACATTTTGCTGTCCGTCAGCTCATCATGGTCAATCTTTAATGCTAACTTCAAAGGAATAATAAGGAATGCATAGAAGACATCACACACACATCTCATAAAACAAAATTTATCTTTAATTTGTAAGTGTCAACAGCAGTACAAAAGATGGAGTGATGGTGAATAGATTAAGGGTAGAGAGGACAGTCTTGAGGTAAATGAGCATAAATAGGCAGTCTTATAGACACTCCCCTGAGGGGTCTAAACCCCTATCATGGCATATACTGTATCACCCAAGGATGACATGTTTAACATATCAGGAAAGCACCTTGTGCAAAAAAAAAAAAAAAAAAAATTAAAAAAAAATCCCCCCCACCCGAAACATGTAGGTAAGGTGCCAACATACACCAGAACATACTGTATATGGACAGTGCCTTTCAATTTTGTCTTTTCCATTAATAACTGAGGCAGAGGAGGAGAAGACTCTTAAAAGTACCACTGAAAGATTATTTAATATTTAATTTACCTCACGTCAATACTGCACAACAAAATCCAAGAAATCTGTTTATGCAATGAAGCAGAGCTAAGAATAACTATTCTCTTTTTTAAATTGAGAACAGATTTTTTTCTTTTAAATCAGTATCCTTAGCAAACTTTTTTCTTTTTTTTTTTCACTGTATCAAGAGGAGAGTGTGAGATGTGATGGCAACCTTTAAGTTCATTTAAAAACTTTACACTGGACTGTACAAGATTTTTTTGATAAACTATTTACATTTTCAGACTTTAAAACATATTCAAAGCAGCAATAGACACTAGTTTTTCCTCTAAACGCCCAAATAATTACCGGCCATGGGCCCAGGTAGGTACCTGCATTGTATATAGAATTTCTACAAAGAAAACCTGCCCATTCAGTTAGCCAGTGGGTGTCCAAAAAGCAGCCCTTGCTGTTAAGAGCTGCACCCACAGTGTTGCTATAGGAATCAAAGCATAGTACCTTGACAAGAGAGTCTCAGTTGTCCCAACAGCTCTACACAAACTTTACAATTTGAAACAGCAGCTAGCATGTCAGTCCAGCATGTCAGTGAATTGTGCTGATTAAATTAACATAGAGTACAATCTCACAATATACATCACAAACAAATTACAATGTCAGGAAATAAGAGTTACAGTAAGATAAGTTATGTAGTAACAGCTTATAAGCTTGTCTTAATGTAATAAAAAAATTTTTACATGGGAAATACAATAATGAATGAACATAAATGCTAAGCATTCTAGTTTGCTACAAGCTGAAGAAGGGTACAAGAAAAAAAACACGTTGCTTTCTAGAAAGCAAAACACAAATGACAAAGGAAGACAAACGGAGAATGCACACTAGCAGGTCTGCAATGTGCAGCATACAAACAGTTAAATATTTGCACATTCCCCATACTCCAAGAGCACCAAGGACCTCACTTGTGGTTTTTAGAAAGCGGAAATTACAAAGCAAGCCATGTCACTAAGTTGCTTTATAGCTTTCATATTGCCATAAATACCAATTTGATAAGTTTCCCTTTAGCCCAGTTCACCCCACCCCACCCCCTTTTTACCCAGCGTGTGATATCTCAGAATACTTCTTTGTCACCATTTCCAACAAACCTGGTAATTAAAAAAGGGCGATGAATTAAAATGAAATATATTTGCATATACATTTTTTTTTCCTTCTGGACATTACAGTATATCAAATATGTAGTAGGGTCTGAGAAAAATCACAGATATTAATGGGTTATATAAAAAAAAAAGTTTGGTGGAAGTTTTTTAAAGGAGTAAGTGTTTTGTAAAAGATCAAATGAGGTCATATAGTATTATTCCTTTAAAAGCACATGCTTAAGTGCCAACTTGAATCTTAAAAAAGCATGCAAAACACCAAGGGTCCAAGCCCACTTATTAACTTCTCCTAAAAACATGAAGAACTCTATCATACATTCTGCTGGCTGCATCTTGAGTGCAGTTGTTCGCACTGTGGCCCTGACTCAGCAAAGCTTGCCCCGCTTAACACCAACGCTTTACTGGTCCTCATGACCACCATGGAAGTACTAACTTGCTTAATATTAAGCAGGTAGATAAGTGTTTTGCTGGGGGAGGATGGGGGTGTTAATCTTGTCGTATGTTTTGCTAGAAAGTGATTTTGAATGCCATGCCTTTGATATGACAAAAAAAACAAAACCAGAGCGCCAATCCAGAGAGAGGACTAGGGTTTAGATTGCACTGGGAGGTGGTTGTGTTTGTACTCAAAGCAGGAACTGCCCACAGCTGACAGCCGTACGCTTTGCACGGGGTATCGTGTTTATTGTGACTAATGCTGCTGTTTGTTTTGCATTCCCATCCCGGAGCAGTCCCATCTTTTGCCCTCCCCCTGCCTCACGCTGCACCCAAATCCACTGATTTAGGAGCACATTGTGATCCCGCATATTCTCAGCAGGCAGTTTCGCAATCTCAATGGTGATGCCCAAACATACAGGCAGACCAGAATTGGGCCACTTCATCAGAGTAATTTCTCCATGTAAACATGAACCCTGGAAAGCAGTTCTGTTTCCATTAAGACTTCTATCTTCCATTTTTATGAAATATGAAGTGAACTATACTAGCTGATACCAGACTGTTTTGGGAGTGTTCTCTTGAAAATAAGTACTTTATAATTTTCCAAAAAGAAAATATATTGTATCTGTTAATTAAATAAACTGTTCTCAGAGAAAATAGTGTTACTATATTTGTGCATTACCTGAATGGAGTTGTTTTTTTTTCAGTCAGAGTTATTAGGGGCCTCAAACACTATGCTTAAAAAGAAATTCCGCAAGTCCTTTTTGTGTATTGTCTGAACATTTTCCCCTGGTATTATAGCCTAATATGACAATAACATGATTTAATGAATGTAGAAAATAAAGGTTTGATATTATTAAGTCTTGACTGCATTGCAAGAGTCACCTTAGTCATGATAATATTTCCAAGGATATGTTTTTGATTTCCAAATGTCAGTCTTGTTAAGAAGTTAAATACCTCATCAGTTTGACTTGGATTCTGAAGACTGTGTTTCCTATCAGATATATCAGAAATTTGGTATGTTTAATGTATCACCTTTCTAAAAAAGAAGAAAGTATTCTGTGTTTGTGGAATATGCTATTAAAAATCAGTGAGAGCACAAGTGAGGCATCTTGCTGTCCCAGCTACAGGTCCACAATACTGCGCTCACACTGCGGGTGTAAATTCAGCATCTACATGAGGTACAGTGACTTGTCAGCATTTAATATGGACCAACATACACTGATATAGAACAAAAGTAAATACATAACTTATACTTCACTAAGTATCCATGAACAAAAAATAAAATTCTATTTCCTATGTTATATTTACACAATTTAAAAAAATTCTAAAATGAGATGGTAAATTCATCAAAAACTTTGTTTTGAGCTCCAATTAATAAAGTAAAAATGTTGGTTTTTCTCCTTATGATTGTCCTTCCTTGATTTCTAAAGACGTTTTAGAGCCAATGTCGGCTAATAAATAGAATAAAATGCTCATATGCACGATTCAGATTCAGATATGTTCCTCCCATTCCCCCAGCCAATAAATGCAATTTTTACCAGCTGGCGATTCCTGAACAGCCAGTCATTTTCAAGAATGGGGCTTTAACATACAGAGCATTAGCGCTGAGGCAGGGCTGGAGCTAAAACAAAGTGTTCATACATACATGTATTTTGCATAAATAAATGAAATAACAAGACATAAAAATGACTCAAATCCGGCAACTGTGAGGCAGGCCCACACGAGTCGAAACAGATGACTTTTGTTCATGTAGTTTTCGTACAACAGTTTCACATTAGTCAGAAGTGATAAAAAATACCATTTATATCCAGTGCTTATAACACTTACGAAACAACATCTGTGAGTGTATGTTTTTTTGTACTACAAGCAAAATCAAGTTTCAGTCCTAAAGAACAGTCCTTTGTTCTCCACAAGCCTGCAGAATATTATTTTGGCATGGTCATAAAATTTTAAAAAATTAACCAACTAATCTAAATGTTTGCCTTTGTGCAAAAAAAATAATTACATAAAATACAATGCTAGCAATACAGCATTCTACCTATGCAACAAAACCAGAAAAAAAAGAGAGCAAGAGAAAAAGAAAGTGATATGGGGGGAGGGAGAGATACTTCTAACAGGAGCATTATGTAAGACATTAATAAATAGCCATTTTTTTAGGAAATAATGGTATCCTCCTCCCAATCTGAGCTGAATGTATTAAAAACAGTTCAAATTCCCAAGCAATTATAAGAACAAAACCCACTTTCTATAGTACCTTAGCCAGCTTAAAGAGGGCGCTCACCAGCTAGCGACACAGCATATGCCTTTAAAGTCTTGGCTAGACCAGTTTATTGCTTATTAGACATGGACTCAGAACACAAATAAATATTAAAAATATAGCATTTTGTTCCAAATTACAAAATGGTCAGAGAAATTTGACCATTGTGTTTCTATGCCATAATCTTTATAAATTGTCCTGTAAATTGAACAATCTTCTTTGTTTTGGGGGTTGCTCTCGCACATTTAAATGTGGTTCCTGCAGTGGCAACAATAGCTATCTCTGCTCAAGTAGGTATTAGTGGGGCTACGAGGAAAATGACTGCTCTCAATACAGCATCTTGTCATTGCACCTCATTTGAATTTCTGCAAGACAGTATGATAGCACGAGGATAGCCAGCATTAAAACTATACTTCTTTCATTGTCTGGGCCCTAAACAAAGCCCATTCATCTCTGTGGGAAGATTCCCACAGACTTCAAGAGGAGCAGCTCTAGTCCCACCCATACCTCTCAGCCTGAGTCTGAGTTTATCACCAATGTGCTGCACATATCCAATTCAAAATAAAAGCTGAGGGGGTTGAGGAGCTTCTGCACATGTATTCATCAGTCCCATTGGATCTGTAGATACATATATACAGTGATATATTTGTGAACAGGAGTGGAGTGTGAGGAAAAAAATAAGGCAATTTCTTTTCTGTCTCTGAAATTTAATAAATTCACAGTCTTTGAATATCTCTCTCGTATATTTCCCAGAATTTTCTCTAGCAATTGCATTGTTTCTGGTAGTCATACAAATAAAAATTTTAGTTTCTGTAGCATCTTACATCCAAAGATCCCAGAACACTTGACAAGCGTTCATCAAAATCTGGGTCACATTCCCACATGACTAATATTCAATAAATATTTTTGATGCACCATTTTCCCAGCTTAGCAAGTCAGATATTTGTGTGGCCTTCCCTCCCCCACTAGGAGTCTCACATATAAATCACTGCATAAATACTTAAGGTAGCAAACAGTTCCTTCAGGTGACAACAGGAACATGATGTACAGAGCCATGATTCACTGCAGGATTCTACAGGCCCTAAAAATTCATTGTGGTGGACTCTACATGCAGATTGAATTTTACATCTGCTTTTGCTGTCTAAGTATAGAGGTTTATAACTATAAACACAATTTTTTAGGAATACTTGTACTGTATGTACATATAAAAGTACTCACTTTATTTTGCATTACATATAGCAGAGTGTTTCCAAGTGCTCCTTGAACGTACAGTGCTACAGGAACAACTGTATTTCTCACTCATAAATGTCATGTTCATTTTAGTAGCAGGTGCACTTTGATTTTCATATACCTTTGTAATTTAGGGGAGGAGAAAGAAGGGGGTCTAAAATATCAATAAGGAATTGTAAGTGTAATGCCACCAACAGTACTTTTAAAAATAAATATTAAGTATTTGGACCCTTGACATTCTGGAATGAATAAATTATTTAAGAGAAAATGTGTTAAGACTGAATGCAAGGGTTAAAAGCAAAGGGGTAAAGAATGTAATCAGAGGTGGCCTCACACTGCTAAGACAGGCCCGTCCATAGCTGGTGATCGCTCTTTTGTGCTTACTTAAAATTTCACACTAATGGCACATCAAGAGGCAAAAGCAATTGGGCACATGCACTATGGCAACCATGTTCACTACTTAAGAATATCCTGTCTCCAGATTCCTGAGTACTTTACCATATTCTGGAAAAAATTAGGTTTTATATATATTTTTTTAAGATGTCAAAGGATTGTCTAAGACTTTACAGTGTCTCCTTTAAGACTTTTTTTTTTAAATGTTAAGATTCAAAAGTTATGAAAAGTTTGGCACATCAGAAGTTCAGCTATACATATGGAAAAAAATGGAATTCAGAGACTATTTTTTAAAGACGAGCTATGATGCACAGATGTGCACACTTGCGGACTTGTTCTGCTTCACAATATGAAATCTGCAGGTTTTGTTTTCTAAAATAATCCAGAATAAAAACACATTCACAACCTGTAGGCTGGCACAGCATACCTGAGTGAGAATGTATAACCCCCATCTAAAACAGTAACTTAAACCTTTATCAGCATCCAAAAGGAAAAAGACAAAAGGTAAGACTTGTAAGACAGCTATTGATTCATATAGGTTTTCAAGTCCTGATGTCTGATATTTATAATATATGTCTTCATCTAAATTAAAAAAAAAAAAACAAAACAAAAACAAAAAACCCAAGTTCATGAAAAATTAGGGAAACAATCTGTCTCACACATTAAGAAACATTTAAGACCATTCTGCTGATGTAACTGTAGGAGCCACACATGCATGCAGGCTCTTTAAGAACTTTTGTTCAAAAAAAACCCAAAAAAACCCAAATGAGTCTGAGTACTTTAATTCTGTGAATACTCCTCAGTTGGCACTGACTGCCTCGTGGGCTTCATTTTCACTGCTATAGTCTGATTTGGGATCATCCTCATAGTCCTCGTACATTTCTATTTCATCCTCTCCATTTATCATTTCATTTCCAGCAAGGCTTCCGCTGTCCGTCTTCATACCATAAGTGCTTTGAATGACGGGGATGCTGGGCTCAGGGCTGGCAGAGGTGCTTGAGCAATCTGATGTCATCTGAGGTGATGGTGTGGTAGTCGCCATAGTAATAGCACCAGGATAGACAACCCCTGTTCCTGTGGTGATTGGAATTTGAGGCTGTTGTCTGGAAGGAACAAAAAAAAAGAGGGGAACGTGATTTCCTGTGTTCAGAGGAGAGAAGACGTTTGCATGTCCAAATGAAAGAAAAGCAGGTGGCTTCCTCGAAAGGCTGATGCATACCTCTGGGGTTCAAAGTCTGGTCTTGTATGGCATTGGTTCATCTTAGCTTCCCCCAAGGACAACTAGAGAGTAAACTGTTTATTAACTACCAAACATTGATTCTTTTATGTATTTTATGTGTTAATTTAAACCATAATGCAGGCTAGCGCTTGGATAGAGATCATCAAAACACTTCAGGCACCTGTGCGATGCCTAAATGCTACTGTAGACATCACGTATCCAAAATACAAATCCTCCAAATTCCTGACAAGCGCTTCTGTTAAGGAGGGGACCTCAAGATTACCTGTAAGTACCTAAAATGGCAGATAGGTGACTAAGTAACATTGTCTAACTATATGTTATTTACTATTTAAGTGCTAACTAGACTCCTGTGTCACTTAGAAATACTTTTAATAGTTCATTTCTGGCTTTTGATTTTTATTTTAATCCATGATCAGAATGCCATTTGCTCTTCAGGATTTGATGTGTAAAACCAAGTTTTTGAAGCCAAGTACTTGAAAAAAAGAAAAAATGTTCTTTTTCTGTGGCAATGGCAGTCTACAGAAATTAAAACTTCCTCCTGAGGACCCAGTGTCAGATCTGATTTATTCTGACAATGCAAATACACGGGAAGACTCAATTAAGGGGGCGCTGCCTCTACTTTTGCCACGTCGTAACTTTGTTTACAAGGTTACAACATTACCTGTGCATTGTTGTCTAAAATTAAACTAGGCTTTTGTCACTACCTGTCAAGCAATTCAACACAAGCTTTACTGTTAGCATGTACATAGTTGTACTAAGTGATGCAATGTCTCTTCTTACAGTGATGTATGTATATTCAAATGCTTTGCTGACTAAAGGTCAGGTTGCTGAACCCATTCCATGGTGAAGCCCTTATTGGCTACAAACTAATTAAATCTACTCCTTACATATGGGTTAATTAACTAATAATATACTTTCTATATTAAAACACTCATACAAATGTTCTCTTATTATTTCTGGGTGATTACCTTTAGTAAAGCTAAGAGAAAACGAAGGGATGTAACTTGTCTGAAGGAAGAAAATCTACATCATACTTTAGATGTATCACTGAATGAATATACTGCAGTACTAAAAATACCCAAGTGTCCTGGAAGATGCTGGTTTAATATTGGCTTGGTATTGAACGTACATGCCAATTTACATAATCTATTTAAAGAATCATGTATTTCAATGTATTCCCAACCTTCTGTAGAGCAATATTTACCAAGTATTAGCGAACTATTACAAAATTTTAGCAGGAGAAACAGTGTCAGATATGTTTGAATAGTCTAAGGAATCTATAACTTCTTGACCAGTGTGTCATTCTGTGCTAAAATTAATAAGGACATTCCATAAACTAGTCTCTCACAAATCCTTAACCATTGGCTAAATCAATACACAAAATAATGCAAAGCTTATTTACAAGACCTTAATTGTTGAGTTTTTATTGTTCATTGATCAAACTAATTTTGATAAATATCACACTACAGATTTACTGGGAAACCAAAGTCCTTCAAGTCCTTCACTCTGTGTAAGATAATATTAAAATAGCATGTAGTACTGTCATATCTGATACTGCTATCTTGACTCTTAAAGCCTCTCCACAGCCTGAGAAATTCAAACATCTGTTGTATAAGTATGGTACACCTGGCTAGAAGCGAGCAAAAACATCGCAGTAATTCATTTGACACAGTCATTATACTCCTGTTTGCAAATGATGATTTGCAGATGATTTACAAACAGCTAGGGATTTTTCACTAAATTTTCACTTTTTAAATGGTCTGATAAATGTTCTGTGAAAACAATTTTCAGCCAATGTATTTGCTTGCAAGTGATTTTCTGCAAACATCTTTCAATACTTTATCCATAAAATTGAACACCTACCCCACAAGGGAACATTTCTGTTTTAAGATTATATGTTGTCAGGAGTGTAAACTATTACTGTTAAAACCCCACATGTACCTCCTCCACAACTTTTATACACAGAAAATGTTTGCATTAATGACTGTTTCCACAAAGCAAAGGAAAAAGAAACCCACACATGGTCACAGCAAAATTCTACATAGTTGTCAGCAGGCCATACACACTTAGTTCTCTCTAATCTGCTCATATAACAACTGCTGGTACTAATCTTTTCCCAATATTTCTTAGCATAAGTAAATTCACAAAACAAAGCACCCCCAATATTTCATCAAAGAACACCACAATATTAATACCAAAAGATGGTATGTTGGAATGATGGAAATGTTATGATGGAAAATGTTGTCTTTGCAACTCTTCTAATAAGAGTTGTAGAATATACTCAAAGAATGATTGAGTGCAAGCTGCTCTTGTGTTACAGGTGACACTAAGAATCAGAACTCTAATATTCACGCCTACCTCTCCCCCCCAAAAAGTTTGCATTTTTTTAGAAGCAAATTGATGATCTATAAGCAGCAGGAAGGAAAAAAATATCTGTTTAGGACAACGTTGTGACATGATGATGAAATGATGGCTGTCAGTGTTAAGCCTAAGGGACAGACTAAGTTAAGAAATTCAGATATTCTTTCAAATGTGTATCAAGTTATCAAAACTCTTTTGCATACCCACATTTCAATGGGACAGGGTATATTTGTCCAAGTACCACCCATTCTAAAGTATAAAGGGAGCAGGTTATCTGAGCATAATGAAGCAGAATTTACAGAGATACATTTTACTTGAGAGTGCATTAAATCCATGGCAACTATAGAATCAATCTAACTGGTAAAGAAGTTGACCGGCATAACAGGGAAGTTAAAGGCTTACTGAATTTTCATTCAATGATGCAGTTCTTTTTTATATGTTAAACAAAAATCAGACATGGTGTGCATGGCTGCTGTTGGGTGGGTACTAACTGTGAGCTTTAAATTACCTATATCTCACCATGGAACTGTAAACGTGGTAACTGTATGACCTAAATGGGAAGTTTCTCAAATTGCTATCCATTGCTAGCAAAAATATGCTAGCACTTAAACATGGGCACCCACACCCCCCCAATAAATGGACACCTACCTCTCACTTGAGCCCTATTATTATTTAGAGCTGATCAGGTTGTCACTGTAAATTCTGTTCAAATTGCTGCATTACATCCCAGAAAGCTTTATTTTAAGATATCACAAACTATATGGATGGCATATGTTACTGGAGATGAGTGTTATCATTCGCTAATTAGATTTTATAGGATGGGGAGGGGAGAAGAAATTAGAGCATTTCTTTAAATTCTAACCACTCTCAGTGAAAGGACGAGTTGGAGTTTCTGACCTATGACTCTGGCCATTATGTTTTCTCTTATTTATAGTTCTTAAAGGCTTTCATGTTAATAGTATTTTTTTATAGCATTAAATTCCACATGTTTTATCCTTGTATGTAGCTAAAGTTTTGCCCATCATAGGACCTTGGAGTGAGGAGATAAAAGCATACTTCCCTGAATCACAGAATTGTAGGAGCTGGAAGGGACCTTCGGAGATCATCTAGTCCAACCCTCTGCCAAAGCAGGGTCACCTAGAGCAGGCTGGACAGGAACGGATCCAGGCGGGTTTTGAATATCGCCAGAGGAGACTCCACAAACTCTGTGGGCAGCCTGTTCCAGTGCTCATTCACCCTCAAAGTAAAGTTTTTCTGCATGTTCAGACTGAACTTCCTGTGTTCCAGCTTGTGTCCATTGCCCCTTATCCTGTCACCAGGCACCACTGAGAAAAACCTGACCCCATCCTCTTGGCACCCACCCTTAAGATATTTATAAGTATTGATGAGACTCCCTCTCTGTCTTCTCTTCTCCAAGCTAAACAGTTCCAGGTATCTCAGCCTTTCCTTGTAAGAGAGGTGCTGCATTCCCTTGATCATCTTTGTAGCCCTCTGCTGGACTCTTTCCTACTGGAGTCTTTCCCTGTCCTTCTTGAATGGGGGCGCCCAGAAATGGACACAGTACTCCAGATGTGGCCCAACCAGGGTAGAGTAGAGGGGAAGGATGACCTTCCTTGACCTGCTGGCCATGCTCTTTTTAATGCACCTGGGGAGACCATTGGCCTTCTTGGCCAATGCTATACTGCAAGCTACACGTTACAGTTCAACACAGCTGCACATGCATGTTTTCTGCCTGGTTAAGATTTCCAGAACCCAACATAAATCTTCCTATCTCTTCAGATCTGTGAGGAATGGTGACTCATGGCTATGTATCCTGGCTTCAAACTACTCCTGCCTCCACCATCTCTTCTTTGCCAAAGAAATCCTTATGTGGCCAATTACTACAGGTCACTTCCCTATCTGCTCTGCCAGCATTGCTAAAATGTCTGCCCAGTCTGGGGTCAAAGATATGGCCCAAAATACATAAATATAAAAAAGGCTGTAACATGAAAAATCTTAGACCAATTGACCTGCTCACAAGTTTGTGGCATTAAAATTCTTAGGATTTTCCTGGAGAACATTTCACTTCTGACTTTTGCAAAACTAGCTAAACATTTAAATTGGCAAATTGCCATTGTTTTCTGATTCCTTCCCAACTATTTTCTGACAGCTCTTTCAATGACTGAAGCAAAATCGATTGCATTAAGGAAAATGCTTATATGCTACATGCCCCTGAAACTTACATTTCCATAAGGAGTGAAATAACAGTAAATCTCACAAAAGCACCCATTGTGTACTTACTTTAAATTCAAGCTACAGCAGTATAATATCACAGCCTTATTCAAAACCGTAGTCTAGCAACATTCAGACTATGTGTGTACAGTAGTTATAAACACTATAAAGACTTTATTCTAAACATCTTACACTGGCAAAACACAAAAAAGTTACTGCTTACATCATTTTGCAGAGAAATGTATGTATCATACTGGCATTCAGAGTGTATTAGATTGTAAAAATGACTGAGAATTGAATTATTTCTGTAAGACAAGGCAACAAAAGAGACTCTTAGCTTAAAATGTCTGAATTTATGGTTTATATATGATCCATTTGTAAGTTCACATTTATTTATGCATTACAAAAAAATCACTATTGAAGATAAATTGTAAATCACTTGAAGTCTGCTCAGGGATTAACTTATGCTGAAGTTATCATTCACAATTTCCCATTAATAATTTTATTATTAAAAATACCTCAATTATTTTAAAGACATGGCTGCCTTGAGATTCAGCTTCCACTAGATTAAAACCAGCAAGTTTTTAGTATACTCTGCATTACACATGAATTATTTCTGTGTATTATCTGCCTCATTTGGAACAAAATTCATTCACGTAGGGCTGCAAGAGGAGGCCTACACCATTTTAAGTTTCACTCTGTTCTTTGAAATAATTGCCAGTTTCTAGATTTTTGTGCTGGTCTATCACATATATAACATTTATCTCAAAACATGAATTTCCTGCCCAATTTATTGCAAGAAATCTTCATTCTCATTTAATTCATTGGAAGCTTTTCTTCAAAAATCAGAACAGACCCTGGCCATACATTAGCTTATTTCTCTATTTGATTTTAAAGCCTGGCTACTTTGTATACTGAGATTCTCTAAACAACTTTTGTGTGTCTTTGCAATGTTTATCAAAGCATATAGCTCAGTGAAGTAAGCAGTATAAGATTTTTGCATCTTAAAAGTTCAAGCAGTATAAAACTCTTTCTATGTTTGTGGTAGGGGGTGTTTTAGTTACACACACAGCATGATTATTCTGTGCTAGCCAATGGCTCACCCAAGGGGGTGTGATAGGAGCTAACCCTTACTGGATTGCTTAAGCCATAAATGTACATTTGGTGTAAGAGAATACCAAACACAAATATGAAAGAATATTTTTCTTGCTATGTATACTTTCCTCTGGTGACCTTTTGAAGGTCTATCTTTCTCTTCACATGTCTCCTATTTATCTTTTTATTCTGTGATGATAATTTTTTGCCAATTTGGCATACCCATTTCCAACTTAATCGGTATGTTCTTTAAGAAAGAGGAAAAAAAAGGAGGATTTCAAGCAGTATGAAGCACTAGGCACATTTCATTAGAGTCCATTTTGTACTTCTGTTCTCTGTCTTACACTGAAATATTTACTGTAAACGTAGAATCAATCCTAAAAACCACATTTGTCTCCTATTTCATTCTGAAAAGGAAATGGCATCTCAACTCTCACGTCTACAATTCTGAAGGACAGTTTATGCTGTTTGTGTCATCAAAACAGTGGTAAAATGAAGGGTGTACAAGGTCAGTTAGGAAAACTGTCCCAGCTGATGCCTTATGTGATATTTACATTAAACACAAGGAAGAATAAGTTTCAGAAGCTGTGGGGCTTAATTACTGTGTTTCACTTAATTATAATCTGATTTGGATGAAAAGTTGCTTTTTATTATTCAGTAAACTCTTCTGCTGAAATAAATGATACCATGTTTTAGGTTTCATTTCAAAAAAGCTGTCTTGGTCTCATTTTTTCAATTTTTTTGCTTGGTCTCTATCAATAATTTAGTTTTAATTTTTTTCTTTACAGAAGAAAGCAATTTGGGACAACAGTGGGAAGTCACGGAAAAGCATGAAATAATTTTTAAAATCAAAGCCTGTTTCCTCAGTATCAAAATTTATATTCATATTGAACGGCAACATGGATCTCATTTCACCTTTATTGAATGCATCCATTAGACTTCATACCCCCTTTCTCATCACTTGTAGAACTAAAAGCCATTGTTTCTGGTAAAGTCCACTGCGTCTTTATAAGAGTGCACAAAGGTAATTTACTCTTAGTTTAAAGCTTCTTTGGCATGGATGGTGAAGAGCATGTGGACTTAACATAAATATGAATTAGAACCAATCCTTTCAAGAAAATGATGACATTCTCATGGTCATTGTGATCATACTGTCTGATACATGATAAATATGTTACATTTAGGTTGCACAGTTGTTTTTTTCTTTTTAAATCAGTCATTAAGTAGGCACTTACAGAAGTTTTTTAAATCCATCCTCCATATTCCATATTTAGCCACCATTTCCAATGTGTAATATGCTACTGCTTAATACTGGTTTGAATTAGCAAACAATTCTCAAATTGTTCTGACTGCTGTTTTGGCATTTCTTTTGCATTTCTTGTCTAAATGTGATTTGGTCTGTCAATCTGCTTTGGAAGATATAAGCTAGAGTTTCATTCCCTCAATGTGAATATAATTTGTGATGTGATGTATAAATTCACATTTCTATTTAGAGTTCTATGTACAATTTTGGTGGAAGTCTATTAGTAAACAATTTCCCTTAGAGTGAAGAATAAAAAACTATGTCAAAACTGTGGACTGGAAGGCTATTTCAAGATATCAAAACCACTTCTGTTTACTGATTGAAGAGAGAGCCCACATTGTTGCAGGCTGTACCACAAAATAATTGACTGCAACAGGAGTTCTGCATCCCAAGCCAAAAATGAGGGCACATAATCGACGTGAAGGTCAATTATCTGGTAGCAAAGTACTCAACAAAAGGAGACTATTGTGATTAGAGAACTAAGCAGAACATTGTGAATTTGGAAAGGCTGGCAGTGGAGATAGCTTTTCAAATCTCTGTAAACCACCAGGAACATTGTATTAGAGCACTGAGCATCACAGATTAATTCATAAAAAAAAAAACACCACAGAAGAGAGAAATCAGTTATGGTGCAGTTGTTTCACTGGACTTTTGTTATTTTAGCATGTAGATTTTTCGTAGTGCTGCTTTCTCTGCTGAAGACTAGAGCATATACTGGTAAAAAAACCACAATGTTTTTCAAACCATGCCAGGATCTTTTTGAGCCATATATTCTGAGTTGTAAGTCTACCCATTCTACTTATGTGCTACTTGAAAGACTCCTCCTAAAATATTTATTTTTAAAAAATATTTTGTCCAGAGTTTCATATATAACAAAATTCCTAATGGCCTCATGCTATGATATCATTCATTCATGTGTGTTCCTAATGTAACTGCTATTACTCCTGTCCCTTTCTCCCCTCTCCTGACTCATTCTATACTGGAATAATCTTTTTGTCTTTGTTCTTGTCTTAATTTAGGAAATGATCCTGGAGTCATTACTAACCCAGAATGGATTAGCTTACTAATAACTCACAGAAGACATGATTCAAACCTTTCAGGCTAATGGGAAACAACTTCTTTTGACTTTAAAGAATTCCACAATCAGTCTCATAATCAGCATTCAGTGGCAAGCTGATAGCTCCATATTCCATGGTATATCTTATGTTTTTAATAAGGTTTTACAGGTTCAAATCCTTACCTTCTAAATTACATTAGTCTGACTTAAACAGATAGGTCTATTTGTTTTCAAACAGCATGCTCTGTCTTTGAAAACAATTAAAACAATAGTACTTACCCTACAGTAAAAAACTGCCTCATCTCCTGTCTTCGAGACCTCATCAGTTGTTTGTATTCACCAATACGCAATTTCTTTCCATCAACAATGCAGGTACGTTTTGGTCGAGGTTTGTATTTGTAATTAGGGTACTTTTCTAGGTGGATTTTACTTAGCCGTGCCTGCTCTTCATAATAAGGTTGTTTCTCTTGATTTGACATGGACTTCCAGCGAGATCCTATTGATACAAAACATCAGTGAGTGCTCAAGTATAGCAGGTTTAGCTTTACACATACACATTCCAACATGCCTTCTTGCCATTATAAACAAATTTTAAGTAAGTTAATTAAATAAACTTATTTGAATTTACACGAGCCAGCACATATATTGGGATGCACAATGTGAGACACCTTAAAAGAACCTTGACTTTCAGTTGTTGCTGCAGACCAAATGTATGTAAATCTGTTAAATAGGTGCACTTAAAATCAAGTTACTTTTCAAAATCTCAGCCTCATGCTGCAAAACAGACTATTTAATTTTTTATGATATGAGCATTAATCTGTGAATAATTCTATACCTTTGTAATACCACTCACAGTATTATGGTTAAGTAAGATCTACAACCATACTTTTACTGTTAAAAGCTTAACACATTGCCTAGGGATACATGCTGCTTTGATAGTTTTATGAGGATTTGCTCCTACTAATAGATATTAATACCTTACTGTGTACCAGGAAAAAAAATATCAAGACCTTATAGATTCCACAAAACCATGAAAAATCCCTTGCTGTCTGGGTGTCTTAAATTTACTAATCTTCTGATATAAGCTTGGCATAATATTGGCACCTGACCATGTTTTAAAACGAATTATGCATATTATCTTCCAGCCTGTTGTAATAAATGCACTGAACTGCACTGAGAAAGTTACATTTAACAAACTTATATTCTTTAAAAAACAAAAAGAAAACAGAAAGCACATTGTAATTATATACACCGCTTCAGGTACTGTAAACTCTTGTTGAAAGCTGCACCAATAAAAAAGTTAAAAAATTAACACAGTGTACACAGGAAAAGGAAAAAAGTATTCAGATCTCTTGTATTGTTTATAAGGAGCTATCTAAACACTTGAATAGAGAATGTTGGTTTTGGTGTGGGTATTTTTTTTCCAGGGGATAAGAAATGCAGAAAATAGCTTTTTGGTGTCTTTTATATGAATAAAACGATTACAGCTGTGGTAAACGTGGGTGGAAGCTATTCTTTTACCAAGATTTTTCATACATCAACAAATGGAAAAGTTGTATAAATATTATCCGTAGCCAGCAATACTCTGTGTCAGTTCTAATATTTCAGTCTCTTTTCTCATTGTCCTGGAAAACTTGCACAGATCTTATATGGACTTATTTGTGGCAGAGCAGATACTGACAGGTTAATTCCATGGTTAACAAACACTCAATTGCTGGCACTTCTGAAATATTTATGCTGGAAGTTTACATTTTAATGAATACAGTTACTATGTCCTAATAGTTTTTTCACAGAATGCACACAAATAATATAGATTCCCTATGGCTGCCAACACTGAAACAGTGCAGGTTTTATACAAAAATGAAAGGCTATTCATATAACTTACTTATATGGTAGACAAAAATATGAGAACTACTAAGATTTTGGAAGTTTTAGGACAAAGCAGCATTTATTTCTATGTATTCTTGCCTCTGATTGAACTAACATGCAACAAACTTTCGTAAGAAGGTATTTGAACTCAAAGTTCACAATAAACTGATTACAGAGGAAACTTGATTTTTACTTTTATTTATTACGAGTTACATTTGGAATCTGTCTTTCACTTCAAAGACTCAGAAAGCAAATATAGGTTTTAACATTTCACCACTCATTTTCACGTATGTTTCTAATTCTCTGGAGGGGTCCTAAAAAGCAAATAAAAATTTCTCAAAAATGAGCCAATTAATTTGCACAGTGGCAAAATATAAAAATATAAGCCATGATATATTCCCTGATCATCCCAATCTATACAAATTAAATACTAACTACAGTGTCTTTTAACTAAGCAATATTTTAATTGTATGATACTAGTGCTTCCTTAGCTTTTTGAACATTGTAGTATTTTGAATCAAACATCATTTTGCATACGAGAAGGTATGTATGTACATGCCTTTTGAACTGTGCCAGGTTTCTTTCTTTGACACTGCACTGTCTGACATAAACCTTTGATTTTGATTTTGCAGTGCATTAATTTTTTTTCCCAGTAATTACTCCAGCAAGGACTATTTTGCACTCAGGAGATTTGTAGTTCAGGTGATTTCTAATAGGATCTTGGAATTAGACCTTTTATCAGGATACACTCTTGCAACAGATTTCACAAAACATTCCTTTTGAATGCTGCTAAGGCTTTAAAGCATGTTGTGACTCTGCTGTTGAAAATAAAAAGTATTAGGGAAGGGGCAGAAAGGGAAAAGGAAGGGAATGAAAAGAAGACAACGCATGAGTCTTCATTTATATGAGTTTCAGTAATTCCAATTTCAGTGAACATTTCCCAAATGGAGTACGTCCTAAAATTAGAGAAGTTGCATATCTGAGAAGGAAGTAACTAGCCTATGTCACCAATATAAATAACCTCATCTTTACACAGCTCCAAAAATAACTAACCTCTGCCAATTGACACAGCTACAGCAGAGTCTTCTGAGTTTCTCTCAGTTTTGGTTTAGTCACAGTCGTGATTTGTTCATTGTCTTGCACTTACCTAGGATTTTGCTAATGTTGGAGTTGTGCATGTCAGGGAAGGCTTGGAGAATTTTTCGGCGCTCATCCTTTGCCCAAACCATGAAAGCATTCATTGGTCGTTTGATGTGTGGTTCGCTGCTGGCTCGGCCCCGTGAATCCCGGTAGACTCGAGCTTCAGCCACAGTGGCACCTCCTGTTGGCCAACAATAATACTGCTGTAGTTTAGCTGCAGAGCCATTCATTGCTTTACTTCCTGTAATGTCAGGGCAGGAAGAAACAAGATGGATGCAAAACATTATTACGTGGATTACACAAGCGCTTTCAGTGCTGTGTTTATTTTAGCCTCATTCTCTTTCTCTCTCTCTTTGATGCCAGGTCTATGAGGGAGAGAGACAGAGAGAAAGGCTATCCAGTGATTTCAGTGTAATTGATCAGGCTCATGCAGCTGAAGGCATCAGCAGCTGAGTGAGGAGACAAATTGATTGGTATTTCTCCAGTTAAGGCACGGAGATTTGAAAAAGTTTCCTTTTGAGACTTTAACATAGTATATATGTTCTGAATGCTCAACAAAACTCACATACAAGTTACACTTGAGAATCCAAACTGATGTAGACTTTCACTTTGCTTCTTGAGCAGTGAAGCACATGACAAACATTTCATAAAATAAATTATATAGTACACCAGGAACATGCTGCTAGTTGTATGGATCTGATTATATTTGGAGCTGAACATTATAAAGTTGCATCTGCTTTAGTTGAATTTTAGATGTGTCTTGGAGCATTGGATCACATATATGTAATTAAACTGTCTGCCTTCAACAGGTAGATGCACAGCATCCTGTAGCTTCTGGAATGGAAGGCAAGAACTCCAGCTTCTCCTTGCCTGCTGTACTTTATGTACGCCAGTGTCCCACCGTTACCCACCATCAATTCAACTCATACCTGCTAACCTTAACCAGTTTTTTTAATGCATCCAGCCCTGCTTCTGGACCACAAACAGCAAAGCTTCACGGGGGTTTAGAGTTCACAGAGGTATGAGAACTAGTTAATACAGGAGAATGAGATAAACAAGCCTGGATAAGGCATGTTTTCACCAGAAAAACTTCTGGAATTGTGATGATAACATATGTTTTTAGTGTTATACCTTAGCTATAAAAGAAAGGGGGAAAGCCTTTATAATGGGAGAGTGACATACTTGGTCTTAGGCCTCCTCAAACTGTTAATATAATTTAATACCTTGAAAAAACAAGGTACATGAAAACAAATTAGCACAACAATAGGTCTCCACTTTTTGTAAACTATTACAGCACCCAATACAGATTTACTTGCCAAAACCCAGAAGATTATTTCTTTACGCTAAGTAAAACACTGCAGATTTACCGATTTCAGTGATTGACCTACAAATTTTTAATTGTGCAAAAGCTAAGTTTCCTAATTTAGTGTGGAAACACTTTATATTGGGTATACCATTTAAAAAATTCTATGTAGGAAATACATTTACATGAAAAAAGTCGTAATATAGAGGATGCATAACTAATACACTACCTTTTTGCCACCAGGTCCACAGTACATTAATTTCATTTAAAATGCACTGACCATACAGGATAAATTGATTTTGCTTTATATGGTGTTGACAGCCATGTTTATTGTGCAGTGAAATGTAGTGTAGTTTCAAGCCAACTAGATCTATCAACACAGGGCAATATGCTGACTACTGGGCCAGATGAAGACATACATTACCCTGAGAGCAAAACACTCATTCGTATACGGCAGTGTCTTCTCCTGAGGATCACCATGGTAATTTATGATGCCTCCAATGCCATTACTTTACAACTGACACCAATTTGGCAATTTGTATACTAACATGCGTGCACATAAAAGAAGACAGGTTTGTGGCAAATGTGAGATGCAAAACTATTTTAATACATTGTAAGTTAAGTACCATGCTACAGGTGTTCAGCATTTAAAGCTGACTGCAGCTGCAGTCAGATTTTTATTGCAAAAAGGAACAGTAGTTTTGCTAAGCGATCTGCATGTAGGACGAGTTTAGGGATGTGTATGGCTAAGGAGGCTCTCTGTCCATTGTTGTCAGAAGGCTTGGAACATGCGTATCATATATACCATCTTTTGAGAGAGAATATATTTATTGTGAAACTATAATAAGTTACAAACATAGTAAGTCAACACTGAAACATTTATTGAGATGAATGGCTATATAATTTGAGAAAAATCAAATATATCATGTACTGGTTGTTCCATCTTTTAAAATAATGCCATAAAATTTGTAACTAGTATGTGGACAATTAGGAAGCTGGTGACAAGTTGAAAAATTAAATTACTTTGATGCAAAAGTTGTTACTTGTTATTCAGCTACTCTACTCACAACAAAGGAAAGAAGACATATTTGAATCCACATGATGATTTTCCATCTTTTACTTTCCCAAAGGTACTTATTCACTATGGCTAAGGGGCTAAGAATTTTGTCTTTAGCCCAACTTTCAATACTAATGCAGGCAAAGAGGACCTTTACTGGTGTCAAGATTATAGGCCGTCTTTTTAATCTGGATACGGTTTAGATAGAACACAAAAAAAGCCAAAACCAAAACAACCAACCAAAAAAAAAACCCACCATAAATTATCTATTTTCACAGAAAGCTTATGTTAGAAAACAATTCTTACTCAAAGTAATAAATTACAACCATCTCAAGAAGGCCAAGAAGCTCTGGCTGTATCTGCTTTAAGCAAGTCCACACTTGAAGGATTTGAAAAAGCAGCCAAAGAGTTGATGTTCTTTGTGCTTGATCTCTGGGGGAATATTTGCAAGTTGACCCATAGGCCATCACAAAAGCATCTGCAAAATGAATTTTTGCAAATAACTGAAGTAATATAATCTCCGTGTTCTTCTATCTGAGAACTACAGAATTATGTTCAGCATATAAAGCATTACAAGAACATGATCCTGTTAGCATGTGATTCTATGTGGGGAGCCAGGAAGTCTCAGTACCTTTTTAGCTTAGTAATGAGGCGCTAATGATATAAAAAGCACATACTGCTCAGTAAGCTTTTACAAGTTGAAACACATAAGAACAAGCTTTCAAACTGGTTGTTCTTAGGTACTTCATCCTGTCAATCAAATATTAAGACAGTATTATGCCCTATATAAACAATGTCAACAGGTTTTACAAAGTATGGATTTTTGTCTTATTGTGATAATTATAGTACTGACAGAGGCTGAAAGAGACACCTGAAATTTTTAAAGAAAAGATATATACAACTGCAAAGAAGTAGGTGTTTTACTTCTTTCTGAAAATATTTTCAAGAAATTCTAATAAAAAAATAAACCCAAAATAACAGATAAAATAAAAATGTACTACTAATGAAGGGTGAGAAGAGAGGAGGAAGTTGGGAATTGTCTATGGCAAATAATGCTCTGTCTGCTAGTTACTATTCATACTGCAATCTCAGGAAGGGGTTTTCATTTTCAGAATTAAAAGCTTGGTCAGAATTAAAAATTCTTGCAAATGCATTACAGTTTGGCTGTCCTAATGGTTTAGTTGGCAAAGAAGTCTACGCTTCGGCCTAAAAGCTGGGGCTGTCCTCAAAGTGACACTTTTAGCTTTTGAGGGTTTGGGCTGCCTCACTTCCTAGATCCTTTGCATTTGCTCAACTTGTCATGAATTTCATGATTTAAAACTAAAAGCAGATCAGAGGAGAGTTGATCACTTTTTGTGTATATTTGGCAGTCAACTCCTCTGTGGAAGCTGGATTCCAGACTAGACTCTAGGGACAACAATGGGTAAAAGAACACCATAGGATTAATCTAAAGATGTTACAGCTTCATTAAAGTAATTTCAAACAGTATTTTGGCTCCCAAAGAGACTGATTGCTGTCTAATAACAGTGCGAAGGAAGAAGAACCTCTGCTCTTTAGAACGAGAAACGAATCTGATCATCAACAGGAAAGATAAACATTTTCACAAGAATTAAATGTTAAGAAGCATACAGTAACAATTGCTAAACTGTTTATTTATTCCTGCCTTTATCTGAGTTTCTCACCTTTTATAAGGACAAAAATTTTAGGATAGGCACCATCTCTTAGCATGTTCCCTGAAATCTTTGCCACATTAGGGTTAATCTTGGTTTTACCTTCCATTTTATACATCATCTACCACAACAAAACCTCAGACTGTTATCAGAGTTACATGTTACCAGAATGCAAACAATAATAAATGTTATAGAAAGGAGAAAAAAAAAGGTTGAGGAAAGAAAGAGAAATGACAGCAAAAAGAAAGAGATTTTTATCAGTCACTCTGTTGTTCCTTAATACCTCTTTGTACCATGGCCATTGATTCATGTTTGAAGTGATACATTCCCTCTGACTCCCCCAGATAATGAATCTTTGGCTACTCTGGAGAATATGCTGCATACCGAGATAGGATATATAGAAATAAATACAATCTTTCCAGATTCCTAGTGTAAAAGTGACTGGTTAGTAGTAAAGCTCCTATAATCAGTTATCCATTAAGCTGAGATAACCTTTTTGTCTTCTTCGGAAAAGACTGATTGCAACCTCCAAAATATGTGGCCCTGTAATACAACTAGCACTGCTAGCAGGTTGCATTGCAGAGACCAGAACTTAATGAACATGCAAACAGGCGTCACTCTTTTACTACTAGAGATGGTTTACTCATAAACACGGAAATACCATAAAAACAGGGAGCGTGAAAACCTGGCTTGGGAGTGCCCTTTCCCGGTCCTAACCTGTGGACAGACAAATGCAGTCTTTATGAAAGATATAGCAATGTTTCAAATCAAACAGAAAAATTCAAATCTGGAAAGAATAAAATGGCAAAAGAAGCTTTGGAAAGTTTAGAATACAAGAATAATCCTTTATTTTGAGTTATTAAGTTGAATGTTCAATTTTGGAGACAGTTTCAAAAATTACTACTTCTCTGTAACTTAAGTAACTTGTAGAAGTGTTAGTGTAACATTTATCTGTTTTGCCCCTTGCCTGCCTCTTACTTCATCCCCATCCACATTCAGAAGACTTTCTCATTCTTCATTACCAGCAAGAGAGGCAAAATAAACGGGTAGCTATCTCATGAACTATTGTAATTATTGGCATGTCTTGTCACCACTAGGCAAAAGTAAAGTAACTTGGAAACACGACTAGCTGCAGAATGGGAATGCCTGTAGCACAAATGCTCTGCAGGGAAGTGTCTGTCAAGCTGCTTTCATTCCAAACGCTAAACAAATATTATTCAGCTGGGATTTGAGGGCCTAACATGTGAATGAATGAAAAGGGGGGGAAACCTGAGAAATACATGAGTGATTTGTGAAATACTGGAATATTTAAATGGGCTGTAAAATATTTCATCTGCAAAGCTTCTGAATTGTGCTAAGTAAATACTAAGAGGTGGGAATATGCTGTAGCACACGTTATCTACATCCATGCTACACTCAGTTATGATAAGGCTTCCATTTTTCCTGTTAAGAGACTCCATTCTCTTTAAAACATCAACAAGAAGAGCCAAAAGGGAATTCCCTAAGGTCAGCTCTGAGGAAACATAAACCTCTAATTCAATAACTCCGCTACTGCACTGAAAAAGGCCTTATTATTGCAACATCCATATGGAGTCAATTGGACATTAATGACTAATCAATCCCTCCCCTTTCTATTCTACTTATAGTGTCACAAACCATGTTTAGATTAGCCCATTTCCTGCTTAGGATCGCTCAAGATGTCTTTTGTTCTTTCAGGGCTGGCCTGATGGAGGCAGCTTAAACAAACACACGACCCAAGTGGTGCAGGAGTTATAAACTGCCATATGTGAATGAACAAAGGGGCCATACTAAAGCCTTTTGTGGTATTTGTTAATGTTTTTCATCTGAGTTTAAAAAGACCTAATGACTTTGTGGTGAGCTGATGCATGTGGCTCGTGGCTTTGCAAAATGAAGGAAATTCTAGCCAGTTATATATCAGCATATATTTTCCGAAGTGCCTTGTTTTCAGTTCTGGTGGCAGTGAGTTTACTTTTTTAGTACATTTGTTTTACATATGCAAGCAAAATTCTTAATCTCAATTAGAATACAGCACCAGTTTTCACAGCCATCTTCACAACCATATATGTCTTTCCCCATTTGAAAGTCTAGAACTAAAATTAATAGGGAAGTATCTTCAGTGTGCGAAATCAAATTAACTATTCTCAGCTCTATCAGTAGTAGTAGTTCACTCATCAGTGTTTAAAGCTGAATTGTTAGTTGGGTCATATTAAATACTGAAACAATATTTCTAAATGAGCTATTAGCAGATCCATGTTCCACAGCCAGCCATGCCCAAACCTACATTATTTAAATTAATTAAAACTGCCAAATGCAACTACTTTCTTGGTGGCTTACACAGTTCCTTGACCACATTTTATGGCAAAATTAGCCCTCATGGAAATTTGGCATAGAATACAGCTAAAACAATGCAATAATCTTTTAAATTGCATGGAATATTAACAGAATTAATTAGTTCTTAAAGCCTGACTTAAGCCTTCAGTGGTTTACATAGTCCCACTTGTGCTGTAATGTAAGAGCATGAGAAGTTATTTTGTGTAGATTCATGAAACATCTAGGTAGAAATTAGGATAAAGAAGTAGCGTCTACTATAAATTTGAGGAGGCATGTAAGTGTCATAAGATTTTTTAATCAGGTGCCACTTGCAGACTTCAGGACCCTTCACAGTTAATTAATTAAATACTAACAACTCCATTCTGACATAGATATTATTGATAGAAAAAAAATGAGAAACATATTTAAGTTGAAAGTTATTCAGCCTAACTAATGACACCAGAAGTAAGGGATTGCCAGTCATCAGGTCTTACTACGATTAATGTTCCCATGAACACTATTGTTGTTTCCCTTTAATATTTCATTTCATACTCAAATAAGGAAATTAAAGGCCCACAGAAAGGAAAACAAACCACCCCAGCCCATGAGAAATATTACTAATAATTATTGTTAGGTATCTAAAAGGTCTGTTGATACTGCAAATTGGTTATTTAGTTGGTTTTGGGTTTTTTTAGAAAAGCTGTTGTTCTAACAGTCAAGCAATTATTGTTACTATATTAATCATCTTCAAAGACAAAACAATGGAAAAAGGAATTAACTAATCTATTTAACATAAAAATGTTTCCATAAGACTAACAGCTTTATTGCCAGTGGAGCTGTTACTCACATACTTTCACATTTCTCCTGACATGACAGTGTCACCTGGAATGTCCAGAAAACATGATACTGATTTAACACACAGGGATTAATTCTGCAGTCTTCAGCCATCCCAAACAGTTTTAAAAAAAAAAAAAAGTCATGCCCGAACAAGGGACATAGGACATGATCCATTCATATTTCAGTCAACTTCGTTTTGTTTTAAGATGGAGAAATGACAGGCAGGAATTCACCACAGAGAAAAAAAGCAGCTTGACTTTATTTTTGGTGGATGAATTGTTCAAGATGTGGCTGAACACTGTTAATGAACAGCTTTGCTTGCTCCTATGTAGTAAAACAATGAATTTTAAAAACTTAAGTACAAGTGGTTTATAAAAGGGAACTACTTTTAATGACGGTAGAGAGGTTTACAAAACCACCTACCTCAAGCTATGTGATATTAACGGCATGCAGAATACTTTGCAAAAGGTTTTAATGTGTGTTGGAATCACTGCTTTAGTGGCCCATTTCCTGCATTGAATCTGCAACTGAATTTGCCACCTTCTTGCATATGCAACATCACCCTTCATATATAACTAATTCCCTCCATCCAGTATTTTCTGTTCTCACTTGTCATATCATATCAGTAATTAGGTGGCAAGAACCTAGGGCTAGGATAGGCATACATCATTTCTTCTTGCCTTTCACATTGAGTGCTGATATTATAATACTTAATAATATAATTAGCCAATACGTTAACAAGTAATAATAAATATTAGGAAAAAATCTTAAGGATAATTTTTCAAATATGCGGCACTTGTGCATTTGTGATTTGAGAATGAAGTCACAAAGATGTTTTTACAAAAAGGGCAGTGGCATGTCATTGCCACATTTACCTGGTTTGGATTAAAAATGGGGGATTTGCCAGGAAATAGATGCTTATGTGAAAATTTACAAATTACTCTTTTTTGAAATACTGCACTTCCTGTGAAACTGCTCCTGCCAAATTGAAAACATAATCATTTAATATTTGCAGAAGCTGTGAAGATATTTTAATGCCTACCCCCCACATATTTTGGACGACTGATTCTGTAAAATTAAATATAAGTACAAATTAAGAAAAAGTTGTACCTTTGCTACTAAATTCTGCACTAAACGTTTGTTTGATACTTGACATTTCTATGTGGAAGCAAGGCAGATGCTCTTAAACACTTTTCTATTGCTGAGATACTGAGGTTCCTGAAGGAGAAAATGGTGTGTAGTATAAACTTAGAAAAATAGACAGTTGTACAAAGAAGAGGACTTGTCTGAATTTGTATCAATTGCTTATCCTTAGCCAGAATATATGGTATTCTTTCCTTAATGTATTCATATTTCTGCTCAATTCCCTGTGTTCATGGGGGTAAGGAAGAAGGGCAAGATTCCTCCCTCCTCCATGCAGTATGATAAAACAGTGGCTTTCTGACAGCTGAAAATTCAATTGTCCCTGGAAATGTTACACTATGAGCAATACAAAAACGTGCAGAGGTAAGAATCAGGACTGTGGGGTTTCTTACACCTGTGGTGGCTGCACATGAGTGAGAAAAAATGCTTTAAACCACTGAACTACTATATTTAATTTTTTACTTGCTCCATTTAAAAGTAGCTAAGCAAGCTGACTGATGCTTTCATCATTTGTGACAATAATTTTCTCATGGGAAAAGATTTTCTGTGTAAAACTGCAGCCCACAGTTACTTTTTACAGCCTTATTCTAAATTCCTGAAAATAACATTTTAGTATATAATGGAAATTGTGACAACCCTTTAACCACAACTGTTTTAATAGACACCCCTATATAAAACTCAGGGCATTTTAACAGTGGCTGGTCATACAACATCTGAAGTTCTAACTGGAATTTTTTATAATAAAGGTACTATTCTATACGGATCAGTTACTGTAGCATGGAAACAGCAAATGAGAAAGCCTCATATTTAGCAATGAGGAAAAAATACCTAAGAACAGTTGAAAATCAAAAGGTAACACTTGTAGGGGATATCCAGATTTATTATTCTGAAAGTGAAAAGCATACTATATGTTAAATATTAGTGTCTGGAGAGAAATAAGTTTCAATGCCATGAGAAGATCGGTCCACACATCACCAGCTCAGATTTTTCAGTACTCAAAGTGGGAGTTTCCCCTCTAAAATGTTATGGGGATGCTGGCAACAATGAGATTCATGAACTGGTTGCCATCAGAAAAGTGATGGGATGGTTCTTAAAGATGGAATCTCTTATTCCTATCCTATTTGCAGTTGTTGAGTTACTCCAGTGCTAAGGCGCTGTGTCTCATCCAACAGAACTGAAATACTATGCCTAAGTACTTTATCCCAGATTCCTGATCTATTACTAGTTATTTAAAAAAATTGAGCATATCACTCAAGTACCAGGCACAATCAAATAGATTCATGGATGTTAAAAATGGCAACCACAATTAATGAAGGCCGCCTTTTAGCACCTGGTCTAATTAACCAAGATAATAAGCTATTTCATCTTTAAGTAATGAAAATACACTTACAGGATTTTTTTTAATCAAAGACATTTAACAAGAATTCAGGGGAATAAAAATTCCAGTACTTGGGCTTACTGAATTTTCTCTGGAAACACTTCTTTGTTTTCAGACAGCTTTCACTGTTTTCTGATTTTCATCTTTCACCTCTCAACTGCCATAGCAACTATTACAAATATTTATGTGCAACAAATACTGTTGTGGAGAGACATTCATTCCCCCAGTATTTATGAAGCACTGTCACAAAAGCAGGTGATGCTTTGTCATCCATGTACTACCTGCTGTTTACACCTCTGCATAGGATGGTGTTAAATAAGTTACCTCACAGGTTTGGATTGTGTTGGCAGCCTGCCAAGATTGATCTGCCTGAGAATTTATCGTTCCCTTTCACCTACCTCTTCAGCTGCTCAAAGTCAACCTTTTTTTGGAGTTAAGAAGGAGCTGTGTCGCCCTTTTGTATAAGTAATTATTTATTATTAGGCATATATGGGAACGGCTTTGAGTATACAGTAGAGGTTCTCTTTTAAGAAAGCATTGATCTGGTTTTTACTTAAAAGATTTGAAAAACCCAGGTACTTGTCATGATGTCTGCTCTGTTCCCAAAGACAAAATGAAGTTTTGACAGATGGACAGAAGTTTGGAGCTGGACAGGGTGGTCGTTTCTCCTCACCCTTAGATATCAGCCTTGTGCTTTCTTTGTAGGTCCTTTTTTCTCATGTTTCTCCCCACACAGCCAAGAAACTACCTTCTACATTGCCATGACTACTTATCTTTCCCCAGTTAGCTCATTTCTCTCCCCTACATGATTCCACATTCACTGCTGCTGCTGCTATTGCAGCCACTCATTGTTCACTATGTTTTGGCAATTGGTTAAGCCTATGATGAGGCCTAACACCATTTCTTTCTCTGCCATTCAATTTCCCTTGCTTTTGGGCAGGGAGAATCTCTCATTGTACTACAACATGCCCTGCAACGTGGCTAGCCCAAGTCAAATATGAATGAGAAGTGCTAATTTTATGGACATAATAAGACAGACTGCTGTTAACAGCTGCAAATATTAAGCAATTCATTGACTTCATATGTTGGTCAGCAAATCCACCATCTGAAATGATGTAGAAATGAGTTCTTAAGCTTACTGCCGAATAGAAATATCTTCTTTTAAAAGCAAAGGTGAGGTTGTGCTCCTCCAAGCTTGGGTTCAGGTCCAAAATCAGGTTCAGACCAAAACCTGCATATGTCTGAACTGGAATTAATAAGATCAAGCCAGGGCTTACTACTGGAACCAGCCTATTACCAATGTTTATGCAGCTTGCAGTCCCCTACTAGCTTGCAGTCAGCCTACTTGGAGCATGGTCAAAGATACCATGATCAAACAGGTAAGGCTTAAGGCCATATAATCTCAAACAGTGATTTGGTATATAGAAAAACCACAGTCTTTAAAGCAATCCTTAAAGTAAGAGAAGCAGGCAGTGAAAGGGAGGACACAGGCATTAAGTCAAAGTATTTAAGAAGATGACCTGGTGCCAATCCCATGCCAAGAACTGCAAGATGCCTCTTAATGACTGTCTCAACATCTAGGTTTCATAGCAAAGGTTATACTTTGGGAGACTTTGAAAATTAATAGTCTAATACAAGAATAAAGACAACACTTAGATACAGACAAAGTGGTCAGACAGACCCCACCACATTATTTAAAATTGTTTTTATCTAAACTAGTAGGCATGTACCTGTCCCCAGAACTACAGTCCGTGTGTTGCACACACCGGTACATTAGTATCAAAGGAAGAAGCAGCAAGTGCTAAACAAAGTTTACAGAATCAAAAAAAACCCTGCCACATGAGAAACGGAATAAATGAGAATATCAAAATCAGACTCAGAAGAAAAGGTCTTTGTGCATATTGTGCCAAATGGCAAACTCTGAGGCCAAACATTTAACTCACAAGCCCCTGATTCTGATACAGTAACACGAATGAACATGGAACTAAATGTTAAGTATTAATACAGCATTTTCATCTGTTTCAGTTTGCTTTATAAAAATGATTTTAGCTTCACTGTGTATCTGATTTTTCACTTGAGAAAACAGGACACAGAGAAGTTATTTCTCTTTTACAAAATCACACAGTGAGGCAGTGGGAAAACAGTAACAGTCAGATGTTTTTGCCCTGAGCTCAGGATCCAATCAAGAAAACTGTATTTTAACAGATCCAGTTCTTTGGCAGGAATGAAGATCATGTCTTGATGGAATTTGAATCCCTGACTATGACTGCTGAAGGAAACCACACTGCAACCTGAGCTAAGGTAAAAATCAGTAATTGTCAACAGGAATGTTAGGTCTATTCTGCAGATTTCTATCTACTACAAACCAAAATATTAACATACCCCCTACACATTTCCAAAGCATATAACCAAAAACACCAGAAGTATCCATAAACATAGAGCACATTATACAAGCACAAGATCCATAAAGATGGAGCACATTATATCATTCAAAGAAGCAGCACTATCACCAAAAGTGAGTGTCTGTGGAAGGAATACCTTTTTTTAGAACTTGAAGCAAAAAACTGTATTCGGATCATCCAATATTCTCAGATAATTAAGAACTAAATACTTTCAGTTCCCCCACCTGGAATTTAAACAGGGCTCACCTATGTCTCTTGATTATATTCTACACACTTTGGTCAATTGATGTATGTCAGTCCAGTTGAAAAAGTGGTTTAGCTATATCTAGATTCAAAGCTGTCTTGGTACATCCATGCTGCTTAGCTGTATTTTGGTACTGACAATCTCAAATGTTCAAAATTATGAAGCCGCCTACAGAAAGAATGATGTTTCCTTTAAAATTATGAGGTTTGGATAAAAAAATATCCTTGTGTAGTTCTATAATTGACTGTTGTTTAGAATTTTGCATACCAGCCACCGAACATTTATGAGGCTCTCAAATCATGTTTTTGAATTTTGCTAGCTACATATGTATCATATATTTTAATATGACAACTGAGATTTCCAGGTAATTATATAAGTCTAATAGCTGTGGATTATTCATCAATGGCATCACAGTCAGTGGCAATGTTTTTGAATACTGTCTGAGCATGATTTTTAATATAGTTAGCCCAGTCCTGCTGGTGGCTAAGGAAGTAATAGAGATGTTTGGTTATGTCTTATTTAATATAAAACTCTAGCTGATGATTTTCAGGCCTCCATTCAGAAGACAGTTTGTTCATTATGAGTAACACAAGCTTTGAATGTGACTTCATATGCTAGGTCATCTCTGGAAGTATAACTAGTTACTATTAATCTTAAAAAAGGTTTCAAACACTGGGCAGGGACAACAAGTTAAGTCTTAAAAGTCATTCTGCAGTATCCTTTCATATTTGTCTTATAATAGCATATAGCTAAATTTAAAGAATTTCAAGACTTGTCTTAAAATTTATGGTTCAAACAAAATATACATGTAGCTTCAGCTTCTGATCAATGACCCAGTACCACAAGCACTCCTAAAATTAAAGGAAAGCATGACTATGATGCTGTTAAACTCAGATCACTGCCATATGTTATAGAAAAGATATAAGGAGTAGAGAAAAATCATTGCTAGATACTATTACAAGGGCTTTTTTTTTTTTGGCACTTCTGTAGCTCCCTTGGTCTTCATCAGTTGGGGGATCAAGATGCAGCCCAAACTGCACTTCCCCCCAGTTTATGGACAGCAATGGGAGTAAACCTGGAGTCCTTGGCTCAGGAATAAACCACTCCCACCAGCTAATATAATATAAAAGCTTTTATAATATAAAGCTTTTTAATATCCAGCTAATACCTAAATTCACCTTGTCTGCAAGTAGAAGGACAAATAA
This sequence comes from Tringa tobata, assembly GCA_033628505.1. Classification (NCBI taxonomy): domain Eukaryota; kingdom Metazoa; phylum Chordata; class Aves; order Charadriiformes; family Scolopacidae; genus Tringa; species Tringa tobata. The sequence goes on along the minus strand of JAHREE010000118.1, from coordinate 16,296,834 downwards.
GCAGCTCAGTTTTGAACTCTCACCTATGTGGTTTTTTTTTCAGATCAGCAAAGGCATTCATCCAGCACCTCTTTTCCAGAGACATCTCTTGGCTGCTAAACAAAGTATGGAAATCCGAACCCATTCATGAACTTAGATTTCCCACGTGGCAACACACCATGCCTCCATTGCCCCATGCCCCACTAGCTCCAGAAAGACATGTACACTGTCCTTAAAGTGGCAAACATCACTGTAGCTTGAGTTATATCAAAGCTTCGTCTGCACTATCCAGTAACAGGGGGGATGTCAGTACCATGAGGTGTATCAGGATACTAAATTAAGGACACTAGAAAGAGAAAGGATGAATCGAAGGAAACAAGGCAAACCAAGAGAGTCATCAGGGGCTTCATGCCATATGAACCAGAAACTGTGTTATCTGTAAATATTCTGTTGCAACTTTTATCCCAACTGAGGAAAAAAATATCCTTCAATGTGCTGAACTATGAGAAGTTGCTGCAGGATGGAAATTCCTTTACAAGGCAGTTTATAAATAACTGATTAGTCAACAAGTACCTTTGAAAGTCCATATATCTCCTAAGCCCTTTTTTCTAGAAAAAAAAACTTGCAAAACACTTGTTTGGAAGTTATTTTTTACCTACATACTGTTCATTATTTTTCTGTTTAAAAACAATACAACAGTGGCCAATCATATCCAATAAAGGATGAATAAATGAACCTCATATATAATAGCTCCCTAAAAATGAAAATCTGGAAATTATTTGTTGCATAAGGAACTATTAAAAAAAATAAAAATACATATATAGGGAAAATCATAAATGTCTCATTAAGGTGCTAGCCTCCTTCTGAATAGTATTTGTAATCAATAGCTGATGAGCTTCAGTCTAATCTTACTGTTATGGAGACCTGAAATCTTGACTATGACAAAATACTTAAAAAAAAAAAATTCAGCAAAAACCATGTGAGCATGTTCTCCTGCTGCCAGTGTCAGTTCCACGTGATAAGCCAATCACCATATTAAGCCAATAAATAGGAATATTTTGCTGAATTAAATTTGAGAGTTAACTGTTCCTCTGTATGGATGAGTCAATACAGGAACATCTTGGAAATGTTGGAAATGCAGTTTCTACATTGTATACAAGTCCTTGCCCAAAATACTTTTAAATTCAGCTTTTGTGGTTTGCTTAGAGACTGATTAAAGATAATGTATGTCGGTTCAGGGTCTAAGATGTTCTGTCACAGACATATCATGTACTACCTATGCAGTAAAGATAACATTTACATGTGCTATTGTTGTCAGAAGGGATACAGCTTGTGAGACTTTAACTGGACCGTTTATTTCTGGGTCTCAGAGAGAGGCAGAACAGAATATATGATCATAGGAATATAGCTCTATATAGAAAACATTAATACATTTTTATCAGAAAAATTCTGTCACATTATTTCAAGAATAATTTGAAAATAACCCTATTTGTTACCAATCACAAGTTTATTGGTCCTATTCTTCTGATCCAAGAAAAAAAGGAAAATTTTAACCTTAGATGTTTGAATATTAATGGAAAAAATTAGAGATGTTTTAACCCTTTCTCAAGAACAATGGCAAAAATAGGACTTGTCAGGTTACACAAGAGTAAAATGATTCTCAAACAGAAGTAAATCGAAGGGGCAAAACATTACATGATATTTGTAAGGTCCTGGTTTAACCAGTTTCTCACAATATTCTATCTGAATAGTACATTAATCTTACTACAGTGGCTGGTAGGGTTCCTATCTATCTACATGTTCTCTTCTAATGTATCACGGGGTAGAGAGGCTACCAGTAGCATCCACTTCCAGCGCATGCATGGTAGCCCTGCTAGACACTAAACTCAGTCTTGATAAACACTGATTTCCACCTGTGGCTTGACACTTTATGCCTGATATATAGAACTCTCACTGAAATGACTGTAAATGCACTGAAGGTTTATATCATGAAAAAGACATTTTCATATAGAAAATGTGAAATATTTTTGCATTATCATTTGACAGCTGCCTGCCAATAAAATTGTGCTTGCTGTATCTTGAATAGTTTGTGAGTGCACTGATGGATAGACTTCTCAAAGAGCTCTAACTTTCTTCAAAGCTGCTAAAACATTAAAAACTGGTGAAAAACTGTACATATATATATTGCCTTGCTGAGATAATTTTCTCAATGTTTCCTACACGTTTATTAATAGTATAAAATGTAAACAATTAATTCACAGCTGCTGGGGGAAAATAGTTGTGTTGCAGAAGGGCTTAGAGAGCTATACAGTCATCTTCATGTCTCTGCCCTTTGCTATGGATTTCTTACTATCTCAGAAAAGCACACAGAAATCATTCAAGTGTTACCGTGGGGTGTAAGCTAGACAGTACTTATGACACTGGCATATGACATTTCAGCCATATTATTCTGTTATGCGATATCAAATAACCCACAGTCAAAATTGCAACTCACCTTCTGCATCTTCTGGCCTTGTAAGATCAATGACACCAGGGCCCAGTTTTCCATCCTCATTGGGTTTCCCTGTTAACTGTGGGCCTAAATTTTCAAACCTTGTTCTTTCCTGGAAAAGAATGGAAGTAGTCTTAATGCTCTGTATAGGTTAGCTCTCGTTATATGCCTGTGCATACGTGTAAGCACTGATACATGCCTTATTTTTTAAATCTGAAAAAATAATGAGTGCATTCAATTAGAATTTTAACTCAGGGACAATTTTTTACAGATTCTGAATGTTTGCATTTATGAAAATCAGTTTTAAATGTGAAACATATACAGAAACTTTGAGATTATTTTGATCTGCACTGCCATAATGCCTAAACGATTTTACATGCAAATACAAAACACTCTTGGCAGCAAACAGTGCTGATCAATGCTGCTCACTTTGCCTTTCCACTTATTTTCTAACTTAAACTGGAAAAGACAATCAACATTTGGGAGACATGAAAATTCAGAAGTTGAAAGAAGAGTTTGTATTAAAATATACTGCTAATTTAAAGGAAAAAGCACTTTTTCTGCACTATGAAATTCAAGTTTGCATTTGTACTTCTGAGAAAACACAAGCCTGAATTTTATGCAAGAGGTTTTGAAAGACAAGTATTTGAAAGAAGGAATAATAGATGACAGAACTGATATTATTATTTTGTCTAGGAATTTAAATTGTACCTCAGTGGAGAGGGAACCTAAGGAGATTTTAAAAAAAAAAAAAAAAAAAAAAAAAAGAGAGGGGGGGGAAAGAATGCATACTGCTAGAAAAACAGAACGTTTTTGAGAGCTTCAGACCTCCATAGGAAACCTGGAACTAGAAAGTGGAAACTGGAAGTTATTTTATGTGTTAGCCCAGTTCTTCAATCAACTACTGGACAAGGGCACTATAAAAGACAGTGTAATATTGTCTCACAATACTATTCTCTGTAGTACCGTGTATCAGTAGCAAAGCGTTCAATGGTTATCATTAATTTAGCGTTCTCATTTGAAGGAACATAGCATGTTTTCCCTCTTGCCTTGTTGTTACGTCTTCAGACTAAACTTGGCATTATGCTGTACTTGTGAATGAATGAAACCTTGTTGTTCATTACTATGAAACAATATTAAATGTCATGTCAGCTTGAATTTACAGACATGAAATACCAGCTTTCAGCTCTACGAACAGTTTCTCCATGTTATACTTAATGCATTATGCAGAAGTTGAGTGCTGATTGCTGTTCAGTCTATTGTTCAATGACCTAGTTCTGTGCAGTGCATATTAGACATAAGAAAACATTAGGAGTTTCTCTCCTGCAAGATGGTTATAAACTTGAAAATGTTCTTAAGGACAAAACATACTTAATGGCCTTGATTCTTCATTTGCTCCATCTCCAAATACTTCTGCTTTCCAATGTGATTATTTTTCTATTATCTTACTATTCAGTAATAAAACCCCACCAGGCCAACAACTGAGGAATTCTTTTGATTTCTTCACCCATAGATTTTTAAAATTATTTTCTGTTTAATTTGCAGAGGAAGACAAGAAGCACAACCTGATACTGGATTTGCCACAACATGCAGCTGAGACATTCCAGGTACTAACTGCATTTCTAAAAGTTCCTCAGAATCTTCCAGTTGTGGGAAAAAAAAACCCTGCATTTTAAATTTGGTTAACTTCTTAAATTATTTTCTTCTGTAAAACCTGTGATTGGTGAAGGAGCTTACACATACAAAGGAACTTACAAGAAAAGAGTTACAAATGAAATGTGACTGCAGAAAGGCACTGTAATACTAGAGGACAATATTTAACTGAAAGTTGTTGTGCAATGTAACAATACACCTGAATCATCAGGATGGGATCTGTTTGACTGGTAGACAGAATAAAAAATAAGTTTGTTAAGGATTCTGCATTCCATTGCAAAGGACTGATTTGCAGTTGAGATAAAACCAAAGATCAGTACTAAGAAAACAGGTTTTGGCACATATATTTTCTCTTCCAAAATATTTGCACTAAAAGCTTTTTCTTAAGGATGTTAATACAGCACCTGCAGTATTCTTGGAAGAACAGTCTTTAAGTGTCTTTCAGAAGAAGGAGAAATATCTTTCTGCTATAAAAATCAACAGACCCTGCTACATATCAATATGCACATTTGAAATATCTTTCTAGTCATTCATTCTCTTTGATTTTACCAGAAAATATTCTGTTAAAAAAAAAAAAGGAAGAAAAAAAGAAGGTTTCTGAAAGAATATCAATATTTTGACATGGAAGGAGAAAAGGGAAAATTACATTATAAGGTTCAGGAACAGTAAAATGAAAGCACTTACACTGTAAAAATACCTCCTCTTGTCAAACAAAGGAGATGTACTTATAGTTATTTCAGAACCCACTCCATCTAATTCATAAAAAGCTGTAACAAAGCTAGCTATATTTAAGTCTGTGAAATGCCTTTTAAAGTCATTCTGTCACTTGCTTTTTAGTGAAAATAATCTTCATATTTATATTAAAAAAATTTTCAATTTGCATTAGGTTTAGACAAATTCAGAGAACTGTAAAAAACAGAAAAATGTTACTCAATACTGATAATGTTTTAATCTAGTAGATGCCTTTACAATTCCATGATATACAACAAATTCATATGAGAGGAAACTTGTCCCACAAGGTTCCAATCCTTTTTTTGCAAGATTTGTCTTTGCTCATGCCTTGAATTCATCCTAAAGAGACTAGTTACTTGCACTAAAAATCTTTTTTAAATTATACCTTTTTTCTACTATGAGCAAGGACTGAGAGGAAGATTGATTCTATACATAATATTCCTATACAAATAAAACAAGACATACCTTCATTAAAAGTAAATGGCTATACGTAGCTGCACTAACAAATATGTTACCTACACATGCTTTATATTTGCACACATTTATATCGACTACTGGATATATTGCTACCTCCCTTACCTACCGTAATAAAAAATTTTGGTGAGTTTGTAATAAAGTGTATCACTATGGACAATGCAGGTGTTTTGTTTCCTATGAAAAAGCATTTTGGAGCTTTATTTTGAACTGATTTTTTATACTGGCTATGGAGCTTGTACTGTATAGTCACATTAAGTTTTCCCATTTAAATTTCAGAAAAAAAGGTTTAGGACATGACACTGACAACCCTTTCTCATGACTAGATCAACACAGTCAATTGGAGTTTGCACTAGAAAACTGAAAGCCCTTCCCAGCACAATTCAGATCCTTTGTGCTGCTTTATGTGTTGATCACACAGTAAAAATAATCACTTCTGTAAAATGAGAAAAAGAAAAGAAAAAAGATTCTTCTTAGCAGCCAAATCTTAATTTTCCATCCTGTGATATAATTAGGTACTTATTTATGCGTTGTCAGTCACAAACATGCAGAAAACGTAAAAGTTATTGAAAATATTAAAGTCTGCTCAACTGTCTTGCAGGACTGTTGGTTCTCTAAGTGCTTTGAAATTATGATGTATGAGGTAGATGTTGCATATTAAATAAAGATATTTAAATTATAAAGCCCCCGTTAGTGAGAGCTGATGAATGTTAAATGTTATGAGCCACAAGACTGTGGCATCCATCATATTCACATATTATCACAGTCAGTGATGGAGCAGCCCCAGTGATGACAGATAGACTGCTAGATAGTTATCCCTTATTTCCAGAGTCGCCAAGCAAGCCTTTCAACCCCTTTGGCATTATTTTTAGCTTTGCATTAAATTAGCAACTTTTCCGTCACGTTCTGGCAGAAAGTATCAATTCTTCCTTCACGTGTGGAAGGTAAAAGAATGATTTAGTGAAGCAAGGAGTAAAGGGAAAGGAAGCAGTATCCCCCACCTCTGAAAAGGTTGCAAACTTCAAATGACTAGAAACAAATATAAAATTGTGATCTTGTGAAAGAACAGCAATGAAACAGTAAGCACATAATAATGGCTTTTCTCTGCACTTAGATAAAAGCTGAATTTTTGATGTGCACAGTATATTTTCATAAAATTTTATATACTATGTTTTATACACTTATTGGCTATTCCATAATAATGTGTGTGCTAACAGTAAAATTGCTCTTAAATTTATGTGTGTTATTTATACGTTCCCATGTAACAATGCTTTTTGTTGTAAAAAATATTCTGTTTATTAATGTAACTTTACAACCACTGCATCCAAGATCTGTGGTAAATTAATGACATTTTTATTATTTTATAGTGTCATTAAATTTTTACTGATCACTCCATCAAACAGAAGCAATAAAGGCCATAATGCAAACTGGGACACTTAGATCAGGGGAGCAGAAAGGCATTCTATATAGTCTGAAGTAAACGGCTTGCTATAAATGATATTTATACCATCTTTAAGGATGTGAGAATACTTGGACAAGTTTGGCAAAACTGTTTCTGTAGTACCGTGGATTGTGTACTTAAATAACAGTTTACTTGCCAGCAAGACAATTTTTTTTCAAACCATATGCGAGAAGATGACTGATTGCATCCATCTCTTGAAAAATAATATACGAAATGTAATAATACACTGGGCACCCCTCCCCTCTGGATTACCAAGACTGATCCGACTATACCCATGCCTCAAATTATTTCAACATGCTTGCTTTTTCCACATCTGAAATGTATGCTTAGTCTGAAATGGAAAATGGCATGCATACTGATCGTTGTGTAAAAGATTTAAAATATATATATTTTATGCAAACAAATACTTTTTATTTAAGTAGACATGTTTCAACAATGATGTAATACCCTTTATTTCAATAGTCTAGCATGGAAGCAGTTACCAACATTAATTTAAAGAGCCAGTTTCTAGAAACTGAATTAAGACGGGTCATTCACAGAAGCCACAGAGCATATGACTGAAGGGATATTATTTCTTCTGAGGACAATACTTTAGTTAGAATCACTACAAATAATTATCACATGTTGTCTTTATGTATTAAATGTATTTCAAGTGAACTATTACATACCAGATGTTCTAGTAGCTTATTTGCTAACTGTGATCTATTCCCTTTATGTATCATGGACAGCAAACTACAGGCAAGCAACTTACTATATTCAAATAAAAAGGACATTTTCAGCAGAACACAGAGAAAATGATTCCTTCTTTGAATAAGGAGGAATCACAAAACCTTTTTTCTCCCTTGGAAAGCCAAGATACAATCATCCCAAGCTTTTCACCTTCTTACTACTTTTTAACAGCTAAGACTGAAAAGTTAAATTACCCTCCACTTAGAATCTTTTGCAACATCTTGGCACAGCAGGGATAATTACAAATTGACTTTCAGCCTTATCTCTGGATATTTTAGTTATTATGGGTGGGAAGTTTAAACATTAACCTTATTACAACAATGTCAATCATCCTACTGGTGTGCAGGCATGCAACTGCTGGAATTCTTTGGATTGCAAAGCAGATAAACACAATAGTGGCGTTATTGTTACAATTTCAAGCAGGCCTTTGGTTTTGCAGAACTGTGGTGAATATGTAGAACTTGTTTTCAACATCATAGCAGTGAGAGTTGCTCCAAGAAACCAGAGAAATTAAATTAGCAAAGTAGGCAAACTTATTGTAGAAATGCTGATATTTTAAGATATTACAAGATACAAAGTAAATCTTTGTCAATCACTGATTTACATGTTGCAAGAATGAAGGACATGCTGAGTTCTATGATGTTGACACAAACAGACCTTACTTTATTTTTAATGGAAGTGAAATACCTGGATTCAATGATCTCAGGAACCAAAGAGGGACAGTTCAGTGAATTTTCAAATTGGCATACTGCTGTTTTCAGTTTTTGAAGACCTCTATGTTGTTCATAAACTGTTCCAATGCTATCTTTGTATGCTGAACATACAGCATGGACTATCATCCCTGCTACGGACTACAGATTTGTGTTACATTACAGTGCCTCAAAGCAAACAGCCTTCTTGAAAAGATGGGGAGAGAGAGAAGCCATGAGGTCCCCTTTGAAATATATTCTTCCATTTTAAGCATAACTGAAAAGTAAAAGATTAAAAGCAGATAATAGGTAATTTATAGTAAAATTTCTTTGCCTGACTGGCAGGCATCAGCTGGCTTCCAAGTGACAATGTGACATATGGAAGACCATCACAAGCAGAAAATACTCCAAAGTTTTTTGGTAACAGAATTTCATAGTGATTGTCATGATCTGGGACTTTCTTCTTTTAAGACCCAAATTCTGGAGTCAAAATTGAGAATTGTGATTTCATCAAAATTTAAAGTGTCTAGAAAAATGTTTGAAACTGGAGTGCTACAGGCAACAAATTCATCAGATAAATAAATGCAAACCCAAATGGCCTACTTGTAAACACGCTCTTTAACTAATTATTTTGGAAGTCTAATTTCAAGGATCGGAATTCCTAGAGCCTCTGGTTAGTGTTAGGGGTAGCCATCTTGATCTCCAGACAGAAATAAGAAGGATTTAGATGAATACCCTGATTATTTGGAGCAATCAGCACGTACTAAGAAGTTAATAGACTTCAGTGCATTGAAGCTTGCCTTTAAAAATAAGTGTATGAATTTAAAAATACTTTAAAAAGAAAAAAAAAAAAGAACAGATAGCAAATTTCCACCTAAGTAGGACATTATGCCCTCCTACACATGAAATATCAACATACCCGTAACTATTGCCACACTTGCAGGCACTCCTAAGCTATGGATCTGCCCTGGTTAGATTACTTTCAACAGGATTACTGCACTTACTGAGCCCCCTTAACCAAATGCTTTATGTCTTTGTTCATATGGTTTTAATATGGATTTAACCAATTGCAAGGTTATTTATAAGTTTGCAACTCCCCAGTAGTTAGAGTTATGAAGCATTCAGACTTAAGCATATCCAGTTGTGTGGTAACCCAACTACTGCTTTCATGCGGTTTCCAACTTTTTATTCATACACAAAGGCATGATGCATGGCAGTATCTGAGAACTTTCAGATTAACTCTTTGTTTCAGCAGCAAAGTAATACAGCACCCTACAGTAAAATTACACATCAACTAATATGCAAAGATTAAAAAAAAAAAAAAAAAAAATCACATGAACTGTGCAATTCCACCTTGGGCTGGTGAGAAGTCATTAGTCCTTGAAAAACAAAGGGACAATCAATTAAATTAACAGCTGGTAAATGAAAAGCAAACAAAAGGAGTTACTACTTTAAACTCTGCATAATACGGTTGTAGAATTCACTAGAGGTCAGAAAGAGTCCAAAGCTTGGGCTGTCACTTGTTTTTAAAAGAGCTGGATAATTTTACGACTGTTAATAACATTTGTAGTAACACATGCTAAGATAATCAAATCTTATGTTCCACAGTGTAAGCTGTTCAACTGCTGGGGTCAAAGAGAAATTCCCTTGTTCTCTCTGCTCCTCCCTTCCCTCCTGACCAACATCCAGAGATGATTAACTGGGATCCTTCTAGGGAGAGAAGTTAATTTTCTTCTATAACATCAGGTATTACTCACTAGATTTAGGGGAGAACTAGTAAATGGTATAGAACAAATATATTTACGTTATAATTAGAAACAATCTGAATGTAACCATTAAAAAAAACATATTTTCTTTAACTAAACACATACACGTGCATTTTTGAGAGACAGACAAAAATAAACACAAATTAAAATTGACATTCACTTCTACTAGGAAATAGCAGGACTGGATATTTTTTCTGTGCTGTAAAGTGACTAATGGAAGCAATTCAATAGGTACTCTTGGACCTTCAGAATGGTCATTCGAATTTCTAACATTTGAGTTATGAGAATAAATGCATAAGGACATGGCAAAACAAAGGTGTTTTTTTTTTTTTTTTTCTAGTAGACTAAATACTACAGAGGAATAATAATACACATTTTGCTATATCTCAGTTTAATTTAGCAGATGGTCGGACCTGGTCAATTATGGCCTTACTTTCACCAAGTATTTAAAAATTGACATACTGAAATGCCATAAAATTGTACAGAAATATTTTTACCAAATTTATACAATACCATGATTCTGTATGTATATCTGCATGCTTCCCCAAAATTTTCTGTTTGTGACTAAATGTCATGAAAAGTATTGCCATGCATTAGAATCAGAACAGAATTTAGAAGATCAGAGATCTCAAAACAGCCTCAAAGCTGTGAATCTCCTTTTCTTTTAATCATCTAGTAATATATTCCAGGCTGAAAACACAGCTTTAGCAAGAAGCCACAGCAGTATAACAACCAGCAAAACTATTCTAGGTTCAGCACAACAATTTTTTTGGAATGGAAAAAAAAAAAAGGGCAGAAAAGAAGTCACCAATTTCAATTTCATTGCGGTGTTCTGCAAACCTCAGCAGCACAAAGCAAATTCAGCTGCCCTCCACACAAAGTTGGGAAAAGAGAGGTCTTAAAAAAATGCAGAACAGACATAGGGAAATACACAAATGCCACCGGTCAAACATCTTGAGAAGAAGTATGATGTTCTTTTATGAACAATAGGGAAATGTAAGTGCATGCAAACAGACACATATATAGGTTTGATTTTAAACCTATAAAAGCTAAAAAAAAGGCAAATTATGTTCTCACAGATACTTTCATTACATCATTTCAGCTGTGCCTTATGATAGGCACATGTCAGATTTTGTGACATGATCAAACAATACTGGAAAAACTGTGATAAAATGGACTACATGATGCCATAATAAATTATCAAATAGCAATAAATACACTTTTCCTACTTTATATGTGGGTAATAGTTATAAAAGTTTAAAAGCAAATATTTCAAATACTTTATTTGCAAGTATATTTACAATTCAAGAACTAAACTTCAGGGAAAATCCTAATATTATTTTTGTGCATTTTATTTCAGCAATCTTTGAACATGAATAGTGTTGCATATGGTAAGTATAGATTCCAGTAGCTCCATTAGGGTAAATCGTCTTTAGAAGTCAAGATATCTAACCCAGATACTCTGAATGAGTCAGTGGGGATACCAACCCCTTTTGTTTATCTCCATAAGCAATGCAGGCCTCTAGACATGGCTGTTCCATCCTGTTTTCAGGAAGACACCTGAAGTAGTTTAAATTGGTGATGCAAAAGACACTTAGGCTTAAATATCCATATTCATATTTAGACTTAGAAATGCAATCAAGGCAGTTAACAAAATCCCACCAAATGCTACTGTCTTCAGGTAGAGGCCTTGCCTTGTGCTGGATGTAAATACATAATTGCATACCATGCATATACAGATTAAGTAGTCTTTTTCTGTATTTATCAATCTGTTTTTTTCTTTATTTTGTAGCATTTTATGTATACTTTTTCAAGGTTGCATTTTATGATTGCCACATATATTACTCTGTTTATACTCAGGCTTATTTTGTTATTTTCAGAGAGAACAGAAACCCATCACTAAAGAATAAGGATGGGTGACAATGGAACAATGATAATAACATCATTATGCAGTGTTTTGCGTCTTGTACCACCATCACTGCCATGTTTTTCTCTGATTATTTCAACTTCAGGAAAATGTACTGCTTACTGTTTATGTCAGGATGGCAAGATTACTGTTTGCATGATTACAATATCAAGCATGATGTACGTAATGCCTGTGATGATAATACAGATGTATCCCTCAACCAGCTCCTGTCTTTAACCCTCATTCAACAGGAAAAAACCCACAAACAAAACAGTAAATTGCAAATTCTTGCAGCCTCTTATAGGCCTTAATCTTGTAAGGTGCTGAGTACTTTCACTCCAGTCCAACAGAGGCCTCAAGGACGTGGATAGTCATTACTTAACTCCAGGGGAATACTTATGTGCTTATATTAAGAATGTACTAAATGCACTTCACTGAATCAGGGCCAAAGTGTGTAGTTCTCATATGTTTACACTGAATCTGAGAATAAAAATTAAACAGCTTCTTTCCAGGCTGAAAAAGATGCTTTGTCCTTCTAATTGATTACTCCTTTTTCCCTTTGAGACAGGTAAGTTGAAAACCTTCTCATATGAAGAAGAATTATTCTTGTTTAGGAATAAAACAATAGAAAACCAAGAGTATGGTCTTGTAAGGATTTATGCAAGTGGTCAAGACCTTGTGTTAATAATGTCCTAGCTGAAGGCAAAGGAACAACTCCCGATCAGTTAAATAGCTATATTTACTTATCTTTCTAATACAATCAGAACTAAGTTGCTCACAATTTATGTTTTTAAAATTTGTACTCAAGGAAAAAGCAGTCCAAAGTGTATTTATGATCACTATAAATTTATCAAAACCAGCAACAAAAAAAGGCCACTGATAAAATAAGATAAAGGTTCCATTTGCTACATCTGACATGCAAATGCAGGCAAATAATGTACTTCCTGGAAACTCTGAGAAATTTACATCTCTTGGAAGACGTAACTCTTCCTTGCAGGAAGTATGAATCAAAATAAGGCAAAAGATAGAGTACTTCAAAAGGGGAACTGAAGGCTATGCATTTTTTTCATGCAGAACCCAGGAACCGTTACACCTGAAACCATCTTAAATGCAAAATTAATACCTACAGGCTGAAAAAATTATGTGGTTTTACTGTTGCAATATACAAAGACAAACCTGCTAGTCATCTATAGGTAATGCTACTGGCAAAAATCCATTCTCTAGCTTTTCATTTAAAGTAGAATGATGTTATAAACCTTGTTTTGTTTCTATCATGAAAAGCTTGTTTCAAATTTCCCACATAAGATATCCATTAAAGTACTCTTCAGCTCAATGCAACAATGACAGTTTAGAAAATTCTTTTATACCTTAACAACCAATCTTGAATGGGAGTTTCAAAAGTAGTGGTTTCACCCGCAGAACGTATTAGCCATTTACATCCCACTTAAGACCTATTTTTGACCTCGTATTCAGCATAAGCATAGACTGAGTCCTAATACATCTCTCTGCATTTAAAATGAGTTTTTTCTCTCTTTTCCCCTATCCTCATTCATCCACTGTGGATGATGTATATGGAAAAGTTCATGTGATTCACTGAAGGAACATTCCAGCACCTCATTCCAGTGGAAGATTTTTGCTGGTCTGTGGACAAATACAATCTGTAAGTTAGAGGGAATTTCCTGTCTCATACCTTCCTTACTCCCTTGTATACTTGTGTACTTTATAACTGTGGTCATATTTTCTAGCTATGTCTTGCAGGAAAGAGAATAATAATGTCCCAAGGAAGCAATCAGTATTTTGGAGCTTTTAACTATTATAGACAATCATAATACCTACCACCGCGCATTAGTAGTACCCACATAATTTTAAAAAGGAGGTTGGTGCCGGTATCCCCAGGCACAGCGAGGAGAAATTATTATCCTCTAGTTACCCAGAATGTCAATGATTAAGCTGAGAACTGAACCCAGGACTTCTGAACATTAGGCCAGTCCACTGGTTGTTATGCCACACTGCTTCTGCCATAAATCTATTTGATGGATTTTTCAGTCATGGAACATTAAAGGCTCTGCTCTTGTCTAATGAATATGTTTAAAGAAAACAGTACAAACAAAAGCAAATGTAACACTTAAATTATCTGAGATGTACTGCTTTGATGTCACACTTGGATAAAGGATTTCCTACTGGAGACCTATATACACTTATACATACTGAAAAATATTTTAGCCAGTACCACTAGCTGGCATGCTGGTATCTATTTATGTCTGAAAAAGGAACATAATCAGTTTTAGTTGGTTAAGTACAGTCTGAGCCAACTTTTACATTATGACCAAAAGCTTGGCAGTGCAGTAGCAGTGGCAAGTAGCAGAAAATTGCTTACAGTGTTATTTGCCAGATTCCTTGAACGATTTACATTGGGTTTTCAAGAGAGTTTGAAGTATTAAAAACTTAAGATTTGGAAAAGCCCCGGACTGTGGATTTTTGTTCCTAGTTGCAACAAGATGCACAGGAGAGGGTTATGATATAGTATGACTGACTAAATGAAGCATTTTTTAATATAAACCACCTGAAACATTTAGGAGCAGTTCAGTTTGAACTGTTAAGATTTTTTTTAATTGAAGATTTGAGAGCCAATTGATTTAAATTAAACGCTCAGCCTTTCACGTCTACTTGTCTAAGATTCATGTTGACATTGTACTAAATATGGCCATACAGTTTGTATTCCAGATAAATTGATCTGACTACAACCCTCACTCTTTAGTATGATTCTTACTCCAAGATAAATCAATATTTAATATCTACTGCAACAGCCCCAGTAGATAATTTTAAGCCTTTTCTCCATCCCATTAAGTTACCTTTAAAAATTCTTTATACGAGGCTTCACAGATGACTTCTGAAAAACTAGTTTATGAAAAGCAATCTGAAATTCATTAATTCAGATGGAAAGGGTTTTTTAATCTTGCTGCATTGTGCTGACCTCTAAATCCATCTCTGTTTATCTAATTTTCCTGCTCAGCTAATTTGAAGAATAAATAAATACTTCCTGTAAATCTGTAACAGATTTTAAACACAAAGAAAAATATCCTTCTACTGCTTGCTATATGGGACAAGATATCCTTACAGTGTGGACTTCTGCAAAAACAGGCTGACCAAAGCTCTCCCTGACTCCCTAAGGGGATGGGTACTCTGCATCATCAGGTACCAACCTCCCTCCAGCTCCAACCCTGCTGCCACATTGGCTAAGAGAAGCAGTGATAAGCAGCAGCGTGCTGAAGCTCAGGCATCAGTCACATCCCAGTCTCCACATTAAAATCTACTGTCTGCTCCCTCGCCCCTCCCCACCCTACAATCTGGGGGAGCAGCTAAGAAGGAGGAAAAACATCTCTTCCCCCTCCCTCAAACCTCTCCTATGGCTAAGGGCCCCAGTGGGATAGCAGTCTTTGATATCAGATGAATGCAAACAGCAAGGCTCAGGTTTGCTGCTTCTTAGGTTTTAGAAACAGAGACATAAGAGGAATTTCAAATTATTATATACTGGGAGAACTGGAAGAGTTGATGCCAAAAGGAAGGAAAGAACTATATACTCTGGAGCTATCTGGTTGTATATCCACCATTCAAACTATAGGATCTTCATATTCCTATCTGTGCTCTCCTTTACTCTTATTTCCTACTCTGCGTTATATTCAAAGTGCAGTTTCACAGACACTGTATGCAGCAGTGAAGCTCTGTCCCACCCCTTACTCTCCAACATACTGGTTCCCAACACAAACAGTCCACAATCCTTTAAATCTTCTGATTCGGCTGTTACAGAATCACAGAATCACATGGGGTTGGAAGGGAGATCATCTAGTACAACCCTTTGCCAAAGCAGGTCCTCCTAGAGCAGGCTGCACAGGAACCTATCCAGGCAGGTTTTGAACATCTCCAGAGAAGGAGCCTATTCCAGTGCTCTGCCACCCTCAAAGAAAAGAAGTTCCCCCTTATGTTTAGGTGAAACTTCTTACGCTCAAGTTTGTGCCCATTTCCTCTTGCCCTGTTGCTGGGCACCACTGTTTATAGGGTCATGGTGAAAACTCAAACTGTTAAATAGTCCAGTTTAAAAAAAGGGGAGGGAGGACTTTTTGTTTTCAAAGCCATGTTTTGCTGCTTTTACAGAAGAGTTGCTCAAATAGTTATGTCCTTGAGGGGGCAGTGAGCTGCAGCCAGGTTCTGAGAACCTCTTTGCACTCTTTGCCTCTGAAACCTGGATATCTCTTGCCTTTCAAATCTATTAAAGATCTTCATCTCGGGAACTATATCTGCTTTGGTTTGGTTCAAAACACAGCCTATAAGGGTCTGATCCTAAATGAGTTCTTTCATCACTAACAAAATAGAAATATTAAAGAAAAAAATAATGTGACTGATTAACCTATAATGCAGCTTTCAATTTTATCTCTATTCCTTTGCTACCTCCAACCAATCAAAAACATGATAAATTGTGTCTTTTGCTTATGGAAAGTGTTCAGTGTTTAACTTAGTTGTGAACTGAAATCCAAGGCAGATTTAGCAACAAGAGTGCAGATGCGTTACAAACATACCCACTATATAGTAAAAGTATGTGAAATAGTATTCACTTTTCAACATGTAAGATGTCAGTGGAAATTCTACTGTGGAAATTGTGTGCTATTCTATTAATTAATTGGGATGTGACCCACAACAGCAATATGAGGATGTTGTTTTCACGAGACTTTACAAGAGTCCCAGCAAAAGCACAGTGAGGATAAGCAACAGGGACAAAAGGAAAGGAGACCCAAGCTAGCAGATCATTGCAAAGACTGCAGGAAAATTTCCTTCTCTCGCATGATAAGAGAATGATGGAGACTTCCACTACCTAAACCATAGTCTGCACCACATCAGGAGCATTCCTAATACCACAGGAGCGGAGTGTCAGAACAGTTAAAGTGTGAATAAGTAACATGGGTCCTGATTCAGAGAAGGACATGTGCTAAAGACATCCTCAACTTAGCAAAAGCTTTATATAAGGAGAACTTAAATGGGGTCATGAACAGGATATTGGGTGTTTTTTCCCCTTTTACCTGGATTCTTTATGTTCTCATAACACATATTCCCAGGTAGCTACAGTAACATGGCATGGATGGAGATAAAGGGAAATCACTCGGTAAACCAACAGTATACTTAATCTCCTTCCCTTATAGATAATTCACACATTCACTACAAATCTCCCATACTGCAGTTCATTGCTTTTGCCTGTTCATGGTAGTGAGTATATAGTAATAGACTATGGATGGCTTTTTCACTGAATGAAATGGAAATCCTACGTAGTAGAGCATGTTATTTAGTACAGAGGACTGATAGGTATCCCAATCTATATACTGTCAGTCTATAACTGTGAATATTAACTCAGCGTGTTCCCTTCCAAAAAGAAAAAAAATAAACCTCAGGCAAAAGAAGGTGGGACCAAGACTTTGCAGGAAAATAACTTTCTTGTATGTATAAGTTTCGGGATATTTATGAAAGGAAACAAAGATTTGACATACACTTCATCAATAAGACATTTGTCATGATCTAGTGTGATCTGTAGTGTCATATGAAGAATAAAACCCCAGGAGTTATGCAAAGGTCATGCAGGTAATCCCTTGATAAAGGGGAATCCCTTGGGAGGAAGAGTACAGCCACACAACCTAATCTTATTCATGACTATTCAAAGAGCTTGAGTGGCATCAGACAAGAAACAGAATTCTGGCAAGGAGCTGGCAACTGAATGTTTTGGCAACCTGCTGAACTCTTGACAGACCAAGAAGTCTTACAGTACATGATGTGTCAGTGACTCACTTTGAGTACAGTTCTAATGCACATCCTTCCAATGATGGCTTTTACTCATACTGGCATCTGAATTACAGCAACCTGTGCTTTAAAAGTGGAAGGGAACAAGCATGTAGAAGTAGGATGCACTAAGCAAGAATCTGCATGTATATAAAAAGATAGTTCATCTGAATGGGAGCCATAGAATGAAATTTTCACTTAGCAATTTAACTCAAGGATGCAAAGAAAATGGCAGTGAGATAAGAATGCATCCATTGCCTGCTATCTCAAGAAGCCTTTGGCAAGATAACAGTGAAAGCATGTACCCAGCTACTGATCAACACAGGTCTGACATTAAATGGCAAGTGTCCACTTCTCTTACTGTCTGTTTAATAAATTGCTTTGGAACGGGTGAAGGTGAAGAGGAGATCTTTCCAAAACCTTGTCTCAATGTTCTCCCTCAGTTAATGAATGTCAGCAAGTGGAAGAGAACAGAAATTTGATATGTTTTTCCAGCCTTTCTTATAGAAGCATTTGCAACATGTTAGAGGCCACAGGCATAAAAGTGAAATACTGGGAAATTAATGTTGTCTGTAGATTTTCAGGATGTAAGCCGGGCAATTTCAGCTTGTGGGTTAGGCGTGCTTTAGGTTTTAAGTAGTGTTATAACAGCTCACTATGACTTGAACGTGATTTTAGCACGAGTAATCTGATGTTGAATACCATTTATTACCCTGTTACACATTTCCAATTGAGATAGACCTGTTTATGGAGTTAGTATTATGTGACTACAGATGGACAAGCTATGTGCAGTGAACAATTTATCCAACAAATATAGTCTTTCTTATCTTTTAAAACTACCCCAGGAGGATCAGCAATTTCTATACATGTATGAATAACTTCTAAGTATTCTAACAATCTGACTTTTGAGTTATGCATGACCTATGCACTTAAATGCTCAATAGCTTGCTGCTTGTGATTTATGCTGTAGCTGGTCACCTAAGACAAATTAGATTGTTTTCAATGCCTGACTCAGTAAGTATTGCAACATTGCCTTAAACTACCTTAAACTGAAAAAAAAACAACTAGGAATTCTCTCAGCCAAAAGACCACCCAGGTGGTGGAAATCCTTTACTTCTACCTGTCAAATCCTGCGTCCATTAGCTTCAACACCTAAGAAAAAACTATGAACCTGTATCTGGCATACCATTGGTAGTAAAAAGATGGCAGTGGTAAGACACAGTGCAGCAAGGCCTGCAGGACCCCTAGATTAAATTGCTGCAGAGTTCACAGAGTTGCTGTAAAGATCTATAATTAACATTGACACTGTATCAGGGGCTAGAAAAGGTCCCTAATACTGCATTCCTTGTTTGGCAAGCATGGAGTTTGAAGTGGGTACTGCATCAAAGCCTCCTTTTTTTATTAACAGGAGATGAGCAATTTGGGCATAAACAGCAAATGCCCAATTGCGCACAAATGTCCAATGTTCATATTCAAATAAACCCATAGAAATAAAAATCCATTTGCATGAATATTTGCAAAAAGAAAATAAAGGAAGGAATAAGCATGGTCAAACTCCATTGATCAGATTTCATACAGACATTTGCAAATATCGTTTTTGCATTATTTGCTCAAGTCTTTTCATGAGATAAAAGAAGACATTTTTACCTGCCTGCATGTTTATTCTTTTGTTTGAAGCAAAAGAGTTAAGCCAGCACAAAGAAGCATAAAATCCCACAACCAGGCAGATAAGTAAATGTCCTTCAACAACAGGGAGTGTATTTCAATTTATCATACTTATTGATGCAGCCTAATAATACCTGAGAAACAGGAGACATTTTTAATTTTAGAAAGTAATGACGTATCAGAGAAAGTAATCCAAATTTATCCTTACTGTACTTAATCTACTGCAATTAAGAGAGTTATATTGGCAATGCATTTTGCGCTTTGAATTTACTTAGAGGAATACACAGAGATTGGAAATAAATGGCAGTAACTTTTGTGGATGTCTCTGCTTGTATCTAAGTGTGAAATAATATGCAAATGTATTCTTTAGTTCTCAGGACAATTGAAGAAGTGATATGATAGGATTGTGCAGCTGCCATTCTGTCCCACAATTTAAATCACTGGATATATTCCTATGCTAGCAAATTTATGTTTGAACAATAATTTTTAACCTATCTTGATTGTTTTCTGGAGAAGCATAATAAAAACATGGAATACATTTCAGTATATATCTGCAAAATCTCCTGAGTAGCTTAGGAAATGTATTGTACATAAGAAGATACAATCATTATGCTGTTGCAGTCATCACAAAGACACTGTCCTTTATGGCAGAACATCATCCTTTGGGAAAAATTATCCTCGTTGGTTTGTGCAAATTTTCAACATTCACCCTCGGGACCCATTTTAATCTAATTCTGTTCCTTTGGGATTTTTTGTTGCTCCCAGATTTAAGGGAGAAGACCGAAATAGGGCAAAACTTTTATCCTTTTCACAGGAAATATCCCATGCGAGTGAAAAAGCAGTGTATTTGGCATTTTTTCTTGAGCTGGAAAGGCAATAGAAGAAAGGGGCCAAATCCCCTTTTTATTATTATTATCATCATCATGAGGTCTAAAACCTGCAGCTAGGCAACCCCTTCAAGTAGCCCTGACAACAGTAATAAAAAAACATTGTTGTGTTCAGCCGCCATACAAGCATACTATTAAGCATAGGTAGTGGCAAAAAGCTCTAGTAGCCAATATTCAAATGCAAAAATAGCTAATAATACCAAAAGAGTGTGCTGGTTTCTTTCCTGAAAATAGTATTTTATGGCCAAGTGCTCTTGTGAATGAACTGGAAATATGAAAACTTTAAAACTTCACCTAATATGGCAAGTTTCTTCACTATATAAATAGTGTGTATATAAATACTATTATTTATGAATAATTTACTAACGAACACTAAATAATGTGTGCATATAAATACACATACATATACATATGTATGTGTACGTAGCTATTACAATAATGTTTTCTATAGATTAATTATGTTTAGGTGCATTTTGTTTTAATTTCTTACAAGTGCATCATGATTGGACTGGTCAAACGTTTTTTTAAAGTTATGGTCCAATAAAGTTTCCATGATTTATACGTTGCAAAGATAGCATATTTTTCACTTAATTGATTTTGATAATTTAATCTATAGACAAATAATTTAGATTTTGTTTTAATCAGCCTCTATATAACTTGAGGGACTAAGCATTTAGCTGCACATTTAATATGTTGGAACAGAGATGCACAAACTACCAACTTTATCAAGACAATATTGGAAAGTAAGGCATTTGAGCAAAATGCTTAAAAAGAAAGGTCTGCACAGCAAATTCTTCCATAGATGCAAAACTGAATCCATAGTAAGCTGGCACCAAAGCTAAGTTATCTGTAAATTTAGATGACCTACATATGCCAGAGATTTTGCACTGTTTCTTTTTGTCTTTTCACTGTCAGTTCCACAGTTTCAGTGAACATGTATTTTTAATGTGTAAATTTCAAATACATTATTTTTATGTCTTTCTACGCATAGCATACAAAGTAAATCTGAAAAAAAAATATTAGTAGGTATATTGGTAGGCAGGAGTGCAAATATTTAGTTGTAAATATTAGTATTTGAGCAATAGCATGTGATCAATTAAAGGCTGAATCATATGTTACATACAGACAGAAAGTTAACGTTTCATGAGCAGCTTTAATATTTCTATCTCTTGAGTTTGAGGAACAGACTTGACAAGATTTCATACCCACAGCCTTCTGCACCTGGTTACCATTATAAACCTGACCTTGATAATGGAGCTGTGTTCTTCTTCTACAGAGTCTAACATTAGCAGTGGTATTTTCCTCCCATAACTCTTATAACCTGAGTACCAGTGTTATGGCTGTGTTTAACCCCTCTGTGCATGTGCAGTTACAACTTCCATCACCTTCCTCACTAAATACACAGAGATCAGATAAAAAAATTCTTTAAGTGCAGGTACAATTTCTAAGCCTGATTTTATTTCCTGTGATATCTACAAAAGCTAGTGATATAGTATAGGCTTCAGGATTATATTGAAAGCCAGATATTTTTTTTCCTTGTTTGTTTATAATGGAAACATTTCTCTCTAAAAGATGTGGTTGCAGACCCAGGGATTAATGTCTTTTTTTCTAAGATGCTCTGCTTTGAATTTAATTTCAAATTACATTTTAAAGTTCTAATTGTAAAGATAAATTCACTGCAACACTTCTCAGTGTCTGAGACATATTAGTCATTCAGCTATTCAAAGATACATCTAATTCCTGATCAGACCTCACAATAGAAAGAAGAAAGAAAACACCAAAAGAAGACAAGCTCACTGTGCCCTACTGTTATCCTATAAATACACTGCTTTAGAAAACCAATGCAAACACGTGAAATTTATACAAAAACAAAAATCATCAACACCTTGAACTTCTTGAAGAAATAGCAGGGAATTCCCTGGCATGATATGCTGCCAAGGAAGTCCAGTCATAACACACGCAATACATCCCGCAAAAATATTGCTTGGAATTGTTACTTTTTTCCCCCAAATCATTGTTATAAGCTTATATTGATTTGATGTTCTCTCTTTTCCTGTCATGCAATTTCAAATATTGGAAGCAATAGCATAAATAAACACAATTTCTCTAGCTACAAAACTAAATGTTTGAAGTCCAGCATATTTTCCAGTTCTAATAAAAGGGGGCAGTATTACATCAGCTGAAATTGTGAATTGTCCAAATTGTCATAAAAAGTGCTGGAGAAGGATACAAAACTGCTGAATTTCACTGAAAATAGACTGCTACTGTATATGCAGTCACAAATCTGTCTGCCTTCAGGTAAAATTTAGAGCTAGTTCAGAGACACTTAGGCTCCTGCATTGCAGATACTTTAGAAAATTTTTACTTGGGTCACTACTTTTCTTTCAAAATTATTAGGCAAATATTACAGTTGATATAAAGTAAAGGCACATTTTTCATGTAGCTAGGATAAGCCTTAAGCCTAAAAAGGAAACTGAAAAATTATTGCACTTTCAAAAATTTTCGGAATACAATATTTTGATATTCCTTTCTTTTTTTTTTTTCCCTTTTAAATAAAGTTTTTCTAGAATAAAATACTAGTGCCTAAATATGTATTTAGGAAGTCAACTTTGAACACCCAATTAAAAAATCATTCCTTACATATGTTAGGTACAGCCACAAGCAGATTACTGAATTGGCCAAATTCACAGTAAAGTATAAAGGACATTTGTTTTGTAAGAATTATGAGGACTGCTGGGATTTGTATTTGAAACTTTTCCCTATTCAGGGGCATTTAATTTAGACAAGTCATTTATCTGTTATAAAATGATGGAACTGTAAAGAGGTTGTCTCTATGCAACGTGTCCTTCTGAGTCTCAGAGGAAAGACTCCCCAGGGAAAGGTTTGTCGACTGAGCAGAATGACGTACTCAGGAAAAACACTTTCCCAGTTGCAGTGTCTCTTTGTGGAAATCAGATTCTTCATTAGACAGATGGAATACACTCCCACTGAGTTGAATAAATTGCCTATATTTTTGCAAGAAAGTGAGACCACACTAACAGTTCCTTAAGTAAATCGGTGTCTTTTTTCTCTATATACAGTTCCAGATTTTCTATTATAGAATCGACATATATACTTAAATTAAATTATACCTAAGTGTAAGCTATATAGGGTGGGACCTTTCTTAAGTTGCAGTGAGAATGGAACTTGGTACAATGACTACCGAGACAATACCATAATAAAAGTAAAAAGTTTGCAAAACTAGTCATTTGCTGTTGATATTGCTATCCATTTTTTAGCCTAATTATGAGGTATTTGCCCTTTAATTACAAGTAGAACTGAGATTTAACCAACAGAAATAAGAATCCAATGGAAAATGCGTACAGTTTCTGTTATGTCTCCCAGCAGACAGAGATATAAGCATTGACTTCTTATTTACTAGTTACCATTATTCTTCTATAAGAAACTAAAGGAAAAAAGAAAACATAAGAAGTCTTTCTTAAAAGGTAAAAGCAAATGAGAATAGATCAGACCCTGCAAATCTAAACCACTTATTCATAAAGGTCTGTAAAAATCCACAAGCCCTTTATGACCAATTTATTCATGTTCTCAATTTAAGGAGGGTCATGACTACTTTTGGTAAAAGGAGAAAAGGTAATTGAGTGCAAGATGCACTGATAAGTATTTTCTTACCTATGTGCTTTTTTTTTTTTAAACTGAGTTCAGAAATGACTTATAACAAGGATGCTAATAACAAGGTACTTCTCTTGGTGATTGTCTGAGAAATATCCTGAACTTGCAGCAAAGACAGTGTGACTCCTGCCTCATAGTTGTTCTGTCCATAATACTAAATGTATGGGAAGAAAAAAGCTGGTAAAAAATTGTCGGCAACATAACCCATTACTGCTTGCAGTTAGAAAAAAGCAATACAACGATGGAATCATTGCAGGGCTGTAGGCAGTCAAAAGGAGATTATGCATGACTAGTAACTTTTCCTGCAAAGATTTCCTGAAGTGTTTTTATCAGGCAAAGTTTGTACGCATGTGCAGTAGCTTCATATAAATGATGAAGCGTAACAGCTCCAGCGGAGTTGTTACACTCTATTGTGTCAATAATCCACATATTTAACAGTCCCTAAATACAGCAGACCATAACACCTCCAAAGGGGTCGTTATGGCTTATCAAGTCAAATCCAAGTGCCTAAATATGGGTTTGATCAATAGACTGTAACATCTCCAAGGGTAAATAATATACGGTTTTAAGAATGTACACATTTTGCATACAAACTATGGTCTATCTTAGGATAAATGATGTGGATTCAACTTGTAAAACTTTGATTTAGAAATAAGAAAGGAATAAAAGACTCATTATAAGAGGTGCTAAAGTACCACAATTCCCAGGAAGTAGGGGGTGACTCATGTAATTTATTTTGGGGTCTAATTATGGTTTCCTACTGCAAGTACACAGTTGCCTGAAAATCTACAAAAGAGTGGGAATGGAATATAAACATAAAAATGTTGTATTAAATTCTGCTTCATCTCAGATCACAATGAATGTGCTTTGTGAGTAAGTAAATGTGGAAGTGGGGGTATATCCTTGGGTCTAGCAAATATATTTTGATTATTAATTGGGTATATGTTCTATCTTGACTTCATATATTTATCTCCAATGAAATTAACACATTGCTACCTATATGTTTTCTACAAAGACTTTCTGAAGTCCTCTTGTAATACTTTTCATGCACAAAAAAATATAGCATATGGTCTTTTTTTAAAAAATTCAGTTATCTTATGAATTATATAGAATTTTCAGGTTCATTTAAAGCCTTAAATCAAAGCAAATCTAGGTAACCGTGCTAGTTCAAAATATTAAAATAAATAAAGTAGCTCCAGCAATACAAATTTTGTTTAAATAAGCATTCTTTTTTGTTGAAGGTAAACAGCTTGACTGGAAAAAAAAAGTCATATCCTCTAAACAAAACCAATTTTTGTATGATTCTACTTTTACTTGTATCACATGGAAAGAGATCTGTAGCCTATTTTCTGGGTTTTTCTAATTCTCTCCCCTTCCCTAGTGTTTCTGTTTACTCTGTGAAACCACTGACACAGTTACTTCTTCCCTTTCCTCAGCCAGACTAAACCTCACCAGCCCCAGATGCAGTAGAAAAAGTCAACTCTGCTATGATGACTTTTTGCCTCGTGTGCACTGTACTGGTTTTGGCTCAGATAGAGTTAATTTTAGTTCACATGGTGTTGTGTTTTGGATTTGTGACCAAAACCAGTTCTGACAACACAGGGATGTTTTAGCTATTGCTCAACAGTGCTTCTACAGCATCAAGGCCTTTTCTGTTTCTTCTGTTGGCCCACCAGCAAGTAGGCTGGGGGTGCACAAGAGGGAGCACAGCCAGGCCAGCTGACCCAAGCTGACCAAAGGGATATTCCACACTGTATGACGTGCTCAGCAATAAAAGCTGGGGGGAGGAGGAGGAAAGGGAAACAGAGTTTGGGCATTTGTCTTCCCAAGGAACCATTACATGCGCTGAAGCCCCGCTTTCCTGGAAATGTCTGAACATCTGCCAATGGGAACTAGTGAATGAATTCCATATTTTGCTTTGCTTGTGTGCACAGCTTTTGCTTTACTTATTAAAATCTCTCAACCCATGAATTTTCTCACTTTTACCCTTCTGAGGCCGTTCCCCATCCCACTGGAGGGGAGCGAGCAAGCGGCTCTGTGATGTTTACCTGCCTACCCTAACCAACAATATTACACAAACCTAAATGACTGTAACTGGAGATGTCCATAGAACGGCCTCATCTCAAAAGCACACCTTAATTTTAATGCTTTAGCAAATGACAAAGTTTAACCGTGCCAGAGTGCTGCATGTTTTTGTTTTGGCCTTTCTGATGAGTTAATCTCTGTGAGTACTTTTAAAGCTTTGTAGGAGATTTTTTTGAACAGCAGAATATAAACAGAGGCAATTTTCAGTTCTGTGTCTCTAACCAAATACAAAGCTTTCTGAGATTTAAATGACACATTTTCAAAGAGGCCTAAGCCCAGGCTTTGAAGCTATGTACATAATTTTGTAAGCGCAATCATTTGCACAACAAACTATTACCAGCTATCTGAACTTGAAGACCAGTAACTGACCAGAACTCAATAGCTTTTTTTTAAACCAGCTGCAGGCAATTAATTTGTCATCTTTTTCTGGTGCTGACTTCTAGCTACTCATTTATAGAAGTCTAATTACCTGAAGCCAATTTCTGAAAATTTGGTCCTGAAAACATAGGGTCCTGATTCTTCAAAAGAAACCAATCCAAAATTGCAACTAAGTTGCAATTAATTTGAAGTTATCAAAGCTTCACTGGGATTATGACAGAAACTATACACAATCTTCTTGGCATACAATTATTTCAAAATTATGTTTTTCTAATTGAAGTGATCTATCATTCCTCCCCACCGGCATTTTGATCATCCTGCCTATCATTTTTAAAGTAAAAGAAATACATAATAATGTAAAAAATGAAAGGTAGAGGGTAGAGGGGGGAAAGAAGAGTATTCTAGAATTCTGTTTGTGCAAAGGATGCTTCTGGTTTTAATGTATTTTATACTTTCTATAAAATATAAATACATTCCTATAGTATTCCTGACTAACTTAATTCTTTTCTTTAGGATAAAGAGTGGGGATATATCATCATTTTAAATGACTGATTTATATCTTACTCTTCTGTAAACCCTGCCTCTTCTTCCATCTACAATGAAGGATAAGAGCATACCGACATTAAAACCAGAGTACATATTACAACTTTTCCCTGCCTTAATAGTTCACTCTATAGCACATGCTATACTATATATACTGCTGTTACGATAGTACAAAGTAAATAAACCCAGCAGGATTATATAAAGTCATTGAGAGATTTAACAACAGATTTCCTTGCTGCGTTTTTATTCTTAGGTTTGAAAAGTTGCAAGTGCTACCATGAAAAATCTCCCCATAAAAGTTGGCATTTGAGAATGATGTTGTTTATATTTGTTAAAGAGTTCCAATTGACTCTGCTATATTTGCAAGTAATTTTTTTTTCCTCTGCCTGCCTGATGTACAACCTCAATCTGGAAGCTGTACATCAATCTGTGTAATGCTAGTAACCAGCACAAAAAAGAAATTTCACATTATTCACTGAAATATTTACTGACTCTGCTTTAAAAGGTGGAAGACGAAATAGAAACTTGTTATATCGAATACAATATGCAAACATGGTACTGAAAAAACTCAGGGAGCAGACCTGAAAAGTAAGTGGATGCCATTTTTATATTTACTTGTCAAAGTAAAATAAAACGTTAAGAATTCTTTTAATAGCCCTTATAGTGTATTAGATATTTTTTAATGTCAAGCCACTAAAACTCATTAAAAATATTTTAAAATAAACATAATTTTATAAACTCTTAATACTGGCCATAGGTGTGACATTTATTTTATTTTTAAAACCTAGGCTTTAGTACTCTACCTCTTAGTTAAGACCAACACTGATTTTACAATTACAGTGTTGTCTGAACTTGGCCTGCTTGATCAGTTATTAATTTCTATATTTTTTAATACTGTCAATCTGTATTAAATGAGTTTTTCAATGCTGACATTTAAACTAACGCTAGCAGAAATAAATATTTATTCGCCTCTGAATTTGACTTAGAAAAGCATTGTTAATCCTATGTGGTAACAGTTTAACAAATCTTTTTAATAGATGCTGAGCCTTTCTCTTGTTTTGAGTACTGTAAAAGACCTATCAAGCAAGAATATAAAATGTAGATTAAAAAGTATGTATCAATGTTTGATGGGTCTGTTTACAACATATATTTGCCTTTCCATGCCTTGCTACAATCCACTTACCGAGTGGATTGAGGGTGGATTCCCATGTGGGTTGAGAAAGATCATAGTACCATCTAATTCACAGTTTAAGATATAGTTAAGTATTCTGCCAAGTCTTATACTCAGCCCAGACTAAAAATTCCTGTTACTCTTTGTAGTATAATATAGTCTTCCCTCTCTCTCCTAAGATAGAAAGAACCTACCCTCTAATATACAAATATATCACACCCTCTAATATACAGATATATCACAGAATTTTCATTAATGAATTATAGGCATTGAAAGCTACCTGTTTTCCAATTATTATTTTTTTAGCAAATAATCTGAAACACTAGTTGCTTTATAGGCTAATGAATGTGTGAGTTTTCTTTTCATTCATTACCATGTTGCATCACAACTGTTCCTATTTGCCCATGCCATAGTCATCACTAGGGTAACATTTCCCCTTTCTGGTTAACTGGAATAAGCATTGTGGTATATAACTGATTTTGTGTCAGTGGTGAAAAATAACTTGTGTGCTGTATTTTTTGCAGCATAAGCCACCTCTAGGGAAGCTAAAAGAGGAACATTCTTCATCCAAAGGGCTGCCTTGTAGCTCAATCAATTACATGATTCAGTGTTCAGTGGCTCTGTTATACATACCTGCTCCTGGAGTAGATCTTGTAGACCTTGGAAAGGCCACAGAGCAGGACAACACAGATAGAAAGAATTTTCCAAGAGAATTCCGCGTCCTCTGAGCAGTCCGTAAAGTGTGTGTGGTAGAAACTGTTCCTCACCTTTCAGATATGATTCCAGCTTGCTATTTTGTAAACTGCTGATGTCCTGCTCAGTCCGCTGTTGGTCACATTCTCTCACCACTGTCTCTCATTTACTGTTTTATTGTAATGCCCTATTTCATTTTAGTGTTTGAAAACTATGGCCAAGATTCAACAAAGAACTTTGATCTCTAATTTCCCATTGAAAATAAGAGGCAAAAGCACTGTTTTGAGCCTAAATACTTTGCTGCATCTGAGTCACAGATTCAAGTCAACCCAGTCACATTCAATAGCATTGTAATACTTAATCATGCTAGTACATAGCTGGACTTTTTGCCGTATTTATCAATCTAGTCATTCTCAAAAGCACAATTTAAAATCTAGTGACCACAAACCACGGTAGCTTCAACCAATACATTTTCCACATTGTTATATGAATGCTTGCGGCTTAATCACATGAGTGCACAGGCCTGTTTTGTTCAGTGCTGTCATGTAAACATAGAGGAGTTTGTAGCACAGGACTGTGAAGTGACAAGGTGTGTTTAACGTGAAATCAGAGATGGCTAAAAGCTCTAAAAAGAAAGTTTATAAAAAATAAGAAGCTATTTGCAAGGAAAAGAAGAATGAATGACAGACTGTGTGGCAATGGGAGATATTACCTTTTCATTCCTGCAGTTGTTTAGACCCATGTTATTCATGGAGGGCAATTTTCCATCAACACCATGCGGCTGCTGTTGCTGCTGCTGCTCCCTTTGGATCTGCTCTCTCATTTTTCGAGCCTCCTGAATGGCTTTCATTACTGTGTCCTGGTCCCCAAATAGGGCAGGTGAATTAAGACTGGAAAGGATATCTATAAAGAGAAAACACACTTTATTTAGGTAATTATCCAAATTAGAATTCAGGCTAAGCACTCAGCTCCCCTACTGTTAGAGCTGCACCCAACTAACATCTGCAAAAGGAGGAGTAGTGGCAGTTGTCTGTTCAAAGGCTGAACTAATCTATAGAAGTGATTGATAAGCCTATGCACTTATTTTGCTGTTATAAATACAACCACCGAAGTCTTGGCATAGCACGATATGGCGGTACCTGAGCATACTCATGGACACAAATCTGTGTTTAAGACAAAAGGATTCTGAAGCTTCAGTGGGAAGCCTTTGAAATATTAATAGTAACTAATAAAATGAACAAAGATGGAGAAACATGGCCATGAAAGTCTATGTCAATTTTTACATTTTCTTTATTGACAAAACCATCACTCCAGACATTTAGCTATCAATTTCAGAAAGAGCACCCAGTTACTTTTGTTATCACCGTAACATGAGTATAAAGCTCTAAATCAGTAGAGAACAAATGGGTTTATTTCTATCACTTGGACAAAAAGAGAAACTTTTAAACATACATCAAACTCAAACAAAACATTTCTGTCATATCTTAAAATGTGTGCTAGAGGTAAAGACGAGTACCCCAGATACTCTTTCTGATTTGAGACCAAAACACAGCAATTATTTGGTGACTGTTATGTGTTGCTGTGATGAAGCTTTAACTTGATCCACCTGTTTCTGCATGGGAGTATCCTCTATACAGCACATGGGTAGTTTTGGGTATATACATTCTAGATAGGAAATTTT
The DNA here is from genome assembly GCA_033628505.1 of Tringa tobata. Lineage (NCBI taxonomy): Eukaryota > Metazoa > Chordata > Aves > Charadriiformes > Scolopacidae > Tringa > Tringa tobata. Next base: position 16,266,358 of record JAHREE010000118.1, on the reverse strand, counting down.
GAGCAACCAAAGTTTGTGCATGATCTGTGCATCTGCCTGATAAGCGTATCTCCTTTATAAAAGCTCTGAATTTGTTAGATTTGGGTACTTACTAAGAGTTCACTATAAAAAAATCCCCACACAACCAAGCAACAACAAGCAAAACAAAAAAAAACCCCAAACATGGAATTCTCCTTCAAAGATAATTTTCATATTCTTTTGACTTCACTGAAGTTCAGCTGAGTCAAATATAGCAAATTTGACCTTGAAGGACCCTGAATTCTTTTAAAATAAAAAAGTTTTTAAGATTAAGGTTTCTCATGTTTTATCCTGGGAACCAAACAGTTGATTTAATACTGTGGTCTAGATGAGAAAGATGCAAACTATGATGTTTTAGATGGAACTGTGATGTTTTCTGTCTGAATGAAGCACCCCTCTCCAAAATAAAAGTAACATATTAGAGAACAACCATTGTTCTTCCTGGGTAAAATTTGCAATACTCTGAACTGAGTCAGTAATTAAGTTCCATTCTGGAGCCTAAGTAACCATATTGACATGACTTTTAAAGATACTTTAAGGACTCCAAATCACCTAAATTTATTGTAAAAACGGAGCAAAAGCTCCTACGTTGCTTGTTGATTTTTGACGTTTCCATAGCTTCTTTTATATTTAAGGTTTGAGAGGAATTTTATATTTAAGGATTGGGAGGAATTAAGTTCTTATGACTTGACCTGAAAAAAATTCATACCTTAGGCATATTTTTCTCTGGAATGGTCTATGACTCCAAACTGATATGCCACTTTCTAATGTTAGATAGTGCACTTATAGCTGGAAATAAATTGACAGGTAGAATATCTATCTAGCTGCAGAAAGTATCTTTCAGAGATCATGATGTTCCCAAGTGTTTTGAGAATGGAACAAATCATAATTTTTATATAGTTAATGTATGTATTTAACATATCTGTTCATTATTCACAAGTGTTTCTATATATTTTACAAGTACACTTGAGCTACAGATTGTGAATAAGTGGTCTGTAGTAAGTATTTAGTCGCTGTTAAAATTTACTATTTGAACTTTAGGGCTGATCATCTACATTTTGCAGCTCTTGATTCTGTTTCTTGACTGGCTAAGGTAGTCTTCAGACATAGTTTTCAGATCAATTTTGTTTCATTAATTAATATACTTCATATACTTAATAGGCTTTATTTCTTAATTAATCTTGAACACAGGTCAAAAATTCCTTATTTTCAACCATTTGAATTAACAAAGTCTTGACAGATGGATGAAACAAATAATAAAAAACATGAACAAATAATAAAAAGAGCAAATAATAAAATTATCTGGCTGGCCTGAAGCTTTTCTGTCTTTGTTAAAATTTTTCTAATATATTCAGCATATGGTCTTGGTAAGATGAACTTAATACCCAAAATGCAGAGGATTAGATTTATTTTAGAATGCTGTTCTGGGTAAAACTAGTGGTATATTTGGGCTAAACAGCTGAAAACTACATTTGGAGTTACCTTCTTGCCCTGTTCCGGCATACTGTAAACCATGGAGATACTGAATGTTCCCTGACCCTGGTTCAGCAAAGTGCTTGAAAACTTATTTATTTTAAGGTATGTTACACTGTTGTATTGAATGTACATTAGTCCCATGAGTCCCATGAGCCGTTATGTGTGTATGTCTACTATCTTGTCAGGCTCTATGTGCATGTAAAGATAATTTTTAGTTCGTTTAATCCAGAGGTCAAAATTCAAAAGTTAACTTTGCATGTATACACCCAATTGATGTCTTTGGGGAAGATACTCATACAAACCTATTTTATGCATTTTATATATACATCTATATTTACTTATATGTAAAGTGTATATATATACACACACTTTACAGTATATGTTTGTATGTATGTGTATTTCTTAAATTATATATTTATTTGCTATATTTCTTATAGATGCACATCACTACTGCATCATTTTGGTTACTCTTGTAAATCCTTGGCTTTCAAGAGTTCTTAAAAAATCTTTTCTGCTTTCCCCCCCCCATTTTAAACAGAAATGTAGGCCCAAATATCCACTTATTTCAGAAGCAAGTGTGCTCAAGCTGAGATTTCCTGTAGAAAACTTGCTGGTATTCTCCTTTCCCCAGGACAGCTTAGTTACCTAAGGAGGATCCTCTTCCCAGAGATCCGCCGAGCGGACTGGGGATGCCACTCTTGTTTGTCACTGTCACTGGACTGCTTTTACTGGCTGGGAAGAGGTTCTGTGTTGGAGATGTTGGGGATTTGACAGGTTCAGCTGTTTTCGGCCGGGCTGAAAGATTCAGTGGCTGGGCTGCTTCATCCTACAAGAGTTTAATGTAAATAACTATTAGGAAAAGAAAAATGAACACATCATTTTGCAAGCTGCAGTTACTTTACACCTCGAAGACAATACCACATTCTCCAGCAATAATAACAAAAGAAGCTAATTATCAGCCTCCTTTAAGATTCAACGAAAGGAAACCTCATTAATTTCTCTGTGTTATGCTTCTATTTACATTAACTATGTGGCTGGATCGTTCTTTTTGCCAAATTAAAATTTGAATTAGCTCACATTACAGCTTAATTTCCTAATGTGTTTTCAGAGATCTAAATTAACCTAGGGCATTTACAAAGAATTATTTAAAATTTCCAGCAGCTCAGTGATGCTTTTCCATTGGTTCTATTTGAAACGTTCCTGGCACTATAAAAATAAGTTATGTAGCTTATTTTTAAATGTATTAGAAACTAAGGAATCAGAAGTACTTCTATGAAAGAATCATTTGGAAACACTGACAGTTCTTTGGCCCACATTTAATGCTGCTGCTAACTTATACATTCCATGCATCTTATTTTGAATGCATGTTTTGTTTAGTAAAATAATCTACGCTGTTGCCCCATAATCGAAGACAAGAATTTAACTAAATTCAAATTCCTTGACTGACTACAGTAATGAATGCATACTATATGCATTTTAAAATATATTTCATTTTCTACCACTTAATTTTGTATATTTTACAATATTTTATTATTCAAATGTCACTTATTTTTGACAGATTTCTGTAAAAATCATGAATTTTTTTCACATAAATGCTATTCTGTTTCTTGTTTGATATTTCTGTAATTATTTCTGTATTCTGTAGTTATTTTTGCTGCATTCAACCTTTAGTGTATCTGTATGTTTATTGGCATAAAGACAAGGAATATTTTTAAGGATATGTAAATCTAGTATCAGCACTTTTCTATCTTTTGATTCTTTTCATATGCAATTATGGAATAAATACTCTCTGACATATATCTTGCTTCAGTGCTATAGGAGAGTAAGTCCATCTAAGAAATACCTTCACTTTTGGAGGAAGACTCGTTCAAGAAATTAATTTCTTTCATCAGTGTAGATATTCACAATGTAACCCGCTTCCTATTCTTTGAGCTTATTCCCTTTGCTTAATATGTTAAGCAAGACAGATCATTTGGAAAACTGTGAAACAGTGATTTTCTGTAATTAAAGAGCCCAGTAAGACAGATCTCTCATTTAAAATATGCCCAAAGCAGAATTATGCTGGATATAAGAGAATATTGTCCATATTTTAAAACACTGCACTTCAAATCTTAGAAATATATGTCAGAACACAATAATATACTACGTTATCTCATATTTTCCATTCTCTTTACTGTCAAGCGGTGATTTAGCAAAGTACATCTGATCACACACAGTGCATTGAACAGGAAAATGTAACAAACAGGTATTTATAATGCCATCATATCTCCAGTTTTAAACTGTTTCCATAAAACTACATGACATTTTTATTCTTCTTGACCTTGCAATGTGCACAAATGTCCACACCTGTTCAGAGTCCAAGTGAAAGCAGAAACACAAAGGTATAAGGGACACAGTCCATTCCTGTGCTTTGTGGCCACGTTTACATGCAAGCTGTTTCATTGCACAAATACAAAGTGGCTTCAAAAAATTTCTGCGAGAGTTCAGAGCCTCTCTCAGACTATGAATTTTGCCAGACTAGCTACTGAAAGCATGTACACATACAAATCTACACTACCATGCCCGATTTCTAAATAATTTTCTGCCTAGCATTGATACAATCGTGAAAAAAACTCTAAACCCTGCCAGAACCTATTTGTTTGTACTTCATAGACAGTATTCTCATTTCTGTGAGGCAACCGAAAAGCTGGAAAACATTCAGGTCAGTGACATAAAAAAACCTATCATTACTTTTTGAAGGATCTGACTCCTGTAAAAGAATTCTATTAGTTCTATAAATAATGCATGTAGTATATACAAACAACTGTTTAAAAACAGAGAAAATATAGAGGATTTGTTAAGCAATGCATGACCATCCAAACTTTAAGTTCTTGTAAAGGTAACAATTCACAAATAAAACATATAGGTACTAGTTTAATAGAGTGTTTTTATACCAATAATTAATTTCTTCATTGGCCATTGGTATTTGTACACATGAAGCACTTGTAGTCTATCTTTAATATTTTCAAAGCAGTAGTGTGCTTCATACAAACAAGAATAAAAAGGTTTCTTTTTTATTAATGTATGTTTCAGTCCATTCAAGTTAAATTATGTAGGGAAACCCCCAAGAATTTGCATGTGGTCAATTCTGTAATAGGACTCAGCTGGCCACAAAGCTGAAATGATATTGGCCTTGGTTCGAGGAGATATGTGCTTGGATTTAACCAGGGAAAATTTTACTCATATAGTAAAGGTTTGGTTTGGTTTAGATCCATTTGGCTCACTCACTTATGAAATTACTTTTTTACATTAAAGTAGTCAGTAGTATATTCTCAATACCATAAATCACTGGTGTTAGGTATCACTATACTATGGCAACTTTGCTGAAACAGTTGGGTTTTGCTTTTGGTGGCTTCTGTATTGACCATAACAAACTCTGCATATGTGGTAAATTTCACTGACTGCTCTCAAGCCTGGCATTGAATTACAAGAGGTAAAATATTAGACTAATACACATCTACAGTTAAGTAAAGTGAATGCTTTGCTAAATAAATGTTAGATCTGGCCATAATGGAATAGTTTTTATTTATTAGTACTCTCAGCCTAGCAAAAAAGTGTCATGGAAATTTATCAGCCCAGGCAGAAATATCTACTCACCCACACTTTACCACGATGATTGATGATAATGAAAAAACGAATTATATTTTACTCTCTTGTCAAAAAATAAATTTAAAAAAAAGAGACCCTCGCCTCAAGTGAGTCAAATCTTCCCAGACTGATTTGAGGCTACAGACTGTGTGCCTGTAAGGTGTTAGCAGCTAGCAAAAAGATGCATTCTCTCTCTGTCCACAGTCACAATATACCCTCTTTATATCTATTTTAATAGTTCTGCATTTATAGCTCTATGATTCAGATTGGTAAAATATCTGAATGTTGGTGTTTTTTTAGAGTTTGAAGTACATTGTTTCTCAGCATATTTAGTCTCATGAAATTCGGAACAACCATGGGAGAATACAGTAATAAAAGCCAGCCAGTTCCACCCAAAGGTACTAGCTGCACCACAGATTTCAAGGGGGGCACGATGTTCATTTCAAGCTGCTGGCAAATGCCATGTTGTAGCTGCCTGATTCCAAGCAAGTGAGAATAAGCAGGCACAAGCATTCAGCAGTGGCGCAAAACCAACAAGGAGCAGCCCGGTTGTCAGCAGCTGTGTGAAATCAGCAAAAGTCAAATCAATCTGCAGTGACATAATGTTTTCCCCAGAGTCCTGACTTAGATCTTATTTTTATGTGACGCTTTTTCCAAAATTCTAGCATAAGTACAGCTAGAGATTTGTAAAATAATTATAAGATCTACAGTCTCTCTGCTGCCTTAATAATATAAAGTGGCACCATATTTTAAGATACTCAAAAATTTCAATGTGAAACAATTGATGAAATGGATGCCATTTATGCACATTACTAGAATACAAACTGCAATCTTGAAAATATCACATTTTACTGATGAATCTGTTGTGCTGCCTGTGGTAGGAAGAGGGACGCCTGATATTTTTGGAAGCAAGAAGTGAATGTTTTCTCTTCTCTATGCTGATAATATAGCACTAAAACGGAACATTTTATTTTAATATTGAAGAACTTTCGTGTGGTTCAGCTTCCAATCGTAAAACAATTAAATAGACCATTTAATTTCACTGCCCTTTTCAGACACTGACTTTTTTCTTTACTGAAAAATACCTTAACTTGAGTTACCGGGCTGGTCCCTCTCTTCTCATTTTTCATCCCAGTGGGTGAGAGTGCCCCTGTTGTATTTGGTGGCTGTGGAGTAGACGGCATTTTGGCTCCAGGAGAAACTTGCATGCTTGCCAGCTGAGCTGCATACAGTTGCTGGAAGACAAGAAGATACACAATGTATTCCTGCAAAATTCCTAAAAAAAGAAGTTGTAAATGTACATAATTTTTATCACTCTGCTGTTTCTTTTCTTAAAGGACTTACAGATTTTTTTTTCAGCACTTTCTTGTTTGTGGCTTTTCCCCTCTTGTTATTTTCAAAAAAAAAAAAAAAAAAACTGGAAAACTCCCACACACCAATATATTTTTTCTTAATTTGACTTTTAGCTGATTTATTTTTTTTCCTTCTGGCTAATGAAGGTCATGGTAACAACTAAAAGGTTATACTGGGCGTGAATATTAAAACTGAAATTGGCAAAATTATAAGGCTGTTCCTGAAAAAGAGGTATAAGCCCCTGTCAGAAAAAAGAATGCTTCAGGTCTTTCTGTTCCTATCCAGAAATTACCCACCAATGCCAGAACCCTTATTTGGAGCTGACACTGAAATAATTTGCTACTAAAAGGCAATGCTGCATCTTCTCTAGATAGTAATGAGAGTTAAAATAGGCAACAGAGTATGTATCCACCACGGTGTACAGCGATTGTTATAGCTTCTATAAATGCTAATAAGGAATGTAGACCTTAAAAATTCCTGTAAGTAGTGATGAAAATACAGAAACATGCTCACAGAACTTTTCAAAAAGTTTAACTGAAACATAATAAAAACTTGTATATTAAAATAAACTATTCCTACCTATCTAAAGTGTTTACTGAACAAAACCAAATAGGTTTAATTTCCTTCCAGTGAACAAATTTAAACCCTCACCTTGAATTAGCATCAGCAATAATTCTTCTACCATAAACAGGGAAGATCCTAATCCCTCTTCTATACATAAATCTATATAAGCTTTGCCTTATTAGTGAGAAAAAAGCCAGGTGGTTTGTATGTAATTTCCAGCATTACTATCATTCAGATGGACAAATAAAAAAAATTACAGTAATCAAAAGCAGACCTTTCAGCACATGTAATTAAATGAAAGCTTAATAAAGAATAATTTGCAAGAGCCAGATGTGCTTATGTCATAATTGTTGCTTTCTTTGGAACAATTTTTCTAATATAACAAGCCTCCACAGAAATGAAAGTTACACAATACTGTAAGCTCAGTGACTCAGTGGCTATGACACAAACACATGAAAGAGGGGCAGAGTCAGAACTCTGGGTGACAAATGAAAACTCTTGTTTGTTTGTTTCCTGCCATTCCTTTTCAATACCACATAGAGGCTACAAAAGGATCACAGATTAATATTTTGAAATCAACGGTGTTTAAATATTTTGGCTACTGTACTATATTTTCCTATAGTAGAAAATGAGAAAAACTGAAAATAGAAAAAATTCCCAGTTCTCAGTGATGTCCTGGAAAATGAAGCATTGTATACAGTAGTAAGTGGGGATTTTTTTTCCCTTCTATGTTTTTATCCCTTTTAGCATATTCTTCAGACCAATCTATGCTTGCTTAATATGATGCTCTGCTTATATGAGAGTAAGAAGCACACTTCACAAACTTCTGAATGCCTGGACATTCTCAGCTTAGAAATAACCAGGCACTGTACTACGAAACAGATGATAAAATAAACTTGAATACAATTTAAAGGCAAAATCCAAAGATTATAATTGTTTTCTCAGTGTTCTGTATTTTTCCTTCCAAATAGGAAAAGTTGGATGGAAAAGTTCATGGGTCAAGATAAATACAGGGACATCACTTACCAGCTACCATCACAGGCACAAGAGACTTAGCTTGGGTAAAATTAATTAAATTTACTGCTGATTACAACATAGTTAGAAGGTGAGAGACACAGACAAAACCTAAAATCACCCATCCTCACCTTTTTCCCAGACTCAGCTTCACTCCTTCATTGCTGAGGGATGTTCCTTGCACTTTTCCCCTCATTCCTCACTGCCTGTGCAGCATTTTGCCCTTTCTGGAGAACATTTTCCCAGAGATGCCAACAGCTTGGTTGTCAGCTTCAGTGGTGCCCTGTGTTGGGGCCATTGAGGAATGGGCTGGATCCAGCACACGGCAGCCTTCGCCTGTCTCCTCTCACAGCCCTCACCCCGCAGCCTCCTCACTGCCAGCACCTGGGCACAGACACCAGGCATGCATGGCAAATGGAGCTTGTAGCCCAGTTAGTCATGACAAGTAAGCAAAGGTGTGTTTATCGTCCCTAAAAGCTGCAGCCATCGGTGTAGCTGTATCTTGAACAGATATGTCAAGATCAACGCAAAGAGATACACAACTATAGTCAGAGGAGGGCTCTTTGGTGACCTGGTACCTGAATCCCAGCAGGACTAGCAACTGAAATGTTCACAGCACTTTAAGGGTTACAAAAATAGCAACAAAAAAAGTGGAATGTTACAGTGACTATACAGGAAACTGTTTCATTTTGGAAACGCAAATATTAAAAGCAGAATAAAAATAGAATTACACACCGCTCCCCTCTCAGCGTATTGAGGGCTGTATTGGCTGTACTGCAAGTAGTGTGAGGAAGAAATGTTTCTAAACAGAGACAGAGAATAAAAGAAATTTTGTGATTTATATGTATGTGTGTGTGTACAATTCATCACCAGGTTACTTCAAGGTCATAGCACCGGCTTTAGCCTGGCATTTCTATAAATTTGTTTTATGCCATAAAAGCAAATGTAAAAATAAGTAACAGCAATTAGCTTTCTGGTTTGCTTAGACTTTAAAACAAAGCTTTCCACAAACAAGTGCAAATCTTGCAAGAATTTGCACTAGTGCTAGTGACATTGCTGTGTAGACTGTGAGGTTGTATAACTACTTTTAAATACCAGCTTGTATGGGGACCTAGCCAGTCTAGGAAAATATGTGCAGACCACTGTTGAAGGGATAAAACTGATATTTTTGCAAATACCACTGTTGTGGCTTCAAATGGCAATTTAGGACCTCACAGTGAGACGGTCAAGTTGTGAAGCTTCTATTTGCAAAATTAGGGAGGGGAGAAAAACCCAAACATTGAATGAATATTTATTGATAGCTTTTAATCCTCAAAAGCAAAAATTTCAATGGAATTTTTTCAGTTGAAATTCTAACCTATCGATGATTGAGTAGTGACTAAAAAAATTAATCTACCTCAAACACTGAAACATCTTTTTTTCAATGTATGTCTAGCAGATAACGAGAAGAGCATTTCATAACCCTTATATCAGCCACTGACTCAGAAGGCTCTTCATTACAAATTAGATATTCAAACCCATCAAGTATTCATGATTGTTTTAAGAAGTCCTAAAAATATATAGCCTGTTTTTTATTTTTTTAAAAGGTCACTAAGTTAGATTCTTATAATCCAGTTCCCAGCATCTTGTGCTGATTTTGAGTTACTGAGTGCTATTGCATAGTTATCAATTTTGAAAACCAGCTTACTTAAGGTACATGAGCAAGGATGTAGTTTTACAGTTTTTGGAACACGGTTTCTTCTAACATTGTGATCTGACACTGAAGAGCAGGATTTTGAAACGCTGCAACTCTCACTTAAGGCAATGGCAAGTGAAGTCTCACATTTAGGCACCTATGAACTTACAGGCTTATGGACTTAAGCACTTGTTACTGAAACTCTATTCCAGCTGTAATCAACTAAAAATCTGAGGGGAATTTATGAAAGTTGGAGATCACTATGAGTCTGAATGGTGTTCATCTACTTAAAAAAAAAATTACAGACGAGTGGGAAAGCACTGTACTCAGCATGTGTACAGTACAGCACAAGTACATACTGATTTTTCACCTGGAAACAGCAAAATTCATGCTAAGCCTTTGTTATAGCTTAGAGTTACCAACCAAGAAGAACTGAATAACCAACAAAAATATTAATCTGGAGGTGATGGTGGTGGTATTTTCTTCTTCAGAAATTGCCTATGGCATTTGATGGATTATTTCCATTTCAGTCTTTAGTAAAAAGTATCATTCATGATTTAAAATTTGACAAAAAAAGTTAATAATAGAGCATCTTGACTGATCCAAATGTTAAAACCTTTCTTAAGACCATCTAAGTTTCACAACGCCATTGTGAGATATTTTCATGATAGGCAAGGATAACTGGCTTCGCTGCCAGTGTTAATTCATGCCTTGCCAGAAGACACATACCATAGACTTACATATCCCTCTCAATGATTTTTTCAACTAGCTTTCAATAATCAACATTCATTCATTAGCCCATATGACTTTTTGCTTGCACATAGGCCTGCGACATTCCTAGACATGCGTTCTGCTGAACGACAGATACTCGCTTCTTAGGCTGCAGCATCTGTCTAAACAAATGAAAAAAGGTGAAGAATTTTGAGAATCGAATGTTACAGAAGTAACACGTGGTGAGAAAAATAGAATGGGCCTTAAATCAACACAGTTAAGGGAGATTTGCACTGACAACAACTTGTAAATTTTGTGACAGACTGTTTTACCACCTAACACAGAATTATGATAATCATAACCTCCTTACCAGTGGCTTGTCAATAACAGGCCTTATGGAAAAAGTTTATTTAGAGAAGATATTTCAATAAAGAGAAAGTGATCAACTGCTGCATAGGACAGAGGCAGTTTCTTTAGATATATGAGCCCAGGGGGGAAATGGAAAGCGCAGTTGCATTTGTATATACGAGAACTAAAAGGCAAGGGCTGGAGAAATTTCAACTGGCTGTGTTGGTGAGGGAGAATTTGGTCACAGCAGTGAGGATTAATTCAGATGTTATTCTTCCCAGCAGAATTCTGAAGAAACTATAGCAAAGCCGTATGTGAAACAGGGAGATAAGAAAGAGAGTGGTTGCAATAGTCAGTGTAGCAGATAAGTGCAGGTGATAGGGGCTGGCCAATCACGATGAGTTACAATGGATGTACTTGGAAGATGGCCCACAAAGAAATTCAGTAGAAGGTGGCTTGATTCAAGTAGAAAGAAGGAATCTGTTCTAGAAACATTTACCCATTTATTTTGTTTTTCTCAAAGACTTATGACCAAAATGAAAAGACATTCTCCTTTTTCTATATTTGCACATTATTTCGCCAAAGGTGCTAGAAATTATTTTTTTTTTGCTCAGAAACAAATGCTAAACTTTATGGACCCTGCTTATTCTAAAGTCTTCCATTATAAAAATGCAAGTCCTATGTTACATCTTCAACAAATACATTTGCTACAGTAAATGAAACTGAACAATAAAACTACTGAGAATCAAGTGAGAATCCTTATTTGTCAGCATTTTAAATGAATTGTGCAAAGCTGAAATATCTTATTTATAGAGATGAAAGTTCAGCTATTTAGACAATGAGTAATTTAGTTTCTAAAGATGAAAACCGCTAAGGAGTGACTGCAAGTGCTGTTGAAATCCTGCACTACAAGAGGTAATGCAGTTATTTTTTTATATTTAGTTTATATTTAGTTTATATTTAGTACATAGTGTTGCAAAGCTATAATTCCAGAATTTTTCTTTCAAGTATATAACATGCAATAATAATAATTAGAACTGCCTGATGACAAAGGGTTTTTACAAGCTCACCAAAGCCAGCAACATCTTTACTATTTCCAGCACACATTTCTGAAAAGAAGCTACCCAAAACAAGGCCACCTTCAGTGGGACTGCTTATTTTTTTTTATTGGTGCAGAAGTGCTTAAAATAATCTTGATGTCAAAGAGATTAAAGGAAATAGAATCTCTGAGAAAGTTTTTTATGTTTGGAGGAGGAATAGATTTGTGCTAAACCCCATGTTTTGGGTGTCATAGATAGTAACTATGGAAATAAAGACTTAAGTGCTGACCTGAGCTCAATGATATTGTTATAGCCTTTAGCAGTTCAGGCAAGGTAACCTTTTCAAAAAATGGTGCAGAAGCATAAATATCCTAACCAAAAACTTCACATGCATCTTAATCCAAATGCAGGAACCATTTCCAAAGTAATGTTAATTGTATTTATTCTTTCCTATTTTTGTATATAAATGTAATTTTTTGAATTGAGGTCTCTTTTATACGAAATATGTTTGGTGACTAACGCTACTATACCACCAAGGTAAGAAACGGGGAAATATATTGGAGATAGATAGATAGATAGATAGATACACATATACATATATATATATATATAAAATCACATGGTTGTCTGTCTTTTTAAGATATTTTAAGATTATTTTTAATGCAGATCCTTAGAGCGAGAGGTAGGTTAACAGAAAACGACATCCAGAACATAAGACAGCCTAAGTAACTCATCAGCAGCTTAACCACATGACAAACCCAGGGGCAACTCGAAGGCAGCTACTGCCTGCAGAGTTTGCCAAGAAGCCAGATGCCATCACCAGAAAAACACCTTCCATGGCTCAGCATCTGTGTCCTAGGAGTACTCTCTACACAGAAGGGAAAAAGAGGAGGAGAAAGAGAAGGATAGGTGCATATAAAATTGTTAAGTGAAATACAGAAGAAAGCAACCCTTTTTTGGATTTAAAAATCCAAAACTTGGAAAAATCAAAGCTTTTGCTGATGAAAACAATACTCCAAATTAATAGAAATAATATTTTATGCTAAAAGTGTATATTTTCTTTTGTTTTATAATATATTTGTAGAGGTGCTACCTGTTAAAACAGTGTATTTAATAAATTTGTTTTCATGAAATTTTGATGTCTCAGTAGCATTTTCTGAGTTTGTCCTAAACAAAATGCTAAGGAATCAAAATAAGGTGAGTTTTACAGATTTGCTAGTACTGTGGGTCAGACCATCCTCTCATTTTCACACATGCCACCACATGGATGATAGTAGCTTATTATTTAAGAACCAACAATGCATTAACATAACTCACATGTTTATGGTAAATAACTGAGAACTATTTGCCTTTACATGTGTATATCTGAAATGGTGTAGATCAAGTACAGCTACAGGAAGTTTGAATAACAATTAGGGAAAAAGTGCTTAATTTAGAAAAATTATAAATAATAAGTAACAATACACCGCAAAGACTCATTTTTCTCTTCACAATCTAAGTGTCATAATATATGTACACAGTTTCTTTTTAACAGCATCATTCCTATCTTTCTCCTGTTTGTACGTGCCTAACCTATCCATAGAGGACATAACTTTCCGATTTTAAACACCTATATATCATCTTACAGCAGAGTCTGCTCACTGTTACAGAGTGTGAATAGCCTCTGCTTCTTATAATAATGCACCAAATACCTTTGCAAAAAGGTGTTAAGGTGTAACATGAACAGACAGCTAATGTATTATCATAACTAATGTCATAATAACAAAGATTGTTGCAGTGATTATTTATGCACTTGCTGGCTAATGTGCTCTCAGATTTATTACAGCCCAATATGTGCAAACAAACTAACTGTATTTGTCAAAATACAAATAATACATTCTGTAGTCACAGATGGAGTTTCAAGATTTCAGTTTTCCCTATATGTTTAAGTGTGCAGCTACTGAACAAAAAAATTCTTTCTCAGCTACAAGAAAGATTTTACCAGTTATTCATATTCATTCACCTCAGTTTTTTTTTAACTATTAACACCAGTAATTTCAGGGTCTGTCAGTTGCTGGTCTGTATATTGTCAAGGGAAATTTTTATGTGACCTTAAATCCCATTCAATTCCCGCGTCCTTAGGAGATACGCATGCCTGTTTTGCTTCTCTCTCAAGCTGCAAAGTAACAGATACCTAATTTCACCACTGAGTGTCTGCCAGTTCTAACTCCTTTTACTGACCACAAATTCATTGTACCCTTTAGAAAAAGAAAAATCACTTTCATTGCTTCCACTGCCCTGCTGCCAACCCATACCGAAAATAAAAGAATCTCTACACATTTTAGATACTGCAGCTTGTATTGTTGTAGTACTGCAGAGTCAAGATCCCCTTATGCAAAATAACAGCTTTATTTTGTTAAAAGGGCCTAACTTTAAGTGGACCATGGAATATTTATGGCTCTCAGTAGTCCTTTGAAAGAGTTATCTTATGTTTTTATGCCGATCATGGGTCAGAGGTTCAAATCAGCACTTCTTTCTGTCACTCCTTATATGTTTTACTATAATTTACAGCTCAGCAAGAGGACTCATAAAACAAAAGTGTCTATTTTACTTCAGCAACTAATTCTAGCTAATCAAAGCTTTCCAGCAAAACAACCCAGCATGAAACTCTGCGTGGAAAATATGCAGAGAACAAAGCGTTTTGTCAAATAACACATCTCATGATGTAAACACATATGTCTCTTATAGGAAATTTTATCGCTTCCACATTATCGGCACACAAAAGGAGCATTCTTGTCGCAGACCTGGTGCGACTGTGGAGCCATCGTCATTGGAAACAAGAGCCTGATTAGGTTCCCACACAGATATGAATAGATTTTCTTTTTTTAGCGTAATGCTGCCTTTCTTATTTCTTAAACAGACTAGTAATTGTGGCTGTAAAAACAGTGAATTGTGTTTGGACGACATTTGTTTCTTCATATTTTTTTAGCTACCCAGTGACACCAATTATCCCATATGGTTGTCCTCTTCTGGAAAGTCTGAGTTAATCCACAGCTGTGAAGATGAAGACGCACCCAGCAGGCTCTAAATCTGGTGGGTCTCTTGTCTACTAATAAAGTCCACAGTCTGCTGGACAGATGTTAAGAGGATCTGTTAAATAAGCCAGTGACAAAGTCCCAGATTTCTGCTGGTGAAAACAGTTAGCAAACCATATCTGTTCTTCATAGATTTTCATTTATCCCTCATCTTGAGGAGAAGCAAATTTTCTCTTGATAAAGAAGAGTCCCACAGCACATATAATAGTCCTGCTGAAAATATGAATGGACTAAATGATCACATTGGCAGATATTCTGAAGAAATTATAGACCTTTTTGTCCTTGACATATTCTTGTATGCTGTGGCTCCCCCACCATTATTTTGTTTGCTTTTATTCATATAGTATGGACTTGCATTGGAAGAGCCTGAGTAAGTATTGCCAGCTATAAAATATCTGCTTAAATTTTTAATGTAATTGGAAATATAAACTGAAGATAAAATTACCATTTGACTAATTTTTCTTTAAATGTTTTTAAATAAAGCATTTACAAAGAATATATTCTGGCCTAAAGGCTCATGTTGATGTTTGGGGCTGGGGGAGAAAGAAAGCAGAATGAGAAGATACCTGCAGCAAGATCTATGTTTAGATACTCACTCACTCACTTTTTCCCTATTCCCACCTGTTTATCATCATGGCCTGACAGCATAGACAACCAATCCAAAGTCTCTCTCAAGTTACAGTCATGTAAATATGGAGAAATCCTAGAGACCTAAAATATAAATACCTGCGCAATGGGGAAATAGCTTGCCTTCAGGCACATGTGCATTAAGGTGCTCTGAAGATCATTTCTGTTTTGTTTGCAAACTGTATTTCTCATTGTTTTGACCTCATCCTGATTTTATGTAATGAAGTAGAAATGGCCATCAAAACAGCTCACTCTGCTTCGCTGCCTAAATGCTGGCAACTTTCATTTAGGTATTGTTCCTGAGATCATGCCCCTTAGAAATCAAGTGGCATTGATTTAATTGAATTATGACAATTAAATACAAGCTCTCAGCAACTGCTTTTTCACAACCTGTTTACTGTAAAACTGTGGGCAAAGCCATGAAAGAATGCTTAGAACTCAAATAAATTATCAATCACTGCAAGCAGCTAAGACAATGTATATAATTTGGCATCTGGCAGTTGCCTCTGTGGTATTGTATTTGTTTCCCCTTAGGAAATAAAGCCATTGGTTTATTAGTTTTACAGCACCTTTACAAGATATAATGTCACCTCATCATTCTATGAGGCTGCTAGGAAGTTTTAATGAGATAGCACCAAAATTGTGAAAGAAAAGTTTCCTCTCCACAAAAAAAATGAATTCAAAAATGTATCCTAAAATTTTTACACAATTAAAGTTCTGACATTACATTAGGTATCTCACATCATCACAGAATATATGTAATGTTGTCTCTATTGAAATAAAATACTCGGCTCATAAGCGTCAGAGTCTGTGATATTTAAATGAGATTTCCTATTTCTTCCAAGTTTTGACTGAGTCAAAAATCTAACCCTGTGAAGTGTAGGTACTGGTCCTAAGTTCCTCAGAGAGAAAATTATATTTTTGCCATGTCAGAAAAAAACAAAGGGCAGGCTGAAAGCTGACCAGGGGGAACAGAGTAACAGCTACTAAAAAAAAATAAATTAAAAAAAAAACCCGAAAGCCTTCTGTAGCAAATACAGAGCTCTTGCTTTCTGAAAAGCAATTCCCTTGTGAAGCCATTGACTGAAGGGAGAGGCAAAAATCCTCACTGACTTGGTGGTTCTGTCTCACCTCATTTCACTTTTTTTTTTTTCCCTTTCCAAACAGACTGAGTGTTGGTCTGCTGAGAATATGATGCTAAGCCACTTTTCCTGTAGAGTTTTTAAACTGGGCCTTTGAGAAAGGGTTTGATACAATTCAATGACTGAAGTAATACCTTTGTCCATCTGAGCATTAAATGGCCCATTGAAATACAGCTTAGTTAGAAAGAATTTCAGTAAATGGTGCTTTCTAATTTTTTTTTTATTATTATTATTCCTCTCTCAACAGATTACAGCCTGAGTCTGAAAATGCAGTTCAATCACTTTTGGTTGCCTCTCAGGTCAGGCCTTTAGCCGGTATTAATTAAATATAACCCCTTCAGAATACTGGAGGTTAAATGAGAGCAACAAACTGGTCGTCTTCAAAATACTACCTCACACTCTCCAAAAAGCTGTAATCTGTTTGGGAGGGCCCTCATTTAAACCCACCAGTCTTAAAAATGAAAATTTATTTGGGGTGGGGAATCCATGCTAAATGCTATTTTGTCTGACAGCTAGTAATCACAAAACATTAAACACCTATTTCCATGCAATATACCATGTCTATTGTCTTTAAGTAACACACATCGTAAAGGAAAGTGCTGCAACAGACAATTTAGGCTGCAGCAGCACATACAGCACAATTTTCAACTTGATAAAGTGAAACTATAAAGAATCAATGCATAAATCAGACAGCTTCCATACCTAATATTCTTCCCTGCAGCTATTAGAAGTTCACATTTTTGTCTCTAGTAGGCATGAACATTAGTATACCTCCAATTTCGTGTCTTCAGTCACATTTTGTTGTCTTTTGTCAAATTGTTCCATACAATTTGACCAGACCATGAAATTGGAAAGTAGCTGAAATTGTCTTTTTTCATCTTAATGATTTTAAATGAGAAAGGGAGGTTTTCCTGTAAGCTATTTGTTTACTGCTTTGTAAAAAGTTTCCTAAGTTTCCTATTCATAACAATTTTACTATTAAATTAGTTGAAAGAAAGCTTTTTAATACATGGCAATTAGTCTTGTCTTTCTGAACATGACTTTACTGTAAATACTCCTCCCTGACTATCCCTTTGTCCCAAGATTCCTTAGAAGAACGCAACCAAGCGATAATTCAGCATTATTGCTGCTTCAGTGCACTAATCGCTTAAAGAGCAGCAAGGACCCTATGTTTACTGCCACAAGGCTCCTACAGCCTCTTGGCCTAAGGCAAGCTTCCCAGCCCAGCAGCATCCAGATGTCAAGAGGAATATCCAGGTCCTGATGCAGCATGCCGCTCCATTCCAGTATGGCCTAAACATCTGTTTCATCTGCTGGCGTACAACCTGCTGAATACACTGAGGCTGCCGCACCAAGTAGGGAATTGAATGAGGGTGGGAGTGAAATACTGCAGTTGCGTAGCTCAGTGTACATATCACTAAAAAAACCTCTATGCAAACACAAAAATGAGCATGAAATATTTGGAACCCCAAAACTGGAGTTTAATAATTTACTGTCTCAAGTGGAGCTATCCAGACTAAAAATCTAGACAAATAGCAGGAAGAATAATATGATAATAATAAAAAACCCTTTTTGCACACTATATGCTTAGAATTTTTTCTCCTAATGGAGAAAAAGGCCATAACACCTCAGCGTCTGGTTTTACTAATTTTACCCTGGTTTAATTCTTTATGGCATAAGAAAAAGACAAAAGAAGAAAAAGCACAGAAGTATACAACACAAATTGCTTGTTGCGGTTATAAGAACTGCTCTTCCTACAAAACATGTAAAAATGAGGTGAACATAGGCATCTATTCCATATTTATAATTTTCTATAGATAGTAACTCAGGGGTTCTAAAACAATAGGCATCTTTTAGATAAAAGATAAGAATCTGTAAACATTAACATATTATCTTGAGGCATGACAAAAACTAGCAAGCATTTCAGTTGATCTAGATTAAGTTCTGACAAGGAATAAAGGCATGCTAACTGTTCTCATCTCTTCCGCTTTGTGTATCTATTCTCTCATATTTTTGCTAACAACAATAATAGAATAGCTGCACGCTACCATGCAGATTCTCTGAGTCATTTATGAAAGCGAGATCAAAGCCCAAACTGAGAGTGCATCTTTTTTTTTTTGCTGTATTTTTTCTCAAGCAGAGGACGTAATGAAAGGTTGTTTAACCAGGACTCTTCCACTGCCAAGTGCAGAGCAGGAGCACTCACACAGTGCAACCTCCTGGCTTAGTCTTTTTTCTGACCAGCCTGGGGACACGGCTCACCTCTGTGTGCCAGGAAACAAGAGCACAGAAGGCAGGAGGGACTTAATACTTCTTTTGTCCCACCTCTGCATGGGGTTCGGTGTACCCAGAAACAGGAAGTATCCCTCGGACCTTCCATTCAAACACACCCCCTTGTGAACCTGAACAACTCACCATTTTCACTGTGCTGATCATGGAGTGGAAACATTGCTACTGCATTACCACAGTGCCTGAACTAGGTAAATCTGAATACAATCACAAAGTATTCATATTAAAGATAAAATGTGAGCATTAATAAAATCTACTATTTTAATGAAATACTGTAAATATCAAGAAAAAAAAAGCCACAATATGTAAAAACTTCATCAAATATCTATAGCCATTTCCTCTGCAGGAGAAGAGAAGAAATTGACTAAAATCTTTCTCTTACGCACAAAGATTTGCATTTCTTCATTTAATGCTGCCAGTTTACTGATATGCTACTTTTTGATCAAAATTCTATTACTTACCATGCACAGGAAAGAACACAATTGGCTCTTTGTGATTCTCACAGATTATATGCTGTACTACACAGCTTGGAAATTGGCAAAAAATCTTTAATTTTTTTGTGATTTTACCAAGTAATTGTGAGACAATCTGCTTAAAACTATTACACATTTGATATAGAATTGAACAGATAAATAAAATATAAACTCATTTAAGCCTTTGGCAGAAAGACAGTCACAGCAAAGGACAACTGCGTTTGCTTGAAAAAGTAATTTCAAGTTTCCACTGGATAAAGTTGCTTGACAAAAAATGTGAGTTGAAGATAAACCTTCATGTGATTTTACTATGCTTGCTTCTATAAGAATTATCTTCTGGCATTTTTATACAATGAATTCTACCTCATCAAAACTGTGAATAGGGCTAAAGTTAAGACAGTAAGAATCTTATCTAAGCAAGCAAGTATGAGGAAGCATGGATCCAGAGACACCTACAAACAAGGCTCTAGAATTTTAAACTCATTCTCCTGTATCCAAGGAAATCAAACTAGTAGCACTTATTTGAAATAAAAATATAACCAGATCTATCAGGAAAATATGAAAATATAACCAGAGCATGTTTTTTTCATTCATTTTACACTATCATAATATTACCTTCTCTGGTGATACTGTAAATCAAATTATTCATAGAAAGAATATAAAATGTATTCTGATATTCTTTTAGAAGCTGTTCCAAAAACCAGTTTTTATTTCTTACTGCTAATATAAAATTTCTTTAACAATCAATGTTACAGGTCTATATGAGAGCAGTTCACTCATGAATTCAGACATTCTCAGACTTTATGTGTAGAAATGTCTTCTCAACTAAAGCTAATGTAAAAAGAAGGAGCTGCTTAAAGAGAATCCTTGTGATAAAGGAAATAAAATTATATGATTGAAATGCAATTAATTACAGTAAGTTTGCTGAATGGATGTTAGCTATCAAAGCTTGTCAAATTTTGCATTTCAGAATTTCATATATTTATTTTTAAAAAGCTTTAACACATAGATGAGCTTTGTGAGAGAAGTCAGGAGTTTCATTCAGGCTCATGTCAGCAGGATTACAAGCAATTATGAGTAACTGCTTGTTAGGCTGTGTGAAATGAGTTGGTGAATGAGTTTCCTAGTAAGCACATGTCCATGTCACTGGTACAATTGCCAGTAATGTAGACAATCTTAGTTGAAGGGGTCTAAAAACTTAATTATTCTCCTAATCCTAGAGGGGATAAAATCAATTCAGGACAGAAGATGGTTGTGCAATTGCTGCTTCTAGTACAGACATTCTAGGTTTGTCAACCTGGCAGCAGACAGAAAAACAGAAGTAACAGAAAAAGAAATCAGGAGAAGGAAAAAATAAGTGGCACAGAATCTCTAGAAATATTTCTTAAGATCTGGCATAGGTTGGTGGGTTCATTCACTATCTGACTAACCAGATGGAAAAATTGTCAAATATAACAATTGCAATATTTCCCTGTGTAGAACTGTACAGACACAGAACAAGAAAACTGCTCACCTACCACTGCTAATCATACGGAGAGGCAAAAGCAATACAATTAAATTTCTACAGGCTCCCATGATAGAATAGTGAGACACCATCCCAATAATAAAGGGATGCAATTCAGGAAAAAAGGAAGAGTCCCATTTAAACCACCTCTCTCAATTCCCATGTCTGAATCCCCACCTTGTGAGAAGATGCTGAGGCAGCTCTACATTTAAGAGCTGAATTTTTTGAAAGTGCTGCTTGGGGTTTGAAGCCGTAATGTTTTCCTACTTTTATAAGAGACACAGAGAGTTCAGTTGGTAGCTCGCAGCCATTCGATTATTTTCACCAGCTAAAATGGACGAAAGACAGGGCTATAATAAATATATACTGGCTCTACTGATCAGGAGAAGCTTTATCAGTCAGCTGGGGCACATCTGGGAAAAAAGTCACTCAGGTGCATCTCCAGCATCCCATTCAATTAACATACCATTAAAAATGGTTTGTCCCTGGTCAGCCTGCTGCGTTACCTGATAAGTCAACATATTTAAAATGTATATTTAAATGCAGAGAAAACACTGAAATGTTTTCTTTGTGAAGCAGAAAACAAGCCCAGTTTACAGGTATTTTAAAGCATTAGAAATAATTGTGCTTTACAGGCTGCTTAGCAGATCTCTCACACTGATCTTTTACTATATATTTAGAAACTTTCATGCACCTTCAAGGAAAATTAAATAGTTTCCTTAAAGGAAGTGCACAGAAAATTATGTAAAACATATTCAAATGGGCTTATAAAAATTACATCTAAAAAAAATTCACATTTGCACCTCAAAACCAGGTAACTGGGAACTTATTATTACAAATTCATTGTAAGCTGATGCATTTTACACAAGTAAATGTGAATTTGCGTGAGCCTGCCATGTTTTCTGAACCAGAGTGGGTGTGATGATATTTCAGCAACAGAGCTGGGACCAGATTAAAATGGCTATGAGGCCTCAGCCCTTCCTTAAGTGTTGAAGACTGCAGCAGAAGAGATGGCCTATATTGGATGAATGGGTAGCCTACAGATGTGTTATTTAATAAAGCTGTAGTCTAGTTAAACCTGGTGACTTGTTCTCTTTCTAGTGTGTAGGACAAATGATGCCACTTTTTTTAAAGGACTATACCTTTTATTTCTCACTTCACTTCCAAAAATGCCAGTGGAGACAAGACTCTCACTATTCCTGCACCTGAAATACTTCTTCATTTGTTTTCATGCTTAGCTATTTGCTGTAATTCATACACAATACCAAAATATGTTCTCTATTATGTTGACTTCACTAGATTTTGTGAATGATTCCTTGAAGTTTTGAATAATCCCTTAATACTGACACTTATGCATGATGTGTTTTTCTTCCTGTATTCCTTAAAATTCTCCTCCCTCCAGTCTCTTTTTTTTCAGGACTTATATGCAAGCCTTTTGCTGTGCCCCACAGTCATATGCAGCCTTCATGCTGAGTCTTACGAATAGACAGATGATTCCAATACTTTCTATGATTCTAGTTTGTCAATCATATGGGTTCTAAAAACATCACAGACCAAATACAAGACAATATGCTGCTTAGACAAGCAGCATATTGGAGGCAATACCATCCCTATGTCATCATCTACAAAGACTCTACTCAGTGCTATCAATATCTACACACTGATTTGATGATTTTTATCTCATCTTCTATGAATTTCCCTTTCTTTCTTAACTGGGATTGAAAAGAGTACTCTCTTATAATCAAAGACACCTGAAATAAGGCAGGTGATGCTATCTTTCCAGTCCGCGTATCTTTAAGAGAATTCTGCTTCTTTTGAGCATGCGTGTGTGTGTGTGTGTGTGTATGATTACACCTACAAGTTCTCATTTAACGATCCTTATTCTTAGAACTTTTACTGCAGATGAAAGGGGAGTTATTAAGTTTCCTTATTCTGTAGCAATTAGTCAGGAAGGAGTGATAATACAGAAGTGTATTATTTTCCTTTGTGTCTAGACCTGACTTAAAAGGCATTTTTGTCCTTAATCTGATTGCTGCTAAGTTCCTAAACATCCAAATATGTTAACACCTTCACAGGAAAATATCCTTCATGTTTGTAATTTGTAACCAAATTAAGCAGCTTGCTCTATGGTTACCAGAAGTATAATAAAATTTCAGAAACATATTCTCTTGCAGCTAATTCCTGTAAGGCATACACCATATACATTCCTGGAAAGCCTGAAGGAATCCAACTGCCAGCTCAGAGTTTGCCTCACAGTCAGCCTACTCCCCAAAGGGATGCCACAATTTTAAAAGAGCTTTAAAAAATGTGCTCGTCCCTTGATGGCACTCTGTAGTACTGGTGCCTCTGGTGCTCTGTCAGTAAATGCAGCAGTAACTTATTTGCTTCTTACTGGCTTCCGAGTGAATACATACTCCAGGGAGTGAGCTTTGCAAAGCACAATTATTTTAAAATAGAGCCTGAGCTTTCAGTGAGGGGCAGCCAATGGTTAAGGCAGCAAAAACATCTTGTTGATGCTGGGGGCTCAGCCTCCTCCAGTCACTTGGGCTCAAGCTTCTGCCTCGATACAGACTGAAAAGACAAAGGAAACCTCCTGCAATCCAGGCTATAAGGATGACATCCTTTTAAACACACAAGTTTCCTGATAAGTGAGTTTATGTCTGTGCCATATATAATCTCGATTGTAAATTCTCCCTGGAACAGAGCATATGGGCCTGGAAGGCAGCTGTTCTGCTTGGTAAGATCTAAAGGTGCAAAAGACAGGAATCATGCCAGGAGCCTGATCCCTAGCTGCCAGACTGAAAAGTCTATCCTCTTGGGAGAGGAGAGGAGGAACAGGATGGGAGCATTTCCCAAGGCAGATGAAGGGTTGGTCATCCGAAGGGAACAGAAACAGAGCTATGCCAGACTGGGTGACAGACGGGTGGCTAGTGTCCTTCCTGCAATGGGGAAAAACATAAGCCCAGGACTGAACTTAGGCTTGCCACATCCCGGACAAGTACTAGAACTGCTACAGACTATAGAAATGGTCTCTTTCTTAAACATTTCTATAAATTTTTTATCAAATACTGTGACACTGTTCCATTAAGCAAGAATGAGAGTAACAGTGACATGCTGTTTAAAGCAGTCATTGGAGATGCAGGGCATTAAGTGGGTGAGAAAAGGATCTTGCAGCTGCAATGCTGCTGTACCACACTGATTACTCTAGCTAATGGTTTTGTTTGTTTGTCTGTCCATTTTTACTAACTTGAAGAGAACAGGGAGACTTTGTCTCATTTTGACCAGGGATGCTATTATTGCGGGAGCTAGGAAAATCCTCCTGGCCAAAATTTCATCAGAATTGATATTTTACTGCAAAGGTCTCAATTTTGATAGGCTGTCTTTTCCTATGAAAATCACTTTGCCAGACAATTCAGGGCTGAAGTTGAGAAGGAGTAGGAGAAGATGGAGTATTAAGAAATTCTGCATAGAAAGGAGGTCATACAGTAAAATATTGACTCGATGACATCATTGATACTGCCACTGATATAACTCAACTTGATAACACAGATATTACATACAGGGACATAAACATTCAAATAGGGAAAGGTACAAGTATAACTATTTCATTGATTTTAATTAAATTTTCCTAAGTATTGCAAGGTTGGCATATTTTTAATTTTATTTTCATTAAAGGGCTTGCTTAGTCTCTCAGAGCCCTAATAAAATCTTCTTTCAACCTCTTCCCTTCCTCTGCTACAACCTAAATTTCTAAATAAGAAAAGGACCAAAATATTTAATTTACTACTTCCATACACTGAAATCTGCACACACCATTCCCTTAATTTAGACCACTATTCACTGTATCATAACAAGGAACATTCTGTTAAAATATACCCACCTAGAGCTCAGTAGTCTTTGAGTGCTAGATAAAATCATTCTATAAGGCTAATGAAGACAGAAACTCTGCCTGTAACAATATTAAGTTTGTTTTCTCTAGTGATTCGAAGAAGTGGGCAATCTGTCAGTAATACATTGAAGGAAATTACTTGTCTTGTAGGAATTCCTGCTGACAGTCACTCACTCACAGTGCTGACCCAAACATCTACCCACTGACAAACAAATTACAGTGTCTAACTTTGAAAGCGTAACTAGCTGGTTTTAATTGTGATGAGTCTCACCAAATCTCTTTTACATTTACCCAATCCACATTCTCTGTTATGTTTAAAAAAGAAAAAAAAAAAAGAAAAGAAAACCCCATGGTCTTTGCATTTGAAAAAATTATTATTGCCTACATCCGAGAGTGTTATGTCAGATAAAACTGTTAAACTGTGTCTAACCAACATTAAGACTGGCAGCCCTGCCAGTTACTGACTGGGTGAGTGAACACATTACTGAGACAGCATTGTAGAAATTAATTTTCTTCAATAAAGTGATTTTTAAGGCTCATATATTTCACAATCTAAACATATGTCACTGTTTCATAAACAAAATAAATGGATTAAAATAATACATTACCGATATGCTGACACATGGAGATATTTTAATTAGAAATACTTAAGCTGCGTGATATTTAACTGCGATATTTGTTGAAGACGAGCATGCATCATTTAATAAGACATAAGGCAGGTACATCACTTTGCATGATGTGGTACCAGAGTGGGACCAAATCACCTCCAGTGTGAGCTATCACTATCAGATCACATTAGCCCCACTAAAAAATTGCTTTAAGGCGACATATAGAGGAAACTTCATAAGAGCAGCAGTCCACTAAAACAACTTTTTCATTGAAATAATAAGTCACCAAGATTCCAATTCCCGAGAATAATATTTCTTCATAAAAGGCTACATTTAACATCTTAGCTATTTAAAGGCCATATTTACATGACTGTCGCATTACATTGGCCTCTTTCCTGCACATTCTTCTTGACTTACTTTAAGGACCAGCACTAAAATAGCTGAGGAAAGCAAATGTCAACTATGTCCTGAAATTTATATGTGTGAGAGAATTGGAATAAGTAGAAATGTAATATATTGTTTACTGTACCAAATGCCCTCTGTTCTCTAAAGGTCAAAAGCATTGTAACCTTAGAGTTACAGTTTCTGATTGTTCCCAGGGTTAAATACATTATCAAAATTAATGGTTCAAACCCCTCAGCCTTCAGATATATGAGTATTCATGCCTCCATCTGCTGAACTGTTCAACTAAAAATAGCATTCTTTGGCCTTCCCTCTACTAATATTGTGCCCCTGAGGCAGGCTATGCAATGCTTCAGCAGCACACTGGATCGGCACCCAGTGGTATAAAGAAAGGTCATTTACTTTGTCTGCAGTTAGAAGAGAGTATGGAGGAGTAAGATAAGATGGAGGGGGGAGAAAAGAAATAGACAAATATGTGTTAAGTTAAAATTTAAATCTTTTTTAATGGATTAGAAAAACTTCAGGCTTCAAGAACACAGCTGCAACTAGAGTTAAGACTTGCCAAGGTTCATTAGTGTTATAAGCGATAAATTTTGAAGGACAGATTCTACAAATAGTTTGGGAAAAGAGTTATGAATGAAAGCTTTTTTGTTTTGCCTTTTTTTTTTTCCTAGGGCTCACTTTGTTTAGGAATAATTCCAGCTATCATCATCGTAGTGTTTCCATTTCTATCAGCAGTTTATCAGTCATAGTTGAGAGAGTTGCGACATTTCCTTATTTACCTCATACACTGCTTTGTAGAAATATCTAAGAATGAAGGCAGATTTTTTAAACAATAAAGAGCATATAGTAACATTCCTTCTTTGAAAGTAAGGACACAGAGGTGCCACCTGTGTCACCACTGAGACTTCCCAATAACTAAGTTACTGCTACCAGCACCACAAAAGCTGGCAAAACCCATTTCATGATCAAGTTCACTCATTCAGCAAGATTACTGGGCACACAGATCTAGACTCAATTAATATCAGTGCAATCGTTTGACAACTAGGGAGAAAATCAGGGAAATGGGAAAGGGAAGAAAATCCAGAGAAGGTGGGTATCAAAAAGAGGAGCAAAAGGAAAATTATTGACAGGTTTTACTGTTCACACTGATTAATTAAAGCAACACGCTTTTGTTACACACATGCATCAGAACTGGTTCACACATCACTATGCATACCTGCTACAGGTGTATTTGGTAATATATCTGTAAACTATTTAGCAGAAGGTTGGGTTGACAGGATTCACTCACAGTTGTTTGAAGCTGGAGGGGTGAACAGAAATAGCTTGGTCCTTCTTCTTAGACCTAGAGAACTGTTCCCTCATCAGAAAGATTCTCCCTCACACAGGAAGTCCTAAGAAGGCTTTGTCCTACCGCATATATTATTTAAATCTTGGCCAAGTTGTTGAGGAAACTGGTAAGATGGAACTGAGCTGCCAATGGGAAGTGTGGAACACAGGGTTTTAAGTCTTTTTTTAACAACATCATCATGCCACCCTCAAGAGATCAGTAAACAGATAAAAAGAAGTTATCTGATGTCAACCCAAAGCAGAGTAAGCTAACACTTCAGGAACACGTACCGGCATAAGTGTATGGTAATTACTACTTTCTTTCAGGATACTCAAATCTACAACTGAATAATAAAGATATTTTACCACCAGCTGATCGATGCGATCAATGTAGATGGGTCAAACAGCTCTGTTGCTGAACAATTTTTTTTTTTTTTGTAATGCAAGTCATGAGGTGACGGTGAAACTGGTTACTTAAGAAATTCCTAGTTATGATTTCAATAAAATTTTTTAACTCACAGAGATACATAATCCACTGGTGAACACAGACATACAATTCAGAGGAAATACATTTTGATACCCATCTGCTAAATAGCTTGGGCAAAATCATTAATTACCAGTTGCACACTGAAGAAATGTCCTCTGTGGAATAATTGCTATTATTATATACATTATGTATCTGGGAGTAAATTGGTTTTTGTGCTCTTAAATTCAGAACTTCCATAGAAGTTGCCCTAACACACAGAAAGATGAGAACACAAAATTGCTGATAGCTCCTACCTGAAGCATGATCATCCCAAAAAAAAAGAAAATGATAAAAGAGGAGAGATTCTAAACTTGAAGCTGACAGACTTTCCACTGCAGCTGGATATGGATTATGGAATATAATTTTGGAACTAATAATAATGCCCAGGTAAAGATGAAATGTTAGAGCTGCTGCAAAACTTTTTTAATTGAAATGGCTTTCCCTCTCCAAATTCTCCAAACATAGAAACAAAGATATCACATACACGCTCACATGTAGAAACAAAACCAAACCTGCAAATGAATTACCTATTTCTCCCCACTGGCTGAAAAGAACAGAGATTAGTTTTGTGATTGGTATTTTTAAGCACTTGGGAAATACTCAGATACCATGGTCACAGCATTCATTTAAATAAATAAGTGGGTGGGGTACATGGAAGAAAGGAAACAAAACAGAGAAAGAAGGGGGAAGGGAAGCAAAGAGGGAAAAATGAGCTGAAATGAGCACCCCTACCAGTCTTCATGACGCATCAGGTATAACAACAAATTCCCACAAACAAACACACCCAAATAAGTGTTCATTTAGGGAGCACTTAGGGAATTTACACAAAGAGAATCTTAATAGTAGGAGTAAATAAAATGTAGTTCAGCCAATTTCACAATCAGATGAGCAGGTATCAACTGAAGGTTAAATACTCTATTACTTAAGCTCTTATGACCATGAAACATTAAAGGTTTTGAAATCCCATATAGGTGAAATTCAAATAAGATGGAAAGGAGGGGAACAAACTCTTTTACAACAAATATAACTGAAGAGAAATTCTGCCTCCTTAAGCACCCAATTTTTTCTGAATTTATTGACACCAATTTCTTTGCTGGTTGTTTTCTCTCTAATTGTGTTTGTCATGTTTAACAGCTCAGTCTATCATTTCTGCAAATTAATGAAATTGTAAAAGAAAAGAATCAGGAACTTCTGTGGTTTATATACTGTTTCTTTTGCAGTTGAGCAGTTTTTATCCCTTCCTGCCTCACAGTCTTGCGTAGGCTCAGTGTTGTATTGCATTTCAAAGGTAGCAAAAATAGTCTCTCTATTCAGAAAGCTGATTTCTGAAGTATTTTCTTAACTAAAGCTAATGATACTTTTGCTTCAATAAGTATTTAAATACAGCTTTTCAAAGGATACCTGTTCTTTTTCCTTTTGAAAAACTCCCCTTTGGTTTGAAGCCGGTCCAAGGTACAGTCTTAACATAATACTAACATGACGGAATTATTTATTGGAGATCTTTCCCTGCAGTGTCAGGGTGTCTTTTCAAGTTTTGATTGTAGGTTAGGTCAAACATAAGTTCAAGGGGTCTTTTTTGCCAGTTCTGGACAATCAGTAAACAGTGAGTTCTGGTCCCATTATCACTTATCCTAAGTTAACTTGGCAAGAAGAATATCAGCATTGGGTAAAGATGAGAGGACTTTGAATTTGCCTTGATCTGGAAAATTATATAATTGCGGGAGGGTAAGCAAAGTAGATATTTGGCTCTTAATGTGGCAGTACATTGCTACTCTAAGCACAATTTATTCTTACTTTGCATCTGAACCCAGCTCTAACCTAACTCAAACAGGGGTTTCAAAGGTTTACTTGCAAATAGTTACATGCATCTTTAATGGCTTTTCCTCTCATGTTCACTGTCACTTCCTTTCCACACATTTTAACTCTGAAAGCTTTTGACTGTTTCTTCATTATTTATGACATTGTTGTGTCTTTTCTTGTGAAATTAGAAACTTCTTGCCACAAAAATCTAGGTAATAATATGGCACATAAATCTTTCTTTCACAACATTTCGTTCCATAAATGCCAAAAATAAATAAAGGACCAAACCAAGGCTCCTGACCAGGCTTGGCATCTGACCAGATTAATGCACGGGAAGGTAGAAATTACCCAAATACAGAAGCTAAAAAGGTTTGCACTTTATTGTATTGTCAGCACCACACTGTTTGAAAAAAAAAGAAAAAAAAAATCCAATAACACCTTTGTTTTGATAAACTTACTGGTCCAATTAAAGGTAGGGCATTGCAGCTGCAGGCGAAAGACTAAATGAAAATAAAGTACAAAAAGTTCTTTGAACATATCTCCCATCAACTGGTCATATAATTAAAAAAATACCATTAACTCTACTGATATAAAACACAGAGAATAATGTCTTTCACTCACACTATCAAGGTTGGCTGCATGTTGCTATATTTGCAGTACTGTAAGTACATAAGGTGTTAATCCTCCCGGGCTGTGCTCAAAAATTATTTAACATTCAGACTATTATTTAGCATACAGCTGGTTAGCAGTTTTCCCCTAAAATGTTGGCTTCGATCCCACATTTTTTTGTTCTGGCACATACCTGGAGCTGTAAAGGGCTGAGTCCAGAAGCAGCAGCAGCTGCCATTGTTGATGGAATGAACTGCACAGGGTAGTTATCACCTGTCGGGAGAACAATGCGTGCAGGTTCAGACAATGAGCAGAGAATAGCAGCAGACAAGTGCAAACATGGTCCTAGGATTGCCTGTGCTCCACAGCACTCCTCTAAGCCTAAACATCTGCAAAAACAAAAGGCTTCACTGGGCACAGACTTGCCATGCTCCCTTGGAACTTTTTTGTTAGCAGATAGCTGGTAGGCAAACTGGCAAAACATAAATGTGATACTCGTGATTTTCATTTTCAAAAGCAAATGTTCAGATCAAGCGTGTAAGCTTGGGCACAAAATGGGTCTTAAGGCCATAGACACACAAACAAGATATTCCAGGAACCCCCAGTGGTTCCCAGAAGAAAAGAATTGTTGTAAACATATGTTTCTTAAAACAGGATACATTTGTCATAACCCAAGAAATTTCAGCCCTGTTTAATGCAGGGTAATTTCTTTTCAGTTTTAAGTGGTCCTTTCCTAGGAAAGCTACTTAGTTGGCTCAACACAGGTTGAGGTGGTTTCATGTTTTGCTTTGAGATTCTCTGCCTTGGGGCAACTCCTTTAAGGTAGCCATAGAGAAAAATAAAATTAAATAATTTCTAAAAATAACATGAAATATAATTTTAATTTTCTCTTAGATCTGAGACCCTACTGAAGTTGGTAGATTAGGTAATTGCTCAGTTACGTGAAGATTCACGCACTAAAATTTCTGTGTTCTGTCCACTGGAAACTGAAAATATGTGCCCTCTGTATTGAGGGAACAACAAATACTCCAGAAAATAAAAGATACTATTTATCCAAAATAAACATCATATCATTACATCTTATAGCATCTGTTAGTGTTCCCACTTCTAAGTCATTGCAACAATGCATCACACAGTGCCACTGGGACTCTTAGTCAATGTAAAGAACAAAGGAAGGCTGAAATAATTTAGCAGTGTAATTGGTAATATGAAAATTAATAGTGATGGATAAATCGCACAGTAACTATGATTTAATGGAATACCACTTCGGCTCACACTTGCTATTTAAAGTTAGTGTTATATACTGTCTGTAGATTACATTTTAACAGGCTGCTCCACTGTACATTTTCTTAGATTTTCAATAATCAGCCTGTTTTACACGATCTTTTCCACACTGAAAGCAAAATGTAGCAATGAGGGAAAATACAAAAATAAAAAATAATATAATCAGGATTCGCCAAGAGTTTTATTTATTTATAGATACCCCACAATAGCTGAAGTCTTTGCAATCACTGGATTCCCCAGAACTCTCCTTTTTTACCACCTGAAGTGCTATTGTATTCAGCTCAGTTTAAACATTCAGTTGTTTCACTTTTTTAATAAATTGTACATGTCTAATCCACAAGGTCCCTTTGCATCATATCCATAATACTTCATCAGACCATTGAGCACAGTATGCGCTTGTACACAGTCCAGTAACAATTGGATTCTGATTGCATATGGGGCTCTGCTACAATGCATTCACTAACACTATATTGTACTGGTGTCCTATGGAGTAATGTTCAAAATATCTCCTCTTATTTTCCCCCTTCCATGAGGTTGATTTTGGTTTGCAATGATGTTGGGTGTTGGGTTTTTTTCTTTAAAAAAAATGGTACAAAAAACCCTAGATCCTTTTCTTAAAGTACTAAAGCTGTCTCTTTACGGTTAAATAATTCTACTCATCTCTTCGATATTTATATGAAATTATCTGAATAAATAAGATCCTAATCTAAGTTAAATAATGTTTCTTTCAGAAATATCTCACAAGGTTTTAAAAAATTACAAAGATGTTGAATTAATGATGCTTTAAATGGGGGGGAAAATAACCATCCAAGTTACCAGCATGGACTGCCTTGCAGAACATTTCAGAGGCATTCTTTCTTTAAATATCATGAATTATTCATTCCTGCTCCAATATCTTCTTTCTCCCTCCCCCTCCACATACACTTTTTAAGTTCAATACCAGTTGCTTTATTTGTACTAAAACATTTTCCATGTCAAACATATTTTTAAAAAAATCAAACTCTAAAAGAATTCCCTGCGGCACTCCTTTTTCACAGCTGTCATGCTCCTACGGTTTGAAATAGCCAGATATTTTATACGCACACACATGCATGGACTCACACACACAGAGTTTTTGGCTTCACAGTTAATTTAATAGTATCTCTACCACACTCTGTAGTGTTCTCTTGCTCACCTGCTGGCTACAGTTCTTTCTTTTGTTACAGGAAAAATAATTTTATAATTATGCCATTTACTTGGTATTAAAACATAATATTGTCTCGTTTTCCCCCTCAGCTTAACATGTTAAACTATGGCCAAGTCCTTAGCAGTACTATTGCGCTGAGAACAAAAATTAATACTCTTTCAGCTTTGGAGTACTCTGCTGACACCAAGCAGTAAAAGCAGAGCAAAGGTACTTTCTTCTCCTTTGAGGAAACTGAGCATGCAGGGAACGGGTTAGTTTTAATTTTTAATTACAGAGGGTACATATTTCCCCCTCTCATTTTGTCAGTGCAAGAATGGATCAAGAAGCTCCTCGGTAGCTGTCTTGGCAAGAAATCAGTCAATGTATTGTAGCAATTTTTTTCAAATTTGTTTCTCAATTTGGAATGCTTGCGTGAGGATCCATTCTTTTAATTTTGTACAAAAGGCAGCAGAACATGTTCAAGCAGGTCTGCTTTAGGTACTGGTGTGTTCTGGCCTTTGATAACCAGGAGCGGCAAGAATGCCGGAAGAAGAAAATCCGTCATATTTTGCAAACTGATCTCTTCAATCTCTGTGCTGATTGTCTATTTACATTTGGCTGCTGTTGTTTATATATAAATCAATGTTTACAAGCCATGGAAAAGTATGCCAGACTTCTGTTTCATTTGTCAGGTTAAGCAACATTTCCAAATGAATAAAAGCAGCGAGCAACTGTACTATGCTATTCTACATAGAAATAATGTAAACATTTCTTTTTGTCTTGGATGAAGTGATGAAGCTTAGTGGACTTTATAGGATTCATGGACTTACTTTCCAGATCAAAGCTTTGTGAGCTGTGAGGAAAGAAGGATGTCTGGCTCTTATGAGACTCAGGGTAGGGGGAAGGTGTTTTTTAATTACCCGTCTTTCCTAAAACACAATTTTGAGACATGAGCTCACTTTCCTCATCTGACTTACAAAGTTTTTGGTTTGATGATGGTTTCTCCATTTGGGGATTGTAACTTAAATCTGTCTTTTCACGCATGGATCTCAAACTGCCACTTGCACACTCTCCATGTGGAATCTCAGAACAACAGGAAAAGCAGTTGGAAGAGATGTAAGAAATTCCAGGCCCCTACCCTCCCAGGCATAATGAACAGATTGAAGAAAGTGCACCTCTCCTCAGGGTGTTGTTGAGATACGGCAAACATACAGATGCCTACTCCAGCAATATTCCCACACAGGGCATGCATTTTTTTTGTGTAGAGGCATCAGGATTGAGGAACATGTCAACAGAGGTAACTGGCTAAGGCAATACGGCGGAGTATATTTGCTGTCCAATGACAGTATCTCAGTTACACCTAAGCTTTGAGCAGGGTTTGCTGCAGCACTGCCTTCTTGCTGTCCTCATGTTGCTGCAGAGTCAGTTGCCCCAAAAACTGTCTGCCTACAGGTAAAGAACTTCAGTGCAAATCCCAGTTGAAAATATTGAGCCGCCTATTACCACTTCCAGCTCTTACCTCAACATTTAGGAGTGAGGCACATAGGGATTGCTACAACAAATCCCAAAGTTACAGACTCCTTGTTCCAACCAGTAAAACCCAACAGGGAACATGTGACAGGCTTTAACTCAGTCCTGGGGAATTTCCATTAGAAACAAACTCATACAGCATCTCTGCCATGCTAAGATACATGGCCAACTCAGTACAAGGTTGATTTGATGTATGCTCTCTTTTCTCATCTGCCAAGAGGAACAGCACCCTGTTGAAAATAGAAGACTGTTCTATGTAAAATTTAAACCAAGTTACAGCTTTAGGAAAGGTTTCTGAAAGGCTTGTTCTACACAGAAACTATAATTATGTATATCAGTGAAATCCAGAAGATCTAAGGTGATGCTAGTTATGTGGATTAGCTATTGTAATCAATGAGTTTAATTGGTTTGATGATAAATATGTCACGGTATTGAAATGTTCTGATGTCCAGCCAGGTGACAATAAGACAAGTTCGTCATGCTTTACCTAATTTATTTTCATTGATGTCAAAGAAGTTACTGTTGATTTTCCCCAGTGCAAGTAGGAATAGAACCAATTCAAAACATTAGCTATATCTCTTACTATTTTTGCCACCAGCCTAGGAAAACAGTCTCCATTTTTACATTTCATTGTATTGCCAGCATCGCAAAATCTCTTATAAATTATTTTTGTGTATAAAAAAGAATGAAATAGGTAGGCAGACAGAAGTTGTTTCTTAGCCACTGTAGTCATGGTCTTTGTATACTTTACGTATGAAATATGAAGAACTGCTTTGTCAATACACTGCAGCTTATGACTCTATAAACTCTTTTAAGTAGAGGTTTACAATCACCATACCTCAATGCCTCTATTTTCCATAGTCTTTTTCAGAGATGCTTTCCACATCTGGTAAAGAACTGATATAACATAAAATATTTCCAGAAGACTATCGAGCAAAGCAATCATTCATTTTCGAGTCACATGGACTGCTGTTATGCAGCCAGCATGGAGGGCAGCCTCCCACTCACTGCCCAGAGCAAACCATACCTTTGTTTGAGCTCGGCTCAAAGTAGGGTCTGGCTCCTGTCCAGCATTGCTCTGTATCTTTACTCTGTCATCATCCTACTTCCCCATTCCCTCTTAGCCACAAAACTAGAAGGAAGTAATACTTTAGGCACATGCAAGATGGAGGAGGGAATTTTCTGTCTCCTTACCCTCAGTCACTGTGTTCTCTTGACTCAGGGCACTAATGGGGACACGCTACTCACATTCAATGATACTCCAACCTACTAGCTTTTCCTGAATGAATGTGGTTGGTTAAGTGAAGGGAAATTTGCACTAGGAGAGGAGGTATAATAGTACTTACGTTACCCACTGCTTCCAAGTAGTAAGTATAGTGGTCACAGTCAGAAAGCCAGCACAGTTGCTTTGCTGCACTTAGAATGCAAAATAATTATATTAACTGCATAGTATCTCTGGGCAAGTATTAGCTTCCTAACAGCTGCCATTCAGCTTCCCACGGGAATAAGTGGCAACCCCCACAACCAGGTACTCTACAAGGCTCGTCAAGCGCCTGCAGGTCAATAGTCACAACAGTCATTTGAGATGCACAGCGCCCTAAAGTTTTAATTAATCTGGTATGCAGTATAAATACTGAAATATGTATAAAAAATTAATTAGGTGGTCTATGCAGCTCTGATTTCTCAATTAGTACTTACCATGCCGGAAAATTATATTACATGACTTTGAGATACATAAGGAAGCATGGGACTTCGGGGATTTTTTTTCTAATGTAATTATTACTTGCCATCAGAACTTGCTAACTTTGTCCTATTTCAACTCCTAGAGCTCCAAAATACAGGGGGGAAGGGTTACAGCCACCTCATGTTATACATCCTGCCAGGAAGTAGGAAACTCTGTCCTGTCACACTTTAATAAAAATCATAGCTGTAAATCAGCAATTCCTCAAGTTTTCTATTCATAATGGTTTTCTGAGCTTAGGAGTTCAGGAGAAATTAAGTAATGGAAGGGCCTCAGAACCTCCTAAATTCTCTCTTCTGGTGGTCATTCCATTGAGGGCATGACAGCATAGTTTGTTATAGGAATACTATTTTCTTACTTCAAGGCATAGAGGTTAAGTGCAGATTTGCAACAGTACTTGGTAACTGCTATGTTGGCATTGATCTAAAAGGTCATGAAATTGGTTCCCACTTAGCCCATGAAGATATATCTGCCTGGACATGGGCACATAATCATACCACTGCTTGTAGACTAAGGCAGGACTTCACATCTTGGCTGCACTGTCGCACTGACACTGTTATGTTGCTTTCAAGTTGGAGCTGGCTTATATCTAGTCCATTTTGTGGGCAATGCAAATTAAGTGACTGTGCATAAAACATTTGACACTCCCTAAATGACACAGTTTCAAAAGTACTCAGTTCGCACAGCTCCCATTATTGAAACCCCTCTCACGATATTTTCTGCATGTCAATGAAAACTGGCAGTGTCAAAACTTAGTCTTGCCTACTTCAAACTAGAGCAAATAAAAGAGAAGCTAAACAGGCAACCAAAAAGAAAATAGTGAGTATCTGGAGGGTTAATGCATCTCCTCTCTTTCCTCAGAAGCATGAGCGAGTCTAAACTGACAGTTCTAGAGGTAAAAGTTTCATTTCTCACAAAAGTAGAAGAGTACAGGTAGTAGCAGTCAAGTTCATAAATATTCCTCAGAAATGACTTTGAAGAACCCTCTCTATGGAAGAATGTAGCTTAATCTCCAGTTTCATTAATTCCTCAACTACTGTGCCGAGAGTGCCAAAAATAGGAATTAATCAATACCAAGTGTAGATATGGTGGGTTTTTTTATCATGATATATCTCAGAAATTACTAACCTGCCCAGCTACCATTGGCATACATACTGTGGAATTTAAGAAGTATATTAAAAATAGAAATATTTTCATTTCTTGCAAGGCACTGGGTATAATCAGATCATTGTGACTTCTGGTCTTTACTAGCATCAACTGGATATAAACCACGAACATAATAGCAAACACTTTAGCTGTGTTCTGAGATATCTAGGCCTCAATTTCTGCCTACATTGCATCCCGGCAAGTAAAAAAATGCCCTAAAGCTGTATCACCACCTGCTATGAGGTCAATAGTATCACAGGTAAAGCAGTATAAGCTCTATAAAGTGTTAGGCTATGTACAATAAGGAGCACATTAGAATAAGTGTTGAAGTCTGTTCTTTTGCTGGAAATCATGCTGGTATTCTTCACGAGTCATTATTGTACTAAGTAGCCTACAGAGCCAAAATCAACGTGACGTAATTTGACATATCACCTTTCAGGGGGGAGCAGATCCAACAGCTTAATCATTAATAGTCACTATTCAGAAAGCATGTCAGATTAAAATGAGAAAAGCATGGAAACTAAAGCACACTCTCTCCCTTGTCTGTGAGCAGAAAGGTATTAGCTGGGTTGTCATAGACAATTTCCACAACTGGCAACTCTTATGTCTTTGGAGACAAAGTATTCTTCATTTTGGTCCTCAGCTGTTGTGATGTGTGTGAATAACCATCATCCTATGCCACCTAGAGCCAGCTGCCTTTCAGAGTTCCATTACAGTGTGCCAGTCTGTCAAATTGGAGAACTTTGGGATTTTTAAACCTGAAAATAAGACAATAACTGGACAAAGAATCTGTGTTTAAAGAGGAATGTCTCTAGACTAAAGAGACAGAAGGGAGTGGGACAAACGGAAATGCTTGCTGAAATCTTGCTTGGCCTCACTTCGTCTAATGTTAAGTAAACTTGCTAGAAAAGATTTTAGGTTCAACCTGGCGTTTAATTAGTATGCTGTTTATGTTATCTGTTATGAGGCTTTACTTTGGATTTGACCCTGCTCCTGCTGCAGTCAACAGCAAAAGCACCACTAACATCAGTGGGAGCAGGATCAACGTTTTACTTTGTACATTTCATATTTAATGTCAAAAAGAAACTGGTATTAATGTTTTGTAGTTATTAGTTATCAGGTTAATATGCTAAAGGCAGCTTGACAGGGAATACTATTAATGAGCAAAATAAGGTTGCTGCTTCTGGACTGAGGTCACTTACAAAGAATGTACAAATGAAAATAAGGTTGACTTTTATTTACTTAACTATCTTCCTACATTGAATTCCTTTGGCAATGTGTCTTTAAACATTTAAAGCCCTGTTTACAAGGAGGCTCTGAAAGTAGCTTCAAACCATTATATCCCTAATTGAATTCCCCAGGAGTCCTGTAAACTCAGAGGAAAAAAGAAAGAAATCATAACATTTGCTAAATCATCTCAAAACATATTTCACTGCAAGGTTATGTGACCTGTTTGTTACAAGTCTGAATGATGACTGGGATTGAACTACTGAAATCTTTTATTATTCAGACTGAAATCAAAGAAAAAGTTGCCCATTTGAAGCCTGCTAATTAAATTATACTTCCTCTGACTTTTATCACTAATTAAGAGTAAGAATTTTGGCACAAAAGACAAGTACACTGAAGATAACAGAATTAATTAAAGATACATAGCCTTTGTATAATGACACAGGGCAGACCAGATGCAAATTACTAGGCAAGTGGGCCAATATATTTAGACCAAATGATTTTATGGGAAATAAAGGTAAAAAAAACCCATGATGTTCAATAACCAATGTTTCATCCACCTCCTTCAAACCAGAAGTTTTTTTCAAGTGGAGTTGCAAAACTCCACATTATTTCCAACCAGCCACACCTGTTGTGTAACATCATTGATATGAGATAGATCACACAAGAAGTTACAGTTAATATCTTAAAATGTTAAATAGCTTCACATCCCTGTCAGCTTACCTGGTTTGTAAGTTATTCCTGGGGGGAAGAGGAATCCCTGCTGGGCTGCAGCAGCCGCTGCCAGCGTCCGCTGGTCGTGTGGAAAAATTGGGATCATGAGCGGAGGCATGTGACCCTGAACCTGCTAAACAGAAGAGAGTCTCTGATCAGAAATAGCACAAATTTGTCTTGACAGGTATTTCTCCAGTACTGATAGTGTTCTTGTGTTCACACAGTCCCACAGAACCTTCGCCTTAATGTAATCCCTGCCAATTTCACATTATCACATCAAAGCCCTCACTAACATTGTTTTCCCTCAGTGTCAAAGGTGTAACAGTCTCAGTGAACTGCGTGTTTCCCTACTTCTTCCTGGTTCTCTTTTTTTTTAAATTAATATTCCCTGTCCCAGCACAAGGTAAAAAGGTACAAAACCTTTCTAGTATACCATAGGTTCTTTAAAAAGAAGTGGTACATATTTCTATTAATTTTTCACAAGTTTTCTCATCTTTAGTTACAGACAGCATAGTGACAAGCATTTTAGAAGTAACCTAACACTGCAGTAGCTACTTTGATGTTCAAATTTTAGTATCCTTAGGGCAATTTTAATTCTGAGATCTCACGATATTGTATTGTTCACATATATACCAACAACTCAGGTATGTTATTTCAAAATCTCACCACAGTATTAAATAGTCTTCTAGTCAACACCCCAGGTCTTAAGATTTAAAGCTCCAGCATCTTGGCTCCCAATTAAACTGACATCCTTTGCCATACACACTTCTCTATAACATATAAATTGCTTGTCTGTCAAAGCAGTTTTATAGCTTTATGCACCATCATGTAGCTCAGTAATTATGGAGCTGTACTCAGAGACCATTTCAGAATAAAACCTACTATATAAAGTTTAATTTGGCCTTAATAAATGTATCAAAAATCACAAACATGCAAAAGCAAAAAATCCTTTACCTTATACCAGCATTTGTATTCAACATATAGAAGATGTGATAGAATTGTGTCTGTTACATCCACACGTTAATTTCCCAATTCTTAAATTTATGCTACATGTGTTTCAGAGACAGTGGCTAGGATCACAAAGAGTTTTTATCCATCAGTCCTTAACCCCAGAAGTACCCAAGGGTTTGACTATGATTTTTCTGATTAGTAGTTAAGCAAATGTTTAATGGTTTATAGATCAAAGCTAGTAAATGCAGGAAGAAATTGGGGTTTTTTAGGCAGGAAAAAAATAATTGTTCTCATCCTACCATAAATCGGTGGCATTAAATACTATTTAAAAAGTTGAAGTATACTATTTAAAAAGTTGAAGTACACTTCAAGCATTTTTTTTTTTCATTCAATTCCTAAAAAAATTTTTTTGGTCAAAGCCCATATGTTGACCTATGACATTGTTTAAATAGTGCCAAATTTTCTTGTCATATCCCCATTACTTTCACAATCATTGATGCAGTGCAGAAATGCTACTGTGTGTGTCTATGAGGGTTAATTTACCAACAACTCTTCTCTTGGGAAAGCCCAAAGATGTAGGTTAATAAAGGTCAAGCAAAAAATAAACACTTTACAGTATTTTTTTTTAATCCATTTCTCAGGAAAACCAACTTATAATAAAAAGGTCTTTGTGCAATTACTGCTATGGCACTGGGGCGTGAAAGAAACTAGCTTTGAGCAGCTATTTCTCTCATTTTAGCTGAGGTAAGCCTGGCTGTGCATTTTAGGATATGAGTTAAACTTGGTTAGATTGCAGTTGATCCCCCTGTGCCCAGCACAGACATTTACCTCTGATAAAATGATGCTAGTTTTGCTGTGTGGTGTTCCTTTACATTGGCTCTACAGGAGTACAGCAAATCACAACCTCAGGCTTTGTCCAATAGAAACAACTACAGAATATAATGAAGGAATTCAATACAATACAACTCACAGTCATTTTCAGTAGTTCCCAACTACAGTCTAATCAAATGGACTCAAGGCTTAAGAAATATCCCTCTCAATCAGCACACACAGAAAGTATTCCCATGGAGTTGCAATCTCACAAGACACAGAAGAGATCAGAGTGAGTACTGTGGTTAGAGTGATGGTACATAAATACCCAGAGCAATACTTCTCACCATAGTGCCATAAATACAACTTGAAACATATAATAACAAAATCTTACAATGGCTATTTCCTAATGCAGTCTTGTAGAGCTGGATCCACCCCACCATATCAGAAAAGATATACTTTTTAAACTTTCAAATAAAAACAATTCTATAAGTGTGGAGAATTATCATGGCATGTTCTGGCTATCTCTAATTCTTTCTTTAAGTACTACTCTGACTGCTGTATCAGGTCCTCAGCCTATATAAATCAATGTAACTTTGGCTAAAGGTGGCTTACATTTAGAGTTTAAGTGTGAGTTTACACTTAAGACAGTTATACAGATTGAAAAAAAACACCATACTGAATTGCAACCATTCGTTCCCATGAGTCTTCCCTCTGGCACATATTAAATACTCATCCTAGGTAACTTCTGGTTTCACCCAAAATTATTATATATATAGGTGTCAATTTTCAGCACAGATTGACTGAAGAGCACAAATAAGCATTAAAAAGGAAGAGAATGTGCAAATATCACTGATCACTGAATTATTAAAGATGTAAAATGAATGCCATAAAACAGTAGACACCTTAATTTTTGACATTTTTTTTTTCCTGGGGGTTTTATTATTATTTTGATTTTACTGAAGAGGGAGAAATTGGGAGGAGGGGTTGATTGGTGTACTTCACAAAATCGGCTACATGCCCAGAAATTTTAATTGCTGAGATGTTCCTCAGGTCTTTCTGAAAACCAAGAATGTAGCAGATGCCCGAGAAACACTCTGACTCTGTCTCTTCTCATTCGTAAAAATAGCGTATTGTTGGATCAGCGCTTTCCCCTTTTGTCTCCTCTGTGCTAAGTTGTTGATGATGCCATTTTTTGCCATCTGCCCCAGAGCTTCATTAAAGATACATGAATGGACTAACTGGGCTGCTATCTTGTGAGGAACAGGTGCTATTGTTTGTCCCCGAAGACTTGCACTAAAGATCTCACTCAGAATACTTGAGAAAGAGCATCTGCAGCAGTCACTCAGAGAGTAACTTGGCAGAGCCCATACTACGGGCTGATATGCAAACAGTGACACTCAGGGGGACTCATTTTCTCTTTCATGAAGA
Source organism: Tringa tobata (assembly GCA_033628505.1). Classification (NCBI taxonomy): domain Eukaryota; kingdom Metazoa; phylum Chordata; class Aves; order Charadriiformes; family Scolopacidae; genus Tringa; species Tringa tobata. The sequence goes on along the minus strand of JAHREE010000118.1, from coordinate 16,224,261 downwards.
TTATTTATTTTTTTGTGTGACGGGTAGTAAATGTTTGGTTTTGAACAATTCTGCCAGTCTGTATCTTTAACTGAACTGTACAACCCCTGGAGCAAACCCAAGTATATTCTTTCCAAAATTCAGTTCTGCAACCTCGACTAAAATCGTCTCTTCTATAAAGCTACCTCATAAAATTAATCTTTGTTTCTATACAATAAGCTCAGGTTTAACTGCGTTAAACACGAGAAGCCACCAAGATTAGGGAACTCTTAAAAGGTAGCGTACCATTCCTTTAATATCCCGTCACAACTCTGACAGCCCTTGGGAACTGATTACAGCACTTCCTTGCCTGACATCTAAGTCAGGAAGCAACTTTAGAGCAAATCAGCCCTGATTAGTTCAAGAAGCAACTTCCACTTTGATTCTCCCTGAAATAATAAAAGCTGGTGGCCCATTTGATAAGCTGGGCAAATCTGCAGTGCTTTGTCTCACAGTCACATGAATGCTAATTTCAAAAGTTGGCTGGACACTCCTCATTGTTAAAAAGTCATTGATAGTTAGTGTTGTGCATGGAAAATGGAAGCCAAAGTGATATGTCATACAAAAATAATGCCTTGAATGAAAATGAGCTGCCTCTTTTGGGTAAGGAAAACAGCACATTTAGTTAGAATAAGGAATAAGAAGAGTTCTGTCTTTGAAAACCAAAGCTGCCTTTACAACAACTAATATTGCAGCTAGTGAAGTAAAGGCATTCAGAAAAAAGAACGGCAACAGTGCAAGCAAAAAGACATTTCTGCTTAGCGGTGAGGATCACAGGGTTCAACAGCAGAAGTAAATCCCAGCCTATAATGGCAGCTGAATTTCTTGCAAATTTTTCAAGATCAAACTTGACAAGTTGAGTCTGCTTTGCATAGTTTACTTCAGTAAAAGAGAGAATCAAATGCCATCTTTTTGAGAGATGGTAATAACAATCTTCAAAATATTTTAACCCTTCCTTAAAGCTTTTTTTTGTTTTTGCTGCTACAACCAGCACTAGTATAAAACAGTGTAACAGGCTAAATATGTTCTAATTGCCTAGAATAATCCAATGTCACTATTTAAAGCAATTGCCTCCCACTTCCACCAATAAAATCTCTGGACCCTATTCTCAACTTGTCAAAATCTTGAGATTTGTATTGAATCTTACAGACTACTCCAAGTCATGTTAGCTGAGAAAGCAATCTTTGAATTTACTGAATTGACTTTTTCTTTTCCTTTAATATAGGATGTACAGTATATGTTGCAGCCTCTGTGAGAAACGAATTAATTCACAGGCAGGTTTAAATTTTTCATAGTTTAAACTTGAATTTCTACCTAAGATTTTTTTAACTTCTTGAATAATTACTATAGCCAGACTAGAACTTTAACATGTCTATGTAATCATTAAGCTTTTAATTTCAACAGTAAAAACGTGTTTGAATTTTTCTACTCTCTCATTTAAAAGCTACAGTGTAATAACAGAGTTTCTCAGCTAATGGCAGTGTATCAAGTAAAAATGTGCATTTTCAGAATGCTCAAAATACGTGTTTATGAGATAGAACATAATGGCTATAACTGATAGCTCAATAGGTTACATTTTAGGTTGATTCATTTTTAAAATCTTAATGGCACTGAAAGCAGTGTTTACGCCTCCAATACTACTACTGCAAGTTTTTAAACACCCTACATATCATATGTATTTATCTCATCTGCATTTTAAATAGTCTGTATACAATACATGGCACTGTTATTTTTATACCACCATTGGAACTTTATTTATTTCAATAACTAGTATTGCATTTAGTTGTTCTATGTTAGAGAAGAAAAACATTTTGTAAATTTGGACTTTATTTTGATTAGCTCAATTTGGTGACTCTGCAAGAAAGCAAACACCATGTTGCATAAAGAAGTAGGAACTTCTATGAAAACTTATGTGAAAATCAGTGGGATCACTTAAATGCTTTAAAGCAGCTATGTGCTGAGAATTTTGCAGGTTTTTGGCCCAACTCTCTTCCCCAACTTTGCCAATATTGTAACGAACTCATGCCATGACTGAGCCCTCTTCTGGTCTCAAAAATGATCTATTTAGAAAAACTGCAGAAGAATTGTACTGAAAAAAATAAAGTGGTCTCTTTGGTTACAACTGAATAGTCTAGCTGTTTTATTTGTACTGTTCTGATGAAGCAAAACAATTGTAAGGTTGGGTTAACTGACCAGTTCAGTTGTAAAGGATCTGGCTACTTTGTGTGTGAGTGGCTGGACCTTTTGTTCTGAGCTCAGAAATGTAACTGATGAACTCTCAAAGCTGTGAATTAATGTACCACCAATGCCTAACATCCTCTAGTGTAAAGATAACATGTGAGAGTGGACCCAAACGCTGAAGTGAGAAATCCCCCCTAACATAAATAATCCCAGGGAAGCACTTGTGACTCTGTGTGAAGAGGAACAGCAATTGAAGAAAGGTGGGCTCCAGACCAAAAGTGATCACGCAGGCCCTGCATCGTAGCTAAGGCACAGCAAATGGCATTGACATAGCTCCCACATTGAAAATTATTCCGAGACTACCTTCTGCTGCTGTTAGCAATATAGAATCACTGGAGCTGTATCTATGTAGAGAGGTATATTATGTTCTAATTTATCTACCTTCTAATTATCTACAGTCTAATTGAAAAATATTTCCTCTCAGTGAAAGTACCTGAGTCACAAAAAAAATGTCAGCCTTTGAGATCCCAGAGGAAGTGTTGGCAAATAAACTGTAAAAAAGATACCATAGACTTGCCAAGTGAGAGCATTTCATATGGGAAATACTACGAAAAATATGTAGCCCACTACTGAATTTGTAAATGGATTGTAACTGCTATTTTCTTTCTTTTCCCCTATCAGTTTTTCCATTTGTCCAAGGGTTCAGCTTGATTTGGAGATTAAAGTCTACCACAGTGGCCACAACATTAAGGTGAAACTTGCAGCCATGATCACAGAGCAAAACTGAGCATCCTTATTTTTTATTATTTCTTCCTCATTACTTTGAAACTTTAAATGAACTAAGCTTAAATGCTATCTATTTGGGAAATAAAGAAGGGAACAACAGAAAAATACTACCAACCACAGTGAAAACAGAATCATTTTAAACACTAGTTCTAATTTCATTTCTACTGCCTTCTCATTGTATTTCCCTGTCTTTTTCTAGCTCCTTGACTACCTGCAAATACAGAATTCAACTAAAGATGATCTCATGAAGTTAAGAGTATGATAAATGGTAATTAAATCTATTTAAATTGTCTGTATTTTAAGAAACTCTCACTAGGAGGCATAGAGAACGTCTCTGCTATACAGAAATAAATAAAACATGGTATGCAAAAGTGAATTTATAGTTCATTTGGATTTAGAGATCTACCACCTTTTCCATCCATACAAATGCATAATCTTGTCAATTAAATATTATTGTTAAGGTCTAGTAGTATGTTAAAATCACTTTAAAGTGCAACTAAGGAAAATTCATGTGTGTTTATTACTCCTTAAGGGTCTATTAGTCGGTATTTTATTCAGATTTGTGTTGTAAAATCTGCATAAACTCAGCATATTGTTATCCCCATGTGTGCATTTGTTTGGTTAAAGCATAACAGCAAATCTCTATTTCTGCAACTTCTCAAAAAGTCAAGAGAACTAAAACAGTCCTAATTTTAATCAGATACAAACAGTTATCTCTACAGAAGTGAAGAGTTGACTATTATGCAAATTGTCACAGTTAGTGGTCACCAAGCCATCACAGAAGACTGAGCAAGTCAATTATTTCAGATATTTCCAAAGACTAGTGAAGATGTATGTTTCTCATTTGCACTTGTCTTATTCATGCCAAAATAAGAAAAATATTGCAGCCTAATGATACTTGTTGATATTTTATATATGGAAGCTCCATTACTACAGCTCAAATCTAAAATAAATTATGTCAGAAATCCCTTATTAGCTTATGTTTTTATGGTGATATCAAAATGTGCAAAATTTTTGGAGTACATTGAAATTTCCTGTTGATGGAAAAATTTAGAGCAAGAGATGCTTTAAAATTTGCATTTCATATTGGTGCTTTCAAGCAGAGTTTTTCCCTCCACATCCTTTCAAGACAGAGTTCTTTTTTGGAATAGCAGCCATCACTAGTTATTAACATGAAACTAATTCCCTGAATAGAAGGACTTGCAATATACAGTATAAAAAAAAATCATCTAACGCCACAACAGTGATGATTGCTAAAGGAAGGATTGTCTTTCACTTTAAAGAATAGCTCCAGCAGAAGTGGGAATGAAAATAGAAACATCTTTCAATGCCTCTGATCAAAATCCTTCTGCCTGACACAGGTAAAAAACATACAACAAAAGAACAGGTTGGGGTTTTTCTATTAAACAAATACAGAATATATTTGAAATCCAGGGGTCAATGATGCTAACAGGAGTTCTGCTATTTACTTCCTTATGGGAAGAAGTATATTCTGGTTAGCATATTCTTTTTAAAGCTTTTTATAGTTTCACTGATATTTGAAGATTTGTAACTATATTGTATTGTAACTATATAAACACTTAAGAACTTTTGAATACTTTACAATCATTAATTAATTCAAGCTCAAAGGCCCATTCAGACAGTATTAGAACTACAGCTTACACAGGAGCACATTTAAAGAGGCCTTGATTTCTTTCCCAGTTGGAGAAGTTACAATGTATACTGTATATAAACCAATTCCATTGTAATCTGCTACTTGTAACCTTTACACCTTATAACACAACTGCATAAAGAGCTACCTAAAGTACAGAGCTATGGCTACAGAGGGACATATTCTGTGGAAAAATCAGAATGAGGCAGTTTTTGAGCAGGTACATGCCAGTGCTACACAGTTTAGCCCTTGAATGTTTGGCGGGATGCAAGGGTGGAGGTGAGTCACAGCTGCGGAAAGGCGATGCCTTTCCCATCCCACTCGGTCCTGTGGCTGATTTCTTCAGGTATTTATACCTCCGTGAATTTACTCTTCTTTATTACAGAGACAAGTGTTGATATTTTTCCTCAAGCCTAAATGGCTAATATTCAAGAGAGTAGGTCCAAGGAGGTACTCTTATCTAGTGAGAATATTCTTGCTTCTGTATATTGATTCTATTTTTGAAAGAAATTAAATGCAGAATAGTAACCTAGATAATTTCCAGAAATCACATGATGTTTATGGAGTGTCTAGTTTGAAACACAAAGGGTTATCATGGGCAATTATGTGGAGAAATAGTTTAATACAGAAAACACCTGTCTCTAGAGATCAAAGTCAAATCAGAATACTGATTGAATGCAAAAATATTGTTTTTTTCCATCTTTTCCTAGGATTCCTCAGATTTTGACACCATCTTTACTCAGGAAAGGCTCCAAGAAACTGGTGCATTTGAACAGTATGACTGAGGTGATTGCCGCTGCTAGGAATACAGTAATTATTGCAGATTGGGAAGTAGGCAACAGAGTTTCTAAACTTCCAGCAATACACATACAGCCCGCTTCCTTCCTACGCCAACTGTGTCTGGCTCAAGTCAGTGATATTGGTTCCTCAAATTTCTACAGCATTTATGATTCATCTACACAAACATTTTGAAAGAAAAAAAAAATCATTAAAAAGGTAAAATAAGACAGAAAACCAGGAAACTCCAATTTAAAATGAGCATTAGGTATTTCCTATCCAAGTTTAGGTGTTAAAATTCCAGCAACAGCTATACTTCAGACATAAATCCAGACTGCTGTAATGCCTTTTCTGCAGAGGATCCTGATACTCAGGAAGGAATGCCAATCTTCCCATTTTCTGGCTTTCCCTGATTTGTCAGAACTCCAGTGTTATTTAAAGCACGCCCTTGGCTTGTGAATAAATCCTTGCCGTGAATCCTATGGTCACACTCACATTAGATGCTGCTTTCAAAGTTGGGATATTTTCTTCAGTTGCTCATGACAATCAGTAGGAATCAATAGCCCAAAGCTGTGCTGTGATTCCCTTTCTCTCTGCCCGCCGAACCTGCATCGGAGGGCTGGCTCCTCTGCACCCATAATGTGCTGAAGCTGGTGTGATGAAATGCACGGGCAAATCTACATAGAATTACGGGTAATAACAATGGCCCTTTGTCCAGCTGTGGCTGCTCCCCCTCTGCAGCCAGGCCTTATCTGCTCAGGAAATGCCTGCTTTAACTGACAGGTAGGAGATTAAATCTACAGCTGCCGAAACACAATCTCTGCTCTGTTAGATAGGCTTTCATTGAAAAGCACTACAAACACATAATTTGTTTATGTTGTACCAGCAATCTTTGACAAAGCAGACTGTCTAGCTGAGACAAATGTGGTTAAACCCATTTATTGTATTATTTCTGCTACACAGAACAAGCTCTTAAAACGCAGAAACTAGACAAGGCACAAAGCTCTAGCTGTCTAAAGAAATCAAGAATAGATGACTTCTTGTTACACTAGCCCCCTTTACACAGTATAGCATGTTCCCTCCTGGAAAACATCCACTGTGATTTCTTTCTTTTCTTTTTTTTCTCTTTCCCCTCGCCCCCCCCCCCTTTTTTTTTTAAAGTGGGTGGTTCAATGATGTTTATGTTTCCAGCTTTTAAAGTTTCTTTTGTTTTCCCTAGCATCAATAGATATAAAATAACTAAGTCATTCAAAGGATGCCTTCAGATTTAAGAAGGAAGGGAATATTTTTGAAAGACTACTTCTCAAAGAAAGAATAATTTCCCAGACACACTGTCTGGTCTTCCTGACTTAATGCACGCTCAAATAGAAGTTTTGCCTGACTAATGAATGCTGAACAGACACCCCCCACCCCTTTTCTCTCTGTTTTTTAATCATCAATCACATATTTCTCAAAACATTACTTCATTTTTGTTACACCTTCTGCCTTATTTTAAAATAATATTGCTGGCTGTTTATTTCAAATGAAAGGCACAGGGAACTGATGGATTAAGTGTTTATAAATCTGAGTTTTCAGATTGAAAGCAAACTTTTTCATAATGCAAAGGCTTTATAAGAAAAACCTGTCTTTTAGCTCTAGTTTCTTCTGGCCATATATTACTCCTAGTAAATTATCCTACAAGAACTAAATGGGTACTATAAACTGAATAGGAGAAGGGCAACATTCATCTCTCAGGAGGAGAGCCTCAAAAATGCCACTTACTTCAGTGGAGCAGGACACACACCGGAGAACAGAGCATGGCCCATACCAATCTCTGCTTTCTGTATTTGAGACACTGTTCTCCGGCTGATCCAATTAATGTTACTGGGAGTTGTGTGCACATACAGACGTGCTTAGCAACTGGCATATTAAAACATCCCTTTGCTCTGATGAAACTTAATAAATGAGTTTTCCCAGTGTTGTTACTATAGATGCTCAATAAGGAAGATCTTGTGAATCATAGAATTGTTGCTGTAATGGTTAACCGTAATTAAAAGGAAAAGAAATAGGAAGAGCAGTCAACATCTTAATGTTTTATCATTCACATTACTTCTATAGCCCTCTTGCCTCTCCTGAGGCATTCTTTTACATACCTTTTGCAGCATGTTAGTTTGCCTATTATTTTATTTAACCTTAATCACAGCATTCAGCTCTGGATTTGAGAGGAAGCCGTACAGAACTACCATATGAACTGCCACTCAGAATATTCAGTTTGGCATAAAATTAAAAAAGTATGCAATAAACTGGCTGAATCCGCAGGGAATCCCTCAAACAGCATGGATAATGAGGGGAATCCATAACAGACATAAACAAACCCAGAAAGATGTCTGGGGCCAGCATCATTATGTAAGATATATGCCCAAGATGTATGGGCATACGTTTGAATGTTCAACTTCAAACTCAGCCTGTATTAGATTGATTGAATCTCAGCATGGGGTTCAGTTAATAAACAAACCTTGCCTTTGGAAAATATTTGGGGCCAAAATCATGTATTATAGCCAGGCACATACTGCATGTGGCACTAAGATGCCCTCTTACCTTGAGGCTTTGTTAAAGCAGAATGGTAAAGAAAATTAGAAATCCATACTATCAGAGGAACAGATACAATTTTCAAGTTAAGTGGCACAAGTCTAAAGACAGTTGTTATCCACAGACTGTATTTCAGTCTATGCACCAGGGGCACATGAATAGAATTCACATTAAAAATTACAGACCAGTTTGAATCTTTGGGCTTTGATTCACACTTCCCATGTTTTTTAAACATGTTACCCATATTCTCATAAAGGATACAACAATAATGCAAGCAAATCTTTCTGGTAATTATTAATTTCACTGTAGAATAGCTTTTTTGCTATGCTTGGCTTGTTAAAAAAATGCATTTTGCTCACCTCTGGGTACACCACTAGCCTGCATATTTGCTTTTTTCCTTTTTTCCCAGGTTTTGTTTAAAAATTCTTCTTAAGCCTGTATATTAATCACTGCTCAGAGAGTGAAAGAATTTGCAGGAGCAGCTGAAGTGCTACTTTTCTTTTCCAAAGTAGGAACAAGGTAGCGCTCACACTTTTTACATACATTGGAATAGGAATGAAAGAGACATAGAGAAAGGAAAAAAACACCAAAAATTACAAGTAAGGATGAGGGCTGACTTGGTGGTACAGAGTCCAACATGTCAGTGTAGCATAACAACTTCTTGCAAAACTGTGAGCCACAATGGAATGCCCTAGTGACAGCCAGATCCAGAAAGAAGTTTCCCTAGTCATAATTTTGGTCATTTAGTCAGGTAATAAGAAAAGAAAGAACTCTGCAAAAATGTCTATCCAAATAGACTTCCAAAATCAGAGAAGACAAAAGGCTTCTTTCAGTAGCTCTGTTCAAAGCCTTACATCTGTGTTTACCTGTAAGCCACTGTGCTCCGTTCTGAAGATCTATTTTAGGGTTCAACTACACAGGTATTTCAGTATATGTATTTGTAGCACCTTAGTTGTTCCACATCCCCATGTGAACAATGTTTAAGTACACTGAAAGTACCTTTGTGAAAACTTGTTTACTTACTAGGAGGAGATTACTCTTTAAAAGTATGCACTATGGAAGTTAGTGTGTAGTACCTGACATTATAAAGTCACACATCTTAACAAGCAGAAACTTTCCCATTAGACATTTTCTTAAAGTAAAAGTCTCTCTCTATATCAACATACAAGAGAGTATAGATACGCTTATACATTTTATATTATAAGGAGAAAAGCATATTCTACATATATACACATAGACATACGTGACAGATTTTTGTATATATATGTAGAATACATATTTAGATACACATATACATATATTTTGTAGAAATATTTTTAAACATACATATATGTATACACACACAGATCTGTATATATACATGTAGAATATGCTTTCCTCTGGTTTTCCAAATCCCTCACTTGGGATTTCATTGTTATTAGACCCACCTGGCTATACAACTTGCTTGCTGCACTCCTGGATAGTCACCATTTGCATTACTTCTCAGATACACGCAACCTGTGTTTCTTAAATGCCTACTCTGGGAAGACCACCTCTGTCTCTGTAAAGATGTACTTTTAGCATGATCCATTTAACAGGTTCAATGCTGAGTGAAGAAGTCAGTAAGCCACCTGGGCTGATCATAGAGATAGACAACTTGAGTAACAAAAAAAAGTCATTTGGAAATCACTCTATCACTCATAACTATTATTCCTGGATTTCTTTCTGTCTCTTCTATTTATCAAATCATTTTTTGCTCCTTCATTTAATCTTTTCACTCCTCACCTTCAGTCTCCTTGCAAAACTCCTAGCATTCACTCTCACTTCATCTCTTTTGGAGAGTTTTTTCTGTGTATACAAGGCAGCTCTGCCAGGAAATTCTCCATTCTAGGCCCCAGTTACCAATAAAGTCATGCCCAAAAGTTGTCAGTAAACTTCCATAATGAGGCAGGAGATGATAGTGAAGTGCATTTGGCTTTCTCAGCTTTAGGAAGGTCATTGCCACAAATAAAGAAAAGCTTAGACATAAAAGTAGCATCATATCAAGGAAATGAGGACATCCACAAACACTTTTTTTCTAAAGATAGATGGACACAGATGAAACACATTAAAATCGTGCTTTTCTAAAGCCCTCCTAGTGCACTCAAGAGTCTTCAGAGTAAACAATGCTCCTCCCCAAACTCCCTGTTTTGTTAATACATGCTTGTCTCCACTATCTTTTCAAGTAAATAAGAGTTTGCAGGATGTAATGTTTCACTGCAGTTTAGATGCATTTTTCAAAAGGATTTTTAGGTTGCTTTTTTCTTTTTTCATTGTGAAAGTCAGTCTAACTCCCAAATTGCAACAAAAGAAAATACAAGAAAATACAATAACAATATAGAGTTTCTGCAATGTGAGGGCGAATGGGTTGAACAGGATTAATGTGAGATGCACAGACCAACAAATCTGTACATTTATTTGGAACCACATTGGTATTGCATTTTTAAGAGAAATGGGGGGAGGCAGGGTGGGACGTGTTGTGTTGTATTTTATGGAAAACAGAGGAAGAGATACTTACTGTTAGGTCAGTAGTGTGGATTTAATGATTAGACCCTGAAATCCACATCCATGCTCTTTTAAAGAGATCGGATGTTTAGGCTGTATTGTTACTAACTGCTTCATTTTGTAACTGAATAGTGTAATACCTACTGCATTTCCAACAGTACGTGAATCCCCAATACCACTGCCTCAGAGTTGGCTGGTGCGGGTGGTACTGTACCATTTGCAGCTCTGTTACAAACAGCAGAGTGTACATCTAAGTCGTGTCAGCGTATATTGTATTTTTTCAGTATACATTAACCTGATATCAGTTCTCTCTCCTTGAAGTCTGGACCATGTTCAAATCACTCATTCTTTTTCCATACTCACTGTCTGACTGGCTTTTGCTGTTACCAGTCGCTGCTATAACCTCTGTGCTATGCATAATAAAAATCTTTCCCATCTGAGTTGTCTGCCATGGTTACTGGAAATCTGCTGTATGTAGCGTTCCCAAGAGCAGGAAAGGAAGCTACCTTTACTGCAATCGGATAAATATCACATTTTCTTTAAAAGGAATCTCTACCCTCACTGAAACCACATCTAAGGGTGACTGCTAAGCTACCCCCGCCTCTTCAATCGAATTTATGTTAATTTGCATTTTACTCTTTCTAGTTTGACATAATAACTGAATTATATGTTCCTTGTCACTTTTCAACCGTTGGACCAAGGAAAAAAAAAGAGCTCCCTAATATTTCCCAAAACTTCACTAGAAAATACAGCTAGGGTAAAAACTATCTGATCACTGCCTACTTATGATGCTTTTTAACTGAGTTTGCATGTTAATTTATTGCATGCTTTGTTTGTAAATGTGTTTCTGAAATAAATGAAGCATTTACAAATATGATTAATCTACAGATTCAGAAGCACGCAATAAAGAAACAAATTACTGAGTGCCCTTGTCCTTTTACACAGAAGCTAAAATACAACTTTCAAACATCTAAGACCGCCTAGCTTTATTTTTAATTTAACCAATGTTTTTTCAAATGGAAGTTTTCAGCAATCAAATTTTCTCCAAGTTCCCAATTACAGTTTCATTTATACCAATGTAACTCAGAAGCAACTGCAACATATGTTGTAAACCAACACCATTGTAAACTGAGGTCAAAATAAGGCTGTTATTGTATGATTTTTTAAAGTGCTTGTGTAGATTAATATTCTCACCCTTTAACAGATTTAGGCACAACAGCATGAATACAGAAACGCAACAAGTTGAAAATTCAAAGTACTTTAACTAGTGTATTTTATGCCACTCACATTTTCAGTCAGACCACCCAGAGCAAAGAAAAGAAAAAGCCACAACAAAAAAAGCCCTCTGCATTGTTTGCAATAATATGGAAGGAAATTGAGTGTATATTCTCTTCTTCCTGTATTTTCCAGCTAGATTAAGCTGTTGTCTTCACAATTGCCTCCCAGCTGCTGTGACTTGTGAAAACAACAGACCCTGCTCTGTTGTCTGCAGAAAGCCTGGATTGTTATGAGTAACTTTATTGCAGGCACATGAGTGTGTTAAGACTTTAAAACACGCTCAAATGTCATGTGCACACCCAGTGACGGGCAAGAATAATTATGAAAAAACAAGAATTCTATGTCTACAAAACGGTGTCAGACAAAATGGGCCATTCATTGTGTTCCTTTGGGAATGCTTGGACTCTCCAGCCAGAAAACAAAAAAGGCACTTTTTTCCTGCCGTAGGCTGAATACTTAGCTTTGCCATCTGAGCCCTAAGAAAACACGGGCCCCCTCTCTAACTACTGGCTGGCCCGCACACAGTAGAAAGTATTAATGCACCCCTTTTTTCCAGCAGTTCCCTCTGTGTAGGCTGCGGCCAATGTAAAGTCAATGCAAAGACAAAACAGTTTGCCTAACATTAGTAAAAAAAACATAACTCTTGTACAGTCTGAAAATCCCTCTGACACACAGAGGTTTTATTCTAAGGCATATCCCCTCTATCCTTCGGCAAGTTTCTGTAGCTACTGTTAATGCTTTTAGCAGGTAATAACTGCTGCCTGCTGCTCAGCTTCAAGCTTTCCAGGAGTCTATAGGCAAGCCCGATTGTGTACAATTGCTAAAAATTATCTAACTGCCTGATTTACTACTGTCCCTTTTCATGATTGCTCTTCTTAATCAGAATCCTTCAGCACCCAAAATGATTAATACAAATGAAAACATAACATATCTTAGCTCAACATCACGTCATTTTGATAGCAGTTTTTCCCTCACAGGTGGACTAACTCCAGTCTCATCTGAACAATGAGAAATTGCAAGCAAATAAAAAGGTTTTCCTGTTACTTCTAATCATAATCTCTATGTCAAATACCATTTGACTAACACGCGTTTTTAAACTAAATAATCACATTTCTCTGTATTTTTTTTTGACCTAGCATCTATTCAGCTAAGTGTCTATACATCTTTAAATGAGGTGACCATATCGATTCGCTATTAAATCTGAGCACTGCTTTACTGAAATAGAAACAACCCACCATGACTTGGAAAATCCTTGTACGTTACTCATAAAAAGAGAAGAATTCATTTTTTTTCTAATTTGGCCCAATGTCTGAATATGGATTTGTAGGTTATTATTTAAGACATCTAGCATGGCTTTACCTTGCTGTACTCAAAGCAGGCTAGGAAATGTGAAAACAATGGAACCATAATTCTTGAAGTGCTCTGGTGCAACTGTGTACTCATATGGAGCAACAGAAGGAAAAGTGAAGGACAAATTGTACTTCCAACAATTTTATGGGTTGCTATTTTCTTCACTAAGCCTTCTTACTCTGCTTAGATAACACAAGTACATTATGTCTACAGCATTAAATGGGTATTGAAAGGACATGGTGCTTTAACATTGGCTTCTACCCTTCTTCAGAGCACAAACTGTCCCTTCTTATTTGTACAGTATATAAACAGCACCTAGCATAATAAAACACTGAACCTGACTGGGGTCTCAACGAACTGTGCAAATATTAGTACTTGTAATATTATAATAGGAGGGCATTATGGCTAATACTGGGTCATCCTAAGATATCCCACAGGGATACATCAAAAACGAATGCACACAGGTAAATTGTCTGCCCTTTTCTAAAATCTAGAGGAGAAAGGTTTCAGACCACTTCTTGTCACTACTAATATGAAAGTACAGGGTTACCCTCAAACATGTATTTAAATCAGAAACATACAGTACTATGAAATGAACCATCAGACCATCCGTGAATTTGTTTTAACAATCCAACAACATCACCATTTCTCATTCATCCACTTAGCTTAATTTTCCTACCATCACTTTCATTGCTGAGGTTGTCTCTATTAAGCCATTTTTTGTGCATCATTAACTTTTAACCAGGCATCGATAGCTTTATTGTTTAAATTGCGTATGACTTTATTTAACGTCAGCATTTCTTCTGGCTGCTGACATGAAGTCACATTTTATAACTAATTAAATTGATCCCTGGGAAGCAAAAGCCACTAAACGGAATTATTCGTACCCAAGTGTCAATATATTAAATCAAAGGGCTAATGAGTTGGGTCACTGCTTCTTTTATCTGAAAGCTACTGCAGAATAGAATTCATAACAACCTCTACTTTGTGCTTTACAATCAATTTTATTTATACCAAAGGTAATTAATTAATAAAATTTGATATAGCTGTAAATAATACATGTGAGCCAGTTTTTACCACTTGCACACATTAAGGTCACTTTTTTAGGTGGAAAAATTGCTTTGTTGATATAAGCTGTCTAAAAGTGTATTTTTTGAACTCCCATGCGTAAAGAACATTACTGTTATGTCATAGGAAGCTTCCAAAATGACCTAAAAGGTGTTTTGTAAGTAAACAGTTTTGAGAACTTTTCAGTTTTCAGCCATTTCTATTATAGGCGTAAATCAAGATGAAAATTTGCCTCTTGGAACTGACAATACCGCCTAACGAAAGTGATTAAGAAATGACTAAATTTGTCATGTCAGCTTTTCCTATAGCTCTTGCAGCTGCTGAGTAATATTTTGGATGCTTTCACTATTTACATCTGGACACTACTTTTAAAATTCATCACCTAATAATTCATACCACTCACAGAATTAGTCATAGTTCAGCTTTCTCTGACAAAACGCTTATAGATGGATCAAGAAAACTATCTTTACAGAAGTTGTCTCCAACTAATCTGTTTACATTCAGATTGTTTAAAAATACATTCTGAAAAACTCTCATGCCTCAAAAACATATTTTACTCCTGATTTGTTTTGCTTGAGATCCAATCAGCTTCTCGTATTTTATAACCTTTGGAGAGTTCCATACAGGCAAGTGCACTTTGATGCTTACTAATATTTATAAGCTACTTATAACCTATAATTATGTTTGAAGTCAAAGAGTATTAAAAATAAAAAAATAATTAAACAAAAATGGGTTGAGTGTCATTGCCTAGCTTTGCTTGGGTGGGAACGCACCTTGTAGTAGCACTCTCAAATCACGATGTCATGCCAATTCCTGTGAGCATGAAAGAAGACAGAACGGAGAGTCCTGCTGACCCAAAGAACCAATTTTTTGATCCAGCTTGCCATGTAGATAAGGAGATCAGAAAAGAGGGTGAAACAACACTTTCTCTCATTCATTTATCCTCTTCCTCACAGCAAATAGGGAGCAGGAAAGGAATGTGACTGAGTCACCACCAGCTCCCTAATCTACATCTAGGGTTGCACTCCTTACACAAAACAAACTGTAAAATTATAAACTGGTTTAAAAGAAATACCTGAGCAACCATTGAAAGCAAGGCTGTGATTGTTCACTTTACGCTAATGGCTATTTTAACACATAATGGTGAATTAAAAATAGGATGGCAGCAATGTCCCTCTAAAACTTGGTTTTGTTGTTTTACCACTAAGATCAAATGCAACACAAGGAACACCACAGATGTTTTTAAAAAATGCATGTTCTTGTACCCACACATCGTTTGCTTTTTCAAACAGTAAATTAGGGGTTTTCAGTGGGCATAGTGGTTCCCTTATAAAACAACTTTAAATAGTCACTTTTATCCATTTATAACTGGATATGCTTTGGAGGGTCAAGTATGTGCTGTTGTTGAACACCACAAATGTTTTCTTTCGTTTCCAATGGTTAAATGTCACGAGAGCGCTTGACCCCACTACAGAACATCATTCAGTATCTGGGGGAAACCACAAACATGGCTGTACCTGTGGCTGGTATGAGATCATTTAAAAATAAAAGATCATTTCAAAAGTAGGTTTTGTAATAGTAAGGTATTTGCAACTACAAATGTTGATTAAATATGGACTGTCTTCATATATATTCCGTAGTCTTTGTTCTTCTCTAATGTATTCTTTTTTTTCCAAATACATGAAACATTTGGAACTATAGCAACACTGTCTTATCGTTAGATTAAACTATGGGATACCATGACTAGTCATTGAATATATGTTGATTTTTTTTCTCCCATTTAGACTCCTTGGGGAAAAAAAACCCACCATTTTGATACAAGTAAAGAAGTTCTACGCAAGTATGTAGACATGTCTTTGGAAGAAAGAGAGTAATGCCTTTAAAGAAAGACTTAAAACACAACAGTGCTACAAGTGTCAGCCACAGTTTCCTTGCAAAGCACAGAGAGTTTTTGTGTAAAGAATGTTTCAGAATCATGTTATAAAATTACGCTTTTGCCTGAGTTCACTGCAAACAAATTTCAGACGTGATGCTGGAGATACACTAGAAATAAATGCCTTAAGATTGACAACTGCAACAAAATCTGCCCATACTAGTCCAAAAATCATGCTGTAACTGCTAACACCAGCTGCATTTAAAAATGATTGAACACTGTTGAAACAAAAAAAAAATTAATTTGCTTTAGAAAAGGTTCAAATTCTCCTCAATTACAACGGCAACAACCGTTGACAAAATGTGTGGGTACCTGAAGGGAGAAGGAGAAGAGAGCATTGCTTTATGAAAACAATATGGTTTTACTGCACATTATCCAGCTGTCATTTGACCAGAATTATAGTTAAATCATGTAGAAATCTGATTTTTAAACTAAGCTACCTAGCAAAGATCCTGATGATATATTTGAGGTTCAATACTGCCCATGAGAAAACAAAACATGGGAATAATATAAAATCTACCACTAAATATTTAGCATTGGCCAAATAGAATTGTTGGGAAACATATCTGTCATCACATTCAAAAATTGATTTAGCTTATGGGTTTGGAGAGTTCTGCAAAAATAGAAAAGAACGGCTCTTACTAGGGATATTTCCAAGTTATTTTTACATGCTGTCTTTCACCAATGATTGCAAAATGATCTAATTAATTTATTTATTAAACTCTGAACATTTTTTTTTCTTTTTAGAAGAGCAACCTGGAACATGTGATCAAGATAGAAATCTAATTCCTAATTGTTTAAAAACAAAATCACTCTTTTTTTATCTGAACTCTTCAATTCAGGGGGAAAAACAGTATAAATACTAGTGCCAAATAACTTACATTTTGGGTGTCAGTATTAGAAAAAAGCATCCAGGATCACAAGTCCATAAGGGATTCGGAGATAGACACATAAAATCCAGTTACCACACCACAAGTCGTTTTTGGGGGAGAAAAGTGGGAAGGGAGGTTTTGCAGATGTTAAATGCAAGCATGCACATTAATAACCATTAAAATGGAAAAAGAATTGCTCACTAACATGCTAATGCCAATACTTTAAAAGAATTTTTCCCCTAGTTTTTGCCAGTGATTTCACTGTTATGCCATTGCTGTTACTATACCCCAGTGGAAAGTGATTTGTTGATATCCCCTTAGGTCATTCTAAGACGCATGGAGCCTACAGCAATTAACTGCTCATGTTTCTGTCAGTTTTCTGGTGCTAGACCTTCCTTTTCATGAAATTTTCTCCCCCTCTTCATTTATAGTAGATGCTTGTGGTTCTCTTGCTCTTAGCTACACAGATAACAATTAAGCTGAAATGCTCGAGACCAAGATAGTATTCTTTGTACTCCAGAGGTAGCACAACAATTGCTGAAGGCATCTAATATTCTGCATGAAGGCAGGCAGAGAAAGTATAGTAAGACATGTGAACTAGTTATGCAAATTTTTATGATTTATCTTGGCAATTCTTTGCATATAATATTCTCTAAATATGAGCTCTCAATTGCCCACATATACAGACACAACTAGCCTACATGTGAATTTCCAAACTGTTTTTGCATTCAAAACTGTTGCCACAAGATCCAAAAGGACAGAATGTCTTGATCTCTTCACTTCTTTGGAATCTGTATTTTAAATTATGCATATCTATATATTTGTGTGCATCTATTGTCTTTTCCCACCAAGTTTAATAAACCCAGCATTTTATTATGATCACTTATAAATGAACAAACTTTTGGGATTGCATTTTATTGCTTTAAGTGCAATAAAATGGAGGTGCAAACTTTTTAATATAAACAATTTGGTACCTCATTTGCAGGTGTACTTTGCGATTAGATGTCTAAATGATTTCAGCTTCACATGAAAAAAAATGGCTTGACTAAATTGCTCCTGCCATAAGTTGCACCCTGAAAGTTGGTAGAGTAAAACCAGGCCAGCCAGAGAAGTATCAGGACCTTAAAATATGTCAGTAAGATGCTCAAGTTATTTTAATAATATTTAGAAAGCAATAATTGCATTGGATTTCTGGGCATGTTGAACATATATCTTTCTGAAATACACATAATAGTTATCTTACATGAAATTTATTTTCATTCGTTCTATGAGCGAAGAGAAGGATAATTAAAAAGCAGAGCTCTAGGAAACTTGATGATTTCATTTCACAAGGATTTGTACAACCACTTCTTTATTTTTGTGTTGAATTACTCAAAGTGAAGCAACAGTTAGCTGATCCAAAGTTAGAAATCATGCCAGGCTCACAGTCCACATCTAAATGCAGACATTTAGATACATTCTAGTTAAGTTTGAAGCATGTAAATTAATCTTGTTAAGGGTGAAATTAAAAGAATTCCAACAACAGATTGGTATTACTTGTTGAAAGAGTAGTAGCGATAAAATATTTCTCAAGTACTACAGAAAATATAGAAAAGAACTGAAGGCTTAGACACACTCACTAACAGACACAATTTGGGATTTTGCTAGTGCAAACAGGCATGCAAATAATTTTTCCAGGCCACTTTCCAAAACCCTCTGAGAATACCGCCTTAAGTGAGTATAGTTTTTCGTGAAGGATACCAAACTGACAGCTTAAGAGCTGGAAAACTTAAAGGCAGGTACACAGTAAAAATATTCTCGTTAGTGAAAAAAAATAAAAAATAAATGAACCAGTGATGGTAAAAATTAAATAAACTGGTGATATTTCATTTCTCTGTTTATCTGTCTCTGTAGGATATGGCTTTTGTACTTCACATGAATCACAATGAAGCATCAAATTCAAAAGTCAAGAGGAAAGTTCGCTATATACTTAAAAAGAATTCACAAAAATGACTCTCTCTCAACTGTTCCCATTCAAAGGCCTGAATGAACAGGCTTATAAATATGGGGTACTCATGGAAGCCTGCACAGCCAAGTATGCCTGCAACCAGATATTTCCTATGTGAATAACTAGACAGGGAATTTTCAAAGGCTTGTAGTAAGCAGTTTCAGCAGCAAATTCTCTCAGCCCTTAGTCACATGTTCCTTAAAAGGAAATCATTAGCAATCTAAAAATCCTTTCTTTAGTGTTTTCCAATGTATGCTCAGTGTACTGAGACACTCTGTAAGTGATATTAACCTATGCCTGAAACAGCAACCAACAAGTTTATACTTTCCTATAAAACACCATATATGTATACTGAAGATGTATTACGTCCCTAGCATGTTCCCCAGACCATATCTTCCATGTCATTCAGACCCTGCTTAATAGTTGAATAAAGCCACATTCTAAACCATTTTAAAGTGGTCTTCTGAGCCAAGCACTCAGACTCAGGTTATCTGAATTCAATTCCCAGCTCTACCCAGGCTTCCTGTGAGACTCTGAGCAAGTTGCTTAAGTGTTTGAGTTTCTTGCCTGTAAAATAGGATAAATAAAACTTCCTTTCTATAACCCTTCTTTTGAGTCTTATCTAGCAAGATTTTTCAGTTCTTTAGGGAGAAGGACATCCCTCGCTTCTCAGAAACAATTGTGACTAAAGAGTCTAAGGTCATTCATACCATGACAAAAACCTCCGACACATTGAACGAGATTGACTCTACTCTGATACCATTCCAACAGCCTAAAACTCAGTTAAGCTCTAACAGTGCCTTGCAATTAATTGTGGTCAATATTGAACACTTCAAAGGAAAAATAATTCAGGAAATCATACATGGCTTTTTGCTAAGTATTTAAACAAAAGGATTATGTGTTTTAAAAGGAATCCAGTTGCTAATTTTAGTAGTGAACTGAACTCATCTCCCATATTTCCTATCTGATTGTTCAGATTTTTAAGTATATTGAACAAAAATCTCAAACTTTTGCTTTTTGTGTCTGTGTGTTTCACTAGTACCCACTTGCTACAAATAACCAGCAACATCAGAACTAGAAATGCTGTCAAACTGTATTTTTAGTCTTGTTTTTCTCGTGACATGTAGAAATCATATGAATCTCTCTCTTTCTCATGGTTTATCTTGTCACCAGTTAGCCCAAATAAAAGCATGGTCTGATATACAGCTGAGCAGAATTTATGCAGTGTGTGTGTATGAAAGCAATAAGAATGTAACTAGATGTGCAGTCATACCACCCAGAATACCCAGGGTATTGATGGAAATAAGCTGCTGGAATTTGGGGGTGATGGTATAAATAAGTTGTAGCTATTTTTTAAATTCAAGAAATAAATGATGTAATAAAACTATTTTAAAATGGAAGATCATTCACAACAGATCTTTTAGAACACCTCCACTGCATAGAGATTTCAGTTTCTTTGATATAATAGATCTTTGATTACACTTTTGATTTTCAAATTGCTTTTGAACAATGAATGAATTAAGCAACTGTGCAATAACCATCACTATGAATATTAACCTCATATTATTGCATGTGCTCTTTCTCAACAGCAAGTAAGAAATGAGAGGAGTGGAAAGAAGAAAACAAATCAAAAAAGGGCAGAACTAACTAACAGACAGAGGAAAGAGGATTTCTCAAAGACATCCAATGTATACAGAGATTTGTCACGCCTATGTATCTATATCTCACCTTTGCACTATCTCACACTATTTTACCTAAAATTTGCCCTCTATTAATTATATAATTAGCCAGAAGAAATTCATGTTCTTGTAACCATATAAGAATAGTACTACTCCCCAGTAAAAGTTTCTGTCAGCATAAAGGAATGACCTATATAAATACTGTTTCTTTTCTTATTCCGAACTTTCTTCATTTTTGCACTTTTTCCCACCACTCTAGTTAATATTTCTGCATGTTTTTTTGCCAAAACAAATTCAATATCTTTGATGGTATGATGTGTGTATAATCCACTTGTGATTTTTCAGTTAAAGAAGTTATTCCAAACTCAAGGGTGTTAAAACTTTTTTCTACTGCTACTCCATGTTTTCACTTATACCCCTGTGCATTCGCATATGCATTTTAAACACTTCTCTACAACACCAATAATCCCTCTTTGAAGTACTGAATGGAAACCAAAAGATCAGACATTTTCAGTTCATGACTTTTCTTTCGCTACAGGAAGCACTTGGAGATCATAATTAGACAGAAATTTCCCTTGTCTTCCAGTCCTGAACCGTTTTCCACAGCAACATTTATTCCAAGTAGGTAGATTTCTTTTGGAACTGCTATCAGGTCACAGTTCATAGATCAGCCAATGACAGTGAATGTCTCCATTCCTTGTTTGCTCTGGAATTCAAACTGTTAAAATTATGAGGGATACAAGAAGTTTCACAAGTTCCAGGGCAAATACAGCTCAATAGATTTGTGACTTCCAGGCATTTGACTTCACTGTCTACTGAGGTGAAAGCTCCAACTGAAGTTTTTCCTGTGGTTGGATTACATATAAGAACTCTGGCCATTTTGGATTCTCTCATTCAACAACACTCAAACAGCAACTTTTCCTGTGAAGGTAGAGGTAAGAAACCCAACCTGTCTGAAGGATTCTGGAAAATATCCTTCACCTCAGTCTAGCTGTCTGCTTTCACAAAGATTGTGGGAACTTTGTTTTCTTTGAAACTTCTACCTTTCTATCAAATTCAGTGGAAATCAATCTATAGGCTGAAAAATTAGTGGTATATACACCTTCACACACACAATACAGAATCACATAAAGTTCATTCCAGAGGGAATCAGGATAACAATACAAATCTGGTATCTTCCTTTTCTACTCAAGTTACAAAACTGTCAGCTCTAGAAAGTGAAGCTTTTTTGCCATTGTTGCTGTGTACTAGAATAAGGTCTCTTCACAGTACTGACTATAATGCCACAGACAACATTTGAAACAACAAATTTCACAAGGAAACAGATTAGAGGTCCTACAATCTTGAACTCCACTTCATAGTGCACAACGTAACACCTCACTCGTCAAAGTGCAATGTCTTCCTGCCCCAGTGCTCCCTCTTCTCCTTTCTCCTCCCTGGCACTAACTCCCACGTTTGCTCTCTCCCCAGCTCTGGTGCCCCCTTTTCTGTGGACTTATTTTACTCACTAAACTTAGGAGTGAATTGAATCATATAGCTACTGATGTCTTCGCTTTCTGCTGAGATGGAGATTTCAGGAACTGTAGGGCTTCTGGTTGTATTGAAAAATGGCTCTGATCTGGGAAGTATCAGTCCAGGAACTACAGAAAATGTAAGATGTGATAAATGAGTGAGTGTTGGGTAAAACAGTAACATAATATTTTAAGTCAGGCCTTGTTTAAATAAAAGGGTTAAAAAGTTCTGCTGTGCCTCTGTAAGACTGAGCTTATGCTTACATGTTTCTTACACAGGCCTGGATTGAGAGTGCATTCAAACTAAGACTAGATCCCATATCAAGAGGAGACTGGGCTCCGCTCCACTCCTTTTACATCTAGGCTCTCCTTTCAAGAGAAGCTTGAGGAGCTGAGCAGGATGGAGGTCTTGGTGCACACCAACACATTTCCCTCAGGGGGATAATAACACCACCAGACTGTGGGACACAATTGTAGTTTAGGCACATAGATGAGAACAGGAACTCAGAAGCAGATAAATTCAGCCAACGAGAGGGAATCCAGAACTATTGGGCCAAAAGAAGCAGCAAATAAGTGGCTTCCTCTGAGGGTCACAATATGATTTCTAAGATCCTTTCATGACATTATGCCCTTTTAAGCATTTAAGAATTGAAACAGATAGAAACCCCAGTCATTCCTCAGTTACACCACACTCTTCTCTAACACTTCTGGCTAGGGAGTTTGTCCAGCTTCCCTAGTAGTAAGATCATTGAATGCAGGTGAGTCATTATAAGGAACTGGACTGATGTGGTTACACAACTAGGAAGCTTTTACATTAGAAACAGAATTGATCATAAACCTATCAACGAACCTATGAAAAAAAAGAGTACAAACTGTCAGGAGAAAATTATGGACCAGAGATAAAAATTAATAGTGAAATACTTGACAAAGTGGTGGACTTTGTCCAGATCCAGGTTGTACCTCCTTCCTAGGATACACAAAAATAGCTCCATATATTTTAAGGCTAATTTTTTATAGCTGTAAATTACTGAAAAATAATTTAAAGTTTATGGATTAAAAGTGGAGGCTACAGATCTCTCTCAAACCTTCTTTAGTGATATCCTAATGAAATAAAAGCACTTCTGTTGCTGGTAGGTTGGTTAGAACACTTGCTCCCGGAGTATGGAGGAATATGAAAAGGAATAAATGAGGTGAAACTTATTTTCAAAACATATAATTTAAAGTCTCCATGCATCTAGACCTTAATTGCTTTAGTGGGTTCCAGAAATTTAATTTAGACAGGACTATTGTGAACAAATTCATAGTATTGCCACTGGAAGTTTAGAAAGCATTATTTCACAAAACTTGTCATGGATGAAATGGAAATCATTTTAACTAAACCTCAACAGTGCAAACATAACAAAAGGAAGAACCTGAGAGCTACAGCATGTGACAGACTGGCTGTTTCTTTAGAGCAGAATCTCCCAGTAAGATCTTCCTTCAAATTGTGCAGCATATTCAAAGTAAACTACAGACAAAATTCTAACTGATGAATTTGCAGCAAACATGTAGGGTAAGATGAAATATGTCACCAGAAATGAAATCTTTTCCATTCTGTTTTCCCTGACATGTGCAGACCCTCTGCAAGAAGGAAAGAAGACAGTATTTTGGTCAGTACCCAAGACTGTTTCCATGGGAAGAGTGTTCATATCCAGAACAAGCAGTTTGGTAAGCAATGTAATTTATGAATGCTTGTTTCCCATGGTTTTGCATGAGATGCAAACTCAGAGTTTTGCTTCTCTGCTGTCTTTGAAAGCATAAGCTTAGATCAGAACTTTTCCTGAAGTTAGGGCATTTAAAAATCTCTTTCATTCTTCAAGTTATAATATGGGGAGAGCTTAGACTCTTTATTTTAGCCTTTACTTCCAGGGCAACTTAAAAGGGTTAATCAGGGCCACTAACTTTCATGACACTTAAATGAATGCAATACCTTCTAGCCTTCTTCCTATATCTCCAATGTGGTTACCTAATACCTAATGTGTACAAAAGCTATTCAGGTGGAACTCTGATAGGCACCCTTAAAAAATCAGAGTAAAAAACGTTTTGGTTTGGGGGGTTGTTTGATTTTTTTTCTTTAAAACTAAATGCTATGATAAACATGGGAAACAGGCTAGTTAACTCTTTGAAATTCGCATTCATTACTACCATTTTATGAAAGTGAGCTGCAAAATCTTCCACAAGACAAAGGTGGCTGTTTGTAAATATAGAAAAAGATCTAAGAAGTGGGAGGACAAGTGTAACACTGAGTCAAAGCATTCAGGTAGCACGATTGTGAGACAGAAGTGTTGATTATTCCTTCTTTCTTCAGTAGACTGATACGCTACTTTTACATGATTAACATTTCATTCTGGTAACCAGACAACAATGCAGCAAAGGAATAAAAGTTCATTCTTAGCTGGAAACAGTGAGCATGAGTTCATCTTCTTTTTTTCTATTGTAAAAAAAAGCTAAGTTAAGTACTGTGAAGCCATGGCTTTAATACTCTTCACAGCTCTTCACAAAAGCCTCAGTGAAATCTGGGTCCTGTCATAGCATGACAAGAAGATAATCTGTGTGGGACCTTCCTTTCTGATTAGGAGGTGCTTTCTCTTAATCAGATCGAAAGAAAGTCTCTTGGTAAGGAACCCCTCCTCCTCCAGAGAATGGCAACAACTCTTTATAGAAAGGCTTAGGCAGAATCTGCATGGAATGCAGGTTAAACCATTTTCCCTGGGCCTTATAACAGTACCAAATGCCCCGGCATCTATGTAGCTCCTTAACTTCATCCAAAGCAGAATTTTAATCCAGGCAAGATTTCAACCTGCGATATAGCCTTTTGTAGCATTAACATCTGAATGTTCCTGGAACCTGCAGTTCATCACGTGTTATGTATTTTGTCATCTCTAAGGAGAAAGGAAATAAATGGGTGACTAAGCTTTGATGGCTGTAAATCTATTACCATGGTGAAGGCAGATGTACTGTTTCTATTCTGAGCAGTTATTTTTGATTTGCACAGAGGTAAGTAGGATCTGGGGCAGGTCTGTGACTTCTATCCAACCAGAATTCCTATATTTAGTGAAAAGAAACATAAATTTACTAAATATTGACTTTTTAAAAATCCTTCTTAACAAATCCTAAGGAAGCTTTGCTTTCCTCTTATTATTATTCCCTTCTTCAGCATGAAAAAGCAAAGCCTTGAACGGAAAGAAAAGATAAAATGAGAGTCCTACATCCAATTCTAGTGATCCATTGTCCATTCCATTCTTCTCAGAAAGAAAGAATGGGTATCTTTCATTTAAAATAGTACCTCTAAAATCTTTAATTCCTCATACTGCTAGAGCATTGTTTACTCTGGGGTGATTTAAAACATTTAAAAGTTTGCAACTAGTTTCATTCTTAGCATTCTGCAACCTGTAGTTTGTACATTCACAATCTTCCTATACATACAATAGAAGCTCAAAGAATAAAATCTGATTATTTGCTCTGTTAATTCTATGGGGATACCTATTATGTTGTCTAGATTATGTAATGGGTCAGAAATAATGAAATTAGAGAAAAAAATTATTTCTCTAATATTTTTAATTATAATTTTTTAATGTAGATCTGAGAAACTAGGCTTCACTTGAAATTTCCCAAACAATTCTGATAATTATAATAATTATAATGTAATACAATATTGTATAATAATATATTGGTTCTGAAGGTGGCCACTTGAAGAAAAATTTATGATAAGGTTATCATACAAAAATTACAGGGCAAAGAAACCAGGCAAAGAGACACAAAACATTCCTTAGTTTACCATCCTAGTCTGGGAAAGATTCAATCTTGCTTCTAATGCTAAATGTATAATTCAATGAAGAAAACAGTCAAGTTTGGTTGGTTCAGTTTTGATTTGAAACTGCTTGAATATCAATCTACAAACACTGTTTAANATGTAATGGGTCAGAAATAATGAAATTAGAGAAAAAAATTATTTCTCTAATATTTTTAATTATAATTTTTTAATGTAGATCTGAGAAACTAGGCTTCACTTGAAATTTCCCAAACAATTCTGATAATTATAATAATTATAATGTAATACAATATTATATAATAATATATTGGTTCTGAAGGTGGCCACTTGAAGAAAAATTTATGATAAGGTTATCATACAAAAATTACAGGGCAAAGAAACCAGGCAAAGAGACACAAAACATTCCTTAGTTTACCATCCTAGTCTGGGAAAGATTCAATCTTGCTTCTAATGCTAAATGTATAATTCAATGAAGAAAACAGTCAAGTTTGGTTGGTTCAGTTTTGATTTGAAACTGCTTGAATATCAATCTACAAACACTGTTTAAAAAAAAAAAAAAGGCAACCTCGCTCCCCCCCCAAAAAAACTCAACACAACACAATATAAAAAAAACCCATAAAACATCTATGAATAATCCAATTTGAAAGAACATATTTACATCTGTAACATTAGACAGTGACTAATCTCACAAAGATTTCATAGGATCTATGACGAAGGGGTAATGTCTAATATTACCTGTACAAACTCTCTATATAACGTTGGAAGCAGCACTCCATTAACATGCACCAGTTTCATTTTTTTTAAATTTTATCCTTTTAACATTCAGAGGCTTGTCTGGATCCAAAAACCAAGGTGCTTCTATTGAGGTCGCTCTATAATTACTACTGTTGTTTCTTTTTTCACAAAAGTACAGGCACCATGTCCTGAGCACAGGCTACAAGCTTTGACACCACACATCCAAAAGGCTTCTCCTTTGCCATGTCGAAGCCTGTTCAGCCCATGACCCCACAGAGCAATGAGAAAACACTTTTTTCCACCTGTTTGAGTTCTGATTTTAAAAGGATTAGTATGTTCTGATCAAGAAAAATCAAATAGGCTGCCTGTTTTATAAGAAAGTTTCCTGTTTGTTTCAGAATAGGAAATTAGCCTGAAACCACATAGCATTTTGTGACAAAGTGGCTTGCAAATGGTGACCACACTATTTTCAAACCTGTTGCACTGGAGCAGCTCATCTTTCTCGCAAGGTAACAACAGAGTTTGGCAACACTGGAAATAACTATGTTTTCCACACTTAAAAAAAAATTAAATAAATTACATCACTCTGTCAAATGGTTGGTCTATTCTCCACAGAGAATGTTAACTGCCAGTAGTACAGGAGTCACCCAAGCCTCAGATTAGAAAACAGGGCAAAGTCCTACTTCTTGTATGGAGCAGCATCACTAGACTACGCAAAAGGCACCATTAAAGGTCTGCTGATTCTAAACACAAATTCAAATATGTAGTGAGAGGCTTATAAGAAGTGTACAACACTAGACATATAATTAGGTAAATATTAATCTGCTTTACATATGCTGAACTATTTATCTGGACAATATTAATTATCATATTTACATGAATGCAGTTAGAACTGAGGATGAGTCCTGCTACTATATATGAAACAAGGAAACACTGGGAAAGAAGAGGAAGACATTGGAGAAGCAATTTCTCTGCACCTTTTGGAAAAACACCTTTCCGTGAGCTTAAGAAATGATGACTTTCACGTACATCTGAAATAAAATGAACACACTTCTTATTATATTTTGGTGCCAGCAGGACCTTTAAAATGTCTATTTTACACAGAGAAATAACACCCTTGTAATTTTAATGTATGTTTATGTAAAATGAAAGTGGCAGTTCCGTGTTAATAAACCTTGCTTAGGAAAAAAAAAAAATCAGTTGCTGAACTATGGTGAGTAATTAGCCCCTTAGCATCCCCTTTCTCCAGGAATGCTTCCTCCTGAGCTGGCTCTTTTAAATAGCTCCAGTCCTGGCTGCCTTTGTTGAGCTTGGAAATTGTGCACATATGAGAGAAATTAAGCCCTCATTTAACAGGGACACATGCCTGTCAAGTCCAGAGGAACAAAGGCTGGTCCCTGGGGGCTACTCAGCTCCCTGAGGCTGCCACTCATTCTGTTAGCAATGCTTACCCTTTACAGATTGTGTATAAAACCCAATAAATCATTTCATCTGCTCTGGTTAATATACACATGAGGCTGGGACTTTCTTCAAAGTATTTTTTTTTTTGCTTGCAAGTCCGTTCATTTATTAAGAGGTGACCAATATTTGCTAGGGAGTAGCCGGGTTTTTACCTTTATATAATAACATTAATGTCTGTGAAGTAAACCTGAAACGTTTACTGTGAGAAATAAAGACATTTGATGCTACATCTATTTCACACGGGAAATGTCTTATTACTCTTTAATGGTCAATAATCATCAATGTCTATTGTATAAATTACTGTTATATTCTGTTCCTCCTGAAGTTACATTTGAAATGTACGCATATTTAAACAGACAGTAAAACAACAGGGTAAATAAAATGACAGATGTGTAGCCTTGCCTAGGAAGAGAGTCTTCTATCAATTAAAACAAACCAAACAGGAAAGTAATATGAGGAAATAATTTTAATTTTGTTCTTTATAAAATGTTATTACACAGATACATCTACACTATCCTGGATAAAAGAAAGAAAAAGAAAAAAAAGGACTCTGATGATAAAAAAAAACAAGCTACCTCCGAGCGCTCTAGGGTGGATGGGCACAATTATACCCAAATATAAATGCACACACAGAGCAGAGAAATTTTTTACAGTGAATAAAAAAAGCAAAATGAAATGCTGTCATTTCCACGTGAGCTCTTTTTGTTTTTAAAAAAAGGGCCTAATTCTGTACTTCTAGTATTAGACTGACATAAGTGGAGAGAAAATGAACACCACCAGCTGAGGAAATGGCACCCTGCACTGAATTCAATGAAGCAAAACTCTCACTAAGTTGAGCATGAGTTTTTCCTTATACTTGAGTGTAGGATTAAGCCAATGAAGACAAGTTAGTGGTGTAGAATAAAAACTAAGTGAAGTGCAGAGTTGTATCTTCTTTCCCAAAAATGGTGAAAGAAATATTTCAATGCCAGCTATTAACAGGGATCTTTTTTGTTTTGTCCACTCAGCCATTTTTAACTAACACACTGAAAGCACACCCTTTCTCAGGCAACAATATTACACTTTGTGTTTCAAACCACAAAGTAAAGAGGGTTGACTGTTCTGACAGTTTTAATCCTGGTGATACTGGGAGCCCCAAGTAAAAAGAAACTGGTACAGCATGGAGTTTTCCGTGCTCAGCAGGAAGAGAAAAAGCAGTTCTGGATTTGATAAGTAAAACCAGATATAGTCAATGATTATATGCTAAAGCCTTGCAATTATTGGGAAACATCAATGGTCCAATGAACTTGCATGTGAGTGGGGTCTTTAAGACCTTTTCTCCCATCTTGTTAAAAACACATCTACAGTACAACAGTCACGAATTGTGCACATTCCACCATTGTCAGAGGGGTAAAGAGACATCAAGACTCCAGGTCCCATTTATATATTTAAAAAAAAAAAACAAACAGAAACCCTGCACGTTGATATTATTGATATTTTTCAGTGCAAATTTGTGTCAACGTAGCAACGAAAAGTGCCTGACCGGATCATGACCTCAATATGAGGTGCTTTGCAAATAAGAGTAGGTGGTCCCTTGTCCTCAAAGATCTGCCAGTCAGAAGAAACTATCGTAATAGTAGTTCATCCTAGTTAAAAATAGCAACCACAGTTAAAAACCACTGAACCTTCGACTACACTCAAAGGCTACAATTCAGTTTATATTACAACAAAAATATTAACAAATAATTACCTTATAAAAACAATTTCCGGTAAAGAAAACATGATACTAGCATGCCCCTGCAATCCTAAAAGTGGCAGAAATGCAATAAGGAAGGAAGGAAGGAATGCTCTTGGGAATAAAAAACCATACAATGCAATGTGCATCTACATTGTTCAACTTAATAGGGATCTACAGCTTCTCCCTCACCATATATACATAAAATACATTTCTGAATAATTAACTGAAAAGAAATCAAAAAGGTAAAAGACTGGGGTCTGCTATGCAATTGTAATAGCCAGGAATGATTCTTAAGTATAAGTAAATGAAAAGTAAGCCCTTTTCCGTAAAAATAAGTTTGTCATAAAAACAGTTGTCATTCTCAAAAGAATCTGACTAAACCTAATTTATGTGAGCAAGGATTGGGTCAAAATTCAAATCCCTGGTGCAAAAGTCACAAAACAAGGAAAGACTTTCAGCAGAATTTAGTTCATTCCTCAATACCTGTAAGTGATTTACCCGGTTAACAGAAGATCTGTTTCTAGAGTAGGCCACAAGCAAGCATTACCCAGGCTTGTTTTTCCCCTTGAGCAAAAGCGATCAGTAACTCTGAACCACTTTATCCACCTACTCTTTACAGATCAAAATGCAAAACGTTGCCGTGAAAACAAGGGAGAATATGTAAAGGTGTTATATGCTATGTATGCCACTGACATAATACTTTAATAGGATATGCTGTAATTTCCTGCAATTAATATCTTAGCAGAGCAATAAAGGCTTTTTTCCAAAATTATACCATTGCGTTTACAACACTAAAATTAATGTTGTGTCAACCTTTCCATTATAAGCCCCCTTTTTCAGAGGTTTATAACTTGGCTGGAAAAATATATTCTGGCCTAAAAAGTCGCATGCAAGAACTCCATTTAGAAGCAACCATTTTTGTCAACTAAAAAACATTATTTAACGGCTGTTTCAAGTAAGTTTTTTGAATGCCCTACAAAATGTGCAAGAGAATGCCAAGAAATCTAGGCATTCTTGAAACAAAAATTTTTTCTCTCTCCACAGTAAGTCACAGTTCAAAGGATGTTACACAGCCATGGAAGTTGCTCCATATCTGTAAGGAAAATACATGGATTTGGCAAACTACAGAGTTAATCAGTGAAAGCAGTCTCTTCACTTGCCTCTTTCTCTATGACAATGGCTATATGTGGTCAGCATTTGTCCACATGGGAGACTCAAGTGAGCTGAAATGATTTTCATTGAGGCAGAGCTGTGGGTGAGAGGAACAAACAAATATTTCTCTGGCTGGCTGAAGTGCATTCACTCTGGCTAAAAGCTCCATCAGAGTAAATTAAAGGCAAGTGGTAAGTTAACAGAAAGTCATGATAGAAGAGACAATCAAAACATAAGAATTCTGAAACAATATTTCAGGATTGTTATATTTCATATAAGAACTAGATCAAGTCACTTAGGAAATTTAACTTAGGTGCTTAAATTAGGAACCTCGTTGTCTAATCAACAGAAGGTAATTCAGAGCACCTGGACTGCTTTATATATGGAGCCAAAAGGCCTAATTCAGTCACCCAAATTAGATACCTAAAATTAGATGCCCCCAAATATCTATATGCTTTTTATTCTGCCTCAAAAGACTGTTGTGAGGATAATACACTTCAGCTTATGAGACACTCACATATGCAGTTACAGAGGAGATGAGTATCCTGAAAATACATCACCAATAAAATTCAATGAGATGGAAAAGCTAGAAATGTGATAGCAGAGTTCTTCATACAAATCACTCGTTGTCAGAGCAAAAAGCAAGTGCCATACCTTCTCCCCTGAGAAAAGTTTCTTTCTATATTTATATTATATAAACTGCTTTGTCAAATAAGGGATCTCAGTCTCTGCTTAGGCTATTAGGTATACATTGCACTATCAACTTTATTTTGTTAGCTGTAGCAAGTACCCACACTACTTGTTAATCTACCTGATCTAGATTTTAAACTAACTGTATGTTCCTCCAACTGGTTAATCTTATTTACAGAATAAAAATGACTAATACATTACCTTAAAATAAAGTTCCCCAACTCAGCAGTGCCCTTCCATACTGTGGGGTGGTGATGTGTCTCAAGATGGATTTCACACTTCACCATCAACTGTGAATTTCTTTGCTTTTATTATTTGGTGTTACAACTTTAATGTTTTCTTAACATACTCTCATTTTGGGTGGGTGAATAAGATGAATTCAGCATTTCATAATGCACCATTGTATACTGTTTACATCATTTATTTTCCTTTTTATTGAATGATTACAAACTTCAATTTAAAATTAATAACATTTTGTGGGAGTTACTGCATGTGAATTAAGTGTGGTGATGTCAGTGCATCCCTCTGGAATTTAAAAGATATTTCACTGTGTTATATCATGTGCCGCACAGTATATCAATTTTTATTTCCCATCCCTCAAGTATGGAATGCACACTGTGTAACTTCTTAGATTCTCAATATAGACATAATTTACCCAAGCTGTACAAATGCCCAACTTGCTGAAGATGACATATACAAGATTTATATAAAAGACTAGTTCTTTCAAACAAGAAAAAGTCTTGCATATAACAGAAGCCAACACATTATCTAATTATTTGGGAGGAAGGGATTCTACTGTAACAGACAAAAGGAAATAGGGTGTAAACTGCAGTCATAAACCAGTTTTTCCTTACTTTAACAATGACTTTAAAATTAGATAGGTAAATTCCAGGCAAGGCCATTCACCTTTCCTTGAGAGCTATGCTTTGACATTTTTGTGAGTGTCTGGACTAGCTGGTTGCATAAAACAGTGAATATTGAAATATTCATTCAATTTGTTTTTACATATATGCCACCAAATGTATACCAAATGTTTAACAGCATCTGGTTTGCTCATTTACCGGTTTACATATTACTACTTTCTTTATGTGAATTCATAATTCCTGAATGCATTCAAAGAGCAATGCACTTACTTCCTTCTTGCTGTCATGACATTGGATATATTTAAAATAAATTTTTATGCTCAAATTGATTCAGTAATACACTTGCATTCTGGAGCATTCCCACAATTACAACTAAAATATATTTTGATTCTTTAGGTCAGGATTTAGTCCATCTGGTAAATTTAAGATTTTACTGTGAGATTTCAAAAAGTACTTTACCATTTATTTGCTAAATGCTTTTAGCCTTTTTATGTGGGGCTGTACTTCATCATTTTCCTCCAAATATCTGCTTCTGCAGACAGAAATTTTGACCTCTGATATCATCACATTCCAGTCTTGCCTGTATATCTGAATATCTCCATAAATCAAGTCATTTCAATACGAACATTTATTAACTATTTCCTGATGAGTGTGTCAAATAGCGTGATTTTTTAAAAAAAAAATGCAAATCATGATTGTTTTCCCTCTTGGCCTTCACATGGTTGTCAATCACAAAAATCATCACTGAAAAAGTAACTAATTAGAAATGAAAGGCCAATATCTTACACAGTTTCTGTCAGTCCTGGGATATGTTTCAATGTAATGCTGATGTAAGACCTGAAAAGGAGCTGGTGTGCCCAAAAGGTTGACCATTTTTTCCAACAACATCTATTTGTCTGGTAAAATAAATTACATCCCCTAAAATCCCTGCCTCTTTTGGATCTTTGATATTCCAACCACAATACTAATATTCCAAGTCCATCCTCATATAAGGTGCTCAATTCTGCAAAGCCTACTTATGTGAGTAACACTTATATAAATGTCACCAAATACTGGCTATGCAAGTATTACTCAAGCAAATAAGACTTCACAGGATCAGCCCTGTTTGTAGCTTGCCAGTTGGCTCAATTTCTGCTCCCAGTTATCCATTCTTGTTTGTGTACATGACACTTAGGAAGGAAACTGGTTTTCCACGCTGGAGTGCATACTGCATTATTATTGCATTATTACAAATATTGCAATATTACAAATATATTGCATTACATAGACTGACAGAGGAGGTGATGCAGATGCGTACTACCAGAGGAATAGCACCAGAGGGGTTCAGAGTGGCACAATCTCTGCCAAACTCTTTGGGATCTAGATCAGGGTGTATGGACCAGCAAGCACTGTGGCTGCCACAGCTTGTCAGTCCACGCTTGGTTGGAAGGGGCAGACCACCAGCTAAGAGTGACCCCTGGGCAGCAGTACAGGTGGGTAGCAAATATTTGCTTGATCCTCTGCTGTTATTCAGGAGCTGGTTATAATCTGCTCCTAAATTAACAGGGCTCAAATCTGAGGTCCTTCTGTAAGCAAAGGCTGTAGAAGGAGTGTTTGGGCTCAATAGAATCAATGAGATTTTAGCCCCTGGCTTTGACAGAGGCACGGCTGAGAACAAGCCCTTAAGCCACTGGCAAGATTGCAACGCAGCATGCCCAGAGCAAACGAAGCAGCAGTACTTGAACTGGGGAGGCTGGATGTGTGTGCCTTCATTTCCAATTTTAAAACAGACGTGGGAGAGGGAAAGTGGGAGGGCAGCTACTATCATTTTCTGCACCAACATGAGCCTGAGAAACAATGACATTTACTTCAGTTTAACTAATTTCCACACATCAGATCGTGTTCGGCACCCGTGTGCCAAAGTCCTATTCTTCAAGTCTGTTGAAATATCACTTTCCGAAACATGTGTGCTAACATTTGGCCAACACCACCACAAGATCATTTTATTAACTTGTAGCTCATTTCATAGACTGCTGCTCATGTTGCTAACATATGCTATTCTACCATTTACTGCTCTATAATTAGAGAAGTCATATGAAAGGCCTAATTTCTGCATTAAATACAATTTGTTTAGACTCATGTAGGCGAAATAAAGCTATTTAAAAGAAAAAAAATAATACAGAGAATTAGAGAAGTGCAAAAAAGTTAATTTAACTCTCAGAAGGTCACTGTAAAAATTTTTTAAAACCCACTCCTTCACCTCAAGACTACAGACAGCTTTAAGGATTGTGTTTAGAGTCAAATCCAGAACTGCTTTGTGATTTGCCAGGATAAATCTTGTTTTTGAGGCTGAGGACCTCAGGGGTAGAGCAGCTAGCAGGATCCCTGCAAATGGGGTACCGAGCTGCAAGACCAGAAGCCTAGGAGTAACACTGGAGGGGTGAACCTTTAGTATAGCATATCTTTTGGCTTAGGCCATCACCATGCTGTCATAATAAAGCATTTTTAGTATGGAAGAAGCTGAATAAAGGATAGGGAGCATCACAGGAATATTTATTAAAGCACAGGCTTCTCAAAGAAGGTAAGGATCCCACATCAATTCTTTTCCCACACAGCTGACAGAGAAAATTCTCCAGCCAGGCAGCCACGAAGATGGCTTTTTTTGGAAAAAGTTGTCCTGTATAGATATTTTGCTTGGGTAATTATCCAATAAGGACTTTAGAGCTCATTAATAAGCCACTATGTAATAGTAAATAAAATATGAAACATTTGACTTTGATGTTTAGCATATTTGCCTTTCCTCCATTGGATCAGTTTCCGTATTTGCTAAGCAAGTTATGAGCTGGACAGAAATGGTGATGCCAAGCCTACAGCAGAGCCCAATGAATTTAACTCAATGATTTGGCAGCCAGCTACAAGTTACAGGCACATAACAGCATTCCTTTCTTCCATGTGCATACAACTGCATGGCAGAAGGAAGTTAGAGATAGATGCACTTTTTTAATACTGAACTTTTAAAAAAAATTAAAAAGAGAAAAGATACCAATGATATCTAGGAACCAATTCATAAGCAAACTGGAAGTTCAGGAAAATGTATCCTTTCTACTGTAAATTAATAAACTGCAGCTATAGTTTATTAAGCCACCACAATAATTTACAATTTTTACTGCCATAATCTTGACTGCTTATAAATTACAGTAGTTTTACCTATTCTTTAATCCAGAAACATCATTATTAAAATGTTTGATGCAGGTTACAGTACATCTATCATTACTTGTAAAAGTTAATTAGATTAGATAAAAGAAATAATTAGATTTGCATTTTTATCCTGGTTTTAAACTTCCAAAGAAGATCATAACAGTGTGCCTGTGGGCAATTAAAAACAGCATACACTAGTGAAATATAAAGGCAAATAAAGGTCTGTTTTTCCTGGCTAATTCATGATTGAAGATACAATTACAAAATATTTTAAGGGTTTGCTGAAGCTGGGGGCTATTCCTAGACTTCTAAGCTTTGTTTATAACTCTTGCTCTCTTTCAAGGGAGTATCTGATCTGCGTAGCCTGCCAATAGAAGTATCAAATTGCTTTCAATGGCTTTATTTGGTCCTGTGCAGAGCTTGCTGGAAGGGGATCAGTTTCATGATCAATAACAAAAAAAAAAAAAAGAGAGAAGAAAAAAAGGTGGGAAAGAATATTCCCTAGTGCCAGAACAGTAGCATTGCAATTGCTTTTTGCTTGTCAATGCTAAAAACAGTTTACAAAGAGAGACAACCTCAGAGAGCGTAACTGAACTGACAATAACTAGATTCCAGCTTGTGCATTTTCAGCAAGCTCTCTGCAAGGAGCTTCAACCTGTCTCCAAACGCAATAAATGAAAGGTTCGGCTCTTTAAAATTGGAGGTCAGTTACATACTTAATGATGAAGCATATCTTTAAATCTATTTCTACTATTATTATCCTAGCAAAAAATTAATTAACCAGGTCAGGGAGGCCATGAAGGCTAATGTGGAATGTAATTATTCCTGATCTTTAGACATGTACTTCACATAAAGAGATAGTCCTTATTCAGCTCACCAGGTACCTGAATTGTCAGTAGTTAATCATGAATAAGAAAAAAGACTCATTGGTTCAGCCTCTTAAGTTTTAAGTATGATTCAAATGATTCCCATTCAAGGACAGTTTAAATAGTTGTAATCTTTATGTTACACTGTTCTTTTGTTTGTTTACTATCACAGTAATCATGTTACTCTTTTTGACTGAAACAGAAAGTGCAAGAACATTAATAGGAAACTACAACAGTATGAATATATAGGTTAAAAGTAGAAAAAAAAATACTATTAGGAATAATTTCTAGTGGCTGAATTAAAACAGAATACTTCTCAGAGCTGAGGAAGCCAGTCTTTCTATGTGATGGAAATCATACCAAGACAAAGGAAAAGAAAATGCTCTGCAACAGCATTGAGTTCCTGTATACAGAGTTCCTCTATACAGAGGAATAAGGAGAACAGAAATGGACACAAGCAGTTTGGACCAGCTCTCACTGTAATACCCATCGCAAGTGTTTCAGAAAAGCTCAACAACCAGTGTCCTTTTTGAAGATTTCAGCCACAATTTAGGACTCACTCTAATGAAACCTTCCCACCAGATAATGGAAGCCTTCAAACTTGCATCCCTTAATTCCCCCCCTCAGCCGCAGGGAAATCCTGGAGCAGCATGCTCCAAGCATCAGTGTGATACAACCACTTCCTCAGTTGTATGTGGTGGGGCCAGAGGCAATCCTGAACCCTCAATCTGAAAGGACTGAATTCTGGCAACAAGACACTGAATTCACAGGGAGTTCAGGGCCTCAAGCAGTTCTCAAGCTTGGAACAGTTCTAGAGATGCAAATCTTCCCTTCTTTCAATGTAGTCTTGTCTTCACAATGTACCACCAAATTCCTCCCTTAAATAGCTTTTCCCCTTATCCTTAGAGGTTTTCTGTTCACAGCACAGGCTAAGAGATGTCCTTGAAATAGTCTCATTTTGTCCTTTCTACTTTAAGAAATCATACTTGTTATTAAAACAAAAAGAAAGTTCTTTTACGAAATCTAAATCAACCTGGAGACTGTGAGCCCTTACTTGCCCTACAGTATTTTCTCAGCTGTATTTCAACTAAAAGCAATGATTTCTCTGCACAGCTTTGCAGAACGAAGAACTTAATTTGGCACACTAGATTTTCTCCCATCTCCATGGACTCCTCTGTAGAAGAGTGTTTATGAGTATTAAGAACATTTGAACTGAAAACAATACACTGCATTTATTTGAAAATTTTCATTTAACATCCTCAAAATGTTACATTTGAATTGAGGAACAGGAATCAATTTGCCAAATTTCAGATAATCTGAGACAGAACTGAGAACAACTCCAGATTCCCACTACCTTTAGCGAACAGGCAAAACTGCTTTCCCCAATGTGCACACCCTGGAAGTAACATTAGCCTCACTCAGAAAACATGAGACGATTATGCATAACATTTAATGACCTCAGTACTCTTGAAATACCTATGTTGTTTTCATATGCTAAGCCAAGCTAATGTCCTCTTTGCTCATAGACTGTTGACAAAGTTTTGGATGTATAACAAGTCTGGAGTAAGGTGCTCCATTAAAAGGTTTAAAAACAAACCAAAAAAAAAATCAACTAAAAGAACTAAGGTTTTAAAATCATTAAATAAACAAACAATATACAACACAATGTAAATAATAAATATCAAATAATGAAAATTATCAATAAATTAACCCCGTAGGTATCCAGGGAAAGATTTTTTTTATTCAATATGATTATTTCCCCTTATGTACATAATTGACAGAAATCTTGTAAGCCCCATCTAAAGTAATTTCTAATTGTTTAAATGGCTAAATAGACTGGATTCACTTATTCATAGAAATTATTGTTTGAGAATTAACACTGTACCTCAGAAGATGACAGTGGTACACTGTGTATGTCTTGTGATGAAAACATTGCATCAGCAATGCCCCACTCCTGTATCCTGGAGAACATACTGTACTTATTTCAAGTAGCTGTGCCATGAATAGGCCCATGCCCAGATGGAACCAGCACCTGTGCTACTTATATTTTGTAATCTTTTCAAAAGGGGAGTGGCAGGGAAGAGTACTATTGTTTTTCCAAGCATACAAAGTATAGATAAGAATCCACACCATTTCATATAAGTAAATTGCTGTTTCCTGAAAAGGGTTGCTCAAGAGTGCCTAAACAAAAGCACCTCCTGAATAAAACCAAGTTAGTTTTTAGGGATGCAGTTCCGAATTCTACCAAGTCCAAAAACTAAACTGAGAATTTCAGCGTTTATTAGAAAATTGATTTTTTTTTTCCCTCAAGCCATGATTCACCTCATCTCACTTCAGATCTCTACATTACAGGCATTGGCATCCATATCCTCTATAGTTAATGGAGAGAAACAGCCATTTTAGGGAACAATTCATCTGACGTATTTTAAGTGTCTACTTTAGGACGAGATGAATTGCATCCTAAAACTATTCACTTTGCTTCTCTCTGTTCACTATAAAAACAATCTGGATAATTAATTGAGACACTGTCTACACTGCAGTTATCTACTTGTGATATGATGAATTCCACCCAGAGTCACCAGTGAGACTTCAGTATCGGTACTGAGGTTTCCTGGGAAGACACTGGGAGGGGACCCGGGAGAACTGGCACAGCACTGTCTCACCTGCCTCTTGGTTTACCTCCATCCCACCTATAGCCCTTAGGGAGCTACAGGTCTCAACAAACTGCAACGCTCGTAATCAATTCAATAGCAACAAACCTATTACAAACTGCAGAGGTGACTTAGTAACTAACTTGTCTCCCAAGCAACCTCTGATTAGCAAACCCACCACAGAATTAAGAAAGAACACATAAACAAAGAACCACTTGGCTCACAAGCAAATGGACTATGTAAACTGGTACTTAGCCTAAGAAACAATCTCCTAACAAACCTTTTTCAGTAATCTCCATGTAAGATCAATATATGTTTGAGATGGCAACAGCCCAACGTGCCTAGTGCTTCACACTGGAGTCTACAATGTTCCTTGGGCAATGAGATGCCCACTGCAAATCTGGCTAACCAGTTGGGAAAACAAACAGTCCTAACTGCCTCAAATACACTCATTAGATTCATATCAATATAAGGATAAAGGAAGATGCCAAATTACTGAGGAACTATGGAATAAGAATATCTTATATTGGCAAAATTTTTTAAACAAATATAGGGAAAAACCAACAAGAAATATTTTAGCTCGCATGAGCAAAACAATCATTAAAACATTTCTTTGCAATATACGTTTAGGAAAGGACAGGAAAGAAAACGTGTGGAGGGTTTGGCACTATATAGGATGAAAATGGTGAATGAACAAGAAACTGAACCTGCAACCTATTCTAAAATGAACCTGCAACCCATTCTAAGACTGTGTTTCGCCAGAGTTAGTGGAAGGGTAAAGCTACTGGAAAGTATTGAGTGAACTGAAACATAAAGTACCTTTAAACTTTTTACTACAGAGCACGATACTTAGTCAAACAGCCACAGTCTCCAAATAGGAACAGAAATTACCTGGTCACGATTCCTCTTTCTGTGTCCTAATTTTTAAAGGAATTTTAAAAGTTAGAAATTTCTCATGCAAATAACTGTTCTTTTTTAACAGACTCAGCTACGTTTCAGCCTTAGCTTTTAAGCAAAGATTTTTTTATATGATTCTTTATTTTCCAAAGCCAGACTTGCAAATAACACTTAGAGAAGATGGCATTTTTTTCCTTTCACTATTCTTACATCTCTTGCATCCTTTATGTACGTCTAACATGAACATGGAGTCTTCTGATAGCCAATGACAATACTAGTGCTTTAAAATTCAATTCTGTCTCTCATCCCACATATCAACACATTTATATATGTTAATTAAACTCCTTAAAGTGTAACTGAAACTGCATTACGATATTTGCAAAAGCATTTGCAAGCATTCCTTTGGGATGAGGGAAGGAAAAGCTTCAGGTTTGGCATCTAGTAACACAGTACTCAGCTGATTAAGGAAAAAACCTGATAGTCCAAGCTTATAAGAAATGACTGGCAGCACAATCCTCTGTCAGCCCAAACCAACATATCTAAAGCAAAGAACAGGCCCATGGAAATAGTTTCAAAAAAACCCAGAAGCAGAGAAGGTAATACAGTGATGTCAACAATGCCTATACCTACATATCACTCCCTACCCACACGTATTAGTGCAAAATTAAACCTGATTTTGAGTACAAGTACAGATAATAGAATACCTCTAGAATACTCTCAGATCCACAAAGCTACTCCAAAGGTGTATGGGAGACATATACCTGTGGATCTGTGTACACAAACAGACTGGTCGCGGGGACTTAGTACAGTCTCAAGGTCTAGTATCCTATTCTATAGCTGCTTGCTTTAGTTAATGAAATGGAAAACCATTCTTCTAAGCTTCTTATAAATTTTGCCTTTATAGAATAAGGAATTCTATAAACAATGATTGAGACTCTGCTTTTACCTCATTCAATACAAGTCAAACTGATTGCAGATTTCAGAATTAAATTATAAGATTTAAGAAATAGTTCTTAACTTTCAGAAGAAAATTCTGCTTATTAAAGAAAAGCTCTTTCCACCAAAAAGATGTTTGACAATAATTTTCTAAGACACAAAGAACCTCCATAAAGAGCATCTTTACTGGGCCTTGTTAGTAAAGCACATGGCTGCTTTATTTTAGATCCTTCCCTCTCCATAGATGGAATTTAAGTATAATCAGAAGAAAGCAATAAAACACACTGACCTGAATTTGCTGCTGCAGTAGATTGATTTTGTGCTGCTGTTGCAGAAGTTGCTGCTGTTGTCTTGCGATCTATTAGAAATAAAATTTCCATTAAATTAAAACAGTAATATTGAAACGTCAATATTAGTGAGTGCAAAACATCTTATAAGTTATTCTTTATTATATTTTATTTTGCATGTTGTTTTTTTTTTAATGAAGGCTATTTTAGAGGTATCTGTATATGTGATGTAAACATTTTAAATGTAAACGCAACATAGAAATCTAGTTAACCAATAAGAAATACATATTTTAAGCACTTGGGCCTCAACTCTGCAAAGCAGAAAAACATGGGTTTAGCTGTGTGCATGAGAATAATCTGATCACTATTCAACAAAGCATTTAAGCCTGTGGTGATCTTTGACTATGATGCATTACTGTTAGCTACAATGGGAATGAAACACATGCTTAAAATTAAGTGCTTTGCTGAATGGGGATGGGATTAGTCAGGTGCTTAAGGTTAAACACACATTTTCCTGCTTTGCTGGAGTCTTAGCTAGTATTTATAGATGTTGCACTATTCAGCACAAGCTCCTAGGGCTAGCTTCTCTAACTTAATTCACAATGAGCAGCACGTTAATTCTCTTGTAAATCTTGAAGTCTTTCTTGGAACTACACAAGGAATTAGTGTCTCATTCTGTGTAAAAGCAGTACCTGATGCTCAGTAACTCATCCTAAACACAACCCTGCAAAATATGTAGATATTCTTAGCCTCATTTGGTAGACTCAGTAAGGAATCTGGAGGGTAAAGGTTCACTATATCCCTTCTCTAACATAGATGGTGAGAAGCAAGTGTTCAGGGCAGGGAGTGCTAAGAGACTAACAAAAGAGAATCTGCCCCAGACACACCCCCAGCCCTAATTCCCATAAACTATCCAAAATCAGCAGGCAAGAGCAGAAGGGAAACAGGATCCTGCCCTCAGACTGCAGATTGCTCCCTGCAATGGGTATCATCGACTGCAGCTATGGGGGAAGAAGCTGCAGGGAGCTGGGGTAACAACTGGACTTCTGCTTTAGAAGGGCGACTATGCATCAGACTGAAACAAGGAGGCAAGATTTGTGTTTCCTGGAAACCCCGGTCTCAGCACTTCTGCTACCTTCATTGCTTAAGTATAATTTCCCCTCCTATAAATATTTATCTAGAGCAGAGGAACCGCATAAAAGAGCAAGAAGTTGGTGACAAAAGTGGCTTTGTCACTCAAATCCACTGTTTTGGCTTTGGCAAAAACCCTCTTGGTCACCTTCCCCACCATCCTGTGAGTTATAAGCAGAGAAAGCTAAATAAAAATGTTTTTCTGATTAAAAAAAATAGAGAAATGTAACAAGGCTGATTTGGAAATAAATAATCACATAGTTTTAGTGCAAACTGTTGAGATTAACACATAAGGAATCTGCAGTTACATATTAACAGTTTGTAATTGTGCACACACAGAGATCAAGTCTGTCATTTCCTTAATCTCTCGCTTTGTCACCTGAAAATAGCACTGTCATTTTTTTCACTGCTACAGTTAAAATTCACTTCTTTATGGGAGACCAAAACAAAATTCACACATATTTCAAGTCTTGCACACCGCCTCAGACAAATCAAGGCCTACGTGATTCTGGGGCTGGATCAAGGCCTAGTGCCTCACAGAAAAGAATCAAGGAACTATCATAGCCCACTACACTGCTGCTTGTAACAGGGATCAAATTCCCTTTATGAGTCTGGTGTTCAAATATTTCTGAATAAATCTCCCAGTAAACTCAATAAAAATATGGCGAATGAAGACTGAAGGACACTACCTTGTCTGTTAGTGAAAAGTGTAGTTCTAACACAGCTAGCTGCCTGCATGTCCAGGTAACCTAGGGGAAGCTTAAAGGACTCAGGTCACCCATTGTCAGATCAGTGGTCAGCAGTAGTGTCTATGCTTGGAAAAACAGCTCTTACAGTAACTGCTTCAGAGAATATTTAAAAGCCCGTATGAGTGCTTGAGTTACTGTATTCAATGAGTAACACACCAAGGGTGCTATTCCACCTTAGAAGTGTAGGGCTTGTCACTAAAGATAAGCCCTGTCAGGTTTATGTCCACTTTGTCCCTGCTGCTAAAAACTCAGGGAAGGCAATAAAAAGATTATCATGATATTCAGGTTCAAAAACAAATTATTTGTAATTTCACATTGAAATCAAACACCACATGGAGCTGAATCATGGGTCATTATTTCAGTGATGTATCTTTTTCACAGATAGACAGTATTCTATGTCTAGAATTGTTCTGAGCTGCTTGTGACCTGGCTGCTACTTAACATGGCAAGCTATAGCCAAGGCAAGGATGAGATCTTTGTTTGCATGTGCAAAGGCACTGATCTGCCGGAGTTCAGACTGCTTGTGAACAGTTTTTTGTGCCTGTATGCAAAGTATAGTACTATTTGAACTAGCATTTTCTGATGAAAAACAGAAATATACCATGAAGCATCTAATATCAATTGTTCCTCTTAGGTGGAACAGCACTGTGATAGAAAAAGTATCCAGTACCCTGGCAATGCAATTACCATAGCATAGCCTTGATGTATAGCCCTGACACAGTAAAGTAGGGTACACAAGCACCATGTGGCTCAAATTCTGAATTTTATTTGCCTATTGGTTGAGCTACATGCTCTCTTCATTGAGCATGACAACCTAGTTTTAAGTGTCATTTAATTTTCATTTTGAAATATAATTACAAAGTGTTCACTGTAAGATATCACTCGTCTGCAAATGTGTCAAGATTAATTTGTGCTAGCTTATTCACAAGTGTCAA
Source organism: Tringa tobata (assembly GCA_033628505.1). Lineage (NCBI taxonomy): Eukaryota > Metazoa > Chordata > Aves > Charadriiformes > Scolopacidae > Tringa > Tringa tobata. The sequence continues at coordinate 16,180,021 of JAHREE010000118.1, read as the reverse complement.
TAGTTAATTACTGTGTCATCTCTGGATGGCTAAATGACATTCTAACTTCTGATTTTTTACAGTGTTCCTTTATGTTATTTTCCATTAGGGGATGAGTCCATATTCCTACATGTGGGCAAATACTCAAGCACATAAAATACCAGACGTCACAACTCATTAAAATCAACAGAGCATATATTGCTGTATATATCCTATAAAATACATTTAACTGAAAAGATAATTCTAGTAATAATGTCAGATTCCTAAAAAACACACATTAATTCGTATCTGTCTGATCTAATGCCTAGGAGACTAGTGTATGGGATCACTGTTGTTACACTTTTGTACAATGAGAAAAGGACAGCTCTTTGGGCAACTGCATCTTTAAGAAAAAAAAAATAACCAAACAAAAAAAAAACCAACCAAACAAAAAAAACCCCAACCCCCCAAAACCTCACAACAAACAAACAAACAAATCAAACCTTACTTGTAGGAGATATTTGAAGGCTTAAGGATGCTTAAAGTTGTTTGTTCAATTATTTTCTTGTCAAAAAGAGAAAGTGTTACACAGTGGTTATAGTCTGGCTTATTTGTAACTCCCAAAATTCCATCTCAGTGCAAAAAAAAAGGACTGTGAAATCTATCAAATGCAATTAATTCTAAGAAAGAAATTATTTGAATGTCCACACCCACTTTTTTCTTCAGGGTCCTATAATATTTTCTCTTTCTGAAAAAAGATGTAATTTCTGAAGATATTTAAGCTCTTTTAACAAAAACAGATGAAAGGAAATACCAAGCAGAGACGTCTTTATGATAAGCATTCTGCATGAAATATTTTCACAGGTTTCTTTCTTGGAGCCTCACCTGTTCTTGCTGTTGGCGAGCAAGGTCCATTTGCTGTCGTTGTTTTTCAATTTGTGAAGCTGCCAGCTTTTTCTGTTCATCATGGGCAGCCAGGAGCTGCTCCCGTAAGCTGATCAGCTGGGTGATCATAGTAGAGAGCTGTCGCTCTTTTTCTGCCAGGCTTTCTGGTGTACCTAAATGTGCAGGAAAGATGTACTGTAAATATGAGATAGACAATAGTTACAAAGCAATATTCACAAAAAAATGGCTGAATCACCAACATACTTTTTTCAAGTGGCAGCTTGAATATATATATTTTTCTAACAAATCCCAAAAGAATCTAGCACATAGCATTTCTGTGCTCTAAGCAGTGGAGGATATAACAAAAATTGGAGCAGAAAAGACATAGTGCATTTCTTTTTTTCTGACAGGAGTAATTAATGATGCACTGTGTACAAATCCCTATATCTTTTTCATCTAAATCTGTCCAGTGTGATAAATACATTCACAGTTTATTAGACATAATTTTCCTTCACTTTATATATTTTGTTGATTTTTTTCCCCAAGTATGTAAAAATGCTAAAAAAAATTTAAAAGATGCTATGGAAGAAGCAGCTTAATAGTTTATTGATTATTTCTCTAAAATACCTATATATCTGGTTCATTTGGGTAAATTTAAGCTTTGGTTATGGGATGCATATTAAAAATGAGCTTTATTGTCCCTCAGAGAACTGGCTAACCTGAGAAAATGGCTTAAAAATTTTCATTTAACTTTCAAAGTTTACTCTACAGAGAGCACTTAATTAACATGAAACTACGGTACATTTATTCTTCGCACTAATGATGCTTAATGGTCTGTTTATGGGTAAATTGCACGGGTCTCCTAAGTAGAAAGTACAGGGTCCTTTTGCAAATCAATCCAAAAATATCCCATCTTACATTTGAACATATTACTCTGTCACAAACAGCAATGTCAGTTCCTATATTAGAGCCATACACTGCATTTCCTTGGGTAGTCATCTCAGACCCACAGCTCTGTAAGACTACACTATAGTGTATATAACTACAGTAAGGTAGCAGTCCAGAAATATTGGAAGACCATCTGAAAGAGGGTTTAAAGTTGGAAGTGGCATAAATTAAGCAATATGGTGTTGTACAGGAGAATTGAGAGTTAAAGAAGAAGCAAACCAAATCAAGAATGAGTCAGGTCTGTAAACTGCCACAGCGATATGAGAAGTGGCACAAAGGAGAGAGTATTCACATACTTCATTTCCTCCATTCACAATAGAGGACCACGACAAAGAAGTCACAGGACTTTTGAAGAGGAAGAAAACGTGTGAGGAACAGGACCTGGGAGGGAATGGAGAAACTGTCACCAAAATTGTGACCTCACCCTCTTCCCAGGAGGAAGATGGATATCTTCTAGGGAAGAGAAGAAAGAGGTCGACAGGTTTCATAAGGGGAGGGAAGACAAAACAGACTCCTGTCAACCAGGTGACAAACCCATGGTGCTCTACTACTTAAATCATGCCATGATGGGACCAATATTATTCTTAAACAGAATTTCATTTGCAAAAGCAGCATATGAGAAACCTCTGTCTGTAACTGCTTTCGATGGAAAAAGAAACTGCATGGCTTAAGTCATTCACTCCAAATAAAGCAAACTCCCAGAAAGAAATGTTACGTGGTTGTCTGTACAATTTTTAATTGCTTTTAACAACATAAAGTACTGAAAATATTCCATTTCTTAGCCACTATTAACTATCATAGTTTTAAGAGTCTGTAACAAACTGATGTTTCAGTACTCTATAATGCCAAATCTTAATTCAGTATATATGTGAGACATGCCTCCAAACAAGGAAAAATGAGTAACTTCTGTTGTAGAAGTTTTAGAAATGGTTAGCAATTTTCTTAGTCACAAGTATGATGGATGAATGAAGCTAAACTGAAGGACATTCTACTGTTCAGATGAACACCTTGCAAAACTGTAGTGTAATATGCACGACTGAAGCAATAAAACAGTTCTGTGCAAAAAAAGCTGTTTCAAAACAAAAAGAAGATCATTTTTGAAAGTAAGCTTAGGCAGGTATGTGGCCAGGAAAATGTCTGCACTGAAGATACTGCCTTGCCAAGATCCGTTAGCTTGTACTAAGCTCCAAACTGTTGACATTAGTTCAGTTATCTGCAACTTCAGTATAGACTTGCCTTCACCCTCTTAAACTGTATTATTCAGTCTTGAAGATTTTGCACCATGAATCAAAGGTTATTTAGGCACTTTTTAATATGTTATTATAGAGTGAAATTCATTTTCACAAGTAAAAGACTGTTCTGCCAAAGAAAAACTCCCTTGCCCATCGTGACAAGAAGAGATCAACCACTCCACCTATTTTAGAAACCCAATGGGAAGCAACCTGCTGGCTCAAATGATGCTTATTGCCATCCACTGCCACCTGGGAAACCACAGTGTGAGACTTCCACATCTGTCAACCAGCTTTGGCATTGTAATGCAGGCTCCTGATCTTACAGTCATAAAATATTTTACACACCCAAAGCAGATATTAATCTCCCGTTCCATTTCCATATTATTCTATATACTTTATACTTGCTGCATAATATGAGTAGAAAGCTACCACAAAGAGTACTTACTAAGGCTAAAACATTTGATTGTTTTGTTATGACTAGTTAGAACCATTTGCTATAGTTGCAGCAAATCTACAAGGTAATTTCTTTTTCTTTTTTCTGAATTTTATACAATAGCAGGCAGGAGTAACTGTTCTTATTCAGGAATTCACAGTGAGTATTTTTCTTTCCTTTCTCCCCCCAGAGAAACATATCTGAAATGAATGACCCCATTTAAAGTACTCTACTCTTTAATTTGTACTGTGCTATGTAATCCAACAACAGAATAGTACTGATGACCACAAAATGTACACTGTGCTCCTGGAAAATAACAAGACCTCCATGAAGCTGCAAGACACCTAACCAAACACTGCTCAAGACAAGAAAAAGCCTAAGATGCAGAGTCTTGTTGTATGACAGTGTGGAGGGGAGGCATAATTTAATTTTAGAGTGGAAAATCCCAACCATTATTTTACAGTTTAAATACCAATAAAAAACAACTTGCTCAGAATGCAGACCAGATTGAGCTGAACTTGCTGGGCCAAGAGAGGTCATCAGTAGCTGTGTGCCATCATCATCTGTTTTGCATCCACTTACTGCAGGAAGCAATGACATTCCTAAACTCATTATCAGTAAATAAACTTCTGCTGACTAAAAAAAAATCTATAAATAAAATAAAAATATAGCTATCTGTAAAATATATTTGCCATAAAACCAGATAAAACAAAAAGCTTAGTAAAAAATATACAGTAAATATGCCAGCTTCCATAAAATATTATATATCACAGCTCTCTCTCTGTTCTAATCCCATTCTCTTACTCCAAAGACAGCAGTGCATTTTTTTTTTCCACGGGGTCTTCCTTATCCCCAAAACACATCTGTCTTGAGTTTCTCTCAGATTTGTCAGGTGGATCAGTGCTCCCCAGGGCCTGCTCCATCTGAAGTATTTTAATTTGACTAAACACCTGATTTATTTTATCTCTCCGATGAGAAAGGCAGTTTGTCTTAATAGAGCCTGTCAGCCTACAGTCCCATTCACAGCAATTTACAGGCAGCCAGGGATGCTGGAAAAGAAGAGTGCTGTGATTCTGTATTTTATCCTCCTCCAGAAAGCACCTAAAAGCAGCTATTCACTGCTACTGCATGTGGCATTTTAGAACTGAATTAGCTTTTTATTCAAGTAACTACACTTGTTGTGAATAGCTTATCTGTAAAATTGCTACATTCACTACTGATTTTATTAACCTTTGGCTCTATCACAAAACGGTCCTCAGTTAGGAAAGACCTTTAAAATTGACACATTTTTCTTAGGGGCTTTTATTTCAGGAACTTCAGATATACTGAATTTGATCCATTGACTCCCTTTACCAGCAGTATTTAAAATTTTCAGTGTTGGTGGAAAGTCAATAGTGTTTAAGGACTTATTTTTAAAATGAAAATGTAAGTCTCATCAAACATTCAGAAAAAATTATTATTTTTTATAGTACTTTGGTTTTATATTCTTGCCTTTGTGATTATAATCATAAACTGAAAAATTATTTGGTTGCAGCAATATTTTAATTTTTCATTATGTGCTTATTGTTTTACCCTTTATTTTTGTATGGAGTTGAGCACAAATTGAAATAAAATGGTCAGATTGACCACAACTAAGGCATCAAAGAGAACTTTTGAGAAATTCTGGTCACAGGTTAATCTTACCAGGAGAGAGAAAATAAAAAGTAGCTATAAATCTGCTGAAAAAGAGAGAAGAGTTCAACTTGTGGTCCAAAACTACATTCAGAAAGAATTCTGCTCGTGGCAAACCCTACCTTTTAAAACTGATCACTGTACTGCATGATTTCTAGTACACAAAGTAATAGCAAGATCATCACACATCTCATGATGCATGTATTAAAAATCATAAACATCATCTTGCATTTTATCTACCTAGATTTCTGTAAGCATTGCAAAGAAAGATTAAAAATCTAATATCTTATAATTAGAGATACATAATATATCTCTAGTTCCTATATCAATCCCTGGGTTACCATTTATAACACTTCTATTACTTCTTACTACATATTCAGTCTATATGCAGATATAGCTGCCTGTCAACAAACACACGAGGCTTTTCAATGTTAAATTTGGAACTGTCCTTGTGGCAAGTTGTTATAAGATAGAGGCAGAGTAATAACTGCTGCTACAGGAAAAAAATAAGCAGGAATAACAAAAAATAGACTTCTAGACTTACATAGTATAATTTAGACTAATCTCTTTGACACGCAGCAAAAGAAAACAAGATAAAACCACATATTGTATCAAGCAAATAGAAGACGAAATACTGGAGTCATAAATAAGCCAAAAATTTATACACATGATCCAAAGCTTGCTGAAATAGGATTCTTAGCTGTGACACTAAATTACTGTGGGTTCTTGAATGTGCTCGCCTTAGTTTCCCAATATGTACACAAAGTAAAACACCACCAATCAGAGGTTTTTATGCCTGGTTAGTTAATGCTTCTGAAGTGCTTTGAGATCTTTGCATGGAATCTCTACGCAGCTGCAAAGTATTATTGGTTCTCTTGAATTCTGTGATTAGTGTAAAGCATGACAAATATCATGCTTGTTTATGCACTGCATCTAAACTTACTTTTGCCCCATACACTTACAGGAAATACAAATTAATAAATCACAAATGAATACTTCTGTTATGTTTTTAGAATAAACACATAGTGTGACTTTCATGAAATCAAGAGGCAGTGATGCAAGAAAAGTGTGGACTTTGCCAGAAATTAAGAAGGGTTTTAAATTGCATAGCTGCAGTTCCAAAGTATCATCAACCAAAGCAATTCAATCAACAATCAAAAATGATTTTGAATCAAGATAAGCAATTTCAGCATTAAAAAAAGAAAAGAAAAGAAAAAAGCCCTTTATGAATCAATTCCTCTATTACTTTTGGGTTGTTTTTTTTAAATGGACATTGTTTGAAAAGAAAGCAAAAACACAATGCAAGACATAAAAGAAAGTGTATTTGATCTTAACTGCCCAGAGATAACCTGGTTAAACCATTCTGTCTAACATGGCATTCTGCAGAACACATCAGATAGGCTGTGATGTCTCTACTTCACAGGCTCTGTCCAGCATTTAGCATTTACCCTTTTTTGATTGGGTCACCTTTTAAATGCCACAAAATAGGGCAGCAAAAGTCAACAAAAATAAACAGGGAAAACAGAAGAAAGTAACAATCTAATGGAAGGGCTTCGGAGATAAAAGTCACTTTGTGAGCACTGCCTGACTAAGGAGCCCCCTTGCCATTGCAATAGCATCTAATTTGAGTTCTAACTCCAACAGCAGTTTAAAAAGCTTTCCACTCTAAAGGGCCCCAAGTGCATCATAAAGATAAAGTATTTCAGTAGAAAACAGCCACAAAGACTTCTATTATCTTATCAGTCTTTGGTTACAACAGCTGAACCAATATGACTAAGTTCTGAATCACTTTTTTTCCCCTTTCTTTTTATAACACTAGAATACTGGAATTTCTTTATTTCATGATCAGTTAGCAATTGTTATGTCCCCATATGCTACTGTCCAGTCCTTCGTCAATAAAAAGTTTTATAAATGCTTCCATTGTGCTTTGTGGCATCCCAGTGCAGAAGGCAGCACAGAAAACATGTCCAGCATGCAAACCACACCGGATTTTCTCTTCTGAAGGTGTGAGATTCCAGCCCCTCCCTCTTCCCCCCCCAGTTTATGCCTCAAAATGATTCTGTGTTTTAAGATTTAAACAAGGAAATGTTAATACCCTATGTCCACAAACAGTAACAGGAATTAATATTAGGAACTACTGAAAACATTCAGCAGAGAAAAATCTGTTTGTCAGATTTAGATTTAAAAGAAAAAAAAAACCACAAAAAAGGGCTTATGTTAGCTATGCTTATGAGAAGGATGAAAATGCTTTACTGATAATCTGCAGGATTTGCCTTATTTCACATACATTAAACCTCAGATGCTTAAGCCATTTCTTAGGTGGGACCGATTTGAGACTAAGATGATTTGCAGAACAGGAGAGTTTTAATATGATCCTGAACTTATCGTAGGCCTGACTGTCTTTCCTAGGCTAGCCAAAAAATTGCAGGTAGCAGAGTGGAAATGAAATTACCTCAGTGAGGTCATGATGATCCTTCATTTCCCCACGTCAGTATGCCCACAGAGACATAAGGGAGAGGGCAGGGCCTCATGACTGCAGGCCTAGTTGCTGCTTCATCACCACAGCCACCTCCCCGGCTCTGTGCAAACTGAGCTGCTGGCACCTCTCACGACAAACAGGGTCCTGTACCCACCACCGTTTAGTTTGGATCATACCAAGGCTTTCACCCAGTCCACACATATGTCTTGCCTACCAGGGGACACAGTACATGTGCAGAAGCGCGATCTGTGTCCGGGTCTCTCCCTGACCTTGAGTTGGGATAGAGAGAGGAGGCCCTAGGCCTAAGTGCCCTCACAGGTCCTCACTTTATTGTTGCACCTCTGAGTGCTGCGGTTCAACTGTGCCCTATTTGATCATTTGAAGTGTCAAAGTGTCACACTCAGGGTTTTTTTTTTCCCCCTTCTCAACAGAATTTGAATGATTTAACCTTTCTGCAGAATTCACAGAACAGTTTATTCTGCATTAAAAACAAATAAGTTACAGGAACATATATAGTAATCCAGCTGAATATTTCCCCTAAAGACTTGCCACCACCTGAGGGCAACTGGGGCAGGCTTACCTGCCTTAGCGTTTCCAGCAAAAGCTTGTACCTTAGCTTTGCTCCTGCAAATAACAACCTCTTCTGAGAGAACATTTCTTTTGTGGCCTTTAACATTTTTTGCTCTCATGCATTTACTAGACTTTTTGTTCTTGCTTGTTCCTTAGCAATTCTCAAGTGTTTCCTGAGGAATATCTTATATTCAGAGGTTTTCTTCCTTGACTGTTTTTCATAATAGTTCTAATCAAAGTAAACTAACATGCTCAAAAGAAAGACACTGCAGTGACCAGATCAACGTAAACTCTTCACAAGTTAGTACCAAACAGCTCTAAAATTGTCAAAGTAATCTGCTAGGCAAATGATCAGTCTGAGTAGTGCCTGGTGAGCTCGAGGAGCAGCATAACGATACGTTGCCTCATTTTTAGGGATGTGATCAATTCACAGTTGAGTCCTAAAATGTAAATCCACATCAGGAATGTAGGAAAGAATGTGATGTTAGCCAGAGCTTCAACCTCCCCCTCCTCCAAACCAGTGACCAGCAAAAAGTAGAATTCCAACAAATCTCTCTGACTCCTTGCTTTCTTTAACACACATGAAAAGAAGAACTCTATCTGACATAATCCTTGGAGGACTTAAACTATGTTTAGAGATTTTGTTACTATCTCATATATACATAATTCTACTTTAGTATTGTTTGCCTTATTTAAAAAAAAGAAAAAAACACTTTAACCAGTTTGTTAGAATTGCCCTTGAATTCTAGAAGAGCTTGTCACCTTACATTCTAAATAATACTAGAAGTACATATTAAGTGTTAATTCAAGTACAAATTAAGTGTTAATTCATGCATGTGCATGTGGAAGAAAGAAAATGACAATTTTTTTAATAAATTATTCTAGGGTTTTTCAGCAGCAAGGAGACATTCAGTTATGAATGCTTTAGTGCTTTCACTAGATTTAGAAATGCTTCATATATACTCAATACAAGCTGTTCAGACTCTATGTGGGAAAAAATGTGATAATACTGGTTATAAACAGAGAAATAAGTATTATACATTGTCACTAAAAACTCACAGCCAACTTGTTCTTGCTGAATTAGAATATAATAATATAGCAGAGGCCACAGGATGCAAGTAATCTGTACAGTGATATAAACACTAAAATATGATGCAAAGAGAAAAGAAAAATGAGTAGTTTTATTCTGGTAACTGAGAAGACTGTAGCCCAGGGCATAGCATACCAAAATAAAATGAACATAGTAGTGCCATACAGAGAGCAAAATTTGTATTATTAATATTATTATTGACTCGAATGCTCAATTCCAGTGCTTTAAAGTAAAAAAAATTACAAACAAGAGAGGAGGAAAGCTGGTCATCCATTTAAGGTACTCACTCAGGACTTGAGAGAGCTGAAAAAATATCCTGACCTTCAGTTTCAGTTTTTCTCATTTAAATACAGATGACAGTGCTGCCCTAGATCAAGGAGGGGGAAGGGCAGGAGGATGTTATTCTGAGGACAGGAACAGTAAAGATTCCAAACTCTATTTGTGGGCCAAACAATAGAGGGAAATAGTATATTAAAAAATAGAAGATTCAAAGGATAAAAAAGATATTGGGAATGAATTGATAAAGACTGGAAAAAAAAATAACCATGTAATTATATAGCAGTTCCTCTTCTGTAGAAAAAACACACTGAGATGCCAGAAACTATGCCAGTAAGGATAGCAGAAATACTTAAACATTACAGCAGGAATAAGATTCAGGAATCTTCTCCATGCAAACATCTCCACACAGATCGTGTCTACCTTTTTTTTTTTTTTTTTTTTGTGGAAGTTAAAATGGCACAAGGTTGGTTCACTGTTCCCCACCAGAGAACACACATTAAGCACAAAAAACCAATAGCAGGCTAATGTTATGTCTTATTCAAGGAGATGAGAAAGTCATAAAAAAGGCTTGAAAGTTAAATCCTGTAACTTTTCTCATTTAAAACGGCTGTACAACTAACTCCGACCCAGCAGTCCTATATTGCTTTAAGTTCTCACATAACAAAACAGGGCACATAAATGGAGATAACCAAAGTTTTTCCTTCTGAAGACACGACACAAGTTCTAAATATCAGAAAAATCAAGTCCCTCAGTAACAACGAAGTTCACAATGCTTGTAGCTTCTTCATTACACCGGAATTAGCAACTCAACAGGACTAATTCTCTATTCGCTTTATTTACACATACATGTAGAACCAGAAACGTCATTAGAAATATCATTTACAACAGTATGACAGCTGATCCCCATGTCCCCATAAATAGTAAGTGAAGCCAGCTGTTCACCTTCCCTATTATTCTGTCTCTGAACCTGACTCAAAACACATGGATTCTTTTATCAGCTTTGGCTGAATTTTGTAACTATAAGAGGACCGATAGCAGACATGTCAAAGAGAAGTGCAAAATATCTCATCACTGAACACTATGGAATGACGTTGTTTTTAATAACATCCTATCTCTCCATTTCTACAAAACTCGTTATATTAGGAACGTAGAAATGTTAGTAAAGAAGTCTAAAATATATATATATTCTACAGCGCAATCCCAGTCTTAGGTCTCAGACTGCTTTGCTCCAACAGCACCATTTGATGTAAAACTGTACATAGTGTTAAAAATTTCAAATGCCCTTTCTTATTAAATTCTTACTTAAGAATTATTAAATTATTGAATTCTTACCTCTCTCCATGAGAATCTTATAGCTTAATGTGAGAACATAGATGTGAAACTGAGAATGAGGTGGTTACACACAGAAATACTGCCCCACACAAGCTTCAGAGGGATTCCAACACAATGGCATTTCGTCCTAGACGTTATTTTTCTTTCTGGATAATTCTTTCAAAATTTTTTTCTCTTCTGAGTCATAAAATTTACTGAATGGAGTTCTGATGCCCTAGTCGTGTAACTATGTCTTAATTTAGTTAAGGAATGTGTTAGATGTTTGAAATCAATTGAAAACCCCTACCCTTCATTTCCACAATGTAAGAAAAATGTTTTAGTTCTAGATGAACAATTGCACCCATGCCTTCATACGGAAGAATGGAAGGTCTGATATATGAATGCAAATCCATCTCTAATATTCATATAAAGCATTTCTGTAAAGGGTGCAACACATATTTTTGTAACTTCCTCTTTTACATGTGAAATTATATTTTGTTTTGCTCGTACAATCATAGGTAGTATCTTTTTCGGAATTGCAATGTCGAGAGTCAGAATTGATGACAGTCTCAAATAAGTAAGATCTTATCAACCAACATTAAAATATTAGGAGTCTGCTGGAGAAAAAAAAAATGTAAACAGAGAATTCAGGACTGATTTTGAAATGGCTACATTTCATTGATTGTTCTTTCATAATAGCGTACAGCTGGATAAAAATCATTTTGTTTCCATATTCAATTTTAACTTTAACAAGTGATTTCTGGGTACCATGATACTCTTCAAAATGAATCTTATTTTTTCATTATGTAAACATGATACAATTCCAAGTGATCTACACAATTTTTCATTCTTTTTAAACTAGTATTTCTTCCTGTTGTGGTGCAAGTGCAAAAAAGCACTTGTTTGGAAGGAAGAGCTCTCCAATTAAAAATTGTATCTTCACTCACAGGGATGAAATGAATATCTGTTCTATCTAATCTTATTCTGGAAAGAGAATTGTATATGTACATGCATAAAAATGACTGGAAGGAAGCTGAGTTTAGAGGAAGTTAGTTTAATATCTCATTTGATGAGTATAGCTCGTATGATTTAGATGACATTAATTTCCCTATATAACAGAACTTATAGCTACTTCTGATTTCATTAGGTGATATTTGTCTTTGATAAAAAAGTTCATGATGTAAAAAGAAGCTTTTGCTTGTTTGTTCAGTCTTCTCACATTGTCTAAACTACAGATTAATAATGAAAGATGGAAAAGAATCCTATGTTTTAATTAAGTTTTCCATTTTAAATAGCAAGCTACAGAAAAGGAGGTTTTTAATATTTTTTTCTGTTTGTTTGGGTTTTTTTTTGCTTTTGTGGTTGTTTTTTCATGGTATTTGTAGAAATAATGTGATTCTTCTCTTTAAATAGTAGGAGTACTTTGCACTGTAATATCTATAAATACATATTTGGGGTAATGGTAAGAAAAGGTGACATTTGAAGTCTGTACAGCTTTTATGTGTACTCCTGCAGCTGGACATGTGCAAGTCAGGTTAAAAAAACATGTCATGACTGGATCTTTTTGCGGGGCTATTCTAGTTTTAAGGAGGACGATGCGGTGCTTATATTGAACCTGAGCATCTGTGTACTAAGAAGGTCTATGAGAACAAGGACAGGAACTAATAAGTTTCTGCATGGGTACAAGAAAGGAAGAGATCCTTTCCATAGGTGCCATTGCACTTTTTTTATAAACAGGTGAATCGATTTACATATTAAGATTCAATTATTGGAGTTCACGTGCCTTAAAGCTAACACTGAGGATCCCACTCCAAAACACTCTAGGAATCTTGCCTCTCTTCTTATACTCAAAATTGTATCCCAAATGCATTTCTTCTACTGCATCCAGAATGCACAATATACACAGGAGAGGAGATGTGCCCCTGTGAAATGTACTCTGACTTATGATGTCTTGCAGTTACTTTTTATATCTTATTTAATAAGTTACTTCCATGAGTTTTTAGTTAGTAGTTATTAGCTCCACCACTCAGAAATGTCTAAATATAAATATGAGGAGTATTAGTACTGCAAGATTTATATACTTTAAATATAAATTTTAATTTTGATCTTAATTACATGTTCATCTTTCATGTCTTACAAATACAAACAAGTATATCAAGGAAAAACTTATATTTGCCTCTGAAGATTTTTATTGCCTCTGGTGATAAGTAATGAAGAAGCAAAGTTTATTGCAAAATAAGGACATTAGCATAGCCTGTCTATCATGGAAGCTGTAAAGAAGAAACTTCCTACTTCATCTGAGAAGAGACAATTTAGTCAAAAGCCTTTGATATGTATGGAAAAGCAACAACATTTTATACATTTAGAATGTGCCCACAGAAGTCAGTTGAAGGATTTACACTTATTTCAGTGGGCTTTAAAACAGATCCATTGATATGTTCATTAATAATGGCACTAGGTGGTTGAAATTGGCAGCTTCAGGCTTGTAAAGCTGAATATTATTTTAAATTTCTTTGATAACCAAACAGTTATAAATTGAAAGTGCTACACACAACCAAGTTATCTGTAAAACCAATTCAGCAGAGCATATTAATGCTACAAATATGAATTATCTTATGTCTTTTGAAATAATCATAACCTCACTGTATGGCTATGAGAAACAAAACCCAAACAAGTAAACTTCTTATTGTTCCCTCAAGGTTTATTTTATAAATAAACAGAACTAATTCCAGAGCAAATTAGAATTCTATGACACCCTTGTTGTGCTCTTATAAAATATGCTACAAAATTATCAGTCAAATTTTCTAACTGCAGAAAAACCTCCTAAATCACATTAACCAGAGCACAAAGGAGGTGGCCTACATTTGCAGACTGAAGTTCCACACACATCCTAAGAGTGTTCTGGTATAATTATACTCTAACCACAAGCATGAGTATGTTTAGCCAGATGTTTCTTAGAAGCAACTAAAAGTACAGTTGGAAATTTTCTTAATTCAATTTATATGTATACCTAGTTGATCACAAACCAAAACATTTAACACAGCCCTTCACTACAGAACCACTGGTAATGAAATTCTTCACAATCCCAAACCAGAGTGGTATGATGTTATTTTGTTGTGCTTATATATGTATTCTACCACTCAAACAGGATCACTCAGAATGAAAACAGAAACACTGCCTATTCAGAAGACTTAATATAATTTAATATTCAGAGGCCTGAAATTAGGCACAACTTTTAGCACAGCCTAACAATAATCAAGAATAAATCTTAAAGTACTGGGAGCATGTAGGAAACACACCAAGAGGTTTTGAATTCCATTATAATTCAATATATTATAAATAGACCTAGGATATATTTAAGAAATTGGACTCCCCTAGTTGTTCTTCTCTCCTTAAGACAATGAAACACTGTCCAAGTTGCATTGTCATTACTTGATTTCTACATTGACTGCAATTTTCTCATTATTTTTCTTTCATAACAAGACACTAAAACTAAAAATACAACTGAAGAAGAAGCAAGAGCAGAGAAAACAGATTTCTACCAAGACTTCTCTCGATTAGTTTTGAAAGTTAATCATCTTCCTTTTAAGTCTCCTATTTAAAAAATGAGCTACGTCTGGAAAAACATACCTATTGCAACTTGACATAATGTTTCTGCTGTGTATCTCAGAAGTTACATCAGTGTAACTGTGATGCTGAGATATTGCCAATTAAGATGAAGGCTAGTTGTCACTCCAAAAGTATTTTGCACTTACGCAATGTATTTTATGGTCATTTCGTCTCTATGAATTTTAAATATACATCAAAATTTCAATTTGTCTGTATCTGTAAAGATCTTGGTAAAGATCAAGCGGCTTCTTAGGTTCAGGTGTCTCTGAGTTGGGGTTTTTTAAGGGATCTAGAGGTCTTACTATTGCAGACAGATCTATGGTCATGCTTTAAAAAATATGTTAAGCATCTAACACCCATTGACTCAGATGACGCATTACACTATTTTAAAAAATTAGATAGATGTGTCTGAATCACAAAACATCACCTTAAAAGTTCTTCACACAGTGGACATTAGAGCTATGAAAAAAGATGTCGTGGGCTCAAAGTTTTATATAGGCTCAAGGGGAGACTGGACAAGTATTTGGAAGGGGAAAGAGAGATCTAGATGACTGATATGAAATAAACAAACCACATAAGGATTATGAAATCCCTGGAATTGACAATAGTCAATAACCTGGGATAAGGTTAGTGTGGAAGTATATGCTTTCCGTGTTCTTCTGTGGTCCTGTGTATCCATTTATGATTACTTCTGTGCTGATTGAGTGCTTTTTCCTCTTTACACCAAAGATTTCCTTTCCATTTTTTTTTTCTCTGAGTTCTTGGGTAGCAACTTTAGCCCTTCAGACCCAATATTTGATGATTACTTAATCAAGATTTGTTTTCCCTGTATGGGAATTCATACCTATTGGTGAATCAACTGTCTAATGCAAAAGTAGTTTCATTTACTTTTCTGATGTGCAACAGCAGCTACTTGACATGAGAACCTGGATACGTGTGAGAGAAGACACTTACCTATCTATGACATTAACTAAACTTCAGCTATGTGTGGATACTGACTAGGGTTTTTCCAGGTTAGTATATGGAGAATTCTCACTATGGCCTGCTCAGAGTCAATTCTTAACACCAAATGTTCATATTTGCCTGATGGTGAGATATGTTATCTGAGAGTATGCAGAGAGGCCCAAAGTGCCTTTGTTATCTTGTTAACTGTTATCTTGAAAAGTGGCAGACCATAACATGATAGACTAAAGTACTTCTTTTAGAAAAATCCTTACGTTTCAGAAGTAGTGGGCACCCTCATCTGTGACTGAAGTCTTTGAGATGCAAAATTACACTATAAGAACCTTGCTAGGTGAAGAAAACAACAACAAAATAGAGAAGAGGGGTAATTATTTACTCATACATCCTGAAGTAGGAATCCTCTATCCACTACAGCCCCTAAAAGAAAATCTAAAGTCATCCTGTAACTGTTGCAGAATCTCTACAATACATGGGCAAACAGATCCTGGCACCAGACTAAAGTAGCAAAGGTAAAAAGAAGTTCTTTCCGTTACAAGTTAACTCTATGATTCTTAATGAATCTGAAAAAATAAACCACAGAAGAGTTATGCCCATTTCATTTTCTTTACCTTCCTTAGTAAATCTCTGCTTGGATTCCTTTGATGTTACCAGTCAAAACTTGAAATTTCTGTAAACTTTCCCACATTTGGAAAAACTTAAGTTGTACAAAGCTAGATAAAATGTCTGTATCCACTACACTGACTTTTGAAATCCTGCAACTTGAGTACACCACCTGCATTTTAACAGTAGATTTTGGTTTAGTATCTGTAATAAGACTGTATTCCAGCTTCCAGAGAGAACTACAATTGCCTAGTAAACAGTCACATCGATGATCAAATCCCATAACTTATTTTCAAAGTATGGTGAATCTTGTCTACAAATAATTTTCTGATCTTAGGGGTTAGAACTACAACCTTATTTCAACAGAACACATATGGGGCATATACCAATCTACAGTATTTCCAAGTCAAAACAAATGCAAAAGATGTATCTTCACATATAGTAGTATGTTTAAAAATGTCGGAAATGTCAACCGCTTACATACTTTCATATTATCCCTAATTAATACAAATTGCATTTAATTTCACATTTAGTAAAACATATTGCTGCCCAAAATAAGGACTATAATTTTTATCAGCAATTATTATTACTGATGTATCAACACAATTATTTAAATTCAATGTACATAGAGGCAGAATCCATTTACAGTTTTTGTTCCCTCTGTGCTTCTTCCCTAATTTTTGTGGCTTGGAGCTCCTCCAGATGCTGTCTCTGACTTTGTGGTTTTGTATTTGAGATCCCATCTCCTGATTCATAGCATTCCTTGATTGACAAACATTCAGATATGAAAACAAACAGTTACCTGTATGTAATCCGTGTCTGACAGCTGCACTGCTAAGTTTTCCATTTGTGGTGAACCTACTGTTTCAGATTTTACTCATTTCTTGATTCTCTGAGTCACCGTGTTTACAGAGCTACTCAATAACTGGTGACATATGTGATCTCCACATTGCAAGCTGCACTGATTCAGAGGATTTTCCTTTTTCCCCTCCCCTTTCATAAACTAAATAATTTAAAAAACAACATGGGTGTTTGTATTTCTAAACTGATGTGCCTCCTAATTGAATACAGAACACTTTCAAACTATTTTCCATTAGAGGCCCACTTTTTTTTCTGATTTTAATGCACAGTATAATACCTTCATTGGTAGAATAAAATTGTTTGACTGGAAGTAAAACCTATTATTATACGCTTTTTTAGTGGTTTTGTCTTGTATAATGTAGGATGAATTATGTAAAACATACCAAACAGAATACTCTACAAGCTGCTACATGCATACTGCAAACAATCACAGTTTCACTGGTAGACTGGGACTTAGCATCTTAAAATTCCTGTGGAAATCAAGTGCATTTTAAGTATTGGGTTTGATTATTTAATCAGACAACTTGCATTTTGCCCTGGCTAATTTGGAAGGCTGATAATATTTTACTCATAAAATAATTGTGCACCTGTTGTGATGGAAACCTATTCAAAAAAATCTTAATAGACATGAGGATTCATTCCCAAGATGAGTGTGTTAGCCTCTCATTACTGTTATCTATGGGGCAACAAATTTTAAACAGCTATTGAGCAGGTCTCAGTTTAACCTTGTATGACTCTTAAAGAACATTTATGACAATGTGACTAAGAGTAAACTTCGTTAATTCATATTGATACAGAACAAGGTAAATATTAGGGTATGTGGGTCACATGGGTCAAGCTAACAGTAATTTAAAGAAAAAAGGGTAAGAAAAAAAAATGTATATAACAACAGGATTTCAGTTTGAGAGCTAATGACAAAGAACCATTTCTGATCAAGCTGCCTGGGTATAAATCTATTAATTTTATTGACAGAGGGCAATACCTACAATGAACTCATGGAATCAGGGCAGGCTATGTCTTTAATAGATTTCTATTTCTGTTTCCTCTGTTCAAACAAATTCCTATCGAAACTGCTTCAATACAGCACCCTCAATTTGCTTTAAAATTTGTATATTCATATTAATTGATGAGACTTCATCTTTTTAGTGTTTTTGAAAATTGTCTCTATTGGCAAATCATGCCAGAACCAACAAAAACGTTGGAGGAGGGGAAAAGAGAGCAATTATTTACTTTTATCCAAAATAAATGTTTGGGGAAGAGATACATGGGAAACAGTGAGCTGAGACCAATTTACTCACCAAGAGGGTGGTATTGTGAATGATCTGATTGGAGCAAGAGGATCCTAATGAGCCTGAAATCACTTTAATGTTGGCAGGAGGAGGTGAAACCAAGGAAAATGAGCTGATCTGCCCTTCGGCAGAAAACTATCAGATGTCATTGGTCAGATCTGAAGTGAGGTGAGACAGTTAGACAAATCAAGACCTCTTGAAAAAAATACTGATATTTAACCTCTTCCCAAGGGTCATCTTGTTTAGAGAGGAGGACAATACTTCTTGTATTTCTTCTGCTGTTCCTCATTGAGTCTAGGTTTTTGAGGCAGTGGCTGTGTCAGGTTGCATATTATCTTCTTGCTGTTCTCAGTTGCATGTGAGTTTCCCAAATATGCTCATACTTCACTTTTCCATAGTACTAATTCTATGTCCCTTAAATTTTACAGATGACATTTCTGAGCCACCTCTGGGTCCAGAGTTCGTAAATTTCCCAGTAAGCTATTTTAACATATCTCTTAAGAAAAAAAATCTGGTATCTTTGATATTGTCAGGATGCTCTCATTACCACACAACATTCAAACATCAAGACCCCACTTCAAGACAGACTCCCTATTCAGAAAGGGAATTTAAAATCAACTGAGGCAAAAAGGATTACCACAAAGGTTCTCATTGATCAGTGCCAAATTTTGATGGTGCTCAGAATGGGGATATTTTCTGCAAAAGATTTCTTTCCAAATTAAATGCAAAGAAGAGTGAGGAGAGTGACCAAAGTACAGAACAGCTTTCACACAAGAAATAAATAGATATATTTTCACTTTTCAACTGGGAGAAGAGACAACTGAATGTAACATAACAGAGAAGATGAACATGGAACAACCATTCCATGTCCATTATAACACAAGATCTAGGGGACACCTACAAGGTTCAAATATGCAGCATATTGTTAACTGCTGAGCTTATCCCCACAGACTTTCCAGCTGTCTATTAAAGGGTTCAGAAGTGATTGGACATATTCATAGATGATAATTCTATCAAGGGCCATTAAACCCGAATGTACTACCTCTGAATCAAGAAGCCCATTAATCATATTTTATGGGAAATTGGAAGAATATATTGAGGAAGTTTTACTGTATGTTTGCCCTTTCCTTACACCCTTCCCCAGGTTGCTTAGAATCCATAGAGACAGAGAGAGTATGTTCTTTATGTCTGACTCTTAAATCAAAGATTTCCTTAATATGAAACTCCAGTGACAAAGACTGATAAAGTACATCTAAAGGTTGCCACAGAATCCAAATAGATCAGAAAATTTCAGCCCTTTCAGTAACGTGTCTAAATGCATCCTTCTAGATAAATGCTTGCATTCATTAATTTGTCAGTATTTGACTTGATATGTCTACAGCATCAAATAGCCAAAAGCAGCAAAGCATGATGAAACACAAGAAATGGAGGTTCCACTCTTGTTTTAGCAGTGCAAACTCCTACATATGCACTTGCTTTTTCATATGAAGTTATATTTGTCTTCAGTAGAAGTTTTATTTTGTTAAAGGTAAGCAACTTCATTGGTGACTAAGCTGGGATTTGAGTTAAAAGGAAATTTGCCACTGACATCCCATGTAAGAAGAGAAGGTCTTAAGTTCCAAGTAGCGGTAAGTTTCTTCAACATAGAAGCCTTTCAACTACAAAGACTATATTATTAAAGAAAACAATTACTGTTACAATGAAAACTAAAAGTAGATATATACAATATCAAAACAGCCTACTAACAAAAGACAATAGCAGATTTCTGAAGAAAAAATGAAGACAACCTACTTGTAATTTTTAATTTATATTCAATTCCTTTTCTGCTAAAATAATTAAATTACATTTGAAAATAAGCATATTTTAATACTACATATTTTATTGCCACTGTTTGTACAAATGAAGAAGGGATCAAATTCCAGAAGGCAGTCTTTTCTAATGTGCCCAGTAAATGTATTGCTGTTTCAAGTTCCTTATTATTAGTGTAATTATCCATCATAGAATCATGGCATTATCTAGGTTGGAAGGGACCTTTAAGATCACCAAGTCCAACCATGAGCCCAATATTGCCAAAACCACGACTAAACCATGTTCCTCAGCACCATGTCTGCCTCTCTTTTAAATACCTCTCATGAACAGTTGATACTATTTCTTAGTACACCATTTGGGACACAGTTAACCAGAAAACAGCAGAGAAACTGCAGAAAAAGCTGTCCCATTGATTTCAATGTAGTATAGAATTCATATATTTAGCTCTGAATCATTATGCTTAGAAACACACTGGTAAGGGAAAAAAATATATTGATATGTGTGATTGCAGTAAGTAACAAATTATACTGGAAATATACTGCATGCATCCAGGTTGATACTATTTCTAAAATGTATTCAACAATATGGAGAACTTGATTTATGTGAAAGGTTGATTACAATGTAATTTATAATTGTGGATTTTTAAGAACTAGAAACAGTAATAGTCATTAACTTTTAACATTAGAAGCAGGCATGATTGTGATAGGTGCCACTGAAATATGACGACCCTCTGACCAAAAGACCAGAGCAACAAAAATGTTGACTCTTTTTTTTTCTGCACTAAATACAGCTTTAATCCTGCCAAGACTTACATGTACATAATTTAAATAATAGCACTATGTACAGTCAGCAGTCCTATTCATTTCCACAGAACTAGCCTTTTTCTGTACAATTCAGGTATGTCTATTTAAATCCAGTATCTGGAGAAAAGTATTTCATACTAAAAAAGAAAATCAATATTGCATAAAACCATATAGTTTAATCTAGTTCACACAACTCATTAGCCTAACTAATTATATTGGTATCTTAATCATAATAAATAGTTACAATGCGGCATGGTTAAGTTTAACCAAAAATTTTTTATTTTGGAATCCATTAACTTTTTCAAGCAAATCAGACTAAAGAGTATGCAAACACTAACTGTTGAAAGTGCTTCTGAAATATTCAGTCATTCCAAAAGGCACCACTTAATTTAGAAGGTCAGGTTAGACCTGGAAATATAGTTTTTGTAACATATTACACAAAATGCTAATGACTTGAGAAATGGCAAACCAAAAGTATCCCTCTGATTTTGAGAGCTACAACATAATGCTAAACATATCACTTCATTGGATTATGGTAATAAATACATTATGAGAAACCTTTATAGCCTGTGGTGTTATTCTAATCAGGACCTATTTCTTAAGGATTTGGGTGTAGGAGTTCTGGGTTGTGTTGTTTTTTATGTTTTGCTAGATGCTTTCATTGGTTTCACTAATTGGAACCAGTTGATCCTTTTTCCTGTGTATTGATTTTTTTAAATCCTAGCAGTTAACAATGATTCTAATGTATCATAACACTTTAGACCTTAATCATATAGTGGGGCTTTTGCTTGTAGCTTTTGTTTGAGTTTTAATTAAGAAGACCTTGTGTCTCAAAGCCTGAGCTGGGTTTTTAATTGCTAGTATGTATATCACACAGACTTCAAAAGAAATAAAATATGTTTATAACAGAGAGCACAAAGGAGAGCTTTGAAATGTCTATAGCCATACAAAGTGACATAATTAAAAACCTCTGAGTGCTTCTGTGATATAAGACTTATATATATTTATTTATACATATTTATAAGACCAACTGTTATATACCCTTAGAATTCATGAGAAAGAAATTTCAGCAATTATACTGAGAAATAATTACAGCTATCTAGACTACGATGTTGGTCAGGGTCACAGGAAAACATCAGATTTATTTTCCTCAAAACGATCTTCACGTTTGATATAGTGCACGAAGAAACACCCAAAAGCTTATCTTGAAGACAAATTTTACAAAATGGAAGCAAAAATAGCATTTTAAAATGTTTTGTAAATCATGCATATTTTAAGGAAAAAATTATTTCACTGTAAAAACACAGAAACGGTAACTTTCTCAAGGATTCATTCATGCAGAACTCTCTCCAAGACTATTCCAGAAATGGGTAGTGTTAAATTACTAGATTCAAACAGTTGCGCCTCACCGTTCTCTTCCAGTCATTAATGTATACACCAAAAAAAAAAAGGCTCCAAGAAAACACCTCTTTCCATCACTCCTCTGTTCCAAACACCAGGGACAAATATAATTTTCCATATTGTTTATAGCGTATATTACAAGGACAATATTCAGTGGGTAAAGTTGCTTTGTTTTACTAAATGCAACATTTCTGAGAAAACAGGCATGCTGCCTCCTACCGATCTAAATATTTTGAGGTCACTAAATGTGCATATGTCACAGGAAATAGGAGTTTTAGCCTAAAATATAGCAAATGTAGCAAATATAAAAGGGGAAGGAATAAGCATGGGAAACATAATGCAAGCAGCCTTCTGTATTGGATAAAGCTATGGACATCAATCACTACCCTTCCAGAAATAGAGTATACTGTACAAAGACAGCATGTGACATTCAAGTCACAATGCCTATAAATACAGATAGTTCCAGTTGTAAACACCATCAATGGAAGCCAGAGAACTAACCTGCAACACAGTAGCCAGCGACCCAGGATTCACTCTTCTAAAAGACTGCTAGACCAATTCTGACCCTTTCTCCATAACATCATTGCTTAAGCTACTTAAAGACTGACCTTTCTTATTTGATCTTCAAAGACCCTGCATGCTGAGAAAGACCATTGCAGGCTATTTCAGTAGGACAACTGCCTGATGCATGCAAGACTATGCTATTCCAGAGATTTATATTTGGAACAGAAACAGAAAACTTAAAACAGACTCTGTATAGTGATAAATGATGCTACTCTGCCTAGCTGTGGCTGCTGAAGAAAAACTAGATAACTAAGCGACAGAAATACATGCAGCGAGGGAGGGTGAGGACAGAACTCTGTGCACCCAAATATCCGGAAATTTAGAAGAGAGTCCTGCACCACTTTGTTTATTCAAGTACATGATAACAAAAATTGGAGTGAAAAGTATTTCCTGATGCTAATTTTTATACAAAAACCCAACACTGCAAAAGCTGGACATAAGCCTAACAAATTGCTTGTATAGCTTAAATAAATGTATTTGCATGCACACACTGACAAAGAGCATACAATCAAATTATTTGCGTGGGCAGCATGGAGGTTTTTTCCAGGTGAGCAGGTCATTTAACTCAGGTCAACTGCTTCGTAGACCTTTGAAAATTTGACCTATGTGTTTCATTTATAAACATATCAAATGAACAAGCAGACTTAGTTAACCACTGGAATTTGGCTACAAAGCATTCTGACAAATGCTCCTCTGAGTTTCATGGAACCTCCCTGAAGTCAGTGGCTTGTTTGGCTGGAATTCAAGGAATAATCTGGACCATTATCAATAACTGAAATCCTAATAAAGAAACTCAGAAAAAGCAGTTTTACAAATGAAGCACACTAGGAAAGAGTAATTGTGAACAGGAACAATCCCACTTAGAGAAAAAAATAAACGATTTACTGTTTGTTACTTTTGTATTGGCTTCTATTGTTGAATTAATAGATATAGTTTATAATTATATCTTGATTAACAGTATTGTGTTCTAAATATAGAAGGTAAAGCAAGAAAATACCATTTTTATTTGATTCTCTCAGCCAATTATCTTTTCTTCTCATCTGTGTGCTTCCCAAACATGAATAGAAACAGCTTATGTCAGTGGTAGATTTTTTTCTCTTTTCATCCTTTTTTCTGGCACTGATTCTTAGTGAACTGCCTCCCCATAACCAAGATGCTAGTCTTTCCCTGAAGGGGGGAGGGTTGTAGTTGCGCAGACCCAGAGGAAGAGTATGCGCTCAGGTCATCCTTAGCAAGAACAACACCTTCTCTCTAGTATAAACTCCCAGTAACCGTCAGTGCAAAGAGCAGTTCCTCACAGGACTACACCTCACTTTCTTATAATCAAGACATTTTTCCCCTAATGACCTCATTTATTTATTTTTACTGCATCACTTCATGTCTTTAAGTTAGGCTCTCAGTAATATGAGCAGAAAGTCTGCAAAAAGCCAAAAATGCCAGCCAGTTAAATAAATTGATTTAGAATCTGATGGAAATTAAGGAAAAATACAGTTGACCTCCCAAAGATGACACATTTTCAAAAGTGGTTCTTTCAGACCTCAGCATGCCCAGTTACCTAACTGAAATCCATTCAGCAGTATGAAAATGAACTTCACGATTTGGAAATCTACCGCCTTGAACACTGAAAATATATTTTTTTTTAATTATGCTTCTTTGGCAGATTAAAATTCTCTCTGGTTCCCTTACTTTGCTTTATCTCCTTCTTGTAATCTGGATTTCATGCTGCCTGGGGCTAGATTGTTGGGGTTTTGTTTTCTCTTTCTGAGATGATTTAAGGCACACAAATGCTAATAAGAGTTAATACCAGGCTCTTAGGTTGATAGCGATTTTATCAGCTAGGAGCTAACCAGCCTGAAGGAGCCCAAAGGAAAGGAGTCCCACTTCAAGACCTGCCACTACCCCTGCTGTGTAACTCTGCACCTTGTTTTCTTCTTCTATAAAATGACACTGTCTTTGTCGAGAGGTTTGAATACTGTAAAACGTGACATAACAGCAATGATTGTTTATCTTCCTTGGTTTTTTATGTTTTTTGTATTTTTGCCTGTTCATGAAAAAAATTAAATGCAGGTGCAGTAGCAAAGATTCAGTATTGCATCTCGCTGGAAGCCAACTAGTAGTGGAGATGAATACTGTAGACATTAAGGCCACTTAAGGATAGGTTTCTAGGGATGAGACACAGGAAATGAGCTGTGGAAACTAATAGAATGACACATAAATCTGATAAAGCTTAATCAGGTGATCCTTTTTATACAGGTTTTGGTCCTGAACCAGCCGAATCAGCTGAAGGAATTGACTATAACTTATTTATAAAAAAGGGCCAATTGTTCATCTATGTGTATGATTAAAAAAATGAATCTTAAGTTTCCCTGGTGGAAATGTAAAACTCATCAATTTTCATCAAATATTATCTTCTTTTTTTTTTAACATTAGTAAATATCTATTAATATGATGCACATGATTCTTTATTTTTCCACATATTCATAGTTGCAATTTAATAAAATTATACCAATGAAGAGAAATATATCATAGGTACCTTGTGTACTCCTCAAACATGCCTTATGACCCCTTCTCACTGCATAAAGAAACCTTTTTTATAGTACTTAATTGTCAAAAGAATCCCACTTTTACTAGATTGCTGATTCAACAAATCTTGGAAATACTGGAAAGTACTGTCTATACAGGCAATAAAACTTGCACTGATTTCAGTAGGTCCTGAATTTCATCCAGAGCTGCTCTTTCTCTGCTGGAATTGCATGAACAAACCAAATATTTTAATTTTTTTCCCCAATTTCGAATAAAAGATTTAGAAAACAGTATTCACACAACTACACCCTTTCATAATCTGAAAGCAGTTTCTACATACATTCATGCAACTGGGAAGAGACAGTACCAAGTAATAGTAACCCCATGTTTTCAAGATGTTTCTTGCTTTGGCGACAGATATACATAGCTATTGTCAATGAACTAATGTAACTAACCTGGAGTTTGTGATAACATTCTTGATATTGCCTATAACTGATTGTGACATACGCTAGTTTGTTTATTTATTTGGCAGATGCATCCATCACCTCAAAGATACACATTAAAAAAACAGGATGAGTTGACTGGAAAGAGGAAAGTATCCTCTACTTATGATTTTTATTTCTTTTCTTTTTTTTTCCCCTGAACTTTAAAAAATCCTCAATTTAAAATATAAGCAAACATGTAAAATTTGATCCAATGAGATACCTTTAATTTCTCCAAGGAGATCACTTGTGTTTAATTTTTCCATCTTCTCCTTCCAGTCTTTAGAAAGAAGCTTTTCCATGCAGGATGAATCTATTTGAAAAAAAAAAAAACAAAACGTTAAAAAGAATCATCAAATATATTCTCACACTTTAGGAAAACAGGTGTCACCACAATTTTAATACCGTTCTCCCTGTTCTAGTTAGACCATAGTTTCAAAGGGAAATGAACTTGTAGCCAAATAGACTTCTCATTTAAGTGCATTTTAAATCCAAAGTAATTCCACCAAGGTAAATGGAGTTACTATGGATTTAACAAGGGTCTAATTGAAAGAAAAACTTCATTCGGGATTTATGCATGCTAACTGCCAATTTACATGCATAGATTGCCAATGTATATACAAATTCTGTCTTTTTCATTTGAGAATGATTGTACACTTGAAATTATACATGAAGATTTAGAAGCTTTTTTTGGAAATTTGGCACACAGTGACATCTGAAACCCATTTTTATATCCATGTCAATGCAAAAGTTATTCATACGTCTCCATGGAATTCATAAAAGCGCTCTACTTATTGGATGTTCACAGTATCAGAAATTTTCTCAGTAGACTATAAACAACATGCAATGATTAGAGGATATGCTTTCATAATTTGAAGTTCAGAATACATTTCAAATCTTTGCCCCAATCTGGGACGCCTTCTGTACGCAAAACTGTCACTGAAGTCATTACACTTAGGAGAAAGTAAAAGATTGGCCTTAGTAAGTTTCATATGATCAGTCCCCAACTCCACTGGAAAATTTGATATTGAGCATAACAGACTTCAATAAAATCTTAAGTTTCTTTCAGCTCCTGAATTAAACTAATTGGCTCTGAAGTCTAAATTATACATAACCTTCCAGATAACTTGCAAAGGTGATTTTTAACATGGGATTTCTTATGGTAGATGTTGTGATCCAGAGTCTTATGACTTTAAGAACCGCAATTCTGATTTATAAAAAATCATCAAGAAAATTCTACACACAGTTGAACACTTATTTCCCCTTCCCAGTTTGTAATAATAAAATTTCCATTAATCATTGTTCATTTACTTTCATCATTAGACAGACTCGTCAACAATGTATGCTAAACTCTTTGCAAACCCTTAGGCTCAGTTTAGCAAGACATCAAAAACATTATTTAAATGCAATGCTATTCCTAAAATGAATCTTTGCAAAGAGGCTTCATTATAAGACCACATACCACTCTGGGTGCTGCTAAGCATGTCTTTTCTTATTGCATACACTGGGAATAGCCACACACCTCAGCATGTTAGAAACTCTCATAGTAAGCTCGTCATTGGTGTTAGATCAATTTACACAATGGTTTCTAAATAACTAAGAATGTTCCAAATTTTGACAACATTTGCACTTATCCCACTCCAGTATTTAGGAATTAATACTGGGGTGTATAAGAAGGCAGAATTCAGCCTAACATATCTTCTGCCAAATTACTGGCAGATTAAGGCCAAATCCTTGCTCAAATTCTCATGTCAGCAGTGCCATCAGAAGCACTCACACAAGTGAAAACAAAAGGAAAAAACCCAGATTAAGAATGGCAACACAGATTGCATCAATGCAACGGGTAACAATTTGTTTCACCTCAGAGGATTCTAAAAATACTCAGAGGGAGGAGAAGCATTCAAACAGGTCACAAAAGGAGGAGTTAAAGATTTAGGGAGAAGTTTAAGGAAGAAAAAGGTCACAAGGCAAATTTTAGGGTGCAAGTAGTTGCAGCCTAAAATGTCACATCAGCATAACTCATTTGAAAAAAAAAATCCAAAACAAACAAATACAAAAAAGAAACAAAACAAACAAACAAAAAAAAGAAATACAGAAAACCAGTTGACAGCAAACCAAACCAAACCAAACTGTAACTACCAAAAGATCAAAGATCAGATTTTAATTGCAACACATTTTCACCATGCAAGCCTCCGTGGAAAGACAACACAGCTCGTAAATATTTTTGAAGTAATATTTCAGTAGAGAAGCTAATTTATTTACTAATTATATCTTTCTATGAAAGAGACAAAATTAAGGAGCTGTAAGTTGCAATAGGCAGTGTTAAAATACTTGTTATATAATAACAATTTACTTTTAACAATAACAGGCACTTATTACTTTTATGAGTTCTGGCCTGATAATAGAAGAATCAAGAAATAACCATCAATTATCAATAGAACATTATAATTTGTCCTTTTTTGTGATATCATCATTAGTTTAAAAAGATGTTTCTGTGTTTCTCCCCTGCCAAAATTTCAGACCCCTTATCCGTTAAAAAAAAAGAGCTTTCGAGTTTTGTTTTATTTTACGTTTGCTAGAGTTTATGTATTCTACTGCTTTCTAAGATATTTTCCTCAATTCATGCAAAGAGGGAAGAACATTTAAATTTTTAAAAAAGAAGCAATTAGAATATCACAGGAGTTGATAAAATACCTTCCTCAAAAACACTTGCTTAAGAACATCTTCTTCTTCAGAACACCCATGATTATTGGTAGTGTTCTTACGTTACATAAGGGCAAAAACCATATTTCTAAAGACAGACTGAGAAAGAACTGAATGGGAAACAGGTCTATCTGTGTGCCTTCTTGTTGATAAAATCACACTGCCAGTTATAATTTTT
Organism: Tringa tobata; assembly: GCA_033628505.1. Taxonomy (NCBI): domain Eukaryota; kingdom Metazoa; phylum Chordata; class Aves; order Charadriiformes; family Scolopacidae; genus Tringa; species Tringa tobata. The sequence goes on along the minus strand of JAHREE010000118.1, from coordinate 16,151,380 downwards.
ATCTCTATAAATGGCTGAAAAATTCCTTAAGAAACATTTCTTTAAACACCCCTATATCTCATTCAAATTCTATGTTACAGATCTGACCACACAATTTATTGCTACTGTGTTTTGTTATTGGGAAGACTACAAAACAAACACAATGAGCCTTTTAATAAACTTTTTTGTAACGTTGTAGAAACAACTCTTCTGAAATTCTTGTAAATTTTCAATTAGCATGTTTATTCCGCATAATTTTTAGAATTTAAAATAATGATATGTGTTAAAGCTCTCTGGAGGCACTCCACGTTAGGCATGAAACTATATATAAAGGCTTATACTTGAAAGGCATGTCTCCCTTCAAGTTCTGTATTCTGTGTTCACAAACACACATTTTGAAAAGGTTTGTGAATCAGAAAGGGATTTTTTCTTTTCTATACTGAAAATTATTTTTTATATACACATAAAATCTACAAAGATATCTTCTGACATCAGTAAAATGTCTTCATCCATATTGATTCATTTTCTGATTTGATTCATTATAGAAACAAAACATCGACTCGGAATCCAGCACTGAACGTTGAAGAAGCCCGAATTCACATCTGCACTGCATCATTCTCCCTGCACTGAGGCTCGGCTTCAGAACCATTCCAAAACCTTGTGGATCCCAACATTTTCAAAATTCAAGGGTGTTCTTGTTAAAGACAATTATAAAAGAAGCAAAGAAAGAAATTAGCATTTATACATTTTTAGCTCTTCTCACTGACTTTATAAACCACAGTTGGGCTTATGCCGCAAAGTGGCATATTTTGTACTGATATGTGTAAGATCCAACTCATGGAGTTGCACTGGAGCAATTTATTATATTAACAACACACAGCTTCTCATCCTTTATATTCTTCTCTTGTGAACTAGGAAAAATTTTCTTTCAAGGACAGCAAACAGGTTAAGTATAATTAGATTGAGATGACTAAATGAAATCATTGAGTATTATTTAATATCACGGTTTATTACATACTTAGTTAACAATTTAAATTGTAGACTAAAGAAGTTTAAAGTACTGTGAGAATCTTGTTAGACATGACAGTTTTGCAAAGGTGAATGAGAAGAGGATGTTAAAAGATAAATAAGCAGAAAAGAGGAAAAAAGCCAAGAGAAAAGCATCTAGGTGTTAGATGAAAAGGATCTCTCCACAATGACACAGCATCAATGAAAAGAATTAACATTTGTCCATTGGGTAATCAATCAGCCATGGAATGGAAGGAATCCAGCTCTTTGTTGCATGACCAGTGATGAAGAACGAGTGTGTTAGCTATCACAGCCAAGCTCTCAAGTTCTTCCCACTGAATGAAAGTCATCTTGTTCCTATCAAGGATAGGGTTTGCCTCTCGTCTCTTTCTTATTCTTCCCCTTTTTTCTTTTCTTTTTTTCTTTTTTTTTTTTTAATTTTGCAGTCGTCAACAAGTTACCAACCCCAGCTATAGCTTACATGAGTACTGTATGACCTTACAGTGGCCTGCACCTATCTTCATCAATTTTGAGGGGTTTTTTTGTTGTTTTTTTTTTTTCCTTTTAATTCAGTGAAGTAGCCTTCTATTACTTTCTTTGAAATACAGATACAGAAAAAAAAAGCGTTCATGCCATGTGTGTGTTTTTGTTTTTTATGGTAAAGTCATACATAAAAGAAAGCCTAAATGTGAGAGTGCAGTAGCAAAACTTCAAAGCACTGACTGTCAGACATTATTATTTCAAATCAGCTTTGACTTTTTGAGACTTAATAAAACACTATAGTGCAGACTGGCATATTTATAACACCTTTACCAGTGATCAACTGAACTGTCTTATTCTTGCTGCTGTGCTGTGCCTTGTTATTTCTTTTATAATAAGCTTCCCTCAAAACACGTTGTAACAATACTGTAAAATGATAATTATTAATGATACGAGTTCTAAAACATGACTTGTTTTGCATACAATTCTTTTTGAATACATACATTACTTTGTGACAGAAGACAAAAGCACATTGATTTATTAATAATGATTGCAAATGTATTTCAAGTTCATAAACAATACAGAAATATAATTCAATCAAGGTATAGGTGACATATTTCCACATGCATCTGAACTGTTTATCAGCATCTCAAGGAAAAAGGCACTGGGAAAGCCAAAGTAGAGGAATTAGAAGAGAAATCAGGCATATTACAAGAGAAACTGCTCTAAAACATGATCAGATCATCAGTGGGAGGAGGATAAACTTTTTTTGCATTTTAGAAGAACAATACTACAGAATTGTTGGCATCTTTGTCTCTATTTCAGAACTGCAGTCTATAGTCATATCCCATAACAATTGAGTAGATATTACTAAACATAAAAAGACCATATTTTTGCAAGCCTTGGGACTACATAAGAATATGCAACTTCCTCCATCTCTAATGTTCTAGATTTTCTAAGCTACCCTCATTACACTTATTTGCACTCAGCTCCACAGGAGAAGGTGTCCTTTGGATCAGCCTTTGTCAAATGATTTCAAATGCCTCATTCAAGTTTATATCATGAGAAAAACAGCACAAGTGGAATTACCCTGTCAGTATCTGTGAAATATTTGTTAGAGAAAAAATGTTGCGTGTGGTTTTTTGTCTTTGAAAGAATGTTAAACGAGATTATGAACTCCTTGGAACAGACATTTGTGTGCTTAACGAGGCCTACCACACTGCATTTGTACTACAGGAGAAGAGTTGCTTTCCCCGCCCCCACCTGCCCCCGACAAAACCAAATAAGCTGCCAAGAAATATTACAGTGGCTACCATTTGGGTGCCCTGCTTCCTGTTGTACCTTTACACATCTCAGCCCATGCCTCAAGTGCAAATGTGCTTTCTTCAAGTGGGTGAAGCTAAGAACCTGACATCTAAAATAATAATAACGACACAACCCACCATTCATCTGAAAGAGGAAGGTTTAGCTCAGTATTCTTCATAGAATACTAAATCCTGTCCAGAATAGAAAAATCTAAATAAAATCAGTACTCTACAAATACTCCTGAATAAACGCCAAGCAAAATTTAGATTTAGCCCAGTCAGTGTTTCTTACCATCAGATGCCCACCAGATTTCCTTGAGGTAAAGAACCACCTAGCACAGATCTATATCATAAAAATATTTCCTAATTTTCACACGTTATATTATGTATTTTAAAATTACATGCGAACTCTAAAATTTCAGTATCAAAGGGAAAGGCAAAAGGTTAATTTAATTATCTTTGAAAGAACATGATTTTATAATCTAACAATTCAAAATTAAGTACTTTACATTTACATTCATGATTTGAGAAATAAAAGAATAATTTAACCATGACTACCAGAAACTTAACTGCCTGATCGTACTACCTATTCTTTTTCAATCCAAGGATGTGAAGTTTGTGTAATGTTGCTAAAATAGATTCTTCGTTGCCATAGTTACTTTTTTTCTTCTTTCAAACACAAATTATCCTTTCCTGTTTCAATAAACTTTAAATAAAAGAAAAGGAGGCAGCAACAATACAAAACTAATCAAAAATCAGCCTGAAGGCTTAACATACATAGTTGCAATGTACTGCCACCGTCTCTTGCTCATAAGCAGCTTGGCTCGAATCTTGCTGTCAGTGTAAAGGCAGGTCAGAGGAATCTCATCTCATCCTTCTCAATTTCCATACTGTTCTCATACAGTAATTAATTGTCATCGTCTAACAGAAAATTAAAATCTAAGGCATTTCACACACGTTGTCAGCCAGTGAACTGCTTTCTTTGGCCAACTTTTCAAGATTGTATTGATTTAATAAGCTTACAAAAGCCTGGTTCTTGAAAAACAAAAATACAATCGCAGCACAAAAATGAGCAACATGACATTTAGAACAGGAAAACGTGCTAATTCCTTTTGCTATGCTTACTGCAAATTACAAAAAAAAAAAAAAAAAAAAAATCACTCCTAAACTCTATGTTAAGAAGCCAAGTAATCCTGGCCAGTCGCTTACTCTCTCCTCTCATCCTGACTCGTTTCTATCCACCTCTTTGTTTGCCTTGTCTATTGAGGCTGTGACGTTTCTGGCACAGACTGTGTATCTCACAGGAGTTTTGTTGATCACCTAGCACATTTCTGATCACGAATTAGAACTTGGTTCTGATTCTCAGTGCAACCTGTCCTCAATACTGTAAAACCAAAAAAAGGGGGAGAAAAAAAAAAGAAAAACAAAAAGAGGGCAAAGAAACCTTCCTAAATACAATAACATGCAAAAGGCAGTCAGCTCACAGTGGATGTTTTCATGCAAGAGCAACAATGGAAAAGTGACTGAGATCTGACTACCTAACGTAACAGTTTTGTTCAGGACAGGGAACCAAGTAAATTTGCTAACTGCTGTACATTTTTTCACAGTGACAAGATTTCCACAATATGATAAAATTAGATCTGTAAGAGCTTGGAGAGCTCTCTTAACTTTTAATTAAAACTCTCCAAGCTCACTAAAAATAATTAGGCATTAAAATGTTCTGGTTTTCCTCTGAATTCATTTGCACTACTTGAATGGTCTAGCTCTTGCATGAAACAACAGACATTCTAAACAGAAACACTGGAATTTAACTGAGGGTGATTTCCAGACCTGTTTTCTATGATGTGGCTAGTGGGAAAAACTGTAGAGTCTGAAGCTTGTACCAATTCCACCTAAAATGGCTTGTTTCAACAGGAATTCTCTAGTGCAAAGAGCATTTGTATTGAGTAGAAAACATTCTGCTTAGGGCAAAACTCTAGATAAAAAAAGAGTTTGAATTTCACGGAAAGAATAACCCAATATACAGTTCTGACCTTTATTTTTATTTATTTATTAAAAAGCAGAACCTTTAACCTTGCAAATGTTTTTGTTCTCTTAAAATAACTCATACAATGCTATATGCCACACTATTTTTAGAAAAGCAACAAGAGAAAGCATGCTTTTCCCATACAGCAGGGCATGGATATAAACATCAACACAGATGCTCTGTGAGAGAGAGCTGGACTTCTCAAGCACTTGATCATTAAGGAATGCACCAACTGTTTTAGATAATCTCGTGCCAGCTCCCATTCTGCTCCACACTCCCCTTTGGGAGTGGCAAATCTTGTCCTGCTCCTAATTTTTCATTTTACTCTCTCCTCCATTCTTTATTTTTTTTTTCCCAGAACAGAGGGAAAAAGGCATTGTGTGCCAAGCAATGCAAGACTAGAATCACTTCCCCAAACAGAGCAAAACTTTCAGACAATTAACCCTCCCCTCTTCTTTCAGATAAATTACTAAGTATAAAATGCAATCTGTTTCCTTTGTTTACTCAATATGAACAATTTGTAAATGACTCAAGGATAAAATTCAGAAAATGTTGTGCTAAATTAGAACCATTATAAACATGCTAATGACTACTCAACTAAAACATGCAGGATCAGTGTGAAGAAATATATTTAGTTCCTGTGAAATACAGTTGTATTGCCTCAGAACTATTTGGTCACTTAATTGTATATGATTACTTCAAGAAAATGTTAATTTCATGAACACTGCACTAGACGATACACTATGTATGTCAAAAGGAGCTTTCTCAATGTCAGTGTAATCGCTTGAATGCAATGTTTTGGCATATTAGTAGAAGAGAAATATCTTTTAAGTCTGTCAAAATTACATGTACATTTCATTTCTCCACTTAAAGTTTCCCTTCCATTATAAGCTGTATTTTACTGTTAGATTGGCTGTATTCATTGAAGTACACATCATTGCTTTATTTGCATTACAATGATAGTATACTGCATATTATATGTAATCACCTATTCCCTGAGTATGTGCACCTCTATTTACTTCCCAAGTGAACACATACTATTGGCAAGAGAGAGTCTCATGCTTTACACAACAGCAATCAGGGATAGTCAGGAAAAGGGGAGCACAATTTACTTGCAATCCCTGGCCAAAAGATTACATAAACTGATATAATAAAGGAAAATGATAGGTTTGTTTTCCTGTCTCTTACTATGTATATATTAGCAAAGTAGCTAAATCAATAGGATTTGCAATATTTGTTATTTTGCAAAGAAAGTTGTAGTAGTGGAAGCAGATCTCAAAATCTTCATACATTTTCTTTGCCTCCACATCTTCACAACTTTCTGTATTGACCAGGTCTAGAAGATCAAATTTTTGTCCTCAGAGTGGAATAGAAGAACAGACTGAGTCATCATCTTAGCTAGAACTCATCAGCATAGTTCCATCAAAGCCTACTTAGTCTTAAATAGATTTGAAATTTCTCCCAATATTTGGCCTAATTATTCTTTCTCTTAATCTCATACCTCTGTTCCTTGCTTTAGCCCTTTTGTAACTCTAAACAATTCACGTTCATTTTTGGTATCCACTCTTCTCAAAAACTTTGAGTTGAAGTGACATTCTTCTCATTATTACTCAAACAAACTGTTAAGAATTTAAATCTTTCTTTGTTAAACTTCTCTTGAACACATCATGTATTATGATGGCCTCTGGACCTGTAGCATCTTTCTTTTACAAATGAATTTCCCTAGTAGCTCGGGAAGTTGCAGATTGCATGTCAGCCTGTGTTTAGCTACATAGTAAACCCAGCCACTGAACTAATCTTATTTAAGACACGGGGGCAAATTTTCTTATCTCTTAACGTTGCACAACTCTGCCAGATTCTTATACGAAGCTGAAGCAAGCAGAGGACCCCATCTCAACTCAAGGAAATATGTGGCAGCACAAATAGGTATTATGTTATTGCACCTTCCATCAAGTGCCAATCAAGCATTGTATCTTTTCATAAAGTAGAAATTCTGTAAAATGACGAAGGAAATACTAGTCAAAGTTTTGAGGGGTAAAAAACCCTTAAAAAGTAATACAAAGATACAGCTCTGTGTAACCTCCTTTGCACTAGGTTAGCCAAGGGGAGTTGAGGGAGTGGGAGTGAGGGGACTTCCTCAAAAGCAAGAAAAATCAGTTTCTATTAAACTGATTAATGTTCCTTGGAAAATTTGTGACACCAAATTATTTATGATTCAAAAGACCTCTATTTTGTTCCCCCAAATCATGTTCTACTCATTACCCTAATAATGCAGTAATAAACATCTGTTTAATGATTTGAAGGCTTCTTAATACTGTGTATAAAAATCTTATCTCATCTCTTACATAAAATATTCTGAAATTAAAACAATCATGTAACTAACAGAATTTTTCATGAGAAATACTAAGTGGTTTTGTATGAAAAATATAATACATATAAAGCAAAATAACATGCTCTTGATTTGAAATGACTTCAAACAAGGATGCAAAAGAATGAAAACAATAGCTAGAATCTCCTCTCGATTTACCATTTCTGAAGGTCTCTACGGCACATGATGCAGTTTTTTCCAGGACACAAAAATACACTGGCAAAATCAGTTCTAAAGCTCCCTTTATACTAATAAAATTTTAACTTAAACAAACTACCATATTATATATAAACAGAAATGCAGAACAAGCAAGAATTTCCTGAGCTAATTCCGACAAACAGAGCTTTAAAAAGTTTAAATATCTCACAAGCACCAATTTACTTGGCATGGATATATACTTCAGGAATAATAGCTGGTTTGTTACAAATCTGTGAAAAGATTTAAGAAAAGAATGCACTAATATCTTCAAGAACGATAGCTTAACATTTTAATTTTCCTATTTATATAAAGCTGAAAATCAGCCTTTTTTTTTCATGGAAAAAAACTTTATTAATTTTTCTAAGTCAAATGTTGCCATTTAAGTTTTAATTTAATATTAAATTTGCAATTTAAGAATTAAAGTTGTCCAGGAAATCCTAATTCAGCCCCTGTGTGAATAAACGTTATGACACATTCTTTAAATTAAAAGAAAAAAAAAAAAAAAGGAAAAAAAAAAACATAAAATTAAAACAAAATATGTATTCAATTTTTGTACAGCGTTCTTGCTACTTTCAGCACATAGGACAACCCAAGACAAAAGCATAAATGGGAACTGCAGAGTAAATAAGGGTCTTGTCCATATGATCATTGGCCACATTGCATTGCAAAAGTTTAAAGAAATTGAATGAATGAGGGAGGGAACAGCAAAAGGAGAGATGATGGGTCGCAGTTTCATTTTCTGGGAGCTCAATTTTAAAATCTTGGGGTTTTATTTGAGGAATTGCTGAGCATTCATAGCTGCAGCTGTGTCAATGTTAAGTCAATTTAAAAATTGAGCCTATAATATATATAGCTATATATAAACTGCTGCACAAAGTTAGGTCCTCTGGAAAAGAATCAGGACCTAAACACCTCAAGCCGAATAACCAATAAACCAATGATGTTTGTAAAGTAACAATCTTAGTCCCACACCTGTGCAGCTGACATACTGACTACTCCTTTTTCCTCTTTACAAAGACTTTGAAAAGATAATTTCTTTATAGCACATTTACAGAATATGCTGAAAAACCCCAGCCAATTGTGTAATATCCAAATCTTCAGAACACAGCTTGAATAAGAAGTAATTAATAGATACTAGGGCTTTGGATTGACCAGTAAGGGTATAACAAGCTACTGTATAGTTTCACATTCACAGAGGATCATCCTGTTAGTGAACATGATGAATCAGAATTCTTTTTGAGGAAAGGTATTGTTTAATCATATTAGAAAAATGATACTTAAATATATGGAAAAAAAATTGGTTTACTTTTTAAAAATTTTAAGTTCTGTTGGGTAACTGAAGAATTCTTTCACCAGTTATACAGACATTCTGAAAAATGAAAAATAGTTTTAAACCTGTGCTTATATGCAGCTCAGACTTTTATAAATTAGATTTAGTAGCCAGATTTGGAAACAATGGTGATTTAAAGGCTATTGATCATTCTGAATAAAAGACAGGGTGAACAGGAAATGACCTTTGGTTTCTCCGCACTGGTCTTCACCAACTAAAAGCACTAACAATAACAAAAGAATGCATGTTGCACCCTGTCCTAGTGAGGCAAAACAGACACAGCCCCCTTTTGCTCTCCTGGCAGAGCAAATCTTGACATCCTCCATGTACAGGCTGGCAGACCTATATAGGTTCCCCTGTTGACTTAGAATAAGTGATGTCACAGTGTGATGTGCTATTTGACCCATTAACTCAACACGTTTCTTGGCAGAAAATATTTTTTTCTCCCAAAGCTGGTGCATAAATTCACCACCATATAAATCTGCCCAAAATATGTAGCATAGTAATACAATAACTATCAGAGCAAAGAAAATGAAGGTCATTTGGAAACACCTGAGAGGAGATGTAATAATGCTTGGAGAGTTCCCATCCCAAGGTCTGAGAAGAGAGAAGGGAAACCACAGCTCACACTACCTATTTCTAGTTATTCTTTATATCTTATTCTGCTAATACATGTCCTTTCTTTTCCAGAATCCTCCTCACTACAAGCAAAAAATAGGAAATGGAGCTCTAGAGAATTATGCCATGAACTTCACTAAAAGTTATAATGCAGGTAACAAAGATAATTTACATTATTTCTGCCTTAAACATTTAGTCATCTTGCCTTTGTTGATTAAAGCCAAACTCTATAGTTATAACAGTTTAAATTAATGAGCTGAATTTTAGCTGTGTAACTCCCCAGAAAGCATGCATTAAATTCTACACAGCTACTTCAAAACTGTAGATTAATGCTGGTTTATGACATACTCTGCACAAATACAAAAGAATCTAACAAGACTCAGTTGTTTAGAAAGATTTTTCTCATATTTAGGGCCAATAGAAAATTTTATGCTGTCAGAACAAATCCTACAGAAGAGATTACTCAATTATAAGTTCTGATTTATGATCTTACCCATTCCAAAGAGCAGGACAGGTAGGAAATGTCTTTGTTCAAATGCTAAATGACATAGTATAGTGGAAAATTATGATATTGCCTTAACCATTGAAATGTATTAATAAATTCAGTGCAAGAGTAAGAGGTGCACTTCATGCCCTTGTACTCTAAGAATAACAAAATTCACAACAGGATCCATATGTTTCTTAATTGTAAGCTATACGTCCTGTCTTTTAGAGTGTCTTTAGCAAGGCCACCGCATGATTTCTAAGGCTAGAACCTTAATATACAAGGTTGTATGTATGGCCTTCATACAGAAAAAGTACTGTGGTCACAAATGTTTGAATGTGCAATGCAAAGCTTGTTACTATCAAGCTAAAGACAGGAGTTTGGGCTGCTGCCAAGTTCTCCACATGCTCATGGTTTGGTCCATCTAATGTGTGTTTACATACATTAAAGTTGAGATTAATCTCTTATCCTTTGGTTGCATTTTCATTGTCTTCACTCCACATGAGAATTATCTAACTGGGGTTTTTATTTTGAAGTTACCCACAAAACTCACTGTATTTAGATAACCATACAATCTTTTTTGCACTAATCACTTCTCTAATCTCTGAGCTGCAAACCTGTCTAAACCCTACCCTCCCATTTGCACTCACACTATTAATATAATCATGAGCACTAGCAAGGCAGTCTCAAACATCGCAAGTTACACGTCTCTGGTTCCTTAAGCTTTTTTTAAACACTTATTTATGGGCAAGGTATAATTTACACCACCTTATCTATGGCTGGGCAGGTGGTACTCTGTGACTGCTTCTCCTTATATCAAATACGCTAACATCATTGTCAGTCGTGCCCACTTTTCCCCACCAATCATATTTTCACCTGTTCTCGCTCATCATAAGATTTGACTGAGAGCTCTCTAGGACAAGAACTGTCGTTTGCTTTTACTACTGCTATATGTACAGCACCTAACGTACTTCCTGACACAGACCCTTGGAAAAAATTATAAGGAATCACCTTAATCGGTTTTAGTAAACTCAGAGACCCTTCAGAGTGATCCTTCAGAACTCAGTGGCCTAAACTTCATGGAAAAAATTACTTTATTTTTGTTCCTTTTTCATTTCAAAGCTATACATGTCATATAACTTACTATGTCAACTGGAACAACTGTTAGTGCTCAGCCTAAGCCAGTGGTCAATGAACACCACACCTTTGCCTGCACAAAGGGAGGAAGGCAGTATACACAGGCATAGGTTTTCCCAAGGCAAAGTGGTTACCACAGGTCCCAGGGCTGCTGGTATACTCCATGAACACTGAAGTCACATGGAATTTTTGTAATCCTAAAATGAGATCACTCAAGTTTCTCAAGTTCAGAGAGTTTCCAATTTTAAGCAAGAAGAATTGTGACAAGACTTCGCGTTTAGGAACAACACTTCCGTTCAGTGAACTACCCAGCATTCAGACATTTTCAGGAATTGTCCAAGAGCTTTTTAGCTGACAGGAAATGAACTATTTCCTTCTTCAGCAAAATGTAACTCCCTAATGAGTTCATTATCAGGAACAGCGTGGTGAGTAGGACTTGGGATGTGATCGTCCCCCTGTACTCAGCACTGGTGAGGCCTCACCTCGAGTGCTGTGTCCAGTTTTGGGCCCCTTACCACAAAAACGACATTGTGGTGCTGAAGCAGGTCCAGAGAAGGGCAATGAAGCTGGTGAGGGGTCCGGAGAATAAGTCTTATGAGAAGAGGCTGAGGGACCTGGGGTTGTTCAGCCTGGAGAAAAGGAGGATGAGGGGAGACCTTATCGCTCTCTACAACTACCTGAAAGGAGGCTGTAGAGAGGTGGGGGTCAGTCTCTTCTCCCAGGTCACAGGCGATAGGACAAGAGGAAATGGCCTTGTGTTGCACCAGGGGAGGTTCAGATTAGATATTAGGAAAATTTTTTACACTGAAAGGGTGCAGCATTGGAACAGGCTGCCCAGGGAAGTGGTCGAGGCACCATCCCTGGAGGTATTCAAAAGACGGGTTGACATGGTGCTTAGTGACATGGTTTAGTGATGTTTTTTTATCAGAGTTAGGCTGATGGTCGGACTAGATGATCTTAAAGGTTCCTGCCAACATAGACAATTATATGATGCTATGATCTTATAAACAGTGGTGTAAATGTGAACTTTGATACAAAGACAGTAACATCTTTCTTTTTCTGAAAACTATTAACTGAACCTATTCAACACCTAAGACTGCAGGCAATTAGTCCCAGAACATAGGTTAAATAATTTAAACCACCGCAGCCCATTACTTTTCACAGTTATTTACAAAGTCAGTAAAAAAATCTGCCTATCCATTTTGATTGCAGGTTTTTTTGCTATTTTTGAATTGGTGAAATAATTTCTAAAGATGGATAATGACAGAGATCCAGGCCCTAAAAGTGGAACCTTATACTGCATTAAATAGCTGACCAGAGAATAAGAACAAATATTGCCAACAAATGTACAGGAAAACCACAACAATTTTTTACTGCAAAGTCATGCAGGAATGACCACGTTGGATCAGGCTGCTTAACAATGCCTCTCTAATAATGGTAACTTTTGCAACAACTGGATTAAAATTTTGAATACCATGAGCACTTTCCACCTATAGTCAAGACTTTTGCACTTTTAAGCAAAAATACTTTTTTCCTGTGAAGAAGCTTCCATCTCTTTATGCGTTTCTCAGAAAAGGCCAGTAGAGTTTGGCCAAACAGAAAACCACAAAAAAACCCAACTTGTAAACCACTAATTTTGCATTCAAGAAATATATTATCTACATGGTCAAATACACATGTTCTTACCTTTGTTCAAATCAAATTAAATTTCGGGGTTTGTTTAACACTACTTTTACAACTCCTGTTCACTGCTTAGATGCTCATCGTAATCTTAAAGCCCAGTTTCTCTTGGTTTGCAGGTTTTCTGGTTTCAATTCACAATATCACAGCTCTAACAGGCTGTTATCAGTGACAACTCCCTAAAATTAGACAATTCATATCAGCTACTAGATGCAGTCCACACTTTGGAAAACAATACAGAGTCAGCCAACATCAACTCTATTCCGTAACAACAAGACCAGGATGCCAGATGCCCTCCTATACTGGACCTTCTCTATATCTTGTTGCTCAGAGGCTATGACTCCAACAGTACTGTATTGTAAAAATCTGGATTAAATCTAGCAAAGAGAGAGATCATTTATAAGTCATCTGTGGGTACATTCTGTCTTTGGTGTGTGGCTGAAACACCCATTAACACTAACATGAGCTACACAGGCCTACTGATGGGTGAATTATACCCCTGACAGAAAAGTGGTTTTTTGCTCAATGTATTTTCTTTGATGAACTTGTTGGCTACTGCACAGTCATGTGTATATATTTAAGCATTTGTCTGTGTGTATGCACATGTATATCTCCACAGTGATGATGTCAGTTTGACTAAAAATGCAGATAAAGCATTTCTTAAGCCAAAATGGGCCAAAGGTAATTTTCCCCATACAAACTTTGGTTTGGCCCTTACTTATCAAAACCAGAAAAAGTCTGACAGAAAAGGGGATCCAAATTGGTTATCCCGACAAAAAATAGAAGTTAGGGCCTTTCTTAAGACTTACTTTATAGGAACCGTATGCACAACTTTCACTTTCTAGAAAGTGGTTTTCTCTTGAACACACATCAGAACCATTCATCATCACATAATTGCAAGTTGTCAGTCAGAGCCGCACCCTTCACGCAGTGGCAGGCCGCCAGCACATCTGTCAGAAACACTCACAAGCTTCCGTGTGTTATTGTAATCCCCTACAAAAGGAACAAGCCCATTCATCCAGTCCACATTTTCCAAATCGAATGACGACTGTAAACCCTAAGCCTGGAAAAATAATAGCACTTACCCTAAAAATGCCACACTTGTCAGGTGACCATAGGCTAAATGCCAGAGAGCAAATACGAAATAATTCTAATCCTCACATGTAAAGTGTAGGCTTTAGGAAGCTGAGTTCTTCATGCATGAAAGAGGAAAGCTCGGTTCTGTGCATACAACAAAGTGGTCTCCAATAGTGAAATAGGCTGCAGGGTTAAATCGCTGCGCCCTTTCTGCAGACACTCACTTCTTGCACTCTAAACTCAATTAGGAAACATTTCTCCTCCTTCTTTAGTGTTCCTATTCTCTTTTTTGGCTACTTCTGTTTCCTTTCTCCTTTACCTAGAATCATCTAGTCTTTATGTTAATGCAAATTCTTTTCTCTTTTTGTCTCCTGTACCTCTTGAAAAATATGATCCACTCAGACAGGCTCCACTGGTAGCTCCTCGAGGCCAACCTGTCTTTAGTCAACCCGAGGGCTTGGGCAAACGGGTCCAAAGAAGATTCTCTTCTCAGAATTTTTGTTAAGCACTTCCATGGAGAATTAAACAGCTTTCAAGGAATTAAATACTGCCTTACACAGGGCTTCAGAAGCTTATTTGCAGACTATATGCATATAAAAGCCATGAATACTTTGCAGAATGAAGTAGAGTTGTAAGCTTTACCTCCCTACTTCAACTGACTCCTTTGCGTTCTCTCTCCAGAAAAGTATGACAGTTCAATGTTCAGAAACATTGGGTGAAACACATGACATTGCCCTTCGAGGCAGCAATGCAGCCAATGTGAACCCTAAAAGGCCTTTAGAGTAGTTTCAGCAGATGAAGCTGTGGGTAGAGCCTAATGCTTCCCTCCAAGCAGCCAGAGCATTATACAGGCTTAGATACAGAGGTGGAAGCCATGACTCCTCTCTGACCCCAATTCCAATAATTGCCCCCCAGGAACTTTAAAGGAGAAGGAGCAGACAGTCAGTATGCACGTGCAATAATGATTGTGCTGGTAAAGGCTTTGAGCACTCCACACAGCTATTGGGCATTTTTATTGGCCCTTGATACAGGCAGAATGCATATTATATATAAAAACATACATTTCTGAAACAATTTGTAAGATATATGATGGCTGACCTGCTACAAAATTTATTTCCAGGAACAAATAGAGAAAGCATTACTTCTGAGTGATACAGCCAGGAGTAAATCATACCATCTCACTGCACAAAAGAACATAAATATCGTAACAAATCAACTCTCAGCTCTGCTGCACACTTATATTCACACAGTGGTATTGTTCAAACTAGTGTTAAGAAAAATCTAACAATTCTCAGACTACCTTGAAAAAAAATCTCCAAGTACTGTAAAACTACCATGCGAGCATGAAGAAACTGCAGAAAATGCTCTGCTTACTACTGGACAATCACACAGAGTAGTCCACCCCACTAGAATGAAGCTGGAGTATAGGAATACCAGAGTTTATAATCGCACTCCTGCAAAACATGCTGCTTTTCAAAGCATTGGGGGTGGGAGGCAGGGGCGGGGGGGAATCAATCCCTCAATCCTTTTGTGACTCAGTTTCTCAGGTAGAAATAAGATCTTTTTATCTCACACAACTACTGAAGAGTTAAATTATTTTGCAAAATGGTAATACAAACAGCTTTAAGCTCAGTAGTATCTTTTTTCAATTATACTGTCTCAACTTTTACATGTTTTCAAGGTTTACTTGACAACGTTCATTTTTTCAGAACCACACCATATTCAGAAACTCTTAAATTTTGGCCTAAATTAAAACCAAATTTCACTAAATCTGAATGAAATTAATTTTGGGCTTGAGACATCATGAGGTAATAATATCTGCTGTAAACTGAGTAAATCAAGATAAATTATTTCCCTTTATATATACATATATATTTAATACTAAATACACACAAATATAAGTACAACATATGGTCAACTAGAAATAAATAAAACTGAAAGCACTTTACAACTGCATGGCAAGTGTCCAAACTAAATTTCAGGTAGCAGATGGCATGAATAGGATACATGTGAGAAACAGGCAATTTCAATTATCTCTGAATAGTTCATAAACAGAAAAATTTGGCAAACCACAATTTAAAAAAAAATCAACTTGAAAAATAACATCGTGTAATAGAGATAACCGAATTGAAAACACAACAATGCAAAGTTATTAAGCTCATCCTGACCATAATTTCATAATGAATATTGAATGATTACATGTGACAGAAAAGAGCTGCCCCAAATACTCATGCCTGGAAAATGTAATAATTAATTACTCCAAGTAGAGCTCAGAATTTAATTTCAGTTATTATCATCACCCAAAAGTGGTGAAGAGATCTTGCCTACAAAGTCCCTTCTTAGCTTTTGTGAAATCTCCAGATGAAAAAAACCCACCAAGTAAATCTGGACCTGGTCATTTCTTCAAATATTTATTGAGATATAAATAAATATAAATAAACCCCTCAATAGGGTTTATTCAGCAGAGGTCAGATTTGCCCACCAATGTCATGCAAAAAAACCATTGTTTTGAGTCACACAGAGAAATAATGTGCAAAAAGAAACTAATTATAAGTCTTTTCTGATTCACAACAAATGAAAATCTGGCCTTCACAAAAGAGTTTGCTCTCCTTTTAACTTATCTTTCAGAAAAAAATCAAATGTGTCAGGTAGATCTCTGAAATTTCAAAATTCAATAAGTAGGACAGAGGCTAATTTCCTAAACATTTCATTGAGATGCTTACAAATGCTGTGTAGAGTCAGCCAGGCAAATCACATAGGAATCAATTCAACAGACATTCTGCTATTGCTTTCATACTTCTCTCCCTAATTTTCCTTTCCACATAAGAAATGTGTCAGCCATAAAGATCTATTAGCTCAAATCCCTGAAGTTAGTCAGATATCTAAATGCAATTTAAGTGCCTAATTGCCATTTATGTAATTGGGAGTTAGATAGCTTAACAATAGTTTGGGTGTCTTTATTCCGCTGAGATGTAAGGTTTTCTGTTAATGAAACTCTCAGCATTATACCTACACAAAAATGGTAAAAAAGCTCCCAACCATTCCATTCTTAAGATAGATTAAAGACAAAACCAAATAAAAGGAAAAAAATCTTGCCTGACTGAATATAAGCATAATAAAGTGTAATTTTCACTGAAATGCATATGGATTTAGATTTATCAGATTTGCTGTTAGCAGACAAGATAGCACCTCCAATATCAGAAAAGAAAGGAAGAGTTCATTGACCACTGTGATTCCAGAAACATTTATTAAGAATTGGTGATGCTTTTATACAGTTCAAATGATAAGTTTCTCTCTTTATCCATAAAATATCTAATATTTATCTAATAAAAAGAATTTGATCCCTGTTAAAATGGAAGGTTTTTCTGAAGGCTTTGTCACAGCACCTTCACCCTGGCATAATAGAGGCTCAGCAAAATCAACAGGTGCTTCTGAGCATCTCAATAACTGAGGTCTGTCTTTGGAAGAACGACTACTAGTCTGTCATTTCATAATTGTCATTTGAAAGAGGAAAAGTGTTTAATGACAGCTGGGTTTTAGTGTCTAGATGAATTAGAAAAATACATAGAACCCAGGTATTTTATTTACATTGAAAGCTTATGAAACTTATTTATGCATCTGTGTGCTTATAGCTAGATACTGATACATACACAATTGCAGTATGTAAAAAATGGTCATAAGTTTTAGGTACGCTGCTTGAATCAAATTACATCTCATTTTCAAAGTTGGTGGGCCCAGTAGTTTCAAAGTTGAAGTTTTAAGTGCTGAACATATCTGAAAAATCAGTCTCAGTATGTTTCAAGTTAGGCATCCAAAGTCAGTAACCACAACTGATCATTTGGGTCACTGGAAAGTATGTTCACAGTATACACAGAGTCAAGACACTACGAGCTAAATATCACTTCCATCAGAAAAAAAAAGGCTGTTATATAATACCTTTCAGACAAAGCAACATGGGAGCCTCCAGCTGCAAATATGTTTTTAGAATTCAGAGCATCCCTGGGGGGAGTCAGCTCCCTCTTTGGGGGGACCTTAACCCTTTTTCATCATACCTCAGACAGTCCTTTTGCAGGTCCTTCTGCCACAAATCACAAAGCCTATGATGTACCTCCTATCTTGGAAGTCTGAGAGGAAACAAAAGCTACTAAGGAGTTTTCAGAAATGTCAGTGGCCACCCCATACATCAGGAGCCCCAGTCAAGCAGGGCTTTCTTGAGCCCATGAGTCCTGTCTTCAGTAAGTCCAGGTAACCATATAATAACCAGCAGCAAAGTCTGCAATGAGCCACCGTGCTCTAGGTAGCTACTCACTTAAAAATGAACGTGGTTCTGATTTCAGAGTGATTGTAACAGTGGGGGTTCAGCAGACTTGGGTTGTAATTTTTTTCTTCCCTACTTGCCCGCCAACTGAGAGTCCTGCAAAAGGACAGCTACCTCTCATCCTTTCCATGCCTCCGAGCACAGGAGATCACCTGGCTTTGTAAAAACAAGATCCTGTATTACAAATATTCCTTACTCTCTCTATAGTACAAAAAAGGAAAAAAAAAAAAAGTCAAAACTTTCTAAAATTTAGAAGGGCAGTAGAAAACTTAAACTTAATTCTCAAAACAAATTAAATGGATCCTAGTGGCCCAACTACCAGTTTCAAACCAGTAAATCAGTATGCTCAATGTCAGCAGCAGATAAAGCAGAACCATATGCTCTGCTTCACTAATGGCATAAAGAACATTCTCTGATTGTCTTTTGGTTGAAGCCAAATGTATGCTGGTTAAAACAAGATTTATTTTAGAAACATTAATTTTCAATAGCATGCAAACTGATTTATTTTCTACTAAAATCTATAAGATTACTTTTAGTTTAAAAAGACTTCCATAATGGTTTCTGCACAAGACCTATCAAATGATATTTCTTGGCCCATAAAAGTCATCTGTCCTTTCTCCTGGCGAAGAAACCTTCCCACAGTATTTTATAGTACAATATATGAGCTACTGTGTTTGAAGTTACAGCTTATTTTATCAAGCCGTAGATGTTCTCTACAGCTAATAAGTGGTGCACTCCCTTGGAAAAACAGATCAGTGTTTTCTTTGATTTTTTTATTTTCTTTGTTTGAAAAGAATATTAGATGCTAAGGCAACAAAATTCCAAATATTCAAGATATAACCGTTGAAACATACATATACATACCAAAAATCACACCAAATATGATACTAGAATAGACTTATGTGACAGCTGCCAAGCTTCCATTTTTCTCATGCATTTGCACCAAGAATCAAGTAGTTAGATTTTCCAGAAAGTTCAGCTCTCTTTCAAACATGCCAAAGATGTGAACAATTTTTTAAGGGTTCTCACTATTCTCAGCACTAAGAGTTTTAACAAATGAAAGTTGGGGGGTTTTTATGTGACTAAATAAGAGCTGTTAAACACTAGGGCCATTTGAAAATCTGGTCCAGCAGGGGTATCTCAGAATGACAGGAAGTCCAACTAGCATCTTTAATATAACAATTTGCTACATTTGGGGTATAACAGTGTATTATCTAAGCAAGAACTGCAAGATTGGTCCCATAAATTGTAAATTTTACTTTTTCAAATTTTGAGCCATGTAATTATAAGAAACCAGATAATTTCAGTGTCTCAGAGATCAAAGCAAATAAATGGTTTCATGAAAGGGTCAGCTGAAAGTATACGGCATGCAGTGGCTGACAAAAGACTAAATGCAATCACATATGAAAAAGCCACAACTTGAAAGAAATCATGCATTCTTGAAAAGATACTTAATACTAATAGATGACATACTTTTACTTGAGTTTAGATCATCTATCCTCATGACTCATTATGTATTTGAGTACATCAATTATATCATAAATAATTTATATCATTACAATGTTCTGTGGTTTAATGCATTTAAAACTGTTTTAGGCAGATACATGTCTCCCATACCTCAACAGACCAGGACACCAGGAGTGAAACAAAACCTTCTTATTAATAAGCATTAATAATTTTTCACAGAAACAAATTCATTTAAAAGATATCAAAGAATAGTGAAAAACTGAGTGAGTTCTAGGGTCTTCAATTTACAGACAAGGTATGTGAAGCAGTAAGGTTCACGTTTTTGCCCGAACTCAAAGAGAGTCCCTGCAATGGCTGTGCTTCTCTCCAGATTCTGAGCCAACTCCCGTAACGTAATAGAAAACCTAACAAAAACAGAGCTTGTAGGAAACACTCTCTTAACATACAGCATGATCACAAACACTGAAAGGTTGGTTGACATTTTCAAAGCTGCAAAGGGAATTTGGATGCCGCCAATTCTCATTAACTTTAATGGGAACTGGGCATCCAAATCTCTTAGGCAGTTCTGCAAATCCCACCACAAATGACCATTTAGGTGGTAAGCATTAAATGGTATTGCCTGTCAGGCACCTTTATCTTAAGAGAGCTATGTAAAATGAAGATCCATTGTTTTCTTCCTTGTAGAATAGTGTGTGAGCTAAATGAACTTTCTCACTTGTGGCTTAAGTAATTTTTTCTGCTGCTTGCAAGGTGCAATTCCATGGGTATCTTTAAACTATCACTAGGAAAGACAGGACAAAGAAAACACATAGGAAAACAATCACTGCCAAGACATAAAAAGTAAATTCACTGTAAGTTGGCAGCATTTCTGAGGAGAGATTTCTGAAATACATCGGCTTTTTATTTCACTTTTAATAGAAATATTTGGCATTATTAGAGTGCTATATTTCACACCTATTCATCTTTTACTTTCTGTATGCCCGTCTTTCTGACTAACACCTTGGCTTTCAAACAAGTACTATGCTCAAAAATAAAAAAATAAAACCTGTATAAATGACAGAGTGTTCAACCATGAACACATTGTCTTTTATGAATATTATAATCACAGAATCAATAAGCCTACAAAGAAAAAACAGGACACAAAACGTGTTTTGTCATTTCTGACGAAGTTATAAAAACAACAGACATTCAATATGCCAAGTGTTCTTCAATCCTTCATAATCATAGCCTTATTGAAGTGAGGACAAAAAGGGTCTAATTGCATAGGAGCAATCTCAATGTAATAGGTTATACACCCAGGCACTGCTGCACAATACAACAAAAACAACGTTCCCTGTGTATAGCAGAATGTCATCTCTCATTTTCAGGCAATTACCTTCTTTCTTGTCAACAGTTTTAATAACCTCCATCATCTCTAAAAGACTTTTGCTTCAGTTAAATAATTTTCAGCTTTTTAATATGCAAATGTGCTTGTTCATATGCATGGGTGAAGTGGCGCTGCTACTTGAAATGTGTCAGTACATTGTGGAGCACCTGCACCTCGGGGAAGCTTGATTTAATTGACACCTAATACTATTCATTATTCCACTTAGTGAGCAACTCCTATTAGTCACCTGTAGGTTTTCCTATAAGCAGGGCTTTGGCCACCAATGAAAATATGAATATTTCTATAAATAGAATGGCCATATTTAGTAAAGGGGGTTCACAACTGGTGAGTCTGGAACATCATCTCATCGGGAATATTTCTTAGGACTCTCCCCCCCATTCCTCCCCAAAACTTTTCTTGACAATAATGGAAGTCAAGAATAACTCCTATTTCAAAAAAATATTTCATCTGTGTTAAGTACTGACACCTTAATTCTATAACTGTATTAAATGATCATTGTGTGAATTCTGCAACAGAGAACAGGGAAAAGGAATCAAGGTGGGTGGTTTTTATTAATGTAGCTACTGTTTCCCTAAAGTGTGAGCTGAGTTGGATGATTCTAACGTCTGCTTTACATGATCTGAATGTAATCACTGGCTGTGCAAAGAAATGCAGAATATGTGTTATTAATTGAATATTCTTGTAATAAATATTTACCATTATAGTTAGTTTAACCTTATCCAGCTAATAGCCAATTTTGCTCAATTGTGAAGGATGTGCAACAAAGATCTTTAAATTGCCACATGAAATAATTACATTGACTATGGGATTCTCTGTCTTTACTGATATGAATGTGATAAATATATGCTACAAATGGATACAGTTTAAGACTGTCATTGTTCTTTTATAGCTGTATTAGAACTCAGGCAAAGTGCACCGTATGTGCTGAGTTGATGATATCGGGGTTGTTTCTTTACCACATGGTCTGTAACCTTATTGTTCAGGCCACATTTCTTTTCCAGCATTAATGCATTTTGTTACTCCCAGAAGGCTTAAACTACAGATGTTTAACATCCTGCTTATGGACAGATCATCTGGAATATGAACTGAGAAATCTATACGACTTATTAGTATATGTTATGAGTGTAACAGAGATTTAATAGTCTGTTCAAACTAGATTAGCAAAACCGTTTCTTACAAAAATGCAACTTCTTAAAATAGACACATGTAAAAATGAAAAATTAAGACATTCTTTTGACTAAAATATGAATTTTATCAGAAGAATTTGCCACTAATTAATGCTGTTTACATAATAGTGCATGTAACATTAATTACAGCTTTCAGAATGTTAACTGCAAACCTTTTTTATTTTTTTCTGTGAGCACAGATTTACCAGTATGGTGGAAATCAGAGCCCTTTTGAGGGTTTTTCTGCAGTGTATTCAAAGTGATCATAAATCAAGTCTAGAATTCAAAGACAGTTAAGGACACAGGCAGTAAAAAAGACTGAGTAATGCTAACCCAGAACTCCAATCATTTTTAAAGTAAGTGGGGAGAACACTGGTCAACTAGGCGGTTGTTGGTATCCCCCAAAATGTAATCTCCAAGCTGAAGAATGGCAGCTGGCAGAACAGCTGGTGAATAGGATTAATGTCAGAAGAAAGAAATAAAACTCAACATATGTCCAAGCCTGCGGTGCTGGGACTGAGCATGATTGTACCCCGACGGATACCATGTGTACAGCTGGAAAGTGCCACTGTGCCATGCTTCTCTACCCCACAAGGTCATTTCTAAGAAGTATAGCTAATATCTGAACTGAACTTTTCCTTGAGAACTCCGACTGATTAAGAAATGAATAAACAAGCTTCATAGTGCAAATATTTTGGACTATTTTAACCCACTCAGTGTTTTTTTATAATACAATCTCAACTAAAAAAGCAGATTAGTATTAAAACTGACAGATTGCACTAATGTAAATATAATTTTAAAGCTATTTAAACCTTTTAATCTCATCTCATTCAGATTTCCACATTCAAGATTCAAATTAGAACCAAAACCACAAGTTAATAAAATAAATAATTTCATTTCATACTACTTACATGTTTTACTGAAAATAAATTTTAATAAACAATACACATAGCTAGAATATGCCTAAGGAATTTAGAAAATGGAAAAAAAATTGACACTAGCATTAATTCATATTTATATTTTGAAATGTTAGCTCTTAAGGATATTTCAGCTTATGTTTTAGCATGCTCCTCTTTTTTCACTGTAACAGGGCAGTTGTTGGAATTGGTTATAGTGAAGAATAGTAAACATATAAAAATTCCTAACTCATGAGGAAAGCCCAAGTATTTTTAGAAGTTTGAAAAGAACAAATTCTGTTCAGTCTCCATTTTTCCACTAGTAGCTTGAAACGAATCCTATCAGCTAGATAGCAAAGTTCCTACATGATCAGATTCTACATCAGAAACGTGTGCAGTGAGAAATAACACAAAGGGTTAACATCACCAGTTTTGCCCTGTGCCTAATGTCATTTTCAAATATGTCGATTTTGGGTGCCTTTTATATTGGATAGGGAATATTAAAAAATATACAGTCCCAACTCCAGCTTATTTTTTTTTAAAATACTAGCTTCAGCTATGTCCACTTGAACTTAGAAACATCTATTTGATGGAAATGCAAAAATTATTGAATTTACAAATCACACCCACTCCCCAAAACAGAGTTGTCTCTCCTTTTCTTTTTACTTTCTTTTTCCTTTTCTTTCCACTGTCTTTTTCTGTTCTTTTCTTTTAATTTTTTTTTCTGTTCTTTTTTCTTTTCCTATCTGGCATCACATCAGGAAACATGCAGTGGAATAATATCCCACACACTCTTACCAGAGGAAAAGACACATGCATCTCAAAGGATGCAAGCACACAATGCTATCTTGGTACCTTAGTATGGAATATCCAACCGATGCTCCATCTGTCAGCTGCAAACAGCAACAGGTAACCAGAGGTATAAAGCCAGAAGTAACCAGTGTTTTCCACTTAACGAAAATAACCAAAAACGGTAGCCTACCCTAGTGCTTTGTTCAGCTTAGTAATACATTTTTTTGACTTGTAGAAAGATGCTGGTTCATATTTTAATTATGAAAATCCTCTACAGTAAGAGATGTGGAAGAGCTACAACAAAACAGTACGGATGAGAAACTTGAGCCAGTTTGAAACCGGTGAGTGCCAATGGCCACAACTATTACTGACTTGTAAACAATGTAATTACAAACAAAATTTCCATTGAAACCTCTAAGCCTTTTTTATTTATCAGATGCTTCTATAACGCTCACATAATTTTACATACAGACAAAACTAGAGGCCTTCTATTCTTTAAACAGATTTTATCTTAGTATAACCCCATTAGTGGCCTAATTTTATGTGAGCTTCAGTAGAAGGAACTGATATAGTTTGTATCTAAGAATTTTCTAATGTGTGTTCATCGTCTTAACAAAGATACTCCACAATTTGTGTTCCATCATTATTTAAAATGTCACTATAGACTGTTCTTCACATTTATTTGGAAATACCTATCCATTTTTATTGAGTTCTCCTACCCATTTTTCAAAACTAAGTCAATAAGGAAAGCGAAAAATAATTTTATATAATGATAGTAAAAGTATAATGCTTTATTATATTCTCATGCCCTGATGACTGACTCCTTCAGTAGGAAAAACGCTAAGTTTTAATTTCTCAGCACACACATATCTGCATTTCTAACAAAGGTAAATCTTCTATAGAATGATTTTGAGCTCTCCTTGAAGAAGGACACATGTTAAGGTCTAAATGTCTAATCAAGATAGAAATTTGAGATATTTTCCATCACATAAAATTATTCCATTCGATTTTAAGACAGTCTTGATTCTAAGTAATAATCTCCAGCAGCACTCATCTAATATCATTATGTACCACCAAAAATGTTTTTGTTTGTGCTCACATAAAAGAGAAAGGAAAGCATATTGCTTATTAATATCTACTGAATTGTTTAAGAGGATTTTTAAGATACAAGTTAAAAGAATTTCATAATTTCAATTTCTCCTTTTCATTTAATAGTAGACATTCATTAGGACCCACACACTGTAATAAATTATAATAATTTCAAACAAGAATTAAATTACTAGGTACCTAGTGAAAGAGCCATTTTTTCTTAGGTACCCTGTAATCTAACTGTCAGATTTAAAATCTATTCCCAATCAACTCTTCACAACATTCGCATTTATTCATCTATGCTAAATTAATAAAAGGTGTGAATAATACTGACAAAATTGATCATTATTGTTCATGTAGATTTAGAAAATTATAAGGTAATCTAAAAAATAAAAGGAATTGAGGGAAACTATTACAGTTCTTATAAATAAATTCATCCTTTGCTATGTCTTTTTTAAATCAGGAAAAATCTTCAACAAGAATTTATTGAGAGTGACTAGCAAAGCTATTTAATAAATTCACATTACAGAATAGAACTACTTTTTTATTTCAAAACTATTAAAAGTTGATGATAACACTAATGCAACATGAAAGTTCACCCAAAATCTTAAAAGGCAATGCTGAAATAGCAAAAATGCTACCCAATGTCAGACTGAATACGAATTTTCTGTAGGTTGAGTCTAGAATATGCTATGCATCTACCATCAGGTCCTGAGTGAGCTCAGGTAACATGGAAGTAAATGGGAATTGAGGTCACTCAGAATCTCTTGGAATCCAGATCTGATGAGTACAGCAACTTGAAAAACAGGGCGAGCATCCCTCCCCTTTATCTATGTAAACAGATAGAAAAGGGGACAGGATTCTCCAAGGAATTAAAGGTATTACACAATCATCTTTCCCTGTATACAGACTTATCAGCAACCAGAAGTAACCACTGGATATTATTACAGCTCTACATAAAACCAAAGACAATGTCTATATTAGACCATCCCATCCTTTGCACATTTGCAGTAATTCCTACCATCTAACCTCACTGACCCTCTCCCCCTTAACGGGGATCCCTGCAGATAAAGTAAAGCATGTCAACATCTGCTCCCATTCACACCGATTTTAATTTACAAAAAGAGCTTTGCTATTTTCAGAACAGGCTCCAGAGCACAATGACAGATTTAAGGCTTTAATGGGGTTGCGTTTTGAGCGTGTCAGCGTTTCATACTCACCAGGACTTGATTCTAAGGGGTTGCACCAAAGGAAGCTTGGAGGGGGGGTGGGTAGGTAGTGGAGCCACAGCAAGGGTGTTCACCTTGCTACAGCACTATTTACCTATAAAACAGCCGATAAAGTTTTAATATCCTTAGCAAACCTCTGTGTTTGCTACTGTGACGAGAAATCAGAGATCCAGGGCACTGGTGACACAATTCCTTCTCTTTCCATTTTCATTCTGTGCATTCCTCCTGCCGCTACACACCTTTCTGAAACCCAGCATCTATTACTGGGGGTACGGTTTCCAAACTGCTTTCTTACAATGTAGCTCTGTTCTTACAGACTTCTGAACCCACTGATTTTTGTGAAAGCAAAGCGAGGTCAAAGCTCTGTGTGTTTTTTGGGTATTGTTTTGGGGCTTGTTTGGTTTTTAAACACAGTCTTAGATCTCTCCTGCTCTACCGTATTACAAATTTCACAGTAACTAACCATCATTTTTCTAGAGCTCTTTTAACTGGAACTTATTTATAGATTACCCTTGTAAATCTAAATAACTTACTCATCCTATCAGAAAGTTGCAGAGCACGCAGACTGTGAAGATGGCTGTTGTACAAAAACAATTCACAAAGTTTCAGGGAATTCATAGTGACTGAAAATAAATGTTTCCATACCCTCAAGAGGGTTTAGTTGGCTTTTTTTAAGATATACAATATGAAGAACAACTTGGAGAAACAATGCACAAGTTGTGTTGTAATCACATAACAGTTAAGACATGAGCAGCTGAGCAGAAAGAAGATGGGCAGTGGAATGCCATACAGCAATCAGCACTGTTGACTAATCAGAATTTGAGACACTAGAAGGTAATAAGGGTATTATAAAGAATGGCTTATTGAAGGAGCAGCTGTTTATGTGTAGCTCACTGTTTAAATGAGTTCCACTAGATTACCACGGTATGTTTTGGTAAAAATGTTTTACTCAAAAAAAAAAAAAAAATTGCATCAGGAAGAGCGAGCACCAGGGAGTAAATAACTGGATATCATGACCGCAAGTACACTATTAGAAGCATTTATCTACGTACTAGGGACCTCTAAAAAATGACATAAATTCAGTGGCCCTGGAAGTTACAAAAGAATATTCATTACTTAGGCAAAGCCTAAATGTCATCTTTGTTAGCCTCCACCACTGAGTGTTGTTGCCATGGGCACAAGAGCTGAGGTGGTTATGAAGGGTAATAGACAAAGACAAAAAAACCAAGGGAAAGTATAACTAAAATCAACTACAGAGCCATTTTAAGACATTTATATTTGCACCAGCAGCCAATAAACACAATAAAGAAATTCAACCTAATTTACAGAACAAGTCAATTTTAATATCCCTCCATATAAACATCATAATAAAATAGTGCTATGATCTCAACTAGGAAAATCTAATTAAATAATGTTAAAAGACCAAAAATAGAAGCAATATTCAAAATTGTACCAGTGAAAGTCACAACTCACTGCAATTCTCAGAAAATAATTATGTTGCTCAAATCTACATGCCATAGTGTTGTTGAACAGTTTTTTGTTTGCTTGTTTGTTTTCAGAAAGGAATTTACAGGTTTGTTTTTAAAAATATCTTTGAGCTGTTGGAATCAGGAAGGAGACTGCCTAATAGTAGTGGAAATTTATCATAATCCATTATTGAAAATACTCTACTTTGGACAGCAAGGGCTTGGTAATATTTAAAAGCAGTCAGCAAGCAGTGGAAACTCTGGTATCTTTTGTAACAGTTCACATGTCAAACTGGCAAAATGCCCACAGTGTACGGCAGAAAAATCTATTTAATGTCTGCCCCACAAGGCGACATGAGGCTTGATTGGCAGAAAGCAGAGAGTGGCTTTTGATCATGTGTCCTAACAAGCAGTTCCAGCTCCTGTCTCTTCGGCTGAACGGCTCCGCATTACCTATTCAAACAGAAGTGACAGGCCACTGCACTACTCTTTGGCTCTAGTCTCACGCAGTGGGAGCTATGCTGGAGACAGAGCCACTGATTAAATATATCACTTTTTCAAGACAAGCAGGTTGTCTGAATCAAAGTTGGACAGAATAGACTCAACATTATTAAAAGAGGATATAAAACTGGAGTTGAGTGATGTTAGGCCAGTTTGTACAGCCTCAGGGATTCACAGACTGACAAGGGGAATAAGGAAGAGCAGAACTCATAAAGCAGGGTCAGAAATTAGCTGTGACACCTTGGCCATTTTCCCATCACTTCAGGGCCACTGTGTTTCAAATCCTGTAGTCTGGTTTTGGCCTTTTTTTAATGATTTAGTGTGCGTGGAGGGGAAGGGGGACACACATAAAAATCATTAACTACCGAAAGTTGCAAATTGCGGTTTTACAACAAAAAGATAAAATATTAGCCACATTTTGCCACCTAATATACAGTGTTTTCTAATTAGATTGCGGTTTTTTCCTTGTATTCTCATCAGCCAAATTATTGTCATCAAATAATTTGTTGATACAGTGCTAGCTACTCTTGCTCTAAGGAATAACTGAAAGCTGGGGAAAACGACTGAGTAGAGATGCTTATTACATTGCCTTGTAAGTTCATTAACAAATTGGTTTGATTTTGGGGTATGTATGTCTGGCCACTGTCGTGTTATCTGATACACAGAGACAGAAAGTCAACAGACATGATACGTCGTCTAGAAATTATATCACATAAACAGATACACTAAAACTTGGAGGAATCAATCTCCAACTAATTTTTTAGTTACAAGGATAACTGCAGATTTTTCACTGAATTTCACTGATTTTTAGAGTTGGAAGGGACCATAGAGATATAACAAAACCTATTAATAAAGCTGCAAGAACTGCATTTAAACAGCTAAAAACACACACATTCCACAGAGAAAACTGAGAAACTGAAGTAAAGGAAAGCTTATTTTACTTAGTGGTGCATGTGCATGCCAAATCTACAAAATCACTTTTGACCTATTCAAAGTTCCATAATAAAATGTTAAAATTACGATAGAAAATCTAGACAGTTTTTTTCAGAACTACTCCTGCAGTAATTCCATTGAAATTAATAGAGTCACCACAGGAATAAACTTGGTTCAATATTTATTTTTCACTATGGCAAGTGCTTCTGACATTTTAACAAACCTCTGCCCGATGTGTTAGTTTTTGTTTCACTGTAAATATTTAAAAGTAATCTGCTTGCTACACATTTAAGATACGATAAGGACTGCTAAGACCTATACTGAGAACCAGAGCTGTTTTAAACATTGAAAATGCAGGTAAATTTGAAGATAGAACAGAAAGAGCCAAACCTTGCCCTCATGTGTATCTGTTAACACACACAGCAGAGCTACAAATGCAAACAGAATTCGGTCTTAAGGTGGTGTTAGACTAACAAGAAATCCAGTACAGATCTCTCAATGGTTTTGGTGCCACTGCAGGCCCTCTACACTGTAGTGTTCAGCGTTCCTCCAGATGGGTGAAAGAGCCTGCTTGCATCCACATTTTCAAAGAAATAAAAAACAGAAGAGTATTCAAGATGGGGTTTTTTAGGTTCAGTGAAGATCACGATTCACCATAGAAGGTGATGTCACATCAAGTTCTTTAAGAGATGTGAGCAGGCAGCAGTGCATTATAGCTTCACGTTGAAATATGGCAAATGGTTATGTAAAGCATTAAGTAAAACAGTTAACAAAAGGGAAGATGAAAATAAACGGGCATTCATACGTAGGGCACTGTGCCCAGGAACTCTGGGCACCTTTGTAAGTAAAACTAAAAATATATTATGATTAATAAAAGAAAACAGCTATTAGATACATTCCAAAATGCTAGGCTGTAGAACAAGACATTTTGGCACAGTTTTACAGATTGGCAGCCCATGTTAAAGACTGACCCAAGACTGCAGCAGAATGGGTGCTGCTAGTCAGGGTGGAGCAATGCTAACAGGAGCTATCTGCAGATGTTTACACAGTACTTGCACTCACGACTGTATTTAACAAGGGTTATTGCACTCTTTTTTCATGGGCACCACAATCCAAACTCTAGAGAAACACCACCATTTCTTTATGTTATTAAAGTAATACAGAATAGGGAGGATTTTGACACAGTAATTACTATTAACTTTTTCTTCATTTTGGAGATCAACCAATCCAATTTACTAATGAGTAAATAAGGAAGAAGCAAATGGGAATTAGAAGGATTCATCAGAATTCAAAATACACTTAGGATTCACAGAAGCATGTAGTTCAGAACACTGACTTATATTTTGTTCCTGGTTTTCACTTTACACTCATCAACTATGCACTGGGAAGTGACAGCACACATGCAGGGCTAAAACTCAAATTATACAGATGAATAGGATTCAGACAGGGCTTGAGCATACATGGTAAAGGCTTGAGCATTCATGATAAAGCCCTTCTTGGCTTTAACGGTACCAGATCAGTCCTACAGTGCAGAACTAGAGGTCTTAAAATTAACCATATTTGAGACCACACCTGGGGTGTGGTGTCCAGTTCTGGGCTACCAAGTACGAGAAAGACATGGGCATACTGGAGAGAGTTCAGCAAAGGGCCACAAGACAACCAACTGATTTGAGCATCTTTCATATGAAGTGTGGCTGAGAGAGCTGTGAGTGTGTAGCCAGGAAAAGAGCAGGCTCCAGGGAATAATACATAAATATCTGATGTCTCGAGTAAAGAAGACAGACCCACACTCTTCTCAGTGGTACCCAGTGACAGACCCAGAAGAAAAGGGCACAAATGGAAAATCAGGAAATCCCCTTGAAACATAAGAAAAAACTTATTGTAAGGGTGTCCGAACACTGAACAAGTTGTGGAGTTTCCATCCTTGGAGATACTCAAAAACTAATGGGACATGGCACTGAGCAACCTGTTTGAGGCAATCCTGCTCTAAGGGGGCGGTTGGACTGGACAATTGCAAGCGGTGCCTTCCCATCTCAGTCACTGTGTGATTCTCCCACTCTATGAAACAGCCAGCAAACAGTGCAGGAGAACACAGATATTTTGTCAGTGAAAGAAACATTCTAAGCCTCTTTCATGTATTGGCTGATGTACTTGAAAGAAGAAAGCTGCTTTTACTGATGACATCCTAAATTTTATGATGCTGAACTGAGCAGTTCTTTGTAAAAAGAACAAATTCAAAATCTAGTTTCCTCTCTCATATTATAAAACACTCTAGAAGATTTCCAAATTATTTAAGCTCAAGTTCTTCCCATTAAAAATTTCAGGAAAAATAAAAATACATATAAAAAACTTTAAAAAGTTAGTATTTTAAATGGAAAAAAATAACTACTCTTTTTTTTCTTAATTCTTACTTGTATTTAAGAACAGGCAAAAGTAAAACTTATGTTGAATGGATTTAGTCTCCTTAACAAAATATTTGTTTGGGGCTAATTAGCATGGCTGAAGACTAATCTTGGAGTTTCAGACTAAAGCACAGAGGTTAGAGTAGCTGCTCTCTCTGTTGGATGAACAAGACAGCCTGAGCACGTAGCTGCCTCGTGCAGCCAGGCAGCAAACACCTCTGTCTCTCTTGTGGCAACCAAATAAAGTTGTCAAAATTATTTTTAAGTAATGATAAGGTATCTAAACCAAATACTGTATAGAGAAATAAGGAATATATCAGCGTTTAAAATGTATATGCTGCTGAGCATTTTTACTGTCATTTCTTTAAGAAAAGCAGATCTAATTAGCTGCATCTCTAAAGTGCGTACCAAGCATTTTTATTATGTATTATAACATTTTGCTTAGAGTTGACATTTTTATTCTGACAAGCACTGTCTGGAGAGCTCTCAATAAATAATACATTTACAATTTTCAGTAAATAAGCACTGGACACAAATCGTTATCCTTACTTACAGCTGCCCCTCTCTAATAGTGCTCTTACAAGTAAGGTGACTATTCAGTCTAATGCAATACTCTCAGTGCTGGAAAGATATTTTCATTCATTACCCTGGTCACAAGCACTTAAAGCACTTTTAGGCCCTGTTGCAAAACAGCAGGAATGGCAAAGCAAATTAGACCAACTAAAACTAAAGTTCATCACCAAAGAAATCTGAGGTCGTTCACCCTACAGAACTTGGAAAATACAATAGCATATAAGATTAGCCTCATTTTAGCCCTATCTTTCCCTCATATTTTTATATTTACATGAGCAATTTTAGGAAGGGAAGTATTGCAGTTTAGTCCCTACTATTAACCTGATGACTACAACATGTATTTCAGTTCCCATTTTAAAGCATGATCTGATGGTAACGTTGTTTGTGTCACAGTACATCAGAAACCAATGAAGTATGAATTTATTTTTCTGCTGCCAAGATCACGCAACTGAAGCAACTCTCCATATTTTTACATCTATTTGCTCACTTAGATGCTTCACCACAGAGCCCAGTGTCAGTTGTACCCATTCATACTGAACTTGCTTACCACCCTAAGGAAAAAGCTGGCTTTTTGGTATGCTTTTTTAATAATGCTTTCATAAAAATAATAACATACAAATAGTGTAAAGATAGGCCTCAGAAGTGAGACCTGAATTTCAGACTCTTCCCACATCAACATTCAAGCTCTGATCAACTTTATTTATTAGCAAAAGCAATACTTTTGTAAAGGTGCACAAGAAAACAACCTGCATTGGGAAGTAGAAGGTCCATAAAATGGCATAGATCCTACATCTAGGTAACTGCCTGATAGTAACCAAGGTATATTTTTGCCTGACAGGTCCTCATATAGCTATTTCATTCAACTTCCGCCAGATCCCGTTATGAAAAATGTTACCATCATACCCTCCACATTTTGTTGATAATCCTGAACTCAGTCTAAGAACTGAAGGGACATGAAAACCTTTTAGTAAAATAGATGGTCTCTATAATGCATTGATTTATTCATATAGATCTTATTCTTCATGATACCTATGTAAAAGCCTGTACTCTTCCCCTTTTCTGTACCATGAACAAATTTCAGAGCAAAAAAAACTGAAGGGAAACTTTCAAATGTAGCATGAGACACACTGAAAAATGCTGAAGAATTATTATACTGTAATCCACACAGTACTTGCGAGTAATGACTAGATGCTCAAATGCTAAAACACTGGGCAAGACTGTAGTGTAGACAGGCAGATAAAAAATGCAAAGATAAGGTGGAAAGATGACAACATGTGCCAGTTTCTTAAACAAAAGTTGTGAGATAGCATTTAACCACAAAACAGTACTCAAAGACTTCAAAGACGGAAATAATCAAATTGGATAAATTCTCATATATCTAGGACGATAAATAAAAATGAGAGACAAAATACTGATCACCAGATACAGTATGGTTTCACAGGCTGGGTCTACCTTTGAAAAATAAATAAAAATGGTCTAAACATATGTTGCATTCTAAATGTTGTTTAAAACAAGTTCATTAAAGTAATTTCTGCTTCCAACAGGAATGATGTTTTGATAGAAAAAAAAATAGGTTGCATCTTCTTTAAGTCATCAGGAAAAAAACCCTAGAAACCACTTCCTTTGTGCTAATGTTCCTAAAAAGTCCTAAATTGTTTTAACACATTAAGACATAGGAATTCACTGTACACTTCAAAAATAGAATTATTAGAAATTTAAATTTTATTCTATAAAATATCTCTAAGTAGAAGAATACATTTTTCAAACAGCAACATAAATTGCAAGAAAAAGGAGTGACCAATTTTACCAAGATCACTGGGTAAAAATAAAATAAATAAAAAAAAGAGGCAGTGAGTTGCATTCAATTATATGGTAAAGAGGTAAATAATTCAAAAAAACAGCAGTTTAGGAAAATGTGCCTCATATCTGACCTCTGTAGTCATCCATTTATTGTGTGGAGTTTGGGGCTTTTTTGGTTTTGCTTTAGAAGCATGTTTGGAGCTTAGCAGAAAAACTCCTCAGCATAGCAGTGACCATATACAGCTCCTAACAAAAAGCAAGTAAAAGATTTGTATTAAATTAACTATATAAATAATTGATTCTGAATTAGCTTACTAAAAATGATTTTTAAGAATTTTAAGAAGAAAAGGGAAACAACCTAGCAGATGTGGCAAGATTTTTCAAAAATGCTTAAAGGATTTTGAGGAAGGTAGGTTTTTTCACATTCAAAGGCTTGGTCTCTGGCTGAGAGGAACCTCAGTTACCATAAGTATCACAAAAAATAGCACAGCAGGATTAATTCATTTTTAACAATTAGTTTGGATAATCCTAATATCAAATCCCAGTAACATTCATAAATCCTTAAACAGAAGAAAATATCTGTAACCATCAAGAAAACTGAAGAATAAAGAACAGGGGTCTGTAAATGCCAGGTGTATTAGGACAACCAGTGATCATGCCTTCATCTGTGGAAAGAGTGGGTATAGAGCACACCACAAGACATATAAAAAAACCTCTGAAAAACATTCAAAAATATTCCTTCACCACAGATGGTACATAGTTCACTTCTAGACCTGATGCACAAGGAAAACTCCTGACGTATAGTGTCCGCAAAGGTCCTCAAACTACACCAGAAAACAAGTGTATATGCCTGAAGTCTGTTCTCAGCTGTGGCCAGCTTAAAACAAGGATACAAAACTGAAATCCACCATTCTTTTAATAGGATATAGTACACACAGATTCCACTAAAAAATAAAAAAAGGAAACAAAAAACAAAACAAAACAAAAAAACCTGAATAAAATTACAATCAAAATGGTTTACCAGTGTCCAGTTATAAAACACAATATGTGAAAGCTTAAGTTTCTTTATTTCCCAGTGAAATCAGCAGGAAATATGTACATAGTTGTGTGTGCAATACTTGCATATACTGTCCTTGCAGGCATGATAGAAAATTTTATAGAGAAAGTGTTAATCTATTTTAAGTCAATATAAAAGAAAGCCTTTAATTATTATTAACTAGTGAAGCTGGATGAAATAAAAATAACTAAACACAAAATCAGAAAAACCACCAGAAATGTAGTAAGATTTTCCCTATTGCATATAAAATGAATTATACATGTGGATCTTTAATTTTTAATTTAGATATCTTTAGACGTATTATATATCACTATGAGTTACATATATCCACCCATAGAGAGAGAGTACAAACAGGTGCACATGACAGAGAATAGATGGAAATTTATGAATATACTACTCTTTATATAGATGTTCATTATTCCAACATGCATACGTAAAAATCTTTGATCTCCGAATGTTCAACTATGGTCTTCAAGGAGGAAACAAGAATGGGAAGCAGTTTATAAAAAGCTTCTGCTAGAATTCTGAACTGAGCTTGGTTGAAAAATGATACTGTATACATTGCTCAGAATCAAGGTCAAAAGTGAATTAGGAATCCAGGCCCTGAGTAATGAGGACTTAGCACTTAGCAGAAATGACATGCCCAGTTTCGAACTCAGAAGTGCCAGCTGACCTGCCAACCTAGCATTCCAGATCTGAAAGGGGGAAATCTGCTCTCCTAGCTACAGACAAGATGTGTACTACTAATTATTGCTCACAGAAGCTTATGATGGAGTACAGTAGCATAGTTGTCTGGAAGCCAATTCTCAGCCTAGAATTCAGGGAGCCCAGGAGATGTAAATCTGTCTCACAAAAGTAATATCAGCAATATTCTGAAAGAAATTCTTTTACTGAGGGGAATAGAAAGGGAAATAGCAGTCTGACCATACTATCAAACATAAACCCCTCATTTGAGCTCTAAAGAGATTTAATACTTGATTATACTAGAGGATACTTCCAAGAAAAAAAGCCAGTAAAAGAATCCTCCTGTTCATACAAAAACTGAAAAGATTAATATATTAAAGTTATCCAAGAGGTCCTAGAGTCTAGTGTTGTTGATTAAATCAGACACCTGTTCATTTCTGACCTCTTCTGTCTTATGAGAACACATGTCAGCAAAGTCTTTACATACTCAAATTAACTCTAAATATTTGTAGCTTTTCTTTTTTTTTTCCACGGTTACAATTTTCTCATCAATTTTCTGATTTCCAAATCATTACAAGTTATGACACAGGAATGTCTTAATGTACGAAGTATGCAAATACTGGACCATGGAGTCAAAAAATGTTGTTTATCCCGCAACGCTGGTAATCTTTGTTCAAACTACAAATAATGCTAAAAACATACCTAAGGTATATTCAGCGCTATATGAGGCGCTCATGTTCCCAGTATTATACACAAGACATGACACTGGCTGGAGCACTATTATTAAAGAGAGATTAAAACAGCTGTACATTATGCTGAAGCACTCACTCTTTCCTTTACAAACAGACGGTCCTGGATTACAAGCAGCACTTGACCATTTAAATCACTACAACAACCAGATTTAACCAGCTGGGCCATATTCTCTTAGGCAATGCCTGTTGACCTCCTCAGTCACAGCTGCTCAGATGAAATTCTCATTAGACAACTTATTTTCAGAAGCCAAAGGACCCTGATTAAATATATCTATTTAGGCACGATAAAGTCTTACAGTATATATTTCTTTTCCTATGTTATGAGGTACAACAGAGACAACAAGCAGTATATACAACCACAACAGACACCTAATATCTGAAGGTACACCACAAAATGTTTCAGTATTTGACATCAGCAACTCATGCTACTCAAATTCAGATCCTAGAGATCGGCCAGAAAGCTACTGTGATACCATTAAAGGAGACTTGTTGCTGCACTCGCATTGGGGTTAGAGCAGATGACTGGAATTCTTGAGTTCTTTATTCCACTTCTAACTCTACAATTACCTTGACATATGACCATATGTTAGCCCAAATCCTACAGCTACATCGATGGCATATCCTCCCTATAAAAGATGCTAACATTTATTATTCATTTATTCAAGGGAGTGATGCAAGACTTCAAGCCCCACAGATTTTACACAGTAGTGTGCAGTAGAAATACAAGTCTTTTCCCCATTACATTCATTAAAGCAATTATATTATGCTATTTGCTCAAAAGAAATCAGCAGGCGTTTTTCAATTTGGGTAAGCAATTTTGTGAGAGATCAGGACTTGTTACACAAAGGGCTCCTCAACAGCATTGGCTGCGTACCATTTTAGGAAGAGAACTCCATAGAAAACTATTCTAAAGGATAGGTGATAAAGATCATCATGCATGGTACATATATGATTATGCTATTAAGACATTTAAAAGAGACTATAAGATGGCAAAACGTTTTCATAACATCACACCTCATTTCTCCAACTGCCTCTGCACCAAGTCAGTTGCAGCACCCACAGTCACAACAAAGGTCAGTCTTAAAATAGTAATTATTTTTAAAATGTTATTATATTCCAAACAAACAGGTATGGTGAGTTTACTTCTTTTTATTTCAGAGAAACCTCTGAATGCTGAAATAGTTACTCAAATCTGTCATAAGAATTTTGGTGTTCCTAGTCTAAACAGAAGTTTAAAACCATTGAACTTCCTCACTGTAACATCCTGAAGAATTTCCAGTCTTTCTCTTAATGATTTTTCCGTGTTAGTTTATATGGTACCAGTCAGATATTCATTAATTATTTTCTGTAAAAGGGAAGTGACCCTTTTTTTCTACAGAAAATGCTGGATGAATTGAAAAGAACTTAACATGAAGATACAGTCAATTACCTTTGAACTTACAGGCAGACTTTAGAACAGTCTTCCAGTATAATGTGATCCCTAAAATGCAAGATTATTTTATAGATCAGAAATGACCTTTATTTCACAGCTGGCGAGAACATACAGCATGGAAGGCTCGGACTCAGTGAGAGGGATCTCTCTGCTGTGCACATACTTCTCTTAAATCAACTATACTAATACAGAGAAAGTGCAGAAAATTCTAGAGAATTCATATAAAAATAAGCTTCGAAAAGCTTCAATCCTTACAGTAAGATACTATGTTTAAATTTTTTGATGCACATTTTTATTAGCACACTAATCAGTATACTCCTGGAAAAGTCTTAGCTGTGGTATCACTACAATCAACAGCAACTTGTACACTGCTGCAGCAAAGTATGAGCCAAGACCTTTGATTAGCATGGAGTGTCGAACGACTGTTACTGACTGTAAAAAACAACTTTGCCAAAGTAACATTTCAAATATTTTTCATAGTCTAACTACCAAATCTAAGAAAGCAATTTTTAAAAGAGTGATCTTTACAGCTGAAAACAGACAGATGGTAGTAAAGAATCTGGGACATTCTCTCTTTAGAGATGTTTCACCAGCTTCAGAAAGGACACCTATAGAACACATTTATCTATGTGCTGGCATTTAACAATTATGCCAAGAAATCTGAAATCCTATTTCATCTCTACATGATTTTATCCCATATTTAAACATATTATTGTATCAGTATCGATTTTAATTGAAATCTACATTCCTACCTGAGCCAGGGGATACTAAAATGCACTGTTTGAATTGCACTGTGACTACCCCATGAAATTGAGGTGGTAAAATCATTCTGAACTCACTCATTTCAAAGAAAAAAGGGAACACAAAGTTCTACTCCCTTGTGGTTGCAAATACTCTTCCTGGGTTGTTTTTAGTGCCTCAAAACAACACTGAATTACACGAATAACTAACAGAATGCACACAGATGCCTCCACACCTTTTTATCTATTTCAGAGCCTCCTGCTCTCACATTTTCCCTGGTTCAAACTCACATATGAGCTCACAGACTAGAAGGTATTGTTGAAGAAGCAACCAAGACTTCATTCTACTTGACACAGGGAGAGATTTTCATAGTGGACACATATCCTAATAAACTCATTCTCCAATCCTATTTAGTTCCTATAAAGGCCAAAATCTTACCAAAGTGTATGAAAATATCTGAATAAGGACCAAATACATAAACTGCCTTACAGCTTCTAGGTTCGCCTTCATTTTTATCTCTCTTTTAACACTTGTGACAATATCTGAGCAGACTGTAAAAAAATGTATTTCTTCAGCCACAATTCTAGATATATAGGTCAGAACTAGGTACTCCTTACACTTAAAGCTGTTTCCCATCCTCCTAGCCACAGATGCTGGGCTGACTAAGGTGCTGAAAGATGAGAATTTCTAAGGCAAAACAAGCCAGTTCATGTTTTATTCATTCCTATTGTTTAAAATAAGCATTTATCTTTTAAAAAGAAAAAGAACAAATACCACTGAACAATATCCCTCACGACTCTACATTCAGTTAAGAATTCATCATAACCTCTCAAACAGGAGTTGAGCTTTCACCTAAATAGAGATTCTTGCTTTGACTCATAGACAACCAACACAATTTAGAAAGTTTTAAAAAACTGGCATATTTGTCTAAAATGCCTAATGGATCTCAAACTACCATTGCCATGGTAACCTGTGAATAACTTTATCCTAGTCTTTGCCAATTATGCAATTTTCTGGCTCTTGATAACCAACACATTCTTTATGCCATAAAAATTGTAGGGTTTAGGGGTGGGGTAACTGTATTGCTCTTATTCAACACATACCTTCTTGCTCAGTCCTGGTCATTTCTTCTAGTTTTTTCTGCTTCAGTGTGTCCACCACATCTGCAAGGCTTCCTTTGCGGCGTTCTGGTGTTCCAAAATTAACACTGGTCATTAGCTCATTGCGGTCACGACCTCCTTCGTCGGGCTTGTTTGGTGAGGTAGAGGTATTTCGGAAGGAATATAGGGAACATAACTTATTACTCTCTGACTCCTGCAAAAAAAACAATACAATGTGAAAACATAGGCTATTCTCTTGCCTCAGAAGGATCTCAAACAGCTAAAAATTGAAAGCATTATATATTAGTCTGTAATACTAACAAGCCTACATGCATCCTGCAGTATCTAAAATGTGCATTATGATTTGAATTTCTCAGTTACAGTACTTGATAGGGGCTCATTTTTCTCTAAGTCCACTCCTCTCCATGATTTTAACAATCATACTTCATGCCTGAGATAGGTCTCACCAAGGATTTTCCTTGTCAGAAACAAGCCATTTCAAAACTTTTTTCAATGAAAGTGTTAAACTTTTACAGTTTTCTTTAGTTCCTTAAGTAAGGACAATACACGTAGCACTGAGGGAAAATATACAGGCAAGGAAAAATTATATATAGATAGATCCTCAGCTAATGGAAAACAACATAACCTTAAAATCAGAAAAAGAGCTAGGCCAATAATGACTGAGGAGCAAGAAATCTACTTCTCAGTTAAACAAAGCTTATGTATATGTCTACCCATGCTCATTCACTGCTCTTTAAATTAAACCCTTCTCTTAAAGAATGGAGGTCATAACGCTTCTAATATACAAAAGGCAATGTTACTTTCCAGGCTAATATAGACAAGAACGAGCAAGGAAATGAGTTTATGGCAGAGTGAGTCATGTGTGCTGAAACATAGGTATTTAGACTGCATGTACCAGAGAAGGTGTTATATAGTCAAAAACACAGAAAGAGAAATAAAAAGGGTTTGTCTCCCTTGTCAATAGATAACATATAGTATTTGAGCAATAAGATTAAAAATATATGAATATAAAAGGGCATCATACTAGCAACAAGTAATGTCAATTCTCCTCAGTTTTGGGATATCACCCAACATTCAGGTCCTTCATGAACTTCTCTGGCTCAGATTCCTCATTCTCCCAACCATAGATGCAACATTCAATGCATCTCTGCTTTCACTCTTTCAGCTAAAAAGAGCACAAATTCTTCAACTTGCACTCAAAAACTCAACCATGGGAATTTCTCACACACTTCTCTTTCCAAAATTATTATAATTATTATTCTATTTTAACTTTTAGTAGCACTGGGCTCGGAGTGCTAAAAATTGTGGGCAAAAAACAGTGAGATTTTTTTGTCTATGGTATGCCTAGAAATATCAGCACATAAATTCAATGTCATAAACCAGATTTCCTTTAAAATTAAAGAGTAATAATATTAGTGGCAATATATCTAAAAATTAAGAGATTAATTATTAGTTCTGTCAAAAATCATTCTCCCAATGTACAGTGTTCCCCATGAACAATAATATTCCTACTACTCTATAAGCTGAAAATACCCATCAACAGACTATTGAAGAAATATGTGTTGGGAAATGTCCCAGGTGAAACAAGATCTGAAGAAAGATGGACTAGAAAACATTAACCATCAGCAACAACATCACACAAATCTTTGCGTCAGCCTTGAATGGATTAAGTTGCTGTGCAATGCAACAGAAAAAGCAACACTAACAATGAGCAAGTGTGGTAACTATGGGCTGTGGACTGCATAGAAGGTGGTGGTGACAAATCATTATTGAGCACAGCAGTATATGATCAGCAATATACTATTATTGCCAATGGAGGAGGCAGCATTTGCTAGTGATGTTGAAAATGTACTTATTCACTAAGACAGGAAACTGGAAAAAGAAGCTATCACATCCCAGCAGTAGCAGCACCTCTGTCAACACAGTAGGAGTGACAGGCTTTTTAGGGTTTTTTAGGCACAGACAGAAAGAGAGGTAACATGGAGCAAAAATTTACCTTAATCTATCTACCAAACATTAAAGAATTTTTAATTCAATCCATTAAAAAATCAAACATCAGAAAGGACAACAACCAGGTACAGAACTGAATTTTAGTTGTCTTTAGAAAAGGAAGGCTTTCTTATCTTCAATTGTTTCTTAAAACTACTTCGCATTTTTCTTAAAACTTGGTTTAAGTTACAATGGAGATGAAAAAAAAATCTTCTAATATTTTCAGATTTAAAACTTGACTTTCTATAATATGTTTCCTCGATGAAGAATTAATACTATATAACATGGCATTTTCATCTTTGAAGACGACGGTATGAGCTTAGTAATTTTAAAGCCATGTCCTCTTCCAGTACATGAAGCATATCCATCAGCCTTATGCAGGGTTTTTCATGCTCTCAGAAAGGAACGCTAAATCTATTGTTTAGGCTGGAAACAAGAAGATAAGGCTAATCTGTGGAGCAAGTAGAAATGATTGAACATTCTTCCTCCTGATAACCTATCCTCTCCCTCATCTGGATGCATGCAAGGTCCAGCATAATGTTCCTTCACTGCTAATGAAAGACTCTCCAAGTCCTGCCTCCATTAGGCAGCATATTCACGTTTCTTTTTCTTGCCCAAAAGACTGCAGTGTCCATAACAAATATGAGACAAGTTTAAACTCCGTGCAAATGATGTACATTTATGGAATGGAGGCAGAACGATAGCCTTTGCAAGAATGAGGATCTGCCTAACTAATTTTATATCATCACTTCGGTGGATAATTAAAATGTAAAAGAAAAATAAAAGAATAAAAGGTGTCCCTATTATTTTTGGTGGTTTGGCCCTGCACCTGTAGTATTGGGGTAAACTAAATAGCTACTCTAAGAAACCCAGCAAGGATGACTTTCTGAGCTCCATCTTTTTCTGAAATCAGAAATGGTTAAAAAGAGTGGCTGAGGATGCAGCAGGATAACTGTACAAACTGAAAGGCATTCAAGGGATTAAATGGGCAAATGGAAAAACTGTAGACCGGTCCAGTGTAAATAACTTATCCAATAATAGCAGAACTCAGCTAGAAAAAATCTAAATCAGCTGCAAGTACAATTATCTACAAGAAACAAAAGCAATTCCCATGCATTCTGTGATTCTAGATAAATTTGTGAATAATCTACAAATGAAACGTAGCTAAAATGAAACACTAAAAAGGCTTCAGAAGGAATTTTATAGCTACACAATCAGAATAGATATTTTTACTCCTATGTGTCTACTGTTGGCAGCTTTCTTTCTTATTCCAACCATATGAATAGGTTATATTGACCTCACATTCATGGCAAACTAGAGAGATCATAAACCAATGGGACAAGGGAAGCATTTCTATTATATTTTCTCTAGAAAGGTGACTCAATTGTATTTGAAGGGAAGTTGCTACTGCAGCTTTTAGCTTGTTGAAAAGAAATAACAGTTGCAGCAAATTTATGAAGGATTTTAATTTGCTTGGTGGACTTTACAATCTTTCATGGACCAATGCATGTCATGTTTATGTCCTAGCACCTCACACACTGCATGACCAAAAGTGTAACTGTCACATACATCAGATGCCAGCCTGGCTATCAACAATTAATTTGCATTGACATTCACAAGCAGTATGCAGATACTCTTCTAATGTAAATGCAAATACACCCTGATGGCCCAGGTACCCCCTGAAAAGAGACTAGTGGATCACATATATTGTCTGGGAGAAGAGGTATACCATCTCAACAAGCTGTTTGTCCGTCCTCTTGCTCTAATACATAACCTACTCTCACCAGAAAACATGAAGTCCAGAATGGAAAAGAACCACCATTTCTTATCACAGAACAAGAAAATAAATTAATGGTTAGGAAAGGCAAACCTGGTTCTTTTAAATAATGAAATAATGAGAGAGACCCTATCCTTGAGAAACTTTATGAAGTCACCTTTCACAGAATAAGGAAGCCCCAGTTCGTTTGACCAGAATAGAAGAAAGAAAGGATGCTCTTAGAAGTATTTTTTGTGCTCTTTCCAACTGCATAGAAGAAGAGGTAAAGACAAGTAAAGTGCCTAGCCAAAATCAACTCAATTTTTTTCATTTTGCAAAATCCAGCTGCGAAATCCATCAGCACTGACGAAAATTCTCTATGTAAATCAACTTTTCTCAGCATAACCGATAATAAGAAAATGGGCAAGAGAGTATGACTGATATGAATATCCAGTTAATGCATTTGGACACAATCTGGTGCCCAAATTCATCCAATAGCTACACAATACACTAGACAACAGACACATCCCTGAATTCTCAGATTTAAAATCCATGTATTTCTCTAAAATGGCACTGTAAGTCTAAACTTGAAATAATATCTTCAACACATGATGGTCCCTTTGAAAGATGCATTTTTCAAGGTGTGCAATTCTTACTGATTTCAGTGATTTATCTTATTATAAGATAAATAGCAAACATTTAGTCTAAGGACAAAAGATTTAACATAGAGCTTCTTCATCCAACATGAATGAAATTTGCTCACAGTAAACCCTATACATTTTTAACCTTGACTATTAGGATATTAGGATTAGTTCAACTTGCAGTCAAGAAATAGAACAATATTGGCATATTAATAATGTGTCAGTATCAAAATCTCATGTCCTGTTGAAGCATATTTTACTTCCCAGAACAATGGAGTGCTTATAAAAAAAGAAATTTAAGGAAGATCTATATTTGTACAATTTTGAATTTGGTCCTAACAGAAAGTGTTAGGTGGAACTATTGCTTACTACAGATAACACAGCAAAGTGTGTTTCTTCTCAGTTTGATCCAAAGTGACATCTGGTGCAGATTGCTCAGGATCCCACCATACCTTTGCTAGACTTATAAAACTATCCTCCCATTCACTTGCTAATACACGACAGTTGTAGAACAATTGTTTATACCCATACCAGAATAGACAAGGATATTGCAGAGAGATTTCTGCCCACCACAATGGTGGAATTTCCAGACTAGCCCTTAAAAAATGGCACACAGTAAAATTTGAAGACAGCTTATTACACAAAATCAGGCATAAATCTGACTGCTTGAAGAACATTACGTATGAAAATCTTAGTGTCCAGTAGCTGAAGACAAACTCAGTCTGGACCACTATTCCAGCTGCTTACTATACAGGAGGGACAAAATTGAGTCTATTTTTGAAACATTGGTTTTTCATAAAGGTAAATAAAGGGCATTTTTCCTGTATACTTTTCCTTGCCAGCCTTTCCACAGATGAAATTTTATTACAGTTCATTCAACCCACTGTGCTTATTGTTTTGACAGGATGTCCCACTTTTAACAGATTAAATACCTATATATACAGCCATTAAAATGCAAGGATTAGGTTTCAAAGTAAAT
This sequence comes from Tringa tobata, assembly GCA_033628505.1. Classification (NCBI taxonomy): domain Eukaryota; kingdom Metazoa; phylum Chordata; class Aves; order Charadriiformes; family Scolopacidae; genus Tringa; species Tringa tobata. Next base: position 16,106,520 of record JAHREE010000118.1, on the reverse strand, counting down.
GGAGAAAAATAAATAAATGCACAAAAGAGGGAAAACCAGAAATTAGCAAGGCATGAATACTAAGACACTATGCATGGCTCACTCAGGGTTAGGTAGCCTGTGCATGAAATCATATTCTTACTTATCCCTAAAACCTCTACCTACGTACACATCAACAAGAAAACAACATTAAGATTTCCAGTGCTACCTGGTAAAAGCTTTCCTAGGTCCACCCTTGGCCTTTCTCATGTTAAAGGGACCACCAATCCAAGTTTGCTACAAATATACGTGGTTGAAAACCAGTGTCCTTAGTCTCATCAGCTTTTCAGGCTGCCTGGTGTAAACAATGAGTGGCTTGTTAGCCATCCCTTTTAGAGTTGCTGTGAACAGCTTAAGTACAGTTTTGCCAATGGCTGTAACAATTCTGAATAATTACAAACTAAGGCTTGGTATAAATTAAAAGGGGAACTCTTTGTGACTACATACACAGTATTTTCTTCACACTCCATAGTAATTCCTTCAAAACTATTACCTTAAGGCAATAGGTAGAGATATTTTGGCATGCCTCTTACTCTGAGAAAATGATTTTTTAGCATGTACATCCACTAAATTTCACAAGTTACATTGATAAAATTCTTCAAAAAGAGAGCTGCTTAGTTTCTGTACAAAGGAAGGAAAATCCTTAATATTCTTAGATGTTTCTGTTGAAAAAGGATTGAAAAAATAATTGTCATTTTCTTGTTAGTGTAAAAAATGTATTTTCTTGTGTATGTAGATTCTAACAGTTGAAGTAGTTCATTTTCCCATCAGCGGTCTCACTGGTTTTAACAGGATAAATGAGGGAGTACTGCTGTAAGTGATGTAAATAAGGGTATTGAAAGTTGACCCTGTATTTTTCATCTCAGGAAGCTAATGTCTACAGCAATATCTGCAAATTGAATCATGAGACAACTTGTGTCAACTTTTATGAAGCTCTTTCACTTCCAAAATAGAGCAAACACACACAAAGTGACAGTTCTATTGGTAAAAGATTGTAGGCTAAAAACAAGATTCAATAGTCTTGTTCCTTCCTCTGAACGTCCAAAGTACAAAATACGGGGGTTGCATTTAGGGGCTGAGAAGCAACATCTCAGTTTGGGGGCTCCACAACTATGAGTGGAGATCTCATAGTTGATCAGATCTCTCTGAGACAGATCTCTCTTCGGGAACCTCATAAGGGTTAAGGCTAGACCTGATGAACTGGATTCCCTGGTCGGGAGGCTTAGAAGAGGGAAGTGCACGAGGCTGCGGATTTTAATAAGGAGACATCACAATTCCTTTATGGTGGCATTTATGTTTCATGTAGGGAGGATAGATCCCATCTCAAAGAGAGAAGCTCCCTGAAGGTGAGAAAAGAGGAAAACTCAGGAACTGAAACTGTGGGCAGTACAAAATGAGGGTCACAGTGTCAGTTAGCAATTAAAGAATAACTACCATCAACTTTAAAAGTTGACGACTGCATTCCTACTCAATAGTCAGAGAGAAAACTGTTTCTGTATGAGTTTAAGTGAAATCACAGGATGAATGGCCAAGAAGAAGTAGAAAGCAAATATTACTAACATAAAATGTGTTAGCCGAATTGCTTATTTCCATGTGGATGAGGCTTTTCTGTTATAAAGGGATATTTATCTGTCTCTGCATTGAATGGGACACATGTAAACACCCCAGGAAAGTTGGATATCCAGAGTGGTTTTGATTCCAAGTACTAGAGGCATGCTGGCACTTGGAACTAGTCTGGAGTTAACATATAATGAAAGCAAATGTTTACAAAATCATTTCCAATCACTACATTAAATAAGGTCTCCCATTTTGAGGAATTTAATTAAACAGAATTAAGATAAATTAAAAATCTAAGTGATCATTTCCAATTCTCATCCGATTAAAACAAAAACAAAAGTTTTATTAAGAAAGAGTTATTTAAATCCAACGCTTGAAAATGACTGATATGAGCTATTGAGAGAATGTCATTTGTAAAGTCTCAGAAAATTATGCTAGTGGGAGGGCAAATGGCTAGTAATGGAATAATACTTCGAGTCTTTAACTCAGCATTTACTCTGATAAAACTTACACTGATTTCACTGCCAAAGTATAGGCTGAATACAATCTGTAAAAGGCTTGCAGTTCATCTTTTATACACATCTAAAAACCTCAAGAAAAAACAACACGATTGTAAGCACCAGCTCTATGCCAAGAAGTAACATGCTAAATGAAGAAGAAAAAAGAGGAAAATAACTTTAGTTTAGATCAAAGTTTTAAAAAGGAGAAGACATAATAATCAGACATACGTGATATGAATATGGCCTTATGAATAGGCCACTGCAAGACTAGATATCTGTTTGGAAGGAATAGGCAGGAACTTTTTTGTTTAATGTAAAATATGCCTTCTTAATTGCAGTAATCCCTTCATGCTCAACTGTTGGAGTAAACCAAATGAATACAGGCACACTAGCTTTTAGGCAGAGAGATTTCAGAAGGTTACAATTTTTCAACTGTGTGATTTAAATCCTTCTCTATACAAAGGAGAAAATCTATGAAAAATGTTGACAGGCATTTTGCTCCATTCCAGAATAGAAAATCACCTCAAAATTCTTAAATACAATGACCAATCACTTCTATATGGCAATCAACTCACCCAAAAATGATATGCATAAACTCATGTGTCCTTTTGTAAGTGTTAGATGCTAAGGATTTCCTTAATTGTCCAAATACCATATGTCCTAACGCCCTGTGTTTAGGTTGGTAAAAAATCACAACAATATTGAAACTTTATGCCCTGGACTTTGGTTAAATGCTATTATTAAGGAAAAAGGAATGGACAACCATTTACAGAATGAGTATTTAGACATATTTTCATCTAAACTGAAACTGAAGATGCATTGTGATCAGTCCCAGCTGATTAGCACCTTTTGGGTAAATAAAGAGATATATTTTGTGATGCACGCTTGTCAAAAGCTGCCAAATAAAACAAGGATTGTGTGGCTTGGATATTCCAGACCACTTTGTAAACGTCCGACTTCCTCCTATTAGGTCGTCTTAGTTGTCTGACTCATAACTAGATCCATTGTAAACATCAAAATAAAATTTGTATATATGTTTTTAGCAATACCAAATGCACATGGAAACACTTCTCTGTGTATAGTTACATGACATGTTTTACATGCTTTATGTTTCCCTTTTAGCATTTGCAGAGGAATGCATGCAGGAAACCAGCCTGCTGCATAGAGTACTTGTATGTCTTTAAGGTAAACACTGATGAAACATTTGGAAGATTGAAATAAAAACAAGACATTTATGAGACATAAAGGTATCACATAAAACTGTTGTGAATTACAATAACATTGGCTGAATCCCAGAACAGATAATCCTTATAAACATGCAGGAATGTTGTAAACTGTATATGAATGTCAGTGATACAGTACATTAGGAGGTTCATATTACACTTGGTGCTGTGTAAGTTTCAGTCCCTGGATTTTTCATGGCCTCAAAGATTAAAATAAATATATGTAGTACCTTTCCTTCCTCCATGAAGACATTTTATGTACACAGTTTTATTATGCTGAACAAAGATACCAAAGTCTGTTTTTCTTGAGCTGTCAAAGTACAAAAGAAATGCAAAAAGTCCTTGCACAGATGTAGTAAAGTGCTGGATTTTATCTTTTGGCAGGTGCTCAATATGCAGCCCACATAATCACATGTTAATGACTGGAGTGTGTTAATCAGCATGCATACCTGATTCCTTCTTGCCCAAGGAAAAAAAAATTTAACAATTTAGAGCGTGTTAATGCTTTTACTTTTGAAAAAAACCACGTCAATATACAAAAGTGAATTAAAAACTTTTCAGATATTGCTTTATAAAAAACACGGAATGCTAAAATAAGAGAAAGGAATAAAATGACTACAGGTTTAAATGAACACAAACTACAAGTTTTTTGCAAAGAATTCAGGTGACGATTAATTCTATTTAAACACAGTTCACCCTAGAATATAGGCAAAGGTTTAAAATAGACCACGCATTTGGAAAAAAAAAATTGTACAGCATCAAAATGAAAATAATAAAAGTGTAACAGGCATGCCAAAACGAGCAATTATTTCATTCTTCTTCAAATAAAGCCAATTTTGTATTTCACCACCTCCATTAAGCACACTACCCTGCACACTTTTAGGGAACTGTTTTATTATTTTTAATATGAAATGTAAACATCATTTTATGCTAAACCCACTAAAACTAAGTCTTTGATCTTTCAAACCTTTTAGACACGTGCTTAACATTATAGGTGGTAGTCCTAATAAAGTCAAGTTAAGCACATACCTAAATGCTTTTTCAATCTAAATAATTTTTTTGAAAAAAAAATTATTTCTATCTTTTCTGCAATATATTTATCACATTTTATGGAAAAATGAAATATCGTATTAACTGCCTTTTCCATACTCATTAGCTTCAGCCAAAACTTTGCACCCATGCAATTAACTATGAAGGTATTTATCTCTTCAGTTAGATAAAAATTCTGATGCACTACCTGGAATGCAGAAAAAATATCACAAGCACAGTAGAATTGCTTTCGATCATCACAAAACTCAGATTTGTACATGTAAATAACAGCTGCATGAGCAATTTAGCAGATACAGAACTGCTAGAGCTTAGGGCATTTATATTTGATGCATTTTATATGCTCATATCCAGCCTGTAAATGAACTAAAAATAAATTTTCAAAACATGTAATTGTATCTATAACTTTTGAGAATTTGAAGCCGTGAATTTATATAACAACAAATTCACAGTATTTAGCATGTGTAAACGTTTTTCACTGATCTTTCCTAAAAACCTGAGTTTATTTTCCTTAAAGGAGAGAACTTTCAACAAGAGACGTTAATAACAAGGAAAGGGGGGAGTGACAGGATTGTGCTTGTTTTATGTAGAGACAGTAAGCACTGAAACATTAAGATCTTCAGGATATCACCTATTTCTGCTTTTCTGATGCCAGTAGTTTTGCAAAAGCTATATAAAGTCAAATTGATACGTGGTGATTTAAAATTATTTTAAAAGGAACGAATACATGCAGCATTAAGAGATCTTCACTTTTCCTGCTGCATCCACAAATCTGCTATCAGCATCGCTGAGGCATACGTGCAGACACAGTGGAAAGGTAGCAAGCCTTTCGCTCTCTTGGCAAGAAGTCAATAAAAGACAGAGACTTGACATAATTATGAAATATATGTCGATGTTGCCATTAGAGATAAAATCCAATGAGATACTTTTCATTTCTAAATGCAAGGGCTCTTTGGATGATGTCACAAAATGTATAGGGAAAGGTAGCATATATTTGGAGGTAACTAACTTGTATCAGTATATGTATTTTTTTTTCCTCAGTCGCAAGGAAGTAACACCCATCCTTTTGACTTGACTTGGTGCTGTGGTTTCCTGTAACAGTCTCTCACTGCATCATTCCAAGCAACAGTAGAGAAAAAAAGATGTGAACACCCTTGTTCTGTGCATGCACATGCTGTCTATATACCCACTATGGTGGTGGGGAGGGGAGGAACATCAGTGGGAAAAGAAAAAGAGTACGTGACCATCAGAGTGATACATCATCACGTATAGTGATCAGCACAGTGCCTGCAAGTTCTTCAGAAAGCCTGTCTGATACCAGATTGTCATTAGGTATGGGAGCAGAATTTGCCTCTCTCTTCTTTTTACTGATGGGGATAGGAATTTTGCAATTTGGAGAAAGATTCTGGATTTCTTTAGGTTAAAGCTTCTCCAAGTTATTGTTCACGAGGCCCATATCTAGCCTTTACAGCCATGGGAATGCACCATCCCATTCCTCAAACAAGATCAGGTGACTTGTGCATCTAATTTTGTATCTTGTTGTTGGCACTGTTTTCTCCTCATAATTCAGAGCAAAAACAAAAAACCTTTGTAATTTACCTCACAAGATGTGCAGGGCATTATATGAAGATGGAGACCATTCCTGCTTCCCCAGGGCACAAACCACAAACTATGATTCTCCATTTCGTTATATATTTACTGCTCTCAGGGGGGTTGGACTAGATGATCTCCAGAGGTCCCTTCCAACCCCATATGATTCTATGATTCTATGAAATATTATTGGGATGCAACAATTCAGTTACTATTAAATTTAGCAAAAGTAAGTATTGTTGGGTTTCGCCCCCCCCCCCTTAATTTCTCAGGCTGTTGCCCTACAAGAGCCAGGCTTTGGATGCAATCTAAAAATTTGACTGTTATTTCTTGCCTGTTATTCACTGTCCATGGGAGGAAAGAGTATACTTTCTTCATTATCTTAGTACCACTTTGCCCTCTTCCCTACAGTTTGCTGAAGCAAACAGATATGTCCTTAGCCTAAAATAGATTTTATTTTCTAGTAGAACTACAGGCAGCAATAAATACCCATATGTCCAGGTACTTTTATATTAAATTACAGTTAGTATTATACATATGATTCTTTCAGCTCAGCAATATGAAATTACAGAATCTTTCAGTCTTTTTATTTTCTCCCCACTGTAGCATCAAATTGGCTGGTGATACGATATTCACAGTGTAAGTCATTACAGGTCTGACGTTACAGTTGTTACACATTGCTGAATCTGTCAAATGAAAAGGGAGCACAAAGGGAATTTCCAAATGCAGCTGCTATTTCCCATTTGTTAAATCCTTTTATTACACCATATAAGTACACAGCTGGGAAATACTATAGAGTGGGAGTTAAAACAAAATATTTTGGCTTCCAGACATTCAGAATACACAAAGGACCCAGTGGAAAGCAATGCCTGATATCAAAAGGGAGTGAAAGTTTGAAAACATTTCTAGCCAGTGTGGTTTTTTTATGATAATACACAATGTAGTTTAAAGGTATCTTATGTTACAGAAAGCGTTGCATACCATAAGTGTTGGGAAAAAACTCAAATCTTTTTTTTCAGTCAAATTGCCCTACTACTGTATCTTTTTTCACTTAAGATCTGTACGGTCCTCATAGCATGTTGCGATGCATACTGCATGCTCTCACAAATTCCAGTGAACTACTTAGTAGTTTTAAGGGCACAAAGGATTCAGGATTGTGCCCTTGATTAGATATCACATAAAAAAGAAATTTTTTCCTCCCCATATGTTGACACAGCATTCTTTGGATTTACTATCTTATAACCACACAACACACATTATTGCTGCATTTTAATGACAGCACTACTGTCTTTAAGTGTAAACAGTATGAGCAGGTGCTTCTTCAAATCTGCTTTGAAAGGATCCATCTGGGAAAGGTCAGAAAGCACTTACCTTCTGGGAATTTGGCTTTATTAAGTAGAAAAGTGGTCGCTACCACAGCACCTATCTCAAAATTGCCCAACCCACCTTCTGGAATCTGTCTTTGAAAAGAAACTCCTACCCTCCCTTAAAGGAGAATTAAATTGCCTTCATCAGGAAGATTGCAGGCACCCCTGAATTCTTTCTTAGCAATAGTCATGCCTGCTTGGAGACTGAGGTCTTTCAGAGAAACTTTATGCAGTTAGTTGAGGCTTAAAGGTTTGTTCATGAAGGACATAACTAAGGGAGAAAAAAAATAATAATAAAAAAAAAAAAAAATCAAGCAAGTTACCATAAACGACAGTCCCTTGAGTACTAAAAAAATTTGTCACCACCTGTGATCTAACTAGTCATCTCACTCACCTAAACTGCAAACACACTGGGACCTCGGTCCGTACATTTCAGTTCTCTTTTAAGTGCAACCAAACAGCATGGCTTAGAACTTCAGTTTTCACTTCTAGGCAAGCCTTGTAAATTATACCCAGCTTTCAGCTGGGCAAAAACATCGGTTTGATTTAGCTGAGAGCTACCTAAATAAGGATGGCACACACTCACCACCAGATTCAACCCATGGGAATTGCAGAAACTCCTAATGATTTTCAGGACATTTGTCTACATATACGATGGAAAATTTACTGGAGGAAGGAGAGAGGAAAACCAGAGTGCTAAGTCACTCAAGCAAAGTTTATGCACCTGTTCTGAAATATGATAAGCAGGGTATTGATGCATGCCTGTCCAGAGGTACAGCAAGCATCAACATGATAGTGCACCATTAAGGAAGAAAACAGAGATTGCACTCTCTTGCTGTAAGTGTAAACCCATTTCAGACACAACTGATCATACTGCAAGAGGTTCCATCATTTTGGCTTAAGCATTGTTCCAGGTCCAAGGGACAGCCTGAAGCAAAAATAAATGCTTCAAGGGACTCCTAGAGGCTAGGGGTTCCTTTCCCTCTGGGACACAGTCATTTTTTCAATGTTACTGGTGCCCTAAGACCGAAATTCCAAGAGTGCACATGCCTCTGAATAAACAGGAAAATAGCTGATGAATTGACAGATTTATTTTTTCCATCAACAAACTTGATCAATACTTTCTAGTCCGCATTCAGCTTTTCCTGATAACATAGAAGTTTAAAGAATTCTGATGTGCTTATGACATGACTTGGACAAAAGAGTGACTCTCCATCCAAAATGCGGTTCCATCTGAGAATTCTGCATAGAAGCCATATATACAACTTACAACTGACCTTGCCAAATTACTAACCTATAATTATTTTTCTTTAAAGCCATTTTTACAGTTGAAATTTTGTCTTCTTCATGGCAGTTTCCATGACTGATGGAAAGTTCTGCACTGGGTTAAATTGTGCATTACATATTGGGTAGCATTTTTCTGGTGTGGCTTGATCTTTTGAATTAATTGGATTTTAGAAAGAAAAAAAAAAAGGTACTATATTAACAAAATAGATATTATTATTATTTAATTAACTCCAGGCATCACAATATGCATGAAGAATTCCAGTATCTACATCGATTAATGCATTAGAATTATTATTTCTAGTCAGATTTGAAATAAGTTCATTATTAGTGATGTCAAAAAAAATTCTACAATTGCTTTTTAACCTTATTGAAAGCTGCTGATTCCTACTGAAAAAAAAGTAAAGACTTGCCAAAAAAAGTCCACTCATAGACATTTAATAAAAATACAGAATAAATTTTATGAAAAGGCGGGGTATTCTTTTTAAACTAGCTGTGTGAATTTAATGTCTGTGAAAATCACTTTATGGAATCTGGAATTATGATGTTCTAAATTTACAGAACACCTGGCTGCTCCACATACCTTAATTCTGTTCCTGAGGAACACACGCAAGGAAAATAAATTGACTGAGATGCTACGGCCATTCAGTCTTCATTCAGTCTGCACATTTATTGCAGAGTTTTGGGGAGGCAGAGACAGAATTACAACTGCAAACTAACTTTATCTAGGCTACTGAAGAGAATGCAGATAATAATTCTGATCAGTGCTAACATCACCTATATACAAACTAGTGATCTAAAGAAGAGCATGACACAGTTACTTATAAACACTTTTCCTTCCCCTTCACAAAAAATTGTAATTTCCCATTAATACAGTAGGATGTGTCACCTAAAATGCCAGCTTCTTTGTTGTGTAGAGCTATAATATTCTAGATTTGGTGGGTTCTATTTCTGAGAGGCAAGTACGAAAAAATACATTAAAGTTCCTTCCTTTAGCACAACGCTTTGCTGATGACAAACAGTTGTGAGCTACATCCTCCTGTCAGAAATTAATGCTAGAATATATGAGCTAGAGAGGTTATGACATAAATCAAGGTATGAATGAAAACATGATAAATAGATGCATTTCCTTTCGGAAAGTGAACTCATCAAATGACCTCATTCATATAGACCTGTATACTTAAGAAGATTATACAACTGTAATTTACAATTACACCATATTGATGTTGATCTATTACTAACACTGACACTTTAACATTTAAAAAGCTTTACACCCATGAAGGATTGTACTGAACACGTCTTTCAAAATGAAAGTGAACAGACTTATAATACTAATTTAGAAAGCCACTGTGAGAACTGTGAAACTCACCATTCTGTGTTGGGCTGAGATGACTCCATCCCACTCGGGATCTTGTTGGATGGTCGTGACAAGAGTTGGTAGCTCCTCAGAGTGAGGTTTGTTGTGCATTACATTATGCAGAGGCAGATGGGAGGTCGCATGCTGATCACTGTTACCCTCTTCCTTGTCTCGTGATGCTAAGTCCTGGGTCATTGTTTCCTCTCCATCCGCTGCACATGCAAATGGAGAGGTAGCTTGCTTGGAAGACATACTTCTACAAAACAAGAAAAGCAGACAAAAAGAAAACATTTGTGTTAAATGGAAAAAAAAAACCAAGCTCAAAACAGTCCTCTAAACACACCACACTTGCCCATAACAGTTAAAAATTAATCATATGCAGTCAACAGAAGTACTCTAAGAAGTACAGGTTTGAGGAATCTAGATCCAAAACACTACGATAAAGGATTCATTGATGTCAAGTCAAGGTTGGGGTTAAGTTATATGATGTCATTCTATTCATTTAGACTTGTCAAACAATATAATTTTCTCCAGCCATAAGAAAATAGTGATTTCATTGGTATTTTCATGTTTATTTTGCATAAGAATTCAAGTCCTTAAACTCTTAATCCCATGAGCAATCTGAAGGTTATAAGCAAATGTTCAAATGGGAGAGTCCATCGTGCTTTCCTAATCTCAATCCTTCCAAGTAGATGTTTTCTACACAGATGAGAATTTTTAACACCATTTCAAATTCTGCTAAGTTAGTCCTTTTGCTATTTGTTTAAAGCTGCATCTGCTCTTAACCTGTTTTTACAGGTTTCATCCAGTTTTACCTTTTGGAAAGTGTTTTGAGATATTCATGTGAAAAGTGCTCAAAAAGTGAACGACTTATTGAATGGATGGATAATATCTGAGTAATTTTTTACAGTTTGAACTAAAATCTAAGCTAATTATGTTTCATTTCATATTAGGCACCAAGTACAGGATACAACTCAACCAATTACTTTAAATTACTTAAAAGTGTAATGAATAAATGCATTGATTTATGTTAAATGTCTTTTCCTAATAATGGCCTCTTACTACCATCTCGTATGCAAACACAGCTTTCACCACAGTTTCTGCACTTCGATGAAAACATAACTGACTTCAACTCAAAATCTGAAAACATTTTGTTTAAAGTTTCTAATAAGATTAACTGCAACTGTTAAAACAATCATTAATAAACCTGAAAGAAGACAGCTAAAATATATTAGCCATTTTCCCGGGTTTTAGTAACTTTAGAATATCCTTGACACTGAAATTGCTGAGAAACTAAGGAATACGATCTTTACCTTAATTGCTTTTAAACAATAATTGATTTCATACCATTTCTTTAAAAATGCACAAATCAGTTAACATAGGAAACCACATGAGCATTTTTCAAATTAGCAAATCATTAACTTGCTAGTACTGTTTCTACAGACAAATAAATACTGATTAAAGGGTCTGGAAATCTGAGACTAACAGTTAAATTTACAAATCTGTCACATGCTTTCATGAATATTACAGTGAAGGAAATATCAAGTGCAAAGAAAAATAATTAAGTTAATTCCAATTTAAACAGTAGTTTCTATGTAGCAGCCTGTGTTTCACGTAGGATTTAACAGCTAATGCTAAATTTCTCACAATTAATGAGGGAGTTCAGATTTAGTATCCTACAGTGAAAAAAAAATTAATATAGGATCAACTAATCTAATTATGTACAGTTCTATATGAAAGTATTACAAGCTTTGAAGTGCTTTGAAACGTATTAAAACACTGATACCTATTTAGAATAACTATTCTGCAAATAGAGATAATCCTGCCTCTTAAACTCGATACCGGTGGGGGAAAAAAGGTTTGTGTTTTCTTTAGAGCAGCCTAAGTGTAAGTGGGAGTCTGCTATTAACGTTGCCAACAAGCAGAACTGAGGAATTTAAACCATGTATTACATTCTTACTATGCTAAAGAATTTGTGTTGATGCTACAGGGAACACGCCAAGAGTTCAGCAACCGGCATTATTGTACGTACTTCAAAAGGTTCTGGTTCATAATTACTACGATCCAAGATAAAATAAAAGGTTTACTTTCCATTTTCTCATTAAAATAGTCACGTTAATGTAATCACTCACATGAAAATATAAGTCCACACTCTATGCAATTTGAAAACGAGACATGAAAACCAAAAGTCACAGTAAAGGATTTTCCTTTCTTTCACCTTCTCAGTAGATCTCATTCCCGTTTCAAACTGAACGAGCTTCTGTGAAAAGCAATAGCTATGGCAGTTTCTTCACCATAAATTAATCATGACACAAAACTAGAAATGAAAATGTCTCTTAAGAATAATTTCAACTACAAACTGCACCAATGAATAATAGTGCACAATCCTAATTAAACACAACTCTGCAGCTGCAAAAATAGGCTGAATCTGTCCAAAGCTACGAGTTGGCTTTAAAGGCTGGTTTGTAAGGGACTGTTTTCTTAAGGAAGGCTGGGCCCTCAGTCTTAATCAGCCAATAAATTATTTCCTGCAATTACATTAAATAGAAAATTATCTTCAAATTGGGAATGTTAATTGAAAATCAAAATTCAGACTGAAGTTTAGAAATTACATGCTGAATATAATTAGTCTAGAAAGGCTTCACCTCTATTTCATAAACAGGCTTTTGGTATTTCCTCAAGTGACCATTCAGTAAAGCTATCTACTGGTACAGCACTGCAGAGGAAACACTTTTTCTTTGCCACATACTCTAATATACTTTCCTCTTATTCATGATGTTTTAAACATAATTAAATAAAAATCACTATTCATGTTCCATTATGTTGATTACATAGAGAAAAGGGAATTCTGTTAAACTTTAAAAAAATTATATTGACAAAGTTGCATTCACTAATAATCTCAAGATATGCCCAGCAACCTTTTTTTGTACTAGACTAAGAGAACGGACCAAGGGCAGGGTTCAAATGCTTTCTAGCTCCACCTATCCCTTTTCTCCACTGCTGCATTATGGTCAGACACGTTTTCACACTACACTGTTCACTCCTGGAGCCTGAAAAGAAAGACAAGCTCAGGCAGGTCTCCAGGCACTTGCTCTCTTCATGACGTAATTTTTAGGGGGATGTTTCACTTCTATTTTCCCCCAAACCTTTATTAAAATGGCAAAATTTAGCGCATTAATTATAATCAGAGGTCAGCACTTACTGGTACCTTTCATGTTTTTGGTTGCTAGATTTTAAACGTTGGGGTAAAAGGGACAGAGATGTAGGACCCTGCTAGATTAAGCCCTCCAGCTTTTTTCCCAGCACAATCATTAACTCAATCAATACACCTCATGTGTACATGTCTTCTGAGGGTGCCAGGTTATGCACCAAATATTGATTATGCCTGGGTTTATAATCAGTAAAATAGAGTAAATATAAACTCTGCAACCGGGCGTTATCCAGTCAATTACTTCATGCAGGTTTTTACTCGTTACCTGTTTGGTTTTGCTTAAGTGGGAGGTCCAAAGACAGAGTTTGGCCAATAACTCCAAGGTCTCATCAGATTCAAAGGGAGAAGAATCTGGCCTATTTGAGTCATTTATCTTTATGATAACATTAAACCATAAAACAGGTTGCTGTGTTAAAATGTTTTACTGTTAAAATATGAGTGTGAATAGTAGTCAAATTTTAAGCCATAATAAATTCCCAATTTCACACTTAAAATATTCATAATGCATTTGCTAAAATCCCTGCAAGAGGAAAAAAATAATATTCATAATAAATAAGGCTTGTAAAAGGTATCAGAAATTTGCTAATTTCCATTATATTTTATTTTATTTTTTCTCCTATTATCAATTAAATTCACTTGAATGATTTTTTTTTTAAAGTTTCTGATAAAAAATATCTCTCTAGTTATAACCCCGGCAAACAGGGGTTTATAATGGAAGTGCTGACACAACCCTAACTACAGCAGCGCAAATGGTGCCGCTATAATACACAAAATCAAGTTCTATTATTCTAAACTATCCTCGCTCGGGGGGTTTTCTTTACTGTGCTCCCAGACAAACTGCTGAAGCATGAAAAATTTAAATGCAATCAAGTGGGTCCAATTCTACTTTACTAGAACAAGTGTCTACAGTGGTACAATCTTAAAAGAAGATGCAACAGATTTGTTTGGTGCTTTTCTTTCTTTTTTCTTTTTTAGCTGTTTATTTATAATACTGTGCAGTGGAGATAAAATAAGAGAGGAAATTACACTCACATTATATCAGTATATTGATTACACAGCACACAATCAGAAGGAAAACTACATTGTGAAAGTGTTGCTTTGGCTAAATGGACAGATTAGCTGAATACAGCAATCACTAAAGGTGGAAAATATACCTAATGGGTATGAAAAAAAGTTGAAGGAGGCCCTAATTATCTGAAGACCTATCACCTACTCAACTTTGGGAATTAAATAAATCTTGATTTGGATTTTCCAAAACTAGAATAAACTCTGTCTCATTTTGAAATCAAGACAGAAAAAGAATGGGATCATTTATCAAAACCTCAGTAAAGCCGAGGAATTAGACCCCAATTTCAGTCGGCCTCAATATCGAGGTAGTAAAGCCAAAATTGAACTCCTAAGGGTTTTTTACCTACATAAAACTAAACTCATCCCGTGCAGCTCCATTCTCTATGTATCTGATGTGACTTTTTATTTTAATCCAGAGAAGAAATTCTCCCTGCTCTAACGAAGACTCTAAGTCAGATTCTTAAAACGCCATTTGTCCTTTTTTCCTACAGACAGTGTGTGTTTTACCTTTCTAAATACAAATAATAATACTTTCTCTCGTTTGCCTTTTTTTTTGTTTTTTGGTCTAAGGCTTTTCTACTGACTCAAATTCTTCAAACAATGTATATCTTTTTTTTCAAAACAATTAGATGATATTCCTGACATGAAAGGCTTCCAAAGTCTAAAATCTTCCACCCCTGCTGACTGTCCAAATGATTAAACGTTACAGAGGAAATTATGGCTAGACCTGGAGTTTTAGTTGCTAGACATTTTAGAATCAAGCCACAAAGTATTAACACAGATAACAACAATGTGATAGCCCTGACACTATTTCAGAAACATATAAACTAAGCAATAACAACAAGATATATAGCAGGGCAGACTTGTAGTTGGCCGGAGACTCTAGCTTCTGCTCTGCTCCACCCTCACAAAGCATTCATAAACCTAAAGGCATGTCTACACTGCAGCCACATAAATGACTGCTTTGTAATGCTGAGATATCCAAACTAATTTTAAACAAGCTCGTTTCTGATAGCACTCCAACTACAGTAGCGTGGTACTCAGATGGACTAATTCAGCCTGCTTTACTGACTGCAGTATAGACATAACCCAGGTCTACAGCTCCAACAGTAGATTGGAATCAGATTAGATTAGAAATACATTCGCTTACAGAGCTTTTATGAACAGCCTCCATTCCTTTTCCTCAAAGTGCCAGATTAAAGTACTTAAGTGCATGATTAACTGTAAGTATGCAAGCAGTCGACTAATTTCAAATTGGACTACTCGGTTTCAAAAAGTTAAGCACATGTCTAAGTGCTTTGGTGACTCTAGAACTAAATAAATTAAGGATGTACTCATAACCTTTTAAATATTTCCTTCTACACTTTTATGCTAACCTGGTGTTCATAAAAAGTTAAATTCAGCCACAGCATCTTAGCTCTCCCCATCTTCTAAAAGAGCAACAAATAAGCATACTGAATTTCACTGAATTTTTAGAGTTGGAAGGGACCATAGAGATCATCTAGTCCAACTCTCCTGCTGAAGCAGGATTGCCTAGGGCATGTTACTCAGGACTGCATCCAGGAGGGTCTTGAAAATCTCCAAAGAAGGGGACTCCACGACCTGCCTGGGCATCCTGTTCCAGGGCTCTGTCCCCCTCACTGTGAAGAAGTTTTTCCTCATATTTGAGTGGAACCTCCTATGTTCCAACTTGTGCCCGTTGCCCCTCGTCCTCTTACTGAGAAGAGTCTGGCTCCCTCCTCCTACAACCAACCCTTTAGATACTTATAAGCATTAATAAGGTCTCCCCTCAGCCTTCTCTTCTCCAGGCTAAAGAGTCCCAGCTCTCCCAGCCAGAGATACTGCTCTCGTAATATTAAACATGACTTACAGAACCTTTCCTTAAAAATCAGCACTCAGCTTTGGGTTAAATTAAATGCATTGTCTACTCTTCTTTGCCTGCACTACCCATGGTATCCTTCTCTTTCATACTTATGGCACACCTCATCACTTAGTGGTCCTGTGTCTTTCATGGATCCCAAAATCCCTTCTGAAACTCAAGAGGGTCCTTTATGCCATTTGTTTTGCAGTGCAAGTTCACCTATACAAGTACAGGCCTGATGTAGAATGGGGTACACTGACATAGTTACATAGAATTTACTGGAACAACTTACTTTTTTCTAGCTGTGAACCAGTTTAGCATACTTTAAACATTCAGGAAAACCGATCTTTATTTTTGCTGTATAAAGATACCAGTTACAGTAGTGTTCAGACAGACTTAAAGAAAAATGAAAAAACTCTGCCAATAGCCAAAATATTTTGCAGCTCTGCCCCTGTAAAACAATGTTATGTAGGCATAACTCAGTAATGCAATTCATTGTAAACCTGATGCCGTAATCTCTCTGCCATTTTAGAATAAACAGTTATTTCCTAAAATTCTGAAATCTCATCTCTGTTTTCAAGGAGCTTTAGTAACAGAAATGAACAATTAGTAAAATATTTCATTCTCCTGGGACTCCACACCCTGACATGAATCCCTATGCACAAACCCCATATAAATCTCCCAGGTTCTGTTCCTGGCCCCGGGTCACAGCAAGGCCTTCGGCCAATCAGCTCAACTCCCTCAAGCTCTTTCTTGTCTTCATTTTGCAGGAATACTCTAAGAATTGGTTATATATATAGATCATAAACAGCATTGCAAGATAATAAAGTTTATGGTGGTCACAGGAATCACCTTGAAAATAAAAGGCCGGGGGGTGGGAAGGGGTGGGGGCAAATAAGGGATGGAAGCAGACATGATTCAAGAAATGATAGCTATAACATTAATGGAGCACCCAAATCTCTAGCCGAAATAAGCATCAAGCTAAGCAATACACCCACGGCCTTCCAAGATACACACTTAGCTATTCTTGCATTTGTTTTTCCAATCCAGACAAATTACACTTCTGCTAATAGATATGAACCCAAAGCACAAAGTCTGACTTCAGATTCAGACTTCCTCAAAGCTCAGAGTGTTTGGAACAACTTTTATGGTATGTGTTCTCATTTGTAATCAAACAATGTGAGAGCTAAACAGTTCTTGGAACTTTTTTTGGAAAGCCTTTCTCTTATGTTCTGCCATTACAGTGACCTTCTCAGCCATGCAGCCACAATAAAATATTAGGATTAGGGATCAACCCTATTCCTATTCATCTAGTTGTCAGAAATATTGAAATGGATGCAGCAAAACAGCCTCACAGCCCCTGATGACTTTTCAGTGAAAATCCAAAGTACTTATTTGGATTCATAAAATGCCAAAAATACAACCTACCTTTCTAGTAGGTTAAATGTTCTCTTCTCTTTATTAACTACCAGGAGCGTTCACTGAAAATACCTAAGTTAGTGAACTCGCATTGAACGCAGTAAAGGGCAGTGAAAGAATAGTCATTTAGCACCTGGGGTGTGCTCATCTTCAGTCACTGTAGTTAATATTTTCTGTAGTTTATATTTAGCTGACAATATTGCTGTCACTTTATTTAAACAGCTTGAGACTGTTCTTTGGACTGGAGCTCATATGCCCTGGAATGCTTTGACTCATGAATTGTTTCTCCTGATAATGTTACATCACGTAACCACCTCTGTTTAATTGGTTGGTATTAGCTTCTCAGTGATGACTGCCTTTAAAGTCCTATGACTACGCCATGTGTCTGTGGATATCCAATTTCCTACTGTCGGAAAAAGAAAAAGAAAAAGAAAAAAGGCAGTACTGACTTCCAGTTATCTTTACCAACAACTATGGGAACAAGAGTGAGCGTGCCAAGAATTTATCCATCAGCAACTTATTAGGATTTGGTTTTTTAGGCAGCAAGTAACAGAATATACAATATAAATAAATGCAATCATTAACAATAAAATTAAAAAACAATGGTTGCTATAAATATGCTTTAATTCACATTTTTTTTATGGAATAGAATGACTTAATTGTTTAGCTGAATGATTATATAAATGATTTTATAAAGGATGCCTAAAAATACTAAGAGGAATTTATTTTAGCATGTGTAGATTTTGAGTTGAGATTTTACAAAAAATACAAGAATAAATTTATTTTTTCCCTTCACAAGCCAGTTAAGAATTCGTTCTAATAACTAGAACTCTTCCTGAAGACACTTAAACCACAAGTTCCTGAAAGGTTCATTAAATCCTGTCAATACTCTATGAGATACATATACCAGTGGTAAGAGACAATATTCTTACATTTTTTCCTCCTACAGTTAATTTTCAGGAGGTGCTTAAGATTCCATGTAATGAGTTAAACAGTTAATTTTCAGTCCTACAGATGTGAAAACAAAAGGTCATGTGCCATTTCTCTGCACCACCTAATTCAGAACAGAAGTATTTTATCTCCAGTCAGATTTCTCTCCCCTCCTTCCCCGTTCTCCTCCCTGCTCTCCACATTTTTGCTTCTCATTTTTAAGTCAAATGGATCACGTCAGTAGACAGTGAAATGAAGTATCAATTTCAGGCTCACCTGTAGCCAGTTGCGCTAAGCCACCTAATTAGTAGCTCCACGTAACATGAAACAATGTCTCTGCAGCTCAGTTACAGATTGTCTCTTTAATAAAAACCTTACACTACAAGCCTAAAAACATTTCTAGCAGGCAAAATATTTCTGATTCAGTAGAGGTTACGCAAGCATCAAAGCACTTAAACATAGGTGCCAAACCATATTGCCAGGAGCTCTTAGTCCTGTGAGTACTGTTACCTGACAGCTTGGTGAATATAAAATTACTTGTTTCTCCAACTGAAGACAATCAAATTGTCACCTTCCATTGTAATAATGCACAACTAGGGATCAGCAAAGTGCCAACATAATTATCAGGAAGAAAACAAAACATAACAAAATTATCAAATCTAAATTTCTTTAAAGGGTAAACATATCTTCTGGTTATTCACAAAGAAAAGGAGAAGGAATTTTATTTTTAATATCAAATATGCCAGTGTTGTTTAGCAATAAGATTTATATACCTTTCCTTAAGTGAAAAAGAAAAAAAGCTAAAGAAGGTGATTCACGACATACCACAAATAAACACAAGTCAGAACCATGCTGGGATGCTACTCTGGGATGTGCACGTTTTGAAGCAGTCATCAAGTGTCATCAGAGAAGCTAGGGACAAGCATACGTATCTGCATTGTTGTTATTATAAACTCATATATGTGAGGATTCATAAAAATTAATTTTAACTGGCACACGGCGTACTTTGGCACGAGCTATGCATGACGTGCCACTTTTATTTGTTTATTTAAATGACTTCACTCTAAGAACCGAAAATGAAGTTTGAACTGCAGACTGCCTCAGAACTGGGACTTTCAGGATATTAAAACCTGAGGAAAACCTTTGAAGGGGGTAATCTGAATACACGAGAACTAACATTTTCACCACATATTTCTTTAGGTTATTCAGCAAGTGACCTACATATTCAGAAGTGAAATTTGCATTTTGGTGATACAGAGATCTCATAACCAGAAATTGTGTTTTATATCTACAGTAGCTCAAGGCATCCTATAAAATATAAAAGAGTGTCCTAGGTAGGATATATTCTTGAAAAAATATTTTCATCTGGTTCATAGAAATGAAGCTAAACTTAAATTCTTCTTGGAAAACTTGCATTGCTGAGTGTTATGATGGATTACCTTTTCTGTATCAGTATTACAGTCACTACCAATGCATTCACAAAGTTCTTGTACATTTATTATGTACATCACATTATGCACATCACCTTCACATAGTTTTTAAAGTTTCACCAGTATTGGAGGAGTTACAAAAGAAGAGAGAAAAGCAAAATATGCAAAGCCGAGAATTGGTCTTTGACACTGTCTTTCTCTGAAGGAATATTCAAGAACAGCAGTAAGTGACAAGCAGCTTTCTTCCACCCTGCACAACTGCACCAGAGCCAGATACAATCCTAACCCTTGCAGGTAAAGCAGGCACAAGGACTGCTTAAATATGTCGTTAGCCTTGCAGAAGACATTAAGGAAAAGATGCAGGCTCCACATAACTGGGAACACCTCCTGCATCTTGTCTCAGGCGTTGCATCCCCAGGAGCTCAGGTGCAGCACGGAAAGGCTGGGCTTTCCACCTGCAACCTGCTCACAGGTTTTGGCCACTGATGCTCGCTCTTGTGCGCTACACTGTATTGTACGATGCAGCACCTTCTTTTCCACCGTACTAGAATATTTATACACTCTAGCTGGCACTCTGAATTGTTGCATTGTTTTCAAGGGGATAAGCAGCAAATTAAGGAAGACTGATTGGGATATGGGTGAGCGGGAACAGAGGAAAGTAGCAAAGACTCACAACAATTTTGAAGTCAAAAGCATTTTGATCAGATAAAACAAAACTAGACAAAATGCCCCACTTCCTGCGACTGAAATTCTGATTTTTGTTAAGAGTCCTTACAAACAGGCTTTTACAAGGCAGCATTGTGCACAATATTTCTTTGTTTTGAACTAAGACTTACACAATATGATCCTTTAGATATGTGCACAATGGGAACCCTAATATGTGTTTACAGACCCCTGCAGGAACCACCTCATTTACCAGTGAGCTGCAGCTACTACTGGGATAAAGGACAGGGTAGTCTGAAGCAGCAGACTGCTCAGAAAAAGATTACAGGGGATCCTATGCCTAGCTGACACTACACAGGAACTATTTCAGAAACACCGCTTGTTTGATTGGCAATGTGGCCAAAAGCAACAATGCAGCAACTTCTCCCTTTCTTCCCCCAAGCCCTCCAGTGCTTGGGCTGTGCAAGTTTTCATGTGAGGGAGTAGACGAGGCCCTTTTTTCTTAATATTAATTTACTTCAATATAAAAATATGAAGACTAAAGATAAATAATTGCAGCAGTCTAAGAATTCAAATAAAGCAAAACAAAACATTGCCTCCTCTATTAATTAAGCCAATCAGTTGTCATTAAGAAGTGCAAACAATTTAAAGTTCAATTTATTGAGACTTTGAACCTCCTATCCTTTCACAAGAGCCACAGATGCAATCTCTCCCAATTTTAACTGCCTTGAAAAAAAAAATGACTAAGACATTGTTATTCATAGTCTTATTCTTAGTATGATATACTTAACAATAGCAAGTATTTTCATTGTTATTTAGTAAAAAAACCCAACCAAAGAAAAAAAACCCAACTTGTTAACTTGTTTAATATTAACCAGTTCCCCAATGCAAGTTTTGTATTTTTAAGGAATTCATTAGGGTATTTGGACTAGGCAGTGAAAAGAATCAGGGACACACATTATAAAGTAATCGTCACAGGTAAAACTTACACTGCTTCATCATTCAGCTTGGAGAAACTAAGCAGCGTGCAGTCTCTGCATACAGTACTCTGAAACTACAAACTTTCCCTGTCTTTTGGTTTCAGTTCAGCGAAGTACCATAAAATTGTTAGGAAGAAATAATTTGCAATAACTTGGACCCTCAACTATCCTGTTTTCATGGAATATTATGTCATACAGTATCTGATCTCTAACAAGAAGGAAACATGCACGGCAAAATCAATCGTAAGGGTAAAGGTGAAGAGTGCCCAGGCTCTGAATTGCTCCACTTTTCCAAGTGCTCAAAGTTCCCTCTTAGTATTTTTAAAAGTGCCAAAGAAAATCACAAAGCACAACTATCAGAATACAAAGAAAAACATAAACCAGCACACGAACCAAAGGCCCAGTCAAATAAAGTTGTCCCCAAATAATTAGAAAATAAAAAAATCTCTAAACGCAAACTTAAAATATTGTCAGTGATTTTAAACATTTTTGCCACTACCATTTAAATTCAGTTAGATCCCTTCCAAGTGATTTTAGCCAAAAAACTGAAATAATCTATTATAATTTGTGAGGCTGTATGTTTACCATTGAAACACACAGCACCTTGTTGTGGTTTTCGTCTCTGACCCACTTTTTCCTATATTTTAGGGATAAAACATATGATCTGCATTTGTAAAGAAGTCTTGTCTTCTCAAACAGTGTCAATTTTTGCTCAGGGCTATATTTTGTAACAGTTTCCCACTTCGGTTTATTGGTAATAATTTATAATAGACAAGCAAACAGTACATAATATATGCAGTCTATTACTTT